>JAQPPZ010002105.1:0-1230836 GCA_028583015.1 Wollemia nobilis
CATCCTCCTTTCGGGTGCGGATCCAATAGCCTGAAGGTAGGGATGCAAAAAATTTGGAGCGATAACCTCATCAATTAGTTTTTTATCATGAACTTCAGAGAGCCTGCCATAGATGGTTAGCTATAGGAAAGCTCTTGTATCTTCAAAAATTTTAACTCTCGAGGAATATCTTAACGACACAACTGTGGTACACCCATTTCTAGTTCATGTAGATTCCCTAGAAACTGATATTATGATTAGAAGAAGATGGAACAAAATTCCTAGAGCTATGTTGTATCACGAATATTGTCGTGAGAATTATTATTATAAACCAGAATCTGAAATACATGGTATCTCTACAGCTCTTTTCATCAAATTTTTAAAAGAAAACTTTCAATTTGAAGAAGAACACTTCATGACTCCTGAACAACTCGAACCTATTAATGATATTCATAAATTTTTTATAGAAAACTAGATTATTATTTCAGTATTATTTCTTGCATTTATTGTGTTATTTGTTGTCTTTATTATATTGTTTCAAACAAAAACAAAAAACAAAAAAAAAACTAAAAAAACTAAAAAAATCAAAAACTTAGCAAAAACTTAAACATTTCATTTTCAAATATTGTAGTAGGTATATAGTAAATATATACCTCTTAATTTGTTGCATATATATATATATATATATATATATATATATATATATATATATATATATATATATATATATATATATATATATATATATATATTTGCTGAAATTAAAACTTAGCTCCATGCCTAAACTTAGGAATGGTAAAGAAACTTTAGGAGAAGGAGAAGATTGGTTACAAGATACAACTAAAGACCCAAATGTCCTTCTTGGAGATTCAAATCCGGAAGGAGAAACTCTAGGTCAATCAGAAAAAGACTTAGGTGAAGATAAGGAACAAGAAGGAAGTGTTGAAGATGATTGATCCTCATCCCCTAGAGTAGCTCCAAATGGAACTATTGCCTTTGACAATGCAGAGCATTTCAAGAAATTTCTCATGGATAACATTGATGACCTTAATGTGGCAATTCGCCTTGATAAAGGGCAAATCAGTAACACTCAAGCGACCATGGAATATATGTGCAATATGCACACTAATCCCTTGTCTTTCATTGATCAAGAAAGTGACAAGGTGGGCCATCCAATACGGATATGGTCACTATGGCTCAAAACATGTCAAAACAACGGGTTACCCAACCTCCTAAGGAGCCTGTTATTCAACCTAAAATCACTCCCACACAAAAGAAACCTTCCTTCACTACTTTGTTCCGCCAAACTATTGAGCAATATGCTTCAAGTAAACAAAAACCTAAAACAAAGCCAAATACAAACTTTCAACAATCCAGAATACAACATAATCCAACTTCAAAATTCCTCCATAATACTTTTCCTACCAATACTTTACACAACAGTAACATGGCATCTAATCTTCATGTTCCTCCATCATATGCCCATAACACTCATGTCAATGCCCTACCAAACCAATATGGAGGGCAAACTAGTAATCTGGAAGCCATGGTGAAACAATTGGCTTCACGTATGGACCAAATAGATCCCTACCATCCCTCGTATAATTATCGAGAGATCTGTAGTCAACCTTTGGACCCCATAGTTGTAGCTCAACCATACCCTAAGCATTTTCCCATGCCCGTCCTGCCTATATATAAAGGAACCGAAGATCCCATAGAGCATCTTCGCATGTTTAGGATAGCATGTCACGACATATCGCATGATGACTTGCTATTACTAAAAATGTTCCCCAAAATTTTAGGTGGAATGGCATTAGAGTGGTACTATCAATTGCCCACTCATTCTTTGAGAAACTTCGAAGAAACAGCCGAATCATTTGTCCATCAATTTAGTGCTTACATCGAGATGCATGTAACTATTAAAGACCTATACAATTTAAAACAAGACAAGGATGAATGCTTTGCCTATTTCTTAGCTAGATGGAGGCAATTGACAGAAAACTGCACTTTGTGCTGCCTTATAGGGAAATGTTGGACATTTTCATCAACAATTTACAGGAACAGATATCTTATGAGCTATCGACTGCTACTTTAACTACCTTCGATCAAGCTATAGATTTAGCTCGAAGAGTATAAGATGCCCTCATTAGGAGAGGCCAACTTAGGAAGAAGGATGATGAGAAAACATCTAGAAATCAATATAAAAACAAACAAGTTGTCGGTGACGGAGTCACTGACAGTAGAAACGTTGCTAATATCAATGCAACGAAGACAACAGAAAAATTCATATTGAAACCTCCTGACAAGCCTCCTTGAGAATTCACTAGATTAAACCAACCCTTATCAACTATTTTACCTCAATTACTCGAAAGAGGTTTGATCCAATTACCAACTATCCAGGAACTCGACCCAACTATACCCGGATATAGAGCCGACTTGCACTTGTGATTTCCATAGAGGACCCGGACATTCTACCAACGCTTGTAAAAGGTTAAAACATAAAATACAAGATTTGATTGACAATAATGAAATGGAAGTGCAAGCCTTCCAACCTAAACAAAACCCTCCTAATAATACTCAAAAGACCATTCCCCAAAATCAAAATCAAAATGCCAATCAAACTCTAGACATATTTCAACACCCTTTACCAAGACATGGTAAAGAGGTAGCCAATCAAATCGAACATCATAATGTTCCCCCTCCTACCCGATATGTAGGAACCATTAGTGGACAATTACCTATTCAGGATCCTCAAATATTTGACACGACCTTATCCCTGGTTACGACCAGGCCCTTACATAATTTTCAAACTTTTGATTCTAGTGATATAGAATCAGATAGTGAAAGTGAACTAGACATTACTTCAAATCAATCGAATAGTTCTGAAAACGAATCATATCCTATTCAATTGATGTTGCTTGATGAGCGATGTGTGAATGCCCTTGAGCATCTCTACGTTTATCAGGAGTGGTTAAAATGAGCTTATAATAACAAAGTCCATCAGAGAGACTTTGAGGTTGGGGATCTTGTACTGAAAGAAAACCATCAAAACTCTAATTTACTTCCAGATATGTGAGATAAATTCATGGCTAATTGGCTAGGATCTTATATCATATATGAAAATATTGGTCCGGGTACCTATCGCCTAACATTGCTAGGGGGTTTTGAAGAGCCTGAACCTCTCAACATCATCCATCTTAAGGCATTCTATGCTTGAGAGTGTACCAAAGACACCAAGGGTTCTTGAAACCGCTTGGTCATGTCAGTAAAAGGCCCAAAGGGTTTACTTAAAATAGCTCGATCATCCCAAAAAGGTACCAAGGATTTTTGAGAAACCACTTGGTCAACCCAAAGACCTCGAGGGTTTTCTTAAAATCACTCGATCATCCCAAAAAGCTCCAAGGGTTCCTAAGAATCACTTGGTCATCCCTAAAAGATCCAAATGTGTTCATAATCCCTTTGGTCAACCCAAAAAGGCTCCAGGGGTTTTTTGAAAAAATTGCTTGGTCAATTTAAAGTCTCTAAAGGCAGGTACTCGTCGTTTGGTCAAATATAAAGGCTCAAAATCCATAAAAATTTAAAAAGCAATAAAATCCAATAAAACTAGTAAAATATCAAAAATAAAAAATATTTACATTATGCATTTTTATTTTGCACATGAATTCTTATAGTTGCATTACATTAGGCATTTCCACCATCGTACTTGTAACATCCCCTTCATTTAGCTATTTGGTTGCTTGCTACATTTAGCTATCTAACTACTTGCTATTTACTTTTGAAAAAGATACTGTGTAATTTTTATTTACTTTTGGAAAAGATATTGTTGTGTAATTTTTATGGATGCAGGAACAGGTGCAAGAGCAAGTTCCTATCTACGAAAGTAGCATATCGGTAACCCCCAACACTCTCCTTCAAGTCAAAATATGGAGATTGTCTACACCAGGTAAGAAGGGAAATGATGGATAATCATGGCCTCGTGAGTACATGGAAACTCACAGTTAAAAACCTTCATGTAGATGCATCCATTCCATGCATTCGATGTTTGTGATTCCTTTGCCTTAAAAATTTGTAAAATACTCGGTTGTATTTAAAATAGTTATATTTTAAACAATAATCGAATGCTTGGTTATATATATATATATATATATATATATATATATATATATATATATATATATATATATATATAATAATGTAAAAAAACAAAAAAATAACTTAAGGTTAATATATATAAATAGTTATACAAGAATTATAAATATATATGAATATTTATATAATAATAAGATAAAAATATAAAATATATATAAAATTTAAAAAAATAATAAAAAATATATATATAGCATTTTCTTGATATAAAGTAAATTTTAAAATATTACAATGCCACCATCTGGCATTCGCTTAAACTTAAACCTTGCATGTGAATGTCCACATGTTAAAAAGTGGATTGATTTAAACTTCTATTTAATAAGAACATAGAAGGTGTGGGGCATTCGGAGAGTTTTTAAGAAAAAAGAAAAACATCTCTGAGCGTGCATATCCTGATGATTGTAGCAGGAAAGAGAGTCAAGTTTGAGAAGCTCTGTGTAACAGGTTTGGTTACACTTTAACTCATACAGTGATAGACTGCCTTTTCTCCATTTAATATAGAAGGATGTTTTTTTTTTTTATAAAAGTATTGTTTTACTTTTAATTAAAGTATTGATTGAATTATATGTTGCTGATCTCTATGAAATTATCATGAGATAGTAAATTTCCGAGTGTGAATGGCTGTAAAATTCTTAAACCTAAATAATTTAACTGTTATATGTCAAACAATTTGGCCAAGACAGATTGTGACTATGGTTCCAATTGTGTCTCTCTTAAATTAGTCTTTTGCGATCTGAGGATGCTTAATAAATTAAAAGATATAATGGAAACATAAACACAGGAAACAATATATGCATGAAAAAAAACTACATCGGTTGCTTGATTGTGTGAATTGAGTGCTCCTTGGAAAGTCTGTGTATGAATGGCTTTGGTTGAGGATTTTGGATGAGCATGCAGGTAGTTGCATATTGCATTCATTGAGGCCACGTCTGACCCTATGTGCACATCCTCCTAATCTTTTCACATGATATTGAGAGGGGTTCAGATCTGAGAGCTATTAAAGAAGGAACAAAGCACGAAGATTGTCAGGATAGCTTGGCTCACGAAGTTTATTTTACTTGGAATTTGCTGTTATCTTCAAACACTTCGGTTACTTGTCGGTCGATGAACTTGTTAGATTTGCTAAAGAAAAACCCCTCAGTTTGACCATCAAAGTACAATCCTCAATATGTAGGAACTATTGTAAAATTATTGAATAAATTATTTAATGTTTATATTTGTTATTTTAAACAAATGGTAATGATTTTTCTCTCGCTGCTCTAATTTTTATACCACAACTGGTCGTCCGATACGAGCTACGCGTAAGTATAAATGACATTGATATTGTGATTAAAGTATCGTGTAACTTATTTTTATATATATTTGTAGGCTGTTACCTTTATAGCTGGAATGGTGCTTTTAAACTGCAGAAATGGATGGTCTTATAAAATATAGCCACCACATACTTGGTTTCAAGGATACAAAATAGTTAGCCGCATACCCATAAAACCAGGAAGGGTTTCAAAACCTGCGTATGAGCTGAAGTGAACCAAATAACCACCATAGAGTTTACTGTTTAAAATGGTATTCACATTAAAAATAATAATAATAAAAATAATGGAGTGTGGAAGATTTGGATTTGTGCTTGCTATTATCAAATGACTCATAGGAATTAAAGACTATGGAAATATAAGGTTATTATCATGTGTGGTGTGTTGATTTTACTGGTTCTTAATTTGAAGTTGTGATTTATTATAAAAGAAAAATATTGAGTTACAGGCAAGAACATATGTTAGACAATAAAGAAATAAGTAAATAACTCAAGCTTAGTTATAAAAGTAGAGTCTCAAACTGTGGGTATGAAATTCTTGGGTTATGTGGGTTGGAACAAGCACATGAAATGAATTTTCAATGTGACAACTTTTAGTTAAGGAACAAATGTTACCACATAGAAAACCTGATTGGGAAAACGTGTTGGAAGCATAGCAAGGAGAAAAATTCCGGCTAAGATGGTAATTGCTTTTCCATTGTCTTATTTTTAAGTTCTCGAAGGTTTAAATTTACCCTATTCCAACAGTATCATTGCGAAAGTTTATATTATAATAAATATTGAGGTGATTGAACTTAGGATCTGTTTACTTTATGAATAATAAGAATATGCCTTCACCTTAGGCTATTTGGAGAAAATCTGGGTAAATAAGCTCGGGAAAGGTTTTCTTTTTTAAAAATTTGGAGGCTTGAGATTGCAAATCTTTAATATTGGAAATCAAAAATTGTGGAATTCAAGGTGGTCTTAAAAGAATTGTAAGTATATTATTGCTAGCAGGATGATTATACTTAAGTGTAACCCAAAACTAATATTTAAAGATTAAATATTATTAAAAAATTTATTCTGGAGCCTTTGTAGACAATGTTTAAAGGCAATTAAAATACTGGAAATTTTGAGATAATAATGATATTTAGTAGACCGGTCTAGTAAAGTTTCAAACAGTGATATAATAATGATATTTAGCTACACATCCTTTGTTGTAGCTATTTATAACCATCATTGCTGTAATACAGAAATAATACTTTTAGGAAGAAGCAACTTTCGTTTAATGAAAATCTTAGGAAATTGGACTTGGGATCTTGTTTTTATCATTAAAGCTTGATTTGCTTTGGATTTTGTATGCAAAGCCAGGAGTTTGTCAATTATCATTATTTCAAATAAAATCTAGGAAAGAGTAATAATACCTTGGTTTGCGTGTTGGACTGTTTCCTCTATCATAGAGAAATTCTTGGGTACGTGTTCTTTTAGGACGTATTGTTATAATAGTGTTTTAGGACAAATTGTTATAATAGTGTCATAGATTAAGTTGTTACATAGTTGGGATTAAAATAATAAGATGACCTCTATAACATAAAATATTGGATTTTATTAAGATGAATTACTTATTAAAAACACTCGTTAAGCTAAGGCTAGTTAATAATAATATTATAATATAAAAATATTTTAGTTGGCTAGATATAGTACTTATTTAATTTTAAAATAATTATATTGTTTTAGTGTGGAGCTTTTATAGATGTACTATTCCAAAGGGAAACTTTGGTATTTTTATAAGCATTAAAAAAGGGCTTTAGTTTTTATAGATGTACTATTCCAAAGGGAAACTTTGGTATTTTTATAAGCATTAAAAAAAGGGGCAGCTCTTGCTAGTAATATTTTATTATTGCTAAATTATTAAATAATGATTTTAACTTCTTGAAGTCAAAATTAAAACATTCTTTTATACTAAAGAGTTTTTATTTAGTACATCTTCTCTTTTTGGATTAAGAGTAGTTCAAATATTTTAGTTTAAATACTAATACTACATAGTATGGTTGGATTGAATAGCATATTTTGCTGCATTTTTAGATCTTAATATTTGGGTTTATAAGCTCATAACATTATTTGTTAGAATTCTTTAAATTTTCAAAAATAGTATTTGTGTATAAATATATCTTTTTAGATTTCAAGTATTCCTTGCTATAAAGGTGATATACACTATACACTATGAACCTTCTATAAAATAAGAAAAGGTTCCACCATACCACACGTCCTTACCCTTGAAAATGTCTATCCTAGTGGAAAAGCGAAGAAGGGCCTTAGAGTCAAAATGCTGAGAAAGGGCATTATAAATTGTCGAGAAGGGCTAAAGCATCCATCCACCAACAACTTGCAGGTGGCAGTTGTAGAAGAATATTAACATTTTTTATGTCTATCGAGAAGGATAGCATCCACTCAACTTTGATAGTTGTTGTGGTAATTATTGTGAATCGGTGTTATATGTTATGTGGCTAATAAAATATGGAGGAAAGAGCGATGGTATGGGATGTCGCTCTAGGATAACATATGAATAGTACGTGAGGATTCTCATGAAACTACTCTGATTACAGAATTGCCAACTGGACTCATGGCTAGAGAGCTAGACCATGGGGTTGGAAGGTCCAACGGTAAGACTTATTTGGGGTGTTGGGAATTATTTTTACTAAAAGTTAAAATACTTGAATGTTTTCATTTACATAGATAGATGATAGTCTAAGATAAGCATATTTTTATATTAAATATTTAAATTGTTTAGTTGATTGGAGTATATAATGAGTTATATTTTCAAGGAAGTATTCTTAGAGTTAGATAAATAGATTTTTAATAAGTTATTTTAAATGTTTAGTTGATTGGAATATAAAATAAGATATACTTTCAAGGAAGTAATTTTAGAGTTAGGTAATGCTTCCACTTAATAGAAAGGAGAAATACTTCTAATACTTCTTAAAAGTAAATTGATATATTAAAAGAAAATTGTTATATCTGCTAATCAACAAGGCAGAGTTATTACCCTGAACTTAAACTTGTACTATTTAGTGGAGATAATTTTAACACTTTGCTCCTGAAAAGAGTAAGTCGAGCAAGGACTTACTACACTAGGTCACGCGGTGACTTAGTTGAGACTGCACCATTGTACTCCAGCTCCTTAGGACATAAGGTTTCGATTTGTCGAGTGTAACAAGTGGCGATATGGGACGTTACTCTAGGTGGTCGGTCAGTTAGTGTGGTGGTATTCATCATTCCACTCGAGGTGGGGAGGTGCCAACATGTTGCATGACTAGAGAGCTAATCATGTTGTTAGAAGATCCAGTGGTAGATGGTTATGGGCAGCATTGCCATCAGCCCAAGGAAGGTCATGAATATCTTGTCCTTAAGCCTTGAGAAGGCAGACTCTAGCAAAACCTTAGTAGATGGTCAATGGCTAACATCAGCATACAGACACTGGTTCCAAAGCATTGAGTCAAGCACTTAAAGTATTGCAAATTCTTTTGACTTTGGACAAGGGAGATAGCGTACCCCATTCAGGTGATATGGGCCCTAAATGTATAACCCTTCGCTAGATTCTAGAATGACTCATGGGAGGAGTCTGAATCCAAAATGGCATCTTGCGGGATGGGGCTAGTCCTGAGAACTTAAGACACCAGCTACAGGGGTGATTACTCTTAAAGTGTTAAAAATAGTATGCCAAAACTAACAATAGAATGAGATTACAAGCAAAGTGATGTTGTTTTTAAACAAAAATTTTAGTATCCAGTAAGGGTTGTGATAGTACTTACATTAGAATCAATTGTGTTTGCAATATTACAAACAACACCACGTTTGTGTTTCAATCATGTACCTATGAATTACATTATCATCCATTCATTCACCATTGTGAGCAATTATGTTTTTCAACACAACCCATATTGTTGCTATGAAAAATATACTAGGGTTTTTCGGTCATTCAACCATACTTAGTGGACTTATGAAGAGCTTAGTTGAAAGCTTGCTTTTTTTTTTGTTAGGTAAGGTCTAGTTTTGATAGAACTGGGTATATTAGGACTCTATCACTAATTAAATATACTAAAAAATCCTATTTAGGGCGTGGAAGGACAAAAGCCGCAAAGTGATCCAGGTTGCCTTGAGTGAAAGGTTTTATTACTTACTTATCTTGTGAGGAGCAATGGTCTAGGGTAGTGGTCATTGGAAAAAGGATGAACATAATCCCTTACCCGAATAAATCCCTTGCTTACAAATGAAGGAGCAATATCCCAGAGGAACATCCCAGATCAACATCAAAGGTTGATACCCCAGATCGATATCCTAAAATTGATATCCCCAATTGACATATCAAAAAGTCAAAATCCCCAAATATTCAAATCAAAGTTCAAATGAAATATCAAGTGAATATCAGTATTCAAATCAAAATTCAAATCCCTTACTCAGATGGAAAAGAGAAACTCAAAATAAATAGTGATTATTGTCATTAAAAGAGAAAATAAACAGTGATTTTTATCACTGTATATGAGAGTAAGTATCCCGATAAAGTAAAGAAAATAAGAGGGCGAGCTCGAATCTTTGGAATGATCAATGCTTGAAAGCCATAGAGTGATCCTCAATGATAGCAATGGGCTGAAATAATCTTGCTTGTCATTGAAGGGGTAGTTCTACGCAATTTACAATTAGGCTAGCTTGGGGTGGCCTAGATTGATTAGTGGTCTAGTTTGACTGAGTTCAAACCTAGGATTGGATAAACATTTGAGGATCCCCAATACAACAATGGGCTGAATGAATCTCGTCTGGCATTGGGGTATGCTTATGCCTTATCTAATATATTCACTTGTACACATCGGGGTAATGAATAATCTGGTCAGTTGAAGTGAAAGCTTTACTTTTTCAAAAGCCTAATTAGTTAGTATAAAACTTTTGATAAATCAACTAGGGTGTTTGAGTCTCATGGAAAACCTCAAAAATTCCCAAATAGCAACAACCATTTCCATATGCAATCATCAAATCATCAAAATTCCTTTTATGAGAGTTTGTTTATTATAAGGTGTTCATGATATAGGTTAGATACCGGATGAATATCAACAATGATATTTATATGGCCATTGACTATATTATGCATATCTTCTAATTTACAAAATTTTATAATAAGACATTAAATTATCCATGTCAAATATTAAATCATTACAACAAAATCATATCATTGCACTTCATATATGGATGATTAATTAATTAATTCTTTTTATAGGGGTTACCAATTACATTTCATGATTAGCATATATTTTGTGGTGTCATCCATTAGATTTGTTAAACATTATTGCATTCATACCTTATGTTTTAAGTGAGTAAAGTATACAGGTTCATTTATAAATAGATCATGGTCAAATATATAGTGCAACGCCATATATCGCATTATCATATCATAATATCATCATAAATTAAATGCATAACAATAAATCAAAATTACACTTACATTTAAAATTAACATCGCATTCATATGCATCCATCATAGTAATACATCCATACATATATATCACTACATCTAAATCCATACATCATATCATATAACATCAAAAAATATAAGCATTACATCCATATGCATCACAAACATTAAATATAAAACATAAAACATGTAAATGACAAATACACATGATGAGTAATAAATGATCAATATCATATAAATATGTGTCTCAATGAGTATATAGAGGTACATAAAATATCCTTAGGCTACATCTGTGTAGGTCGTCGACTTTACACTCAAAATAGTTTTACAAAATATCAGTAGATATGTACTACAGAGGGCCTACACCCCCAACCTATGAGTCACTACCATTACCCCTACCATCCCTATGGCTCCTATGTGAGCTAGCCCCATGTATGCTAGAGGAACTATGTGTCCTCTTGATCCTATGGGTCATGTGACTTGAACTCACAGAGGACTGCCCTATCTCCCTGGTACTGGATCGACTCTATTAAGTATCGAAAACATGTGGATCCTCTGGGACCTGCTCACCAATAAACCTAATATAGCCCTCTAATTGGTCTATGTGGGCTATCTTGGGACCTACATGAGGGCCTATAAGCACCAGATATCTACCATGGGATCACAGCCACCTGGCAACAATGAATATGGTGTGGCTGGAGGTCCCATGATGGTCTGGAAGGATGAAGGATCCCCCCTCTATAACCAGAGCAAGTCCCTCTCTGTAGTAGCCGCACTCAGTCATGCCTATGCTATATCATGCTCACTGTTGAGCTCTTGGACCTATCCCTCTACTATTATAGCCTATGCTTTGATGGCTATCATCTCAACCTAGGCTTGCTATAGCTACCTCTCACTATGAGACAACTTCACCTCATGTACAATGATAGTGGTGTCCCGCTACAATAGTTGGATCTGCAACCTCCCAACCTGAATTTGAAGATCAGCAACCTAGGCCAATATCTACCCCAACTCACTGTCAGGAGGTGCCTTACCCTCCTTTGGTACCTCCTCCTCGGCCTCCACCAATGGAGCCTCCTCTATGGTGGCCTCTATGCCCCATCCACCCTCGATCTGCTGGCACATATTGTGCCCCTTTGGATCAACCTCTACCTTATCATATGTTTGGCCAAGGCACCTTGATACCTACCATTGTAATAGGGACCACCAAGTATCATATGATGGTGTGGTGCCAGTCCTAGCAACACCCAACTCCTAGAAGTCATCGACCTCGTCTCCAAGCAATGTCGACTAAATCCAAGGTATATATCTCTCCATTACCAGGCGCTAATAGATGGTAGGCAGCACCAAAATATCTTGTACAAGCCCAAACTACTACAGGACCCATGAGTAGTACTGATACTCATGGATATTGGCCTTGTGGCCGAGTAACCACCTATCTCTCCTAGCCTAGCACAACCACTCGCCAGCCTTCAACCACGTAGGACAATCCATGTACGAATGCCACTCTATGTCCTCCACTCGAAGCTATGAAAATCTAGCAATATAATAGTCCACGTTCCCAGTGTGTGACATACTCTAGAACCCCTTGTCATGGGGTCAACACGCTACATAGCACTGGTGTGCATCAAGAATAGTGGTAATAGTGAGCATCGATTCGATCAATCGCTCGATCCTGATATGCTACCAGCCCCAAATCTAAAGTAATATGCTACAAATGATACCAACCTGACTACTACACGTAGCTTGGTACAACTCTTGGTATAACTGACATAATAGAGTGCTCCCCCAAGCTAAGAGCAATGGTTGTTATGTGGAGCTTTGCATAACTCTCATGATAATGGCCAAGAGGTTCCAGGGGATCCTCACACCTGAGGAGTTTGGAAGCACAATCTAAATAACTAAGTGTATGAAGACAACCTCTCAGACTGAGAATATGCCATTCTCCTACCAGTAACCAATATGAATACCTCCATGGTCGATCCTGCCCTGGGAATCCTCACTGTGGTCACCAAATATGGATTTAAAGACATCCTCCTTGATCTGGAAGGAAGAGGAGGTGAT
The DNA here is from genome assembly GCA_028583015.1 of Wollemia nobilis. NCBI lineage: Eukaryota > Viridiplantae > Streptophyta > Pinopsida > Araucariales > Araucariaceae > Wollemia > Wollemia nobilis. The sequence goes on from JAQPPZ010002105.1 coordinate 12,942, forward strand.
GGGCTCACCATGGATCGAGATCCTATAGATCCAGTAGATTTCCTCTAAGGTAATGGTCATTTCACCTATGGGTAGGTGAAATGTGTTGGTCCACGCATCCCAGCGTTGGGCCAACGTAGTCATATAGGCCTGGTCTACCCTGATCATGGGCAGATCAAGCACATACCCAAATCCAACCACATCAAACCACTCCCACTCTAGGTTAGTGAGCTGTCTGCAAAGGGTGCATAGGGGATCCGGATCCCTGGATCTAGAGGTCAATTTCTAAAAAGAAACAAGGCATAAGGGAAAAAGATAACTAAAAACAACTAAAAATAGTTAAAAAATGACCTAAAAAAAGACAAACAAATCTAAAAATTGCTAAAAATACAAAAACATGCAAAAAGTGATCAAAAATTTCAAAAAAATTCAAAAATGCATCTCATAAGTGCAATAAATGGCATTAATTATCAAAAATCATTGAAAAAAATAAAAAATATTGAAAAAAAATTCTAAAGTTGTGAACCGCGGGTCAAACCTATGATTTGCATGTGGTTAAAATTTACCATTGGTATTTGAGTCCCATCACGGTTGATAGACATGGTCCCCAATCTGACAATTGGGAACCACATTTACCAGCTACGGTCTAGGAATGTGACCCTTTTAGGGTCACTTCCTAGCCTGGAAAACCAAAAATTAAAATCCTAATCTAGCCTAGACTAATGTGAGGTTCTTTGCCAATAGTTTAGTGAGGTTAATTTGACCCATTACTTAATGTGTTTTATTTTTTAGCTAGTAAGGATTACGAGGACTCGATTTTGAATTACCTTCCCTGCACCGAGGCCTCTACTAGAAGAAGGCTATCCAGGGTCTACCATCGGGATGTGTGTGAGGTAGAAGGTTGTGGTTTCAGTAGTGCTTCACATAAAATATGCTTCCCAACCTCTCAAAGCTCTCCAGTTGCAATCACTTTCAAGGAATAATAATGCAATTTTCAAAATGGGAAAATTTATATACTTTTCCTAATTTCATCGGACCGCAGCTGACAATCGTGGTCCTAAAATTAGGGTTTATCGACAGTAGCTCTGAGTCACGATTTCAAAAACTAGAAATTCTAACTGTAGGATGTACGTGTGGTTTTCAACTGGCATTAAATGTACCAAAATCCCATTATGGAAAGATTTCACATGATAAATTAATGATTCCTAATGGATCAGAATCTCAATAAGAGCAATGAATTTAGAAAATATGGTGATTTTCAAGCACCAGGATCAATTAAAATTAAAAAAAAAAACAAATCAAAATCCAAATGTACCTCGTATTTAGTCATTTACCCTATACACTTGGTGGTTGCAGCGACTGATGCTCCATGCAATCCGACAGGATGAGTAAATAACCACAAGGACATTTGGAGCAAAATTGTCATCGTTGATTTGACATGCTTCTTTTCAATCCTAAAGAAGGCCTTCGAGGCTAGACCGCTCCACGAGAATGAGGCATTTCAGGTCATTTCTCCTATGACATATTTTTAGCAAATTATTGATAAATTAATTCAACATAAATCTAATTGGACTTGTATCATTTTTATTTCCTAATAATGCTAATATAGCCTGACCGCTCCATGGGATCAAAATGTGCAATTACTACTAACAATTGCAATCATAAGCTGAACTAGGCCTATCCAAGTGATTAAAATTATAAATTCTAGGTTGGTCCAGATCATTCATAGTGGTCAAGCGACCTCGTCGCTTCATTTAATTGTCATTACCCTCATTGAATCATCGCTTGAGGGGGTAGTCATGCTTTCAAATCATAATCAAAGTCAACAAAAGATCCCTAAAATTGTAGATCCCTTGATCTTGTCAAAATTGTGTTCATCCTTGCAAATCATTGTCAACAACTATCATAATCTTACCCCTTTGCTTGGGTAAAATAGCAAATATGCTAGTTTGTTTGTAGCTCTCCTCCTTTCGCTTATATAGGCCTAACTCCTATTGTAGCAAAAAATCTACCCAAATGCCTGATGATGAGTGCAAACCCTTTCAAATTAATCCTCCAAAGAGTTGGAAGAAATGATTCTAGGATGTGCATCCTTTTTGCGGGACCTGGGGCATCTAATGTTGATCTAACTAATGATCATCATGTAACCTTTGACATCATTTTAGGTGGTGTATTTTTTCTCATGTGTTGTTTTATCTCACAATGCATCACAAAATGGGTATCTATAGACATATAGAAATTGTCATGTTGAGGGTGACTACTCATATGGGACATGCTACAAGACCATATGGAAGATATTGGACAAACTCCAAGATAGAGGAATGGTTCTAACCACTCAATTTGGGATACTTTGCCTAATCATTCTAAACCAGGGTTGGGACCTACGGTCTGAAGTCTGAACTACTGCTGACACCTATAGTTTACAAGCTAGACCATAGCTATCATCTGTGGTCTAAAATGAAATTCAGTTGGCCTTCATCTGAGCCAAATCGGTGTGAACAACCATTTGTTTTAGAATAAGGTAGTTGAATAACAGAAGATTCTAATCCAACTGTCACAACCACCTCTTCTTGATCTTGGCTTCTTTATGAAGCCACCCCTAGCCCTTGGGGAATCCTATAAGTACCCCTTAAAATTAGGGTAAAATATATAGAGAGCATTGGATCAAAGTAGCGAAACCCTATCAAATTGTAGACTCACCCGAGTGTAATGAGATAGATTTGTTGCCAATCAATATTCAATTCACCACGCATCATGTCAATTTGTGCCATGGATGCCCTAAGGAGCTAGAATTCCAAGAAACATGAATTCATGTAAATGGAGGCCTAACTACGCAATTCAACCATCAAATCAATCAGTGGACATCAAGGCGACCCTTGACCATAAATTGGATAAGGAAAATCAAGCCCAAAGCCCTTGGATTTGGAGGGCAAAACTACTTTGTTGCTTGCCAAAGTTGACAATCATGGTGTACAGTGTAGACCGCCCATCTGAGCCATGGTTTGCAATCGATGAGAGTCTCCTTACTATTTCTCTTGAATTATACTTAAATAGGTTAAATTATGTATTTTAGCGGTTTAGTTTATGTTTTAGAGATATTTATCGATAGAATTAAGGTTTTATGCAAGTTTTTTATATTAGGACAATCTAATCAATTTTGTACTAATCTCTTGCTTCCATGCATTATTTCATGCAATTAATCCATAAGATAGATAGTTGTATCTTTCATTTACATATTTCAAGAAATCTTTACAATCCTTGCATAGGTTTAATATGTTTTGTTCATTTTCTTGATTTCATAGTTGTTATGGCATATTTGTATTCATTTTTCGTATACGGTCTCATCAAGAGAGGCTGCATATGTGTTTAATTATTTTTTTGTTGTTTCTTGACCATAGGAAAATAGATTTGAAGGAGACTCAACCATCCAATTCCTTCCTCAATGCGAAGAAGAGAGTCAGCTCCACCCTAGAGCAGTTCGTGTCACCCCAAATGGACTAAAACTCACATTTACCCTTGAGAGGGAACACTATGCTTTTCCTACTATAATAAGAGTATCAAAATGGTATCCCTAAGAGGGATGTAATTGTATACGGAATTGGTTTCTTGATAATGGAATAAAAAAGTGTTATTCTTCTTCCAATTTGTTGTCAATTTTGTATGCATTTGTTTTGTATCTTTTATTTCCTTTCACGCAGTAGGAATCATAGGTGTGAGGTCATTTTTGTGGTCACATATTCCCAAGATATTGATCGAGAAAATTTTAGTGAAATATTTTCTCCATAGAGTAGCCCATATTGGGTGAACCACAAAAATTTTGGTGTCTCTATTGTGTATGGTATTTTGTGCATTGCTTGATTATTGTTGTTGATATTGCTATCTGTTCATTGCTTAATATTGATTGGGAAAGAAAATTAAAAATTGGTCTTATACTATTCATCCCCCCTCTCAGTATAAGCTTGTGTTCTTCAATTGGTATCAGAGTGGGTTCCTTTAGAAGAGTTTAACAGCTTGAAGGAAAAGCTAACAAGAACATAATGGATCCTAAAGAGGTGACCTCAAATAATTCAACACTAGTATTTGATGGAAGTGACTATATTTATTGGAGTATGATGATGAGGATCTACGTTATGGCACTTGGAAATGAAGTTTGGGAAGCAGTGGAATTTAGATATTATCCCTCATTCAATCCTCCTACAGATAAGGAAGGTAAGCTTCTACAACACTATAATTCAAAATCAATGATTGCACTTGTGAGAGGTTTACGTAGAACAGAATATATGAAGGTTATGCATTATAAAACTACAAAATAAATGTGGGATAAGTTGCAAGGTATATATGAAGGAGATAAAAGTGTCAAGAAATCAAAGATACAAAATCTCAAAGGATAATTTGAAACGTTAAGAATGAATGATGAGAAAAATATCAGTGATTATCTAATTCAAATTGATGAGGTTGTTAATTATATGCAAGGACTTGGAATGAATATTGATGAATCATATGTTTGTGATAAAGTCTTAAGAACTCTTTCAAAAATATTCATTGAACAGGTTTTTGCTATAGAAGTGTTAATGGATGGTGATTCTTTATCAAGAGATAATTTTCTTGGTATGCTTATAGTCTTTGAGATAAGAACAAAATATCATATTCCCTAAAAGGAAGCAACCTTCAAATCAATCAAGAAAACAAAGGGTAAGAAGTCAGAATCAAGTAGTGAGTCATCCAGTGATGAAGGAGCTAATTACGGTAGAAGAGATAAAGATTCCAAAATATCTAGAGATCTAATATCTATTAAGTGTTTCAATTGTGAAAAGTCTGGATATTTTACAATAGATTATGAAGAACCAAAGAACAATAATGGTGAAGAAAAATAGGATCACAGGTATAGGAAATTAAAAATATATAGGCACCAAAAGAAAATCAAGGATGGACAAAGCAAAAAAGGAAATAAGTTCTTTCAAAGACAAAAAAAGAGCTACTATGCAGATAATGCAATATGTTATTGATTATGTTTAATGGTAAGTTATTATTACTATTTTAAAGTTAAGGTTTAGATTTTTTAATAAGGAAAGATTATATTGATTCATTAATTTGATTATTATAATTATGAGAAACAAATAACCCTCTAGTTGATAGCACAATGCACCATTATGTAAAAGGATTGACTGGATATGAGTAACTTGTAAATGATTGTCACCATCCTTTGAGAAGTATTGTTACAAAGGACTTATAATCAAACTAAGTTTTTTCATCCTCTTGTTCCTAAAACTAACAAATATCTTTAGATTACATGGTTGAGGTTGATTATGAAGGTACTTTATTATTATGAAAAAAGGTGATTTGTTTTTAGTTTTGAATATAATATAATATGTTTGTCATTACATGCATTAAAAACGGAAGGTTAAATAGTCCAAACCATGCATAATGGACTCAGTCCAAAAAAGAATGAACACAAGATGGATGAAACAAAGACAAGGTTGGATAATACTTAAATTTTATGGGGTAGCCAAAGGAAATCGAGGAAGATCAGGAGGGGGCAGAGTGATTAGAAATGATAAAGGTCAAATTTTATGGGCTTATGCAGAGGATTATGGAGTTCAAACCAACCATATAGCAGAAGCTAAAGTTCTTTTTTTAGTAGTTCAACAGTTATATGATAGAGGCTATAGAAAATTTATGGTCCAAGGGGACTCTCTAAATATTATTAGAGATTTGAAATCAGGAGAAACAGAGAACAAGTTTATTCTTAACATTATAAAGGACACTTCAAGAATCCTAAAAGAGATGAGTGAGGTTGTAATTGATCATATCTATAGAGAAGGTAATCATGTTGTTGATGTGATGGCCAATATGGGGGTGAAAAGTGGTCAAAACAAAATTTGTGATGACAACTTTCCATCGCCATTACAAAGAATAGTTGCATTGGATGTTGAAGGTCAGCCTGTTAGATTGAATAATATCAAAAATTGATTGAAGTGGGTTGTCAGTTTCTATCAAGGTCATTGAGCTAAATTGCTAGGATCTCTTTTGTTGGCCTGTGCTTTTTATTTTCCAATATAATCAGGCCTCTCTTGTAAAAGGGTTAGGGCCCCTTTCAAAACCCTATTTTTTCACCCAATATCAAAAAAAAAACATGATCTGCTTTATGAAATATTTGGTTTAAAGATAACACTTTTTCTTAGTATGTTATTAGTCTTTCTAAATTAAATGAACAAGTATATTAGGTGCAAAATCTTCAATTATCATGCAAGAAGTCAATGAAATATGTGTCGATCTAGATTTATTCTATTGATTTCATTAATGTAAAAGAAAAACAAACAAAAAATATGGATCTACCATTACTTTTTCAAGGTCATAAATGCAAAAGAAAAGAACAAAAAAAAAATGTGTATTTTCCTTTATTCTTTTAAGGTGATTAATTCAAAAGAAATAAATCAGTAAAACTTATATTCTTTCATATTGATCGACTTCCAAATAATTTTACTTGAATTTCACATGATACTAAGTTTTCAAAATAGTAAAAAAATTAGAAGTATGATTTCAGTGAATAGAGTTTTCCTCTTGTATAGATTTCAATGCAAGAATGGTCCATGTTCTTGTCATCCATTCACTAATATTATGATCCAAATAGCAATATTGATGTTGATGATAAATGGTTTAAAAAATATTATATAAATGATAAAATTTATTTTTGTTGTTGCCCATATTGTTGCTTAATAATACTATTATAAGGCAATCTAGTGTGAAATTTTTTCATAATGATTCCATCTATAAATTTTTAAGGATTCCTTACCTTTCTTCTTTTTTCCCTTTATTATGTTTTAATTATTCAAATGTAAGTGTTCTATTCTAGACAGATGTAGAATATCTTTGTATTTGCTAACAATATTTTGTACCTTTTTCTTACACTTCAACTTATCATTTACTTCCATTTCTTTAGTACTCTTTAGTACTAATGAAAGGTCTCTTCAACAAGTTTAACTATGGATTTTCTCAATCCTCTTATATATATATGTGTGTGTGTGTGTGTGTGTGTGTGTGTGGACACAAGAGAGCATTGTGACAACTATGAAATAAAAACATATTAGGTGTTTTTTTTTGTTTTTAAACGATGGGATTTTGAGGTCCCTAAACCTATTACAATAGGCTGAGATAGGGCATGAGAATGCATAAAAATACAACGCTAAATTAAAACCAGCTAAGGAGCAAGAATAAAAGGCTACCCTTAATAAGGTAAAGTAGAGAGGGCCCATACAAACAACATACCATAAAATTTGGGTAACAACAACTAAAGGAACTAGGCCTCTCTCAGAAAAAAAAAATAGAGAGGGCCCCATACAACCAACATAAAATATAACCTGATATCAACTACCAAAATAACATCATATCAGAGCTAGTTCGGGGTTGCCATATCCATTTTCTTGTTAACCAGATCTTGAATCTCATTAAAAAAAGAAACCACAACCTACAATGTATCCAAAATATCAGAGTGCTTTTCCTCCAAAATAGATAAAATAGTAGTCAAACCAATGGAAAAGGGCCCTCATAAGGACCAAAAACTAACACTCTTGCCTAGGTACCAACACTATTACCACAATTCTTCTTTGGAGGCTTGGTAGAATGGATATCAGAATCATCACTGAGCTTAGATTCACTCTTAAACATTTTATTTACTAGTGCAACATCTTTCCATTCTGAAGAATCTACTAGAACGAATGGATCTATCTTAGCAGACTTATTCACTAAATGCTTAAAACGCCTAGCACCACCCACCTGCATAGTGTTAGAAGGCAAGCCCACTCAATAAAGCATAAAATAAAGCATCTAGCAAATATTCCATGGAGTGAACTCCCATACCAAGCCTCACGCACAACCAACAACTAATCATGATCATAAAAAATAAGAGAATCGAGGTCTTGGGGAAAATTCTCTAGCCAAATCCTTAGGCCTTGTTGAGAAAGACCCAATTTGACCATATAATCCACCACCTTATTACCTTCCTAATAAATATGCTAAAATTTGAACTCCTCTCTTGATTTTAGAATTTCCAACACCTTTTCTAGAATATTTGAATGCTCTAGTGAGGCTTGCTAATAGAATTGGCAATATTTACTAGATTTAAGGAGTCCACTTCTACAATGAAATTTTGATATTTAAGTGTTTCTACCAATAGTAGCCCTTGAAGGAGACCCCTGAATTCAGAAAAATGAGAGGTTTGGATAGAAATATTCTTTGTGTATGCACCAATCAACTCACCCTTAGAATTTCTAATTACCCCACCAACAACCATAGGGCCCGAATTTCCTTTTGAGGTACCATCAAAATTCAATTTGACCTAGCCCTTAGGAGGAGGGCACCATGAGGTGGTTGAGTGCATCGAGGTAGTAGGTAGTTTAAATGACTTACAAGAAGCTGGAAATCTAATTTTAGCCTCCACAAGGCTTTCATAAAAAAAACCCGCTTTGAGATATGGGAAACAATGAGATACATTCTCCTTAGCAGCTCCAAGAGCTCTAGAAGAAACCTGATCTGGATCATGCCTTGAATTATTGAAAGCTCTTTGATTGCGTTCCCACCAGATGCTCCTAAACAAATGTGGGAACAAGAAAGACTAAATTTTTTCCAACCAAAAGGACTTGAAAGGAGAAGTCCACTGCAAGAAAATATCAAAGATAGTGTTTGAAAAAACCTAACTAACATCCAAAGTGAAAAACACCTAAGAAACTACTAAAACTGAGAAAGGGCACAGGAAAAGAATATGTTGACAAGTTTTCTCTAAATATTCACATAGATAGAATCTATTGATCATAGCCATCCTCCTCTTACAAATATTTTCTACTATTAAAAATTTATTTTTAATAACCAACCAATAAAAAATATTTATTTTCAGAGTCAGGTTTTTAAGCCAAATTTTTTTGGATAAAAACCAATGCTGAGGATCTACATCAAAAATGTGGTAGGTTGATCTAACAGAGTAACAACCTTCACTTTTGAATTTACAAATGAGAGAGTCATCCATCTCATGGATTGCAAGATTATAGATTCTAAGATAATTATAAATGGTCCCCGGGGCTAATGCTTCCTCCATGTTTTCAAATACTCTTTGATAAATTTGTTTCTAGCACCTCACGTTCCCTTGTATGGGTAAGAGAAACAATAGGGGATAGAGTTATATTGAGGATAAATGGGCTATCAAGAATCCAGGTGTCCTCCCAAAAATTAATTATAGAGCCATTTTCCACCACCCACCTTGCACCTATGAGCAGCCTCATTCTAAGTTTTCTCAAGCTCTACCAGAACACAAAACCTTCCTGGGTAACGTTCTCAACCATCATATTTCCATTATGTGGAAGATACTTCTCTTTTATGATATTGATACAATCAGACCCCTAATTCCTAAGCACCTTCCAATCTTGTTTGAGAATCAGTGCTTCATTCATTAACCTGATATTCTGTAGCCCAAGACCTCCATTGTCTTTCCTCGTACAAGCTTGATCCCAAGAGACCAAATAAAACTTTTTGTGGTCTTGAGGGCCTATCCATAAGAAAGGTTTTTGAATTTTTTTTAATTTAGAGAGGAATTTTGCAGCGAGTTTAAACAGAGACATAAAGTAAACCGGAATACTTTATAACACCATCTTCACCAGCAAAATTTTCCCAGCCTGAATTAAGAGAGTGCCTTTCCAGTTGGCCAAGCGATGCTACAATATTTCTACCATCGGGTCCCAAATATTATTTTTCATATGACCAATGAACAAAGATAGACCCAAGTAGGATTTAGGGAGGGAAGCTATCTTACATCCAAGAATATCAATAATTTTTTTTCTATCGATGCTTTGGGGTGTTCAATAAAAATAAAAGGCTCTTCAATAAATTAATTTTTTTCCCAGTCACCCTTTCATAAGTAGATAATATGGCTTTCATCTCTTGAGCCTACTCCATTGAAGCAAGAAGTGAAAGGAAGGCATCATATCCAAACTGATGGTGGGACAGCATATCAACCACCAGAGCAGGATTAAGGCCTTTGATAACAAAGTTATGGATAAAATTTCTTCTTAATGCTTCAACCATAAGGATAAAAAAATATGGGGAGATCGGGTCACCCTATCTCAAACCCCTAAGGTTCAAAAAAATTCAATTGGAGCACCATTAATGAGAACAAAAAATTTAGCCGAAGTGATGCATGTTTTGATGAGCTCAATCCAGTAGTGGTTGAAACCAAATTTGGCAAGCACTGCAAATAGAAAATCCCACGAAACATGATTATAAGCCTTATTCATATCTAATTGTAAAAACATACCTACTCTATCACTCTTCTAAGTGGAATGCAGTGTTTCATGAACCACGATAATGTCATCCAGGATCTACCTACCCAAAACAAAACCAAATTGAGATTTATCAATTAACTTGGGCATAAACTTCTTCAGGCGGTTAGTCATTGATTTGGATAGGATTTTATAAAGTGTATTGTAGAGACTAATTGGCCTAAAGTATTTGAAGCTAATAGCCTTGGTATACTTTGGTATTAAGGCCAAAAAAGTAGCATTCACTCCATAGGGAAGAGATTTAGAGCGTTGGGCATCTTTGATAGCCTCACAAACATCACCCCCCACTATGTGCCAAAACCACTAAAAGAACAATGGAGGAAAGTCATCTGGACCTGGAGCTTTAAAAGCACCCATTGCAAATACAACTTCTTTAATTTTTTAGATCCTTGAAGGGAGCTTCAAAAAAATTGTTCATGTCAGGCATCATAACTAAGGGAATTGACTACAACAAGAATTTTTTTGCCTCCACATCCCTTGCATCTTTTGAACCTAATAGAGAGCTAAAAAATAAATAGCTTCATTTTGAATCTCTTGGATATCTGACAATTTGGACCCATCCTCCTTGATAATTTCTCGGATATGGTTGGCACTTCTGTGTCTTAAAGTAAAAACATGAAAAAAAATTGTTTTTTTATCCCCTTCCTTCAGCCATAAGGCTCAAGACTTTTGCTTCCACAAGAATTTTCTTGGGCCAGAGTGTTATGAAGATCATATAGGACCAAATTTTTCTTATTTTTTAGCTCACTTGAGAAGCCATTTTCTTCAATTTCAGCTTGCATATCCAATAACTAACTTTTTAAATGACTAATATTCAAACAAATAATCTTAAAATAAATTCTTTATGTTGATATTAAATATTATTTAATTGTTGCAATGTTCTTTTTTGTGTTAATAAAGGTTGTTTGTTCCATCGTGTTAATCTAATCCATTTCATAAATAATTGCTTCAAACATTTTAAATGTGTGGTTGTAACCTTCTTTGATACCATGGATTTGGCATTATGCAATGATAATTTGGACCACTATAGAGGAGACATTGGTTTCATGAAATAGTTCATACTCAAGAAAATCTTACAATGAAAAGAAACAAATATTAAAAAATACATCTAATATCAATTTACATAGCCTTCACTTATTTATTTTTTCTATTTATTGTGTGTATGTGCGTGGAGGAAGGCATGCTAAGTTTTGGGATAAAATAATACAATAAAGGAATAACATTTTTTTTTGTTTTTTTCTTAATTTACATGGTGGAATCGGTAGCCGCCATGAATTTGAGTAGGTTGTCCGAATTTTATGGCTGCTACAGTATTCTATGTTGTCCACCTTGAAAGCTACCACACAGTTCTTTGTGCAGTCCATACCTATGTGTGTGTGTGGAGGAAGGCATGCTAAGTTTTGGGATAAAATAATACAATAAAGGAATAACATTTTTTTTTGTTCTTTTTTTTAATTTACATGGTGGACTCGGTAGCCACCATGAATTTGAGTAGGTTGTTTGACTTTTATGGCTACCATAGTATTTTGTGTTGTCCACCCTGAAATCTACCACACAGTTCTTCATGCAGTCTGTCCCTATAACCACCATGCCACAACCATTTTAAACCTTTTACCCTACTGAAAGCACTTGGAAAGGGACAAGCATTCAGTCATAGATATATATAATACAATAAAGAAATAACATTATTTTTTGTTTTTTTTTTTAATTTACATGGTGGAATCAGTAGCAACCACAAATTTGAGTAGGTTGTCTAAATTTTATGGCTGCCATAGTAGTATGTGTTGTCCATATCGAAATTCATCACACAGTTCTTTGTGAAGTCCTCCCCTATAACCACCATGCCACAACCATTTTAAACCTTTTACATTACTGAAAACACTTGGAAAGAGACAAGCGTTCAATCCGGTGAGGCCCAAGATTTGGACCTTGGACCTTTGCCCCCCTTACGGGGTTTGGTCAAACCAATTGTTCTACACCTCGGACCTAAGGAATAACATTTTTACTAAAGATATTTTTTAATTTGTTTTATGACCCCATTCATATGATATTTCAACAAATCTCATAGTGGTATTACAACAAACTTGTATTATCCCAAAACCAAAAGGAAAAATACCTTGATGAACTCTTTGAAAGTCAAACATTCTCACCAGATGGACATAAACCCCATGGAAAAGTGTTAAGTTTTGTCTACGAGATTGAAACTTGGGTTTAGGTGTGAAACTTATTGCTCTCTACCACTTGTCCCAAACCCCTTGACTTGAATGTTATGGTTCACCTATGGGATTGGAAAATTAGTTTACAATGAAAAATATCCCTACTCTCCATTACTTTTCCCAAACCTTTTGAATTTTTTTTAAAGAAACGCTAACACTTAAATATTATAATATTAATATTGCATCATATAATTAGACATACAATATATAATTATATTTTAATGATGGTTGTATTCAATTATTTGTAAATACATCATGTATTATTTTAATTAAAATTATTATAAGTTACAATATAAATTAAAAACCATCAAATGAAGGAGCACAACTTGTTCAATATATTAACTTTCTAGGATGAGACTAAGGTTCAAATCTTGTAAGTAATTATGCATTATTGCCGAAATGTTGCAATGACACTATGCGGTCTCATGAAGAAACATGTGTTGGTTCATTTCAATCCCATCAATAAGAATCAATTACTAAATATAATAAATATGACAATACAAATGTTTTAAAATTAATTACAAATCAATATAGTATAAAATAATAAAATTAAACAATAATATTGAATTCAATGAGTATAAGTTAAAATTATATATTTTGTTGAATAATGTACAAAGCATTTTATTGACAAACAATACAAAGAATAATATAATATTTGATTATATGAAAAAATGGAGTAGAATTGATTAAATATATAATTAATGTTTATGAAAAAATTATATCTATTAAAAATTATTTGGATATACCTATTATTATTTGTTGCTTTTGGCTATTGCTAGCTAACTACACTTTTTGATTCAAATTAAATATTGATAATTTATTATACAGTTCTATCAATGTAAACATTCATAATTTAGATATATGTAATACATAATTTGATAGATAAAAATAAATTATTTGGATATTATTCTCATTGTTTTGTTTCTTGCAACTACTACTAGCTAACTATACCTTTTGATTAAGTTAAATGTTGATGTTTGAATATAGATTTTTATCAATATAATCATAACAATTTGGATTACTTATTAAAATAAAGGTGCATGATTATATGGATAATATAGTTTTCTAACTAGTTATTGGTTATATGGAATTGAAACAACTCCATCCATATTATCATGATTGCATTATTATACTATTTCAACAAACCACATAGTGGTATTACAACATTTTTGGCAATTATGCATTTATAACTTGACAAGATATGATCGTTACAACATATAAGAAGAGTTTCAACATATAATATTCCTCACTTTAATTTAGAAGGAAAATGCTCAACTATATCAAATTATTTAAAAATTGGGATGTGTGTTGGTGGAAGGGTTGTGTGAAGACAAGAACACGATACTTAAATAAAATAAGGAAATCAAATAACACAATGAGATACAAGATTGCACAAATGGATATATTCAATAAAACGAGGGGAGCCAATAAACTCCTTTGATACAATATGTCCTCAATGAGAGTATTTGATACAATGATTTACAAAAATGCTAGGGTTCTTTGAAACCCTAGCTATAACAATGAAGTGTCTTCAGATTGATGTGTCCTTGCTTCCAATGGGGTGAGTGGGCTTTAGGTATCCTATGGCGGGCCACTCCAGCTTCAACAGTCGTTCAACAATATGTGAAATCTGTAGATATGCATACACAAAAATAGATAAAGGGGTTAATAACACCTGTGAGGGCTCCACAGTGTGAGGCCCTCAGACATCAGTAAACCCTAACTAAAAATGGATTAAATGGCATGTGAAATCTATAGATTATGTAACTAATTAAAACTAATAAAGATATACCTTGATTTTGTTTTGTTGTTGCAGATGGTGTGCTACAGAAGGCTCAGATTCATGTTTATGTGGTTGCACTAGGCTCGAACGCGCACTTGGTAGGCTCTAGCATGAGCTTCACAGGCTCTAGCATGAGCTTCACAGGCTTTGGTGTGCACCTACAAAATGTAGTAGGCTCTAGTGAGTGCTTGCAAAATGCAGTAGGCTCTGGTGAGCATATGCAGAATGCAACAGGCTATGGTGAGTGCTTCATAGGCTCTACGGTGAGTCTCGTAAGATCTAGAGAGCACCTGCGGGTGAGGGTAAAATCTACAAAAGTAGATCAAGGGGATGACGACGAATGCAGCAGATGGATGGAGGCTATGACGGTGATGGAGGATGAATGGATGATGACTAGAACAATATAAGTCTTGTTTACTAGCTAGGTATTTAGATCTTCAAACTCTCTCTCTCCCTACTTCACTAGGGTTTCAACAATGACTCCTCCAGGCTGCAATTTCTAATCTCAGGGTTCTAGGGTTTGAGCATTTGTAAATGCCCTTATTTATAATTCAACCTAGAGTTTTCTTAGGTTTTTAGCCTTGAAATTTTAATCGTGTGGCTAAGATTAAATTAGATCCTAAGGTTGAGATTACTTTTTGAATGTGGCATGGATTAATGAAGTGAAGAACACAAGCTTATACTGAGAGGGGGGGTTAACAGTATACGACTTAACCAAATAACAATTTTAACTCTAGATAACAGAGGCATCAACACAACATTAATCAAGACATAAAGCATCACACATTGAAGACCCATTTTAACATGGTTCACCCAGAATGGTTGGGCTACATCCACGGATAAAATATTTCACTAAATTTTACCAATCAATTTCTGGGAATACCTTTCCCGATTACAAATTTTATGGGCACCAACCCAAAGGAGACACCAATCCCCTAAACTCGAGTTCGTGGGCACCAACCCACAGGAGACACCAATCCCCTAGATCTGCTCTGGCTGGTGATCCTCTAGAAAACCTCTACCTCCGCTGCCCTTAGCAAATGGAACTCTATCCACAGAAGACACCTGTCCTCCCTGCTCTAGCTGGAGACCTATGTCCTCAACTCTATCACCTCCAAAGCTGGTCCTCGAATTTGCACTAAACATAGTCCTTCGGTCTAGTATAAATGTCCTCGTTTGTCTTTGCCTATTGTGCTCACTCTGCACGCTTCGACATCATCATGCCACTTCTGCACTCTTGCGCTCTTTCGGCTGCATCTCACACACTTCAACACACATTCGACTATCTCACAATTCACACTTCACTCTTCAAAACAATCCTCCTTTTAAACTAACATTTTCAAGATCAAAACCTTGATCTTAGTCGACTGCACAACCCTAAACTATGTCGTCTACAAACCCTAATTTTTGTCAGCCCAAATTTAACTTTGTCGGCTTCACTACCTCTGCAACTCTTATGTAGCTTCTGTCGCGAAACTACAACATGTCACGATATCACGACACTTTTGCAACCGTATACTATCTTTTGGCTTTTATCGCGATATCGCGACACTTTAGCCTTTGTTGACTTCAACTTAGTTCTTGTCGCGATATCACAACACTTTTGTCTTTGTTAGCAACTACTTTATGTTTGTCATGATATCACGACACTTCTCCCTTCGTCGACCTCCTTTCTGCTTTTGTCATGAAATTGTGACAGTTCTGCCTCTACAGACTTCGTCTTCACTTCTGTCGTGAAATCGTGACACTTCTCCTATAGAAGACCTGCATTCTATTTTTGTCATGAAATCGTGACACTTTCTCCAACCGAACGCTGCCATCTCAATCTATCATGAAATCGTGACACTTTCTCTTCCTTGCACTCTTGTCTGCTTGCACTAGCGAAAATGGAACATGTCACGAAATCGTGACACTTTCGCTACCTTGTGTTTTTCTCTACCTTACGCCCGTAAAAACGGAACATGTCACAAAATCGTGATGCTTTCGCATTTGAGCTCTTCCTCATTGAATTTGTCATGAAATCATGACACTTCTAGCTTCCGTATGTTTTCTTTGCAGCCTGTCGTGAAATCGTGACACTTTCAGCTTCCATACAACTTCTCTGCAACCTGTCGTGAAATCACGACGCTTCTCATTTCAGACTCTTCCCTTTGCTGCATGTCACAAAATTGCGACAGTTCTTACTTGGAACATTTTCATCTACAGCATGTCACGAAATTGTGACACTTTATCTTGCTTCCACTTTGTCTTCTGACTTGTCACAAAATTGTGACACTTTTTCTCCTTAGCGCTTTTCTTTTCTTCGGGTAGCGAAAACCCGACATGTCACGATATCGCGACACTTTTTCTCCCGAACTCTCTCTCCTGCATGATGTCACGAAATCGTGACACTTTTTCGTCTGAACAACCTTCCTTGCAATATGTCGTGAAATCGTGACATTTCTGACTCCGAACATTTTCTCTCCTCCAAGAGTCACGAAACTGCGACATGTCGCGATATCGCGACACTTTTCCAACTTAGCCCTTTTCTGTTCTTCGAGTCACGAAAACCCGACATGTCGCGATATCATGACACTTTTCTAAAAGGCTTTCTCTCTCCTGTTGAAGTCGCAAAAATGTGACATGTCGCGATATCACGACATTTTTCCAACTTACTTTCTTTTGAGCCTTTCATGTCGAACCTTCATTAAAACAAATTATTTTACATCAAATCAAATTCCTTCAAAAAACTTCTTGACATCAATGACAACTTAATAACTTGACCAAATGCAATGTATCCAAGGTACCTAAAATTTTCCAACAATCTCCCCCTTTGTCATTGATGGCAAACCTTTACTAAAAACACGCCTTAAGAGCCAAAACTGAAACCAACTGTGCTAACAACTGAGAAACTGTGCTAACAACTGAGAATTTTCCTTTGAAGTTTTGCTCCCCTTACTTGAAGCTTTCCTCTTCACTTGAAGCTCTCCCCCTTTGTCATCAATGGCAAAGGGTCACATTTGGGGCTCGGGACTAAGAATGAGCCTCTTAGCTTGGTCCCTCCCCCACCTCCTGATGAGGTGATTAATTTTAGGGTGGGAGTACAACTCCCAATTTCTCCCTTAGATACTCAAACGTATCTCTTGGAAGAGGTTTGGTGAAGATATCTGCAATCTGCTCTTTAGTAGGCACATACTCTAGCTTGACCTACTTGTCTTGCACTTTCTCCCTTAGAAAGTGATACTTGATGGAAATATGCTTTGTCCTTGAGTGCATTACTGGATTTTTGAAAATACTTATGGCACTCGTATTATCACAAAATATGGAGATGGGTTGTTCATGCTTGACTTTGAAATCCTCCAAGGTGGTTTTCATCCATAAAACCTGTGTACACCCAGCCACTACTACTATGTATTCAGCCTCTGTTGTAGATAAGGAAACTGAAGGTTTTTTCTTACTTAGCCAAGAAACCAAACTCTTTCCCAGAAAGAACACTCCACCACTAGTGCTCTTCCTGTCATCAGTATTGCCTGCCCAATCTACATCTGAATATGCCATGAGGGTGAAATCATCACCTTTGGGATACCAAAGCCCAAAATCCATAGTGCCCTTCAGATATCTGAATATCCTCTTAACTGTTGTAACATGAGAATATTTTGGAGCTGCCTAAAATCTTGCTACTAACCCAACTGCCTGCATGATATCCGAGTGCAGTAGCCGTTACATATAATAAACTACCAATCATTGATCTGTACAACCTCTGATCTGCCGCTGGAGATTCATCATCTTTACTCATCTTGCACCCTGTAATCATTGGAGTACATACTGGTTTGTTGTCCATCATCCCAAATTTTTTCAACTTTCTTTGATATACTTTCCTTGAGAGAGAAATACATCATCTTTTGATTGAGCAATCTAAAGACCTAAAAATAATGACAGCTCTCCAATCATAGACATCTCAAATTCCTTCTACATGGTGTTAGCAAAAACTTTGCACATCTGAATATTATTCCCCCGAAAATGATATCATCAACATAGACAACCATAATCAACATATCATCACCTTCATTCTTAATATATAGATTGCTATCTGCCACACATTTCCTGAATCCTTGCTCATGAAGATAACTGTCAAGTCTTGAGTACCACACCCTTGGTGCTTGCTTTAACCCATATAAAGCCTTTTTCAGTTTACACACATAGTCTAACTGTTCTATGAGAGACACTCCTTCTGGCTGTTCTATGTAGACTTCTTCTACCAACCCCCCATTTAGAAAATCTGACTTTACATCCATTTGATATACCTTGAATGATTTGAAGCTTGAAAGGGCCAAAAATATTCTGATAGCTTCAAGACGAGCAACAGGAGCGAACGTCTCTTCAAAATCAACACCTTCTACTTGAGCATAACCTTTGCAGACTAACCTAGATTTGTTTCTGACAATATTTCCATCCTCATTGAGTTTATTTCTGAATATCCATTTTGTGCCAATGACATTCTTGTCCTTAGGTCTTGGAACCAAATCCCAAGTTTCACTTTTCTCTATTTTATTTAGCTCTTCATCCATCGCTTTTACCCAAAATTTATCTGCACATGCTTCACTGAAATATTTTGGCTCAATCTGAGATAATAATGAAACATTTGTAGAATCATGTGAAGGAATGACTCTTCTTCTTGTTTGCCTGCTTTTTGGATCACCAATGATCAAATATTTGGGATGATGTTTCTAAACATATTGTGAAGAAGTTTTGGGAAGCAGTTGTTGTCTTTCCTCTTCTTCATCTGAAACCTCTCTGAATTCTTCTTGACAAATTTCATCACTGAGTTCCTTGACTGGTTCTCTTATCCCTGTCTTTTCATCAACTATTACATTTATGCTCTCTATGACTATATGCGTTCTTTTGTTGAAGCATCTGTAGGCCTTGCTTCTATTGGAATATCCAAGAAATATTCCCTCATCACATCTAGGATCAAACTTACCCAAATTCTGATCTTCCCTTTTGATGAAGCACTTACTCCTAAACACTTTGAAGTATTTTACTGTAGCTAGTCTCCATTTCCATAACTCATAAGGAGTTTTATGATGATTGACTCTAAGTTGGGCCCTGGTGATAATGTAGACTGTTGTACTGACTGCCTCTTTCCAAAATCCATCTAAAAGTTTTGACTCATTTAACATAGCTCTAGCCATATTTTCAATAGTTCTATTTTTCCTTTCAACTACTCCATTTTGTTGAGGAGTTCTTGCTGCTGAATATTCACTTTTGATTCCTTTTTGCTCACAGTATTTCACAAATTCATTTGAATTGAACTCTCCCCTGTCTGATCTTAAGCATTTGATTCTCTTGTCAGTCTCATTTTCAATCATTTCTTTGAAAGCTTTAAATTTTTCAAAAGCTTCAGATTTTTCTTTGAGAAAAGTAACCCACGTCATTCTAGAATAATCATCTATAAACAACATGAAGTAGCTTTCTCCCTGAATGCTCCGAGTTCTGGTGGGGCCACATAAATCAGTATGAATAAGATCCAATGGTTTTGAAGAAGTATACCCTTTTGATTTGAAACTGGTTCTAGTCTGTTTTCCATGTTGACAGGGACCGCAAATGATATTATGGGGCCTTTTTATTTTGGGCAAGTCTCTAATTGCTTCCTTGTTACTAATATTGACAAGATTATCAAAGCTCAAATGCCACAATATTTTATGCCATAGCCAACTCTCATCTTATTGAGTTAGAAAACACTTTTCCCTTTTTATCTCACTCGGCATGTAAATATTGTTTGGAGTCCTTGTAGCACTCGCAATGAGTTTTCCATTTTTTTCTTTACTTATGTCACATCTATCTGAAAAGAAAGATACTATGTGCCCTTTATCACAAAGTTGACTCACACTTAGAATATTATGTCTTAGGCCTTCTACATAAAGCACATTTTTTGTTTTGGATTTCCCATCCAAACTAAGAGTCCCTTTACCACAAATTTTAGCTGACCTATTATCTCCAAAACTGACTGTTCCTTGGTTAGTTTGTTTTAAGACCAATTTTTTTTTCTTTTCACCAGTCATATGTTTTGAACAACCACTATCAAGATACCATTTTTCTACTTTGTCTTGAGCATGAAAAGTAGTTTGAACTATCATTGACTTAGATTTGATCTCATTTTTCTTTTTAGTGAACTCAAGGCTAGATCTATCCAAACTGCACATCCTTGCTATATGCCCAAAATTCTTGCACTTGAAACACATGAAATTTTTATTCATAAGAGGTGCAAAAGAGTTAACATTTTCCTTACTATGGCTATTCAAGGATTTATTGCAATGCATAGCTTTGTGACCAAAATTCTTGCAGGAAAAACAATAGCCATGGAAAGTATTATGTAACCTATTTTGATGCCTTGGATGATTGTTCTTCTTGTGACCAACTGGAATCCACCGCTCTTCAGGATGAAGATTGGTCTTGCTTGAAGACCCTATTTCATGAATAGTGATACCATCCTTCTTTTGCTTGTCATACGGAGTATTCATGTCGAGAGCCAATTTTTCCAACTTCACTCTAAGAGACATAACCTCTTCTTCTAGTTTCTCGTAATCAGTTTCCTTTCCTTTTAAAGCCTCTATCAGAACCTGTTCAACCTTCTTTCCTTCTTCAGCTAGAATTTTGAAGTCTATAACTCTTTGAGACAATCTTGATCTTGCAATCTCTTCTTCCTAAATTTGATTCTTGAGAACAGAATTTTCTTTCCTAAATTTCTCAAGCCTTTTTAAAGCCAAGAAGAATTCACCTTTGAGATTGAACCCAACCTCTTCATCTCTTTTTGAATCTGTATGTTCCTCTGATAGATCCTTCTCCAAGCTGTTAGGCTTTTTTTGGAGAAACCCGCTCTGATACCAATTGAAGAACACAAGCTTATACTGAGAGGGGGGGTGAACAGTATAAGACTTAACCAATTAACAATTTTAACTCTAGATAACAGAGGCATCAACACAACATTAATCAAGACAGAAAGCATCACACATTGAAGACCCATTTTAACGTGGTTCACCCAGAATGGTTGGGCTACATCCACGGATAAAATCTTTCACTAAATTTTATCAATCAATTTTTGGGAATACCTTTCCCGATTACAAAGTTTATGGGCACCAACCACACCTGTCCTCCTTGCTCTGGATGGAGACCTCTGTCCTCAACTCTATCACCTCTAAAGATTGTCCTCGAATTTGCACTAAACACAGTCCTTCAGTCTAGTACAAATGTCCTCATTCATCTTTGCCTATTGCGCTCACTCTGCACGCTTTGACATCATCGTGCCACTTCTGCACTCTTGCGCTCTTTCGATTGCATCTCGCACACTTCGACGCACATTCGACTATCTCACAATTCTCACTTAACTCTTCAAAACAATCCTCATTTTATACTAACACTTTCAGGATCAAAACCTTGATCTTAGTCGGCTGGACAACCCTAAACTACGTCAGATGTAAACCCTAATTTTTGTCGGCCCAAATTTAACTTTGTCGGCTTCAATGCCTCTGCAACTCTTTTGTAGCTTCTATCGTGAAACTGCAACATGTCGTGATATCGTGACACTTTGGCAATCGTATATTGTCTTTTGGCTTTTGTCGTGATATCACGACACTTTAGCCTTTGTCGAATTCAATTTAGTTCTTGTCGCGATATCGCGACACTTTTGTCTTTGTCAGCAACAACTTTGCTTTTGTCACGATATCATGACACTTCTCCCTTCGTCAATCTCCTTTCTACTTTTGTTGCAAAATCGTGACACTTCTGCCTCTACAGACTTCGTCTTCACTTCTGTCGCAAAATCGTGACACTTCTCCTATAGAAGACCTGCATTCTATTTCTATCGTGAAATCGTGACACTTTCTCCAATCGAACGCTACCATATCAATCTATCGTGAAATCGTGACACTTTTTCTTCTTTGCACTCTTGTCTGCTTGCACTAGAGAAAACGAAACATGTCACGAAATCACGACACTTTCACTGCCTTGTGTTTTTCTCTGCCTTACGCCCACGAAAATGGAACATGTCACAAAATCACGATGCTTTCACCTTTGAGCTCTTCCTCCTTGAATTTGTCATGAAATCACGACACTTCTAGCTTTCGTATGTTTTCTTTGCAGCCTGTCGCGAAATCGTGATGCTTTCAGCTTCCGTACAACTTCTCTGCAACCTGTCGCAAAATCGTGACGCTTCTCATTTTAGACTCTTCCCTTTGCTTTGCATGTCGCGAAATCGTGATAGTTCTTACTTGGAACATTTTCATCTGCAGCATGTCGTGAAATCGTGACACTTTATCTTGCTTCCACTTTGTCTTCTGACTTGTCGTGAAATCGCAACACTTTTTCTCCTTAGTGCTTTTCTTTTCTTTGGGTAGCAAAAACCCGACATGTCGCGATATTGCGACACTTTTTCTCCCGAACTCTCTCTCCTGCATGATGTCGCGAAATCGTGACACTTTTTCGTCTGAACAACCTTCCTTGCAATATGTTGCAAAATCGTGACATTTTTGACTCCAAACATTCTCTCTCCTCCAAGAGTCACGAAACTGCAACATGTCGTGATATCGCGACACTTTTCCAACTTAGCCCTTTTCTATTCTTTGGGTCGCGAAAACCCGACATGTCGCGATATCGCGACACTTTTCTAAAAGGCTTTCTCTCTCCTGCTGAAGTCGTGAAAATGTGACATGTCGCGATATCGTGACATTTGTCCAACTTACTTTCTTTCGAGCCTTTCATTCCGAACATTCATTAAAACAAATTATTTTACATCAAATCAAATTCCTTCAAACAGCTTCTTGACATCAATGACAACTTGAGCAAATGCAATGTATCCAAGGTACAGAAAATTTGCCAACATGAAGATGGAGGGTGGAGATTAAGTTGGATCGAACAGTTGTGGTTAATTGAGTTTATAAATATATATTTTATAATAAATATATTATAATTTAATATAAAATATTATATTAAATATAAAATAATATTAAAATAATCCCAATTGGGTTAGGAAATGACGGAAAAGGGCTAAAGTGGTGAAATGGATGGCAGGAAAGGTGGAATTGGGCCAAATAATTGGCGGAAAGGTGTATGGTGGACAAGTGGGTGGTGGGATGGTTAAGATGGAGGATTAGTGGCTGCAATTTGGTGTCTATAGGTTGTTTTGGATTGTAGATATGGGACATAGACACCTCCCATAGGATGACTCATGGAATTAGTTTTCTTCAAATTTAATAGAATTTTTTTCCCTACATTATCTACCATTAAATATTTAAAAAGTTGGTTGAATGCATAGGATATATTTTAAGTGCGCTTCGGAAGATGGAAAAACTACCTAAGGATGTAGTGAAAATTCTTAGGAATATGAAAATCAAAAGGACAACAAAAATATAATAATGTTAATCATTTATATTCTTAAATAAAGATTATGTTTCTAATTGACAAGAAGTTGCAATATATTAGATGGGGTTATAAATGATGTACGTAGTACATGGTTAATGCTAGTTATAAAGAATGATTGAATATATAATTAATTGACCTAAAAGTATAACTCGATAGGATTGTGATTTAAAACCAAAATAAATTTTAAATGGAAACACTTTTATTTAGTTAATTATCAATGGATGGTGGTTATCTTTTGGTAGTGTTAAAAAATGATATTTCATAGGTGATCCTTACGCTTAGTATGCATGCAAAATAAATAGAATAATTACCATCTATTTATGTAGTTTCATTAAAATATTGAGAATGACAAATTTATATGAGGAATCATATGGTTTGCATGTAACTCTATAGATGAAATATATGAAGAATATAAACTCCTTTTACATACATGATAAATCACCAATTTCAGTTTCAAATAATAAACACAAGGTATGTATGTTTTCTTTCCTTTTTTGGTTAATGGATCCCAAAAAAGGAGGGTAGGTCTTGAGGTTCATAATTTATACTTAGACTTTAGGTTTTTATTTTTTGACCAAGCCATCTCTATGTTAGGATCATCATCATCGACCATATAGATTACCTTCGTCCATTAGTCAGTCCCATGAATGATCCAAATCACTCAATTTCATTTTTTCCATATTATTGACAGCACCACTCTTTTAGTAAGAGTGTTGCTCTATTAGAGTGAATACATCATCTCATAGCACCATAAAACTAGTCATAGGGATTGGCAGTTCAACTTGATCAAGGCCTTAGACCTTAAAAAATAAACAATTGATGTTTTTTGTATTTAAAAAAGGAGAGAAAATATATTCAATGTAATAATAAAAAATATATACATAAAGTGTATGTGAAAATGAGCACAAAACATATAAAAGAGAAAAGGAAACAAAAGAAAATAAATAGCAAAAGAAAACAAGGAGAAAATATATTGGGTAAACTATATATAGCTATTTATTAATATTTTCAACATCATGAATAGAGAGGTTAACATCATTGTGATATTACGATGACATTATCTACCTTGATATTATTTATTATTATGATATCATCTCTTCTTTGAGGTTCATTTTATGTGATACTTCATCATAAAAATCACATCATATAATGGAATTTTATACATTAGCATTTATCGTACATTGATTGGTAAGTTCGCACATTATTATATGTTGAGCATCCTACAAGTATTGACTATTATGCATTCATATATGAGTAGCCCATATGAAATTTATTATTGAGCATTATTATATATGGGTGAAACATAATATTTAATCCCTTTGGGTCTAGGGAGGACAAATTTTCACACTCTAAGCTAAGGTTCCAATATTATGGGTGAACCTTAATATTTTCCCCATTGGGTATTTGGAGAAAGTGGTTGGGAATGAGGAATTCCATGCTAAAAACAAGGTTCTAATCCTAAGAGCAAATTTTAATATTTTATCCTAAGCGATTTGGGATAAACAATAGAAAATATGAGTTTTACATGTCCTATGAAGTTTCTAGTTTCTTAGGTGAACCTTGATGTTTAGTGAGTGTAGTTTGGTGCAACCAATAGGTAGTGAAAAAATTACACTATCAACTAATATTTCAATACCATATAGGTGAACCATAACATTTCATCGTGTTCAAGCTAAGTGTTGGGGAAAGCACTTTCACATTGTGATCCAAGGTTCCAATCCCAATATTGAAACTTGCCATCTAATCAAATAGGGTTTAGGGAAAGAGACATTGACCATGGAGTTTCACATCATAAAGTAAAGTTAAGATTCCATGGGTTAACCTTAACATTAGGTCAAATACCATAATATTAAGAGTGTGGATGCAAAGACACGACACTTGAAAATAAAATGGTAGAATCAAATAAAACAATGAGACAAAACAAATTGCACAAAAGAAATATGTATTCAATGGGGGGGCAATAGACTCCTTTATTACAATTAGTATCCAATGCGGATATTTGATACAATAATTTACAGTGGAACTAGGGTTCTTTGAAACCCTAGTTAGATATAACAAAAGTGTATTCAGATCTGAGTGTGTCCTTGTTCCCAACAGGTTGAGTGGGCTTTGAATATCCAATATGGTGCCACTCCAACTTCAACAGTCGTCAAAGAATATGTTGAATTCATAGATCTACATGCAAAACAAATCACAAGAGCATCAGCAATACCTGTGAGGGCTCCACAGTGTGAGACCCTCAGACATTAACAAAACCCTAGTTTAAGAATCAATTTAAAATGCGTGCCAAACCAATGAATAAATGAAATAAAACAATACTAAATATACCTTGCTTCATTGTTATATATTTTATGGTGTAGCGGATTTAGATCTTTGTTTCAGTATCGCAGAAAGCTCTGACACGAGCTTCGCAAGATCTGGTTCACACTTAGGACTATCGCAGGCTATGGAAGGCGCTAGGTAGGCTCTACAGTAAGCTTGGCAAGCTCTAGTGTGCACTTGCAGATAAGGCAAGCTCTAGCAAATGCTTAGTAAGCTCTGCATCGAGCTTCGCAAGCTCGACACAATGCTCGCAGGGTAGGGTATATCTATAGAAACATATCAAGAAGGATGGCGACAGAGGTAGCAGATGGAATACAACTATGGCGGTGAGCGAGGATGGATGGACGATCGCTGGAATGGCAGAAGTATTGTTGGCTTAGCTAGGGTACCATATATTTAATTCTCTCTATCTCCGCTTCACTAGGGCATCAACAAATGATTCTCCAACTATATCTCTTAATCTCTAGGTTCCAGGGTTTGGGCATTTGTAAAATACCCTATTTATAATCCAACCTAGGGTTTTCTTAGGGTTTTAGCCTTGCACTTTTGATCGTGTGGATAATATTAAGTCATATCATAGGGTTGAGATTACTTTTTGAATGTGACATGGATTAATGAAAATGGATGGTGGCGATTAAATGAAATCGGATGGCTAAGGTTAATTGAGTTTATTTATATATTTTTTATAATAAATATATTAAAATATAATAAAATACTATATAAAATATAAAATATTATAAAATAATATTAAAATAACCCCAATTAGGCTAGGAAATTGAGAAAAGGTGGATTTGGGCCAAATAATTTGCGGGAATGTGGAATGGAAGACAAGTGGATGGTGGTATGGTTAGGATGGAGGTTCAGTGGCTGCGATTTGGTGTCTACAGATGCCCCTTTTTGTACCATGTTGTGTGAAATACAATGTGGTGCAAAAATACAAGATACCTGCTTGGGCTATGGGCACAGAAGCAGCTTCTCTTTGTTGTTGGATTTTTGCACTGATGTTGAAGATAAAAGAATAAAGAAAAAAAAAATCGAAGTTTTTGTAACTTACCCCCTCAATTGGTGAATGAGTTACGAATGTATCTCACAAGCCAATTGAAAGTGAATGATTTAGTGAATTTTTGCAATTGATGAATGAATGATGTGAAATGCAAATGATTGTAGATGATATGAATGATATAAAATGTGATACTATTTTTGCCCCAATGGTGGGAAGGGGGGTGGTGTATGATACCATGTAAATGTAGACGATATGAATGATGTAAAATGTGATACCATTTTTGTCCCACCATTTGAGAGGGGTATTTGTCTAGTGTAGATGTTATGATCACGTGAGATGTATCCCGTCATGGGAAAATCATAATGTAATGTGGTTGCCCCAAATTTTGGATGATTCGATGCTTTTTGAATAAGCTACCATAATGGTGTCATTGAGTATGCAATGTATGAAAGATGCATGATGACTAAGTCAATAATAGGGGTGGGGTAGTGACTGTAGAAATTTCTTCATCAATTCCATCATGAAACCAATAAACCTACCGACATGTCCTATACTTTCACTGTTGTCAAATGAATGAGTGTTTGAGATTTTGATTTATCTGTGTTTTCTTGCCCCATAGACAAGGACATCAATTATTGATTGCGAGCAAATTGTTCTTGGCAAGGTTGCATTCAAAATGTGAGGTGCCAAATGTGATTGTGATTTTTGATGATGAGATAATTGATTATGATCATGAGCAAGTGTCCTTATTGTACATTATTCATCTTACCGAATTGCATGGATTATCATTGTTGTAATCACCAAGTTTATAGAATAACATACTAGATATGAGGTTCGCTTGGATGGCCTGGACAAAATAAAAATGATGAATGATATATGCATAATGATGATGGAAGAATGTGATGACGTAGATGATGAAGAATTGTGGGATGTTGATTTTGCGAAAATGTGACCTTGGTTGGCATGTTTCTACAATGCAATATGTATTTGTGAAGAATTTTTCTTTTTCTAGAAAAATATGCATGCAAAACTATTTGTAATTTCACAAAATCAACTTTTATGATGTACATGATGTATGGATGAATTTTGGTTCAGATTTGATGATGGGAGCTACCATTTTAGGAGTTTTTGTCCTCATTCTCTTTTGTTGCTAGGTGTGCGCCTGCGCCTGGCATGTTCTGCAGGCACCCGCATGCACCTGCATGCACACGCAATGTTCAGGTGCAGCTCTGTGCCTGAATGCGCTAGTTAAAGCTATAAAAAGCTTTCTGAGGAATTTTTAGGCTCATTTGTGCGCTGTAAACTTTGAGAAGATGGTCTAAGAAGGGAAGTGACTTAGTGAGCTAAGTGAGGCTTGTGAGTGTGTAGAGGCGATGGCGGTGGAGGGCCTTGGTGCTACTGGTGGAGCGGAGGTGATATTTTTCTTGGTAATACCCTTTATTTCCTTTGTGCAAAAATTTGTTTTTAGTTTGTTTTTGAATTTTTATTTTTTTTTTGAATTTTTAAAACTAACAAAGTATTTTTGTTTGTTGCAACTGAGGGATATTGAGCCTCAACATTGCTCATCTCATTTTGGGGATGAGGAAGAAGCTTTCAGAGGAGGATTGAGGGTTGCTGAGTAGGGTAGGCCTATATGGTGTGGCCTGATTGGATGTGGTGAGGGCTAATGAGGGCTACCTCTCGGCTTTGATTGAGAGGTGGGACCCGGATAGAGGGACTTTCTAGCTACCGACTAGAGAGGTTACTATCACTCTTGAGGATGTTTATCGCATTCTCAAGGTGCTAGTAGAGGGAGAGAAGGTGATGGTGGGGAGGGATAAGAAGGCAAATATGGAGAAGATGCTTGGGGATCAATGGTGGGAGGCCCGGATAGGGGATGAAGGGATACTGTACCTAAGAATGTACAAGGCGAAGGAGTTAGATGCACTTCCCGCCTTGATCATGTTCGTGTTGGCCAACATAGTGCTACCTAATAGCACTAGGTGTAGGTTCCCTTGGAACCTATTGGGATTAGTGAGTGATCTACTAATGGATCCTCAAGAGTACGCATGGGCACCTGCTTTATTGGTGCAGCTATACCGGGAACTATATGAGGTGGTGCAGAGGGAGAGAAATGGGATTGGGTGCAACTTTCTCCTTCAGTGCTAGGCTTGGGAGCATTTTGTGATAGCTCATCCCGAGGGATTTCCATGTGAGTCATGGCATATGGATGAGCCGTATGCGAGGTGATGGGCTATGGCTAAGGAGGTTCAGCCTAGTCGAGAGGTACACATTAGGCAGTGGTACCGAGATATGTGGTCAGGATTGGCTCAGGCGGATGTGCGGTGGAGGCCATGACGAGTAGCTAGGTGGTATGGATATGGGAGATAGCTACGATGGGTGTGACAGGGTCGATGGATAGTTGGGCAGAGAGATGAGGAGGTGGAGTACTTCCAGTACTCACGGGTGCTGAGGCAGTTTGGTTTACCTCAAGGAGTTCCTGATGAGCCGGTGTTGTATCGACGGGTGAAGGATGAGGTGACACTACCTTGTCCCGAACCATGGCGGGTGCCATTGGAGGACGATGAGCAGTTGGAGGTGGCTAATGTGGATGATGTCAATGTGACTCCAAAGTATGCAAAGTGGTTTGGTGCCCAGCTAGTATGGGTACCAAAGCTAGCAGGTGAGAATGCAGTAGCAATGGGGTTGAGGTTGAATCCAAAGAGGACGAGGCCTTAGTGGTCGACGGGATGGAGATGATCGAGGGTAGCAGCCCGACAGGCTTTGGAGGTGGGTTTTGTGGCAGGGGATATTGAGGATGATGAGGATATGGGTAAGATATTCGAGGTGGCTAGGCTACGGGTTGAGCTTGAGCAGCTATGGGAGGAGCAAGAGACTATGCTAGAGTCTTAGAGGGAGGCCAGGATGACTATAGCTTGGGAGCAGGAGACAATTACGAGGCTACAAGAAGAGATTTTGGCAAAGGAGCTACGTCATCAGAAGGACTTGCAGTGATTTTGAGCTAGTGAGGCATACGCACATTCCTTGTAGGATGTGTGTATGCAACATCATATCACCTTGCCAAATCCTCCTTCTTCATCTATGGCTGAGACATCGAGGAAGACGAATTTGAGGCAGAGTACTAGGCCGAGGGCTCCTACCGGGTCTCAGGGATCTCATGGATAGTTGATGTAGTGCTTATATGCACTCTTTTGTACA
Organism: Wollemia nobilis; assembly: GCA_028583015.1. Taxonomy (NCBI): domain Eukaryota; kingdom Viridiplantae; phylum Streptophyta; class Pinopsida; order Araucariales; family Araucariaceae; genus Wollemia; species Wollemia nobilis. The sequence continues at coordinate 43,164 of JAQPPZ010002105.1, forward strand.
TGTGAGCCTTGGTGCTCCCTTTTGTAGCCTTATTGGCACTCTATTGTATATTGGACGCTTATATATATATATATACATGGCCTTTTCATATATGCATGTTGTCTTTTTGTGTGGATGTTTTTATGTGTTATGCAATGCTTTATTTAATGTTTATGATGATGTATGCAAGCTAATGACTATGATGTATATGCCTAATGTTTATTTGATTTGATGTATGCAAGCTAATGATGAGTTATTATTGTAAGTAAATGCATGACGACTGTAAACTATATGCAATATTATGAGAATTTGATATTATTAATGCAAGTTAATGCTAAATGAATACATACTGACATGATAGGAATGCATGTTGTTCATATGATCTATTATAGTTTAGAATTTACTATTGGCCATTTTTGTTGTCCATTGTTTGACAATCGGGAGTACCCAGTTTTATTATGTTTTGCAACTCAACTTACCATGAAGACATGAATGTGGACATGTCAAAAAATATGGACGTTGATGTGGAAGAAAATATGGAATTTGACACGAAAGAAGATATGGATGTTGATATGGAATGAGTACGATAGAATTTTCAAAGACTCAAACATACTAGTGTTATCAACCAAACTCACTTGGGCTGTCTAAATTTCTTTAGTACCAATGTGTGTGCAAGTTAGGTTCAATTATCAAATCTTTGAGTGTGACAATGACCCTATCAATCAAGAACTAGTGTGTGTGAATGTGAAGTTCATTGACCCACTATGAGTAAATTGGGCATGACCTGTTATGAAGATTACCTAAATCTAGCTTGCCCTTATGTGTGGTCAGAGGTCTTCTTGTTTTCCAAGGACACATGCCGCCCTGCATGAGCTTACTCCACTGTCAATCAACTGTCTATAGCCCTGGTGAAGATTCACTCCATAGTCCAATGGTATTTGATCTTTTAGGCCTTGGGGATGACTACCCATCCTTTTCAGGGGCGTGTAGTACGAATCCTTATGACTTTAGGGATCAATAGTATTTAGGAATTTTATTTGTTAATTTTTTATAGAGCTTTGGGGAATCAGATTCTCAACCGAAGTGTGATGAGAATTGTGACCCTATCCTTACTACTCTATGTTTTTATGCTTATATTTGAAGAGTAATTGAGGTAGTGGTGAAAACCACTATTTTTGCTTTGGACTATGTTGCATGATGGGACAAGCAAGGATTATCCCTTTTTGCTTCAAGGTACTACCCAAGTATGGCACTAACCCTCCTTGAATCATAATGTTTTTAATATGTGATGGAATGTGATTGGTTCAAGATTGCGTTTGGAATCAATTGACATCACTCAAGAATTTCTTAGTGTGTAAATTGTGCTTTTGGTCCTAAATAAAATTGGACATCCACTTGGAGGTTGCTTTCGACACTAGTAATGGCTGAGTGACTAAAAATTTTAGGTTTTTGTGATTTTGACATGTGATGTTGTTGGCTTATGAAAGTTGCATGATTATTTCAAACTAGGTACCCCCAATTTCTATAACTTTAACTTTTTTTTTGTTGCCATATCATCATTACTATGCCAGATCATTGAGCATGGGATGGGATGAATGCAAATGTGTATGCCTTGTGTAATGACTATTAATATGCAAATGGAAATTGTACAATGTAATGAAATATGTATGATTGAATGTAAATTCCTAAATGCAAATGAAATGTATGCAATGTGGAAATGCCTATGTAAGAGCATGCAATTTGTTTTTTTTTTTTTTAGCCATGTATATATACATATAGTGTGTCACGTTTAACAATGGAATACTTTTAAATGAAGAACATTAAGTGGCTCAAGATCCTCTTTACCCTCTAAATCGGCAAGCCTATAAGTACCATTACCCACTTTTTGAGTGATCACATATGGACCTAACAAATTTGTCGTGAATTTGTCACGAAGATGTGGCAACGAATTGGTGTTTTGTTGGTTCTCTTTAAGGACGATATCCCCTACTTGAAATTCCCAAATATGGACTTTAGCATTGTAAGCACGCTTGAGGCGGTCTTGATAAACTCGTAAATGTTCTAATGCATTGACACACATTTCATATAAGAGTGTGAGTTGGTCAAGTCGTGCTTGTCTAGTTGTATCATCATCTATGAATTATTGCAAGGAAATTCATAAGGAAGGAATCTCAAGCTCAAGAGGTATAATAGCTTCCGCTCCATAGACCAGAGAAAATAGTGTTGTTCCCGTCGACGTTTGGATTCTTGTTCGATAAGCCCAAAGTGCCAAAGGAATTTGTGTATGCCAATATTTATGATTTTCTTTGAAAAGTTTCTTAAGAATGGAAATTAAGGTCTTATTGGTAGCTTCAGCTTGTCTATTTACTTATAGGTAATAAGGAGTTGAGAAACTATGTTGGATATTATATTTCTCGCAAAGTGTTCTAACATCATTCTTCTTAAAATACTTACCATTATCCAAAATTATTTTAGAGGGGATACCAAAACAACAAATGATGTGATGGAGTATGAAATCCACAATTCTAGGTCATGTCGTACTGGTTAGAGGGATTGCCTCAACCCACTTTGTGAAGTATTCTGTGGCAGTTATGATGAAAGTATGTTGTCTTGAAGAGAAGGGCAAAATTTTGCCAATTAGATCGAGGTCCCATTGTGAAAAGGGCCAGAGATTCTGTATAGGCTGTAAAGCTTGTGATGGTACATGTGTTAAATTGGCATGTGATTGACATTGTTTGCAATTTTTGACATATGTGCAACAGTCACGTTCCATGGTGGGCCAATAATAACCCATGCGTAAAAGATGCTTTGCAATGGCCATTCCACTAAAATGACCACCACAAGTACCATCATGGGCTTACTCTATAGCCCTTTGGTCCTCTTCTGGTTCAAGGCATCGAAGCAAGATTCCATCATAACCCCTTTAATACGACACATCACCTAAGAGAATGAAACAGGCTACCCTTTTCTTGAAGGCACTTTTGGCAGACTAGAACATGTCATATGGGAGTGTTCCAAATTTTAAAAAGACAATTATGGGGTTTGACCAAGGCTCACATGATTTTGCTTGGATAAAGCAAACATCTTTTCCATCCTATGGGTTAGCACGCTTCATATCTGCTTTAGAGATTGTTGAGATTATTAGGGGTTGTACCTCTCCTAAGTCATTATTTGGAATCAAGGATCCAATAGAGGCCATTGCATATGCAAATATGCTATTCAAACGAGGAAAGTTATTGATTTCATACCATTCAAATATTGATAGCAATTTCATTGCTATTTCATGATAAAGCTTAATGGTAGGTTCTTTGCATTGGTATTCTCCTGTTACTTGTTTTACAACAAGTTGAGAATCTCCAAATATTTGGATACACTTAATACCCATAGCTATAGCTAATAGAAGACCTAATATTAAGGCTTCATACTCTGTTGTGTTGTTTGTGCATGAGAATTCTAACTTGAATGATAAAGGGATGGGAATCCCCTATGGTGTGTGAAAGACAACTCCTGCACCTTGACCTTTTTCACACTTAGATATGTCAAAGAACAATGTAATGTCAACATCCTCCTCGGTAATGATATCTTTTCCTTCTTCAGTGACTAAAAATACCGAATCATCTGGGAGCTCAATAATCAAAGGATGATCACTAGGTAGTGGAGCTTCCGCAAGGTGATCGACAATGACCTGAGCATTTTTGGCTAATGAATTCGAGATCAAATTCTGTAAGCAACATTATCCATTTAGCGGTACGGGTATTGTTATAAGTGCAAGACATCATGTAACACATAGGATTTTCTCTAGCTATGACATAGGTTGTTTGGCTTAGCATATAATGTCAAAGTTTCTTAGTGGCTAAAACCACTGCTAAGCATAACTTTTCTACATAAGTGTATCTTGTTTCATAACTTACCAACATTTGACTCATGTAATAGATTGCTTGCTCTCAATTTTGTTCATTTTTCTATGCAAGCATCATCCCTAAAGCAGCCTCTATGGCTGAGACATATAGATGGAAAGGGACCCCCGGCTTAGGAGGAGTCAAAATTGGTGGTAAAGTTAGATAACGCTTAACGTCGTCAAATGCTTTTTGACATTCATCTGTCCATATGAATGCTACCCCCTTTTGTAGCAGGTGGTTAAATGGCTTGCATTTATCATAAATTTGCACAATAAAGTGTTTGATCGATTGAATTTTACCTTGCAAGCTACGTAATTCCTTGATGTTAGTTGGGGATGGCATTTCCATGATGGCCTTAACCTTATTTGGGTCCACTTCAATGCCTCGCCTGGAAACAATGAATCCTAAAATTTTACCAAAGGTAACACCAAAGACACACTTTTTGGGATTTAACCTCACCTTGAATTCTAACAGCCGATCAAAAATCTTGTCCAAAACATCAATATGTTCTTGTCGTGTTTTAGATTTAGCCAAGAGATCATCTACACAGTTTTCAATGATTTTATGCATGTAATCATGAAAGATGTAGGTCATGGATCTTTGATAAGTAGCTCCTACATTTTTGAGGCCAAAGGGCATAACCCTAAAATGAAATGTTCCCCATGGTGTTGTAAATGTTTTTAATGTTGATCATCAGGATTTATTCAAATTTGGTTGTATCCTAAGAAACCGTCCATGAAAGAAATAATTTCGTGGCATGCGCAAGTGTTGACAAGAGTATCAATGTTTGGTAGAGGGAAATCATCCTTAGGACATGCTTTATTTAGGTCTCAAAAGTCATTGCAAATACGTATCCCCCCATTGTGCTTGCAAACGGGTACCATATTTGAAATCCACTTAGGATAGTCAATAGGGATGATAAAGTGAACATCTAGTAATTTTTGTATTTCCTCTTTGACTATGAGTGCTATGGTAGGATGCATTCTTCTAAGATTTTGTTTGATCGGCTTGGTGTCAGGTCACAAGGTGATATTGTGGACAACAAAGTCAGGATCAAGGCCAGGCATATCCTTGTAGGACTATGCAAACACCTCTTTCTTCTTCTTGAGGAGAGCAATGAATTGCTCTTGTTCATTGGGTGTTAAACTTTTTCCAAGCTTGACAATTTGGGGATTGTCAAGATTTGAACTAAGGCTCACGTCAATGGTTTCTTCAATGGACATATGAGAACCTTCCTCAAGTTGATGTGGTGTTGGAATCAAATTGAAGTCATCTAAGATGTCATCTAGCCTCTCTTACTTATCATTGTCTAACTCTGCCTAGAAAACCTTGGGACTGCTAGTTGAATATGGCGAGGATGAAGGTGGGGGTGAAGGAGGAATGTAATAGGTTGAAGCCCTTAACAATTCCTCAGATAGGATGAACTCTGAGAGGGAGGGTGGGGAGGAAATCAAGTCCAATTCAATGAGGCTGCTATCAATTGGAATTATCTTAGCCAAATTCATATTGACTTAGGGGAACAGAAGGTGGCTGGGATGGATGCGCGGATGGAAAAATTGAATCGAAATCGATGTCAAGGTGTGGTATCCCTGTAATAGTGAACGTGAAACATCAAAGCAAAAAATTTCTCTCTTTTTTTCTTTTTTTTGTATGTTTTTTTTTGTATGTTTTTGTTTTGTTATTTTTTTTATATGTACATATGTTACAATTCTTGGCTTATGTGGGGCTCAAGGTGGATTTCCAAGTGGATCATATTGCTCTTGTGGAAGAAGCAAGCGAAAAATGGGATGCTAGATAAGAAACATTCAGAGGTAAAACTCTTCCTGTTGGGTGATGGGGACAATGGGGAGTGATTCCTATTCAGAATCGTCAGAAGCATTTGACATGACTTCAAATTCTTCATAACTTTCATCATCATAATCAAAGACCAGATAGGATAAATTGATGGGATCATCCTCGTCTACTTCATCAATGTGAAGTTCTTGAAGATCCTGTTCAAGAGAGGATGTTGATGGCAATGGATGCATGGAGGGCTCTTCATTATTGAGGCTAAGCTTTTTGAAGTCTTGCTCAAGAGAAGTGGTGGAGGATAATGGGGTATAACCTAATTCGGAATTATCATGAGCACCTCTATATGGGACATCTAGGATATCATGCATTCCTTGTTCATGGGAACCTAAATCTTGACCTTGCCAATGGAACATGTTGAAGTATTTGGCTGGAAACTCTTCCACGTGGAGTATATTGGCTTGCCTAGGCTCTTTTAGTTCTTTGGGTGGGTTTTCTCCATTTGATCAATCCAACCCTCCATAAACAAATTTAATGCTATTTGGAGCAGTACTCATGTCGTAGACAGAACCTATGGATAGAGAACGGTCTTTGGGACCTCCAAAATCCTTGGCTGTTGGAATGGCTAAGGGGGTGATGGTGATGTCTTGGACCACATACTCACCTATACCAATATTGGTGATGTGGACTTCTACATGGTTTGATGAGGTGGATGGTGAAGGCTAGTATGGCTCTAGATTGGTTGTGGATGGCGAGGAATTAAATATGTCACAATTGGAAAGTTTGACTTGTGACACATAAGCTGATGGAGTTGGATTGGATGGTGGCAGGGCATGATGAGATGGTGGTGTAGAATTATGAGATGGCCTAGAAGAAGTGGTTTTAGTGGAAGAATTTTTTGCAATGTACAATGTGGTAATGGAATCTTGTTCGTAATTACATGTACAAGAAGAAATGGATGATTGAGAAGATGATGTGATGGGTAGCTCCTATATGATGGGAGCCTTAGAAGAAGATGAAGGTGGATTAGAGGAAGAAGACGGATTGGAAGATGACATTTATGGATATGATGATGGTGCCAAGAACAAATGTGTGGAAGGTAATATGGATTCATAGGGATTGGAAATGAAGTTACAATACTTAAAGGGTTGAACATCCATGGGGATGCAATGGACTTGTCCATCATGAACATATTTTAAGCATTGATGAAGAATTTATGGGACACATTTCATTTTCCTCATCCAAGGTCTACCAAGGAGTATATTATATGCCATGGCACCTTCCAAGATTTGAAACATGGTGTGCAACATTTTGGCCCCTACTTCTATAGGTAAAACAATAGTGCCAACTGTGGTACACAAAGCATCATTAAATGCTTTGAGGGTGAGTGATGACTTGGTAATGTGGGATGGCAGTAAGTTGATATGGACAAGGGCAGTGGTAGTAATGATGTTGATTGATGAGCCGGTATCGATTAACACTCTTTTGAAGGGCTTTTTGTATATTAAGTCCATTATATGCAATGGAGGGTCCACCGATTCTGAACTCATTGGTTTTATCTCAAAGTCATAAAAGGTGATTGATGGGTCCATGCATGTTCTAACACTCCCTACAAAATTATTGAAGGCATTGGAGTCTTGGGATTCTAACTCAATTGACTTGATTATTTCCATAAAAGCTTCTCTATGCCTAGGGGATTGTTGAATGAGCTCATAGACAAAAAATTTGGTCGATGCCATCTTCAAACTAGTGGTTAATCGGCTGGTTAAGGTTACCACTGGCCTAATTGGATGAAGGATAGGTGGATGGGATGTATTGGATAGATTGATGGGAGGATATGGATTTGGTGATGTTTGGATGGGTGGTCTATTTGAAGGTTGTTGATCATATTGTTGATTTTGCCTTTGCCCTCTAGTGACCACATTGACTGCTCCGACAAAGTTTTGATATTGTTGGACATTATGTGCTTGATTAGGAGGTTGTTGTTGATTGTTACCTCCTTCATTATGTTGAACCTCCCCATGGTTAGGTAGAGGTGTATGATATATGCCCAAATTTTGATTTTGTGGGGCTAAGGGATTATCCACGTTGATGGCCCCTAAGTCTATGAGGTCAAATCCCTCTTTGATCCGTCAGGAATTCTTTCCTCCTTTACATTTGATATATCAATGTTCGATGTGAACATGAACTACAAGGGTGCATTCCGAGGCCTCACAAATAAGTATGTAAGCTTGTATCGCCTCTTAGATCTATTCGCTAACCAGTTGGAGGGGAAGATACCGTCGTCAACTGGGAACCTGGAGCTTCTTCACACTTTTAATATCTCTTGGAATCAATTGAGTGGCGATATTCCTCCAAGTCTGGTGAAGGTTAAGGATGCAGAAGTGATAGATCTTTCTCACAATCAACTTGGCGGAAGGATTCCTAGCGATCTGTGGTATCCCTCACAAAACTAAGTATTTTCGACGTGAGTAGTAATAAGCTAAGCGGACAGATTCCTTCAAGCAATCAATTTTTTGGGTTTAAGCTGGTCAACTTTGCTAACAACAGCGGGCTCTATGGACCGCCTATTTCAACGGATTATGTGTCTTCTTCTCATCCACCCCCTTCACCTTAAGAGGATGGGGATCTTAATACGTATGTAATAAATCTCCCTGTTGGAACAATTTCTTGCATCCATAGGTGGTAGTTTGTCACGCTACAAGAAATCGTTTGGAACCAACGAGCTGGGCTCTGGGCTGCCCGCCTCTTTATTCTGGTAAAGGATAGGAAAGAGAGACCAAAAAGGGTAAGGAGACCCCTGTGATGAACTAAACAGAACTTGCAAGCTCATGCACTTCCAGAAATACTTACGTTACAGCTTTAATATGACCAAGCGAGAAACTATCTTATATTATGCTTATTGTATGACCGGTGCCTTATCCATTGGGGTATTGTAGCCGATTAAACATTTTTAAAAGACAAGAAAGAAAGGGATGAGAAAGAATTGGCTCTGCTAATCCTATTCGAATAACGTAACAAGATTAACAGTTTATCCAACGAAAGAAACGATTACAATGCATTCAAATAATGTAACCCATTGCAATGTCACAAACAGTACAAGACGAGAAATGACAAGAAAGACCCCCAGAATTGTATTAATTTATTGAAAATTGATTACAAGCAGAGTTGGCAGAATGCCATTAAACTCTGTAAAAATGCTTAATACAATAGTTCCCTCTGTTCAAATGATGTAACATAGTTTCCTGACTTCTCTGTTCCAGTATGGCAACAGCAGAAGCCTCTGAGTTTCTGGCTCAACAGTCCTGGGAATATCCTCAGCTTTTTGAGCACCTTCCTGTCACAAATCCTGCAGAGTACAGGGGAAGAAATAAGAGATGGACGAGAGAATTAGACACAGAAGAAAATACAATAACACAACCTAGGGCACTCTAGTCTACCTTAGCAAAACAAAAAATGTGTTTCTCTGAATGCTTGATCATGTTCTTGTCCGCTGCTGTTGCTTTTATAGCAGATTCTGGTTCCAAAACCGGTTATTACTGTCTCCAGCTGGATATTGCGATTTGTTGGTGCCAGCAAAATTTTACAGCTGTACTCCACTTTTCCTTTTATTTTCTTCCTTCTGCAGCGTCTATCTCTTCTGTTTCAGCTTCTAGTCCCTCTTCCAAATGAGAAGACTCCCCTGTTTCAATACTTCGGATTTCTTGACCTGGAGGTGTGTTAAGTATTAACTGGAGGCCACTTGCTCTGCTTTTATCCCTTCTCTTTCTTTGCAGCAGCAGTTTAATCTGTTTGTCTATAGTAGTCCATGCTTCTTTGTGAAAAGAGGTGACAAACCTGACTGAAACTATTTCCTGCAAAATTATGCTTTTTTGTACCTCAACAAAAACCTTATTTTTCTCATACATATTGGTTAAATATTCTGCAGTATTTATCATGAAAGTGGCTTCCCTTGCCATGCCTTTCGCGTCATCTGTTTAACATGTAAATTCCTGCATCTTATTTAGAATGAGGTCTTCTGTGCTAGCTGTTCCCAAGAATTCTTCCAGTGACAGTCCCACTCCTGCCATATCTCTTTTGATGCTATCCATGATGGCATTCATTTCCTCAATTACATCATACCATCTATTCAAATTGGCCTCTAGGGCTGACACCTTTGTGAACTCCTCTGCATCTCTCACTCCTGTCCCATTTTTCAATATCACCTCTTCGTTTTGCATCTCTTCGAAGTGTTCAGCCATTAGTATCACAGTGGGCCGAATTTCTTCTAGTTCCTGTTCTTTGTGATCCAATAGTATTTCCATTTCATGAGCTGTGGCATGTATTAATCTGATTTGCCTGAACATCTCAGTTATTCCCCATATTCGGTCTTGGACTTTGACCACGTTCTCTTTTCTGATCACATCCAGACAGTGAGAGTAGTCTGTTTCTCTTTCTATTCTGGGAGGCTCTACTGGTGTGATGGTAACCTGGGACAGTTTATTCTGCAACTCTTCAATCTTAGCCTGCGATTCGGCTGTCTGTGCCTGCAATTCGGCTATCTGTGCCTGCAATTTGGCTATCTGTGCCTCTCTTTCATCCAACTGGCTTATCAAAGTTTTATTCTGCTGTATTAAGTCTTGGTTGTGTTGAACTATTACAGCAGAAGACATTTTAGATACATCATCATCGTCTCCGCGTACCGCGGGCAGCCCTGTTTTTTCGTCTATCACAATAGTGATGGGTTTCTTAGTGGGAGGTAGTGGTATAGTTGCAGTGGAAGTTCTGGCTGCTTCTACCTCTGTTTCTGTGATGATTGAACCTTCCCTGTATCCTGTCGTTGCCACCATTTGAAGCTGCTGCTCATCTGCCGAGCTGAAAGCTGTTTCTTCTTCTACTCTTTCTAAAGTCACTTGTGTAGAAGGTAGAGTTAATTTGGGTCTCTTTGTTTCAGGGGTGGTAACTTCTTGTGATTTGATCCGGTGTTCCCTGAATACTTCTCCAAAACCTCCAACCTTTCTCATGTTCATCATAACTACTATAGGAACATGTATCTCTTTCTCTTTAATCTTGAGTGTTTTTGGGACTGCCTGTGGTGCCAACTTTCTCACAGTAGTTACAGCTAGAAGTTGATCAGAAACAGGGGCCAAAGCTTGTCCTTCTGAAACTGTTGATGCCTCTGTAGTTTCTGTGACAACTTCTTTCCCCTTTTATTTGCTTGCCTCTTCAGGGGTCAACAGTGAAGTGCTAGGCGTGGCCTCTATTCTGAGCTGCGTACTCTCTGGAGCTTGAATAGGTGTTTCCACAATATCATCCGGGGCCACTGAGATCTCTATCTGATCAATATCGGCTTCTTCGATGATTTCAAGCATGGGATCTTCAGCCACAGCAGGGGTCACCTTTGGCAGGGTAGGTGCTGGCGAATCTACAGAGTTTCTCCTGTGGGAAATCAATACAGCTGAGTAATCATAGGCCTCGTTAATCTGAGTACATCCTCTCATCTTGACTGGAAATTCTGTCCACACCTGTTTTAGATCTTTACCCTGTTCCATAGCTTCCAGTAACTTGTCTTCAAATTTATCTTCCCAGTGAGTTACCCAGGCATATTTATGTTTTCCAATCATATCTCGGTATTTACCTTTGCCTCCATGTTACCTCCTTTAAATTCAAATATTCTAAGTCATACATTCCTGTGAAAAGGGCTGGGTACCCTGATAAATTATAATACCCAAATCTGCAGGGTACATTTAGCCAGGGGACTTTGCCATGTTTTTTAGATTGTCTCATTCTCGCTTCCTCTGCAACCTGCCTCAAGATCTCTAGGGCAGCTAGAGCAAAAGGGCAATACATGGGAAGCGGGGGGATTTTAGCTCCGTACAATCTGATATAGGTGAAATCTTCTACTATGAAACAGTCTCCTATCCCCTTCTCTTTTATAAAAGTCTTTATCCCTGGTCCTATTCTTTCAGGAAATTCTTCTGTCAGATTGTAGTGTATTTCAGGTAAGAAACGGTCACAGAACCAGAATTTAATTTATGGGAGCGCCCTTCATGTAGAAATTTGAACCTACCCTGGACATAGGGGCTGGAGAAAGCTTGGATCCTTGCTAGGCCTTCATCGCCCAATTGGGCTGCTATTAAGTGCACGAAAAAGGAATAGTGGGAGAAAGTTGGCATCATCCTCCTTCGTTCTAGGATTGCTGTTTTTAATGCATTCAGTTGAAAATTTATCTGTCTGCACATCTCTTCTTCCCAATTGTACACTATTGGATCCTGAACTCTGTCACATTGGGCCACCAGGTATAACACACTCCTAGAGACCATACTTAGGTCGGGTATCCCTAGGACAACCATTATCATGTCGCAATAATCTCTAACCGAGGGTTTGAAAATATATTTTGGGAGGGGGAAATCAGTCCGTACTGGTTGTTGATTCTCAAACAAAGTAGGAAAAATATTTAAATGAGTCAACATAGCGGATTGTCGTTCAATTACCTGGTGGTCTACTGGTGCGTCTGATGGAGCCAAGTCGAAGACTTTTCTGATGGTCTCTACCCCGATACCAAAAACAGGCCTGTCTCTGTGATCTCGTATCGTCCTGGTCCTGTCATCATACGCTATTGCCAGCCACGCCAATAGGTCTTCGGAATAGTGAACCTTCGGGCATGTGAGTTTTCCTAAATTGCTTGTCCACTTATTGCTTAGCGGCGCCCTTTTCTTCTGTGACCTCCTGGCCCTATGATAAAGGTCCGCTAGTGCCCACGGGAAACGAGAGGGACCCTCCATAGCTTCTTCGAAACTTCTTTTGTAATTATTTTCCATCTCGTAACGTTGCGCTGGTGTGAGCTTTTTTCCCGGGCCCAGACTGTTGCGAGAAATCATAAAATCCCAACCCTACGGCCTGCTCCCCGGTGAATTCTTCATACGGGCATTGGCCTGTTAGGAACTTGACCGCTTCCTTGGTATCTTGTGGCGTGAAAGCATTTCCCCAGGTAGCCATTTTCCGCAATTTCTTGGTCGTCTAGTAGGGATTACTCACTGTAATTTCGCGCTTCAGCTTTCACTCTCTGATGGCCCTTTTCTCCACGTTGTTTTCGCTCAGAATACCAGGGTGGTGGCGCTGTTTTGCAGTTTAAATAAGCTTGCACGAACCAGGCTTCATAATTTTACCTTAAGTGTCATGAATATTCCCATCCAACTAATCTTTGAACTCGTCCACTGGTGCCACGGTGGAAATTTCCAGATCAGACAGTTGAGGTTCGAAGATCTTCCTCGGCTTGTTCGCCTGTGTGAAACTTGGTATGCGTATTGGCAATGATCTGCGGTGCCTTCATTGGTCGAGAGAGTGTGCTCCTTTCCGACGTGGTTTTATGAACGTGGCTGATTTATGGTTTTCGCGGCAGAAAACTGCGCATCATCTGCCACTTCGATTTTATCAAAGATCAAGTTCTTTTTGAGCTGTGAGCCGTCGGATTTTATCAATGCTAAGTGTTGCCGTCCGATCCTATACTGATCTCGCAGGTGGTATCTTTGAGCGTCCACCGTTTGATTAGATGAGGATCGAGCGCCTGCCGTTTGATTTATTAACCTCCACCTTGGGTTAGCTGGTATTATAATAATAGCAATGTCTAGCAAAAATAGAACCTTTGACTATAGTATATAACCAGCCTCTAATAATCCTGCGGTTAGTAATGATCGATTTTACAAAGAGCGCCCGCCGTTGGATCATGGCAGGGTACAGCGCGTCCGTTGGATCGGCTTTAGCCACCTCTGTTTAATCTTACCGCCGAGTCGTGGCTAAGTGACCCTTGATCATCTTCAATCAACCTGAGCCGTCAGATCTGGGGCGGAGTTCGGCGTGCGCAGTAGATCAGATTTCCCTGCTTTTAAAAGGTTAAGCGTCGAACGTCGGATCGTAAAATCTTTGAGCGCCTAAAAAAAATGGATTTAACTTCAAAATTTCCGCTTTGTTCATCCCGACGAACGTGAGCCGTATGATCTAGATCTCTTTAAGCGCTGGCCGTTAGATCTAGGCTTTTGTCTTTTGTCGTCATCGACCTTTGACCAGTAAAAATCTTTCTTCGTGGAAGGACGCGCGCCGTTGGATCTTATCAAGATCAAGCGCTAGCCGTAGATTTCATCTAAGCCGCCTGCCTTTGTCTGTTTTGTCTTTTGTCTTTTACCTGTCGATCATCGCGCACCGTTAGATCTCACCCGAGCTGAGCGCCAACCGTTGGATTTAACTCTTTCAATCCCTTCGATCTCCTCCCATTAGCGCGGACCGTTGGATGATCGTCGGCTTTTAGCGCTAACCGTCAGATTTCCTTTGATCTTTACCGATGTACTTGACTTTGACCTTCTGTTAGAGCGGCGGACTGTTAGGCGGCGCTGGCCGTTGGATCATCTCAGGATCAGCATCGACCGTCCGATCTCCTGAAGATGAGGTCCTTTTAATCCCTTAGGGGTGTTGTCGTTTCCTTTTGATCACGTGCTCGATTTGACGCCGTCAGATCTCCAGAAGCTTTTGGCGCTGACCGTCGGATCTTCTTCCTTTAATCCTGCTTTAACCTTAATAATAATCATGGTTAATTAAAATCCAAGCCGATTTAAGCACGTTAACTCTCACCTTGATTACCTTTCTTTCCTTGATGAAGCGCGCGCCGTTGGATGAATCTCCAGATCGTGCGCGGACCGTCCGATTAAGGGCTCTTTTGCCTTTAGATTTCGATGGCGCTTGGTGTTTTTGAAAATGAGCGTGCTCTGTTGGATTTACTCCTGGTCGAGCGCTAGCCGTCCGATCTGGTCGTCGATGTGGTTGACTTCGGTCAAAGGGGGCGCATACCCTCAGCCAGAGGCGGATTAGACTTAGGGCCTTATGATTTTGTTAAAGATTTTTATTACGGGGGCCTAAACACTTGAACTCTAAGGTTGAATACTTTGATAAAATCTTTTAAATTCAACCCGACATGGACCTTAAGATTAAAACAATTATCTGCGGGTTAGGCGGGGTAGCTAATATTATTTATTTAGGCGCGAAGGATTAACCTTTATGACAGCGGGTTCAGGGAAACATTAAAAATATATCCATTATGGTCGGTGACTAGCCGTTAATCGAATGTTTAATTCATTTTAGCTTCGGACTAGCCGTTTATTGACTGATTAATTCATTTTGAGTCGGTGACTAGCCGTTAAAGGAGTGATTAATTCATTTTTGCAATGAAAAACAGCATACACGAGCAGAGAAGACACAGTGAAGCAGAGGAAAAACTTTGTCAATAAAAATCATGAGGAACATAGCTAATAGGATAGATGAAAAATCAGCATAGCTTAGCAGATTGACACACCAAAAGTTTTAAAAATGGGGGTACTAAAAAATATGTTGAGTCAAATTTGGCTCCAACACTCCCCCTCTCTCTTTCTCGATACTTGAGCTAGGGCCTGCTCACTAGCGAGTAAATAGAATATAGGCGGTTGTTGATACTTGTATGCTTTAGATGGAATGGTTATATGTGGCGCATACTGGTAATACCAATCTATGTGATGTATCGTTAATATCCCCATCTTCTCTCAAACAAACTATCTATGGGTGGTGCTATCTATCTAGCAGTATCTAGTGGTTCATAGCTCATCCCTTCTATTCTATTCTATTCTATCATATCCAGTGGTGGTATTAAACAATCAAAGGGAATCATCGGATCTGTCACTAAATCATCGGATCCGTAACTCTAGCATCGGATGTGTCACCAGATCATATCATCTGGATGGGGCAGTAAACACTTTCTATTGGATTGGGCGATCGGTAAGTTAGATAGATAGAGATCTGTCTCTAGATAAAACAATCTAGCTGAGCTGTCTGATAAAACTAGTGGGCTACTATTGAACGGAGATGCCAGCCTTTATTCGATCCTTCCAGTCTTTTATTTAGCTATAGAGTCTAGACATCTTTAAATCTAAGTAATAGTGCTTGAGCTAGGGCCTCCGGCTGGTAGATATATCAATCTGGTAGAAACTATCTCTATCTATTGGCGGCCTTGCCCACTAGGGCCTCGGGGAGGTAGGCAGCTATCTGTTCGAGCATGACCCTGGGGTTGGCGGCAGCGGTTGGCCTTTTCTAGTTCTCTCGCCCACCCTTTCCATTACTAGTACAAGCTTTATGTCTCTTCACCAGATAGATACTAGCGGTAGTGGGGTTCCACTTCTTATCGCTGTCTATTAGTAATAGTGGCGCTTTACTTCATTCCATCCTATTCCCCTCTATACCTGCTTCCCTTACTCGGTAATCTATCGTTCTGGCTATCTATCCAACTCGGTGTCTAATCTATCTTTGGGAGTAGGGCGGTATGGAATATTGGTGGGCGGTTTAGCAAACCATTATCTAGCTTATCTATCCTTCTAGCCAGATGTTGATACTCGCACTAGGGCCTCCTAACCTTTGTCAATTCAGTGAGTAATTAATTTCGGATTATCCGCCTTAGAGTTTCTTACCTACCCTTAAAAGAGGGAAGAGTTTCTTACCACCCCCTTTCTATTATCTAAGTAAGGCTCCTTTCACTCCCTACTATTATTCCCTATAGTCTAGGGAATGGAAAAGTTGGAATCGAGTCTATTATATACGTATTAACAACTTCCAATCTTTCGGAGATATTATTTATTGCAGCGGATAGTTTAAATAAACGCTATATCCGGGGTTGATAGCTTTCCATCCAACTAATAGATAGATAGATAGATAGATAGCTTTCAAGAGAGGCATTATAGAAAAGTCTGATCTTTAGTAAAAGCGGATAATCCGAATATCCGCTCGCCAAATGAATGAGTAAATAAACAAACCGGGGAATTTCTTATTTTTGTTGGCCATCTCCAAGGGAGAAGGGGTTTATTGATAGCAAATGGAAGGGGATGCGGCGGATCCTGTAATACGTAGATAGCAGCGGATCACGCATCTAGCCATCTATGGACGATTCGGTTGTTGGATGGGCATATCGGTTGCAAGAGGAGCTGTTACATACGTATTACCAATGCTATGGACGAAGCTCACCCCCCTTAATAGTAGGCAGTTTCTCCCCTATCCCTTGGAATAGATTCAGGGTCGAGTGCAACCGCCTTTCATTATGAATTAATGGATTAATCAGGGGCCAGCAACCGATATTGCCGATACCGGGAGAGACAGGTTTCTGTTAAAGGCCAACCCAATCTATCGAATTGAGGGATAAGAAGTGGGGATTGTTTCTCGGAGGCAAGGATACGTATCTATCTCCAATGGCTAATAGGGGAGGAGAGATCTGGTACAGACTGCTATTCCGGGGATCAGACCCATCATACCCATTACTATTACTCCGCATATTAGGAACCTATTCCTTCCATACCGCCTACTATTAAATAAAGGGAAGGGATAGTAAGGGATGCGATGATGGATCGGTCGAATCGGTTGTTGGATGGACGAATACTCCAGGGTAGTAAGTAGCAACCGATTCGTGCTGAATCATAGTAATATCTCTCATAAGAAAGTTATCGCGTGGGATCGTTCATCCTTATTCGCGTAATAGCATGAATCATCAATCCGAATCCATGCCCTATTCCAATAAATCCCCGGGGACAGAAGGGACTGCTTTTTAGACAGATGCCCCTACTATTACTAATTCCCCTAATAGCGGATATTTCTATTAGCCGCCGATACGGATAACTAATAAATGGGGTAAGCCCTACCATTAAAGGGGACCCTTTGTTAGACTGCTCCAATATATGGAAATAGGGGATCGCTTATAGACTCCCCACTATTGGGAGCGAGGGGGAAATATTGGATCGGTGGATTGAGAGCAAGTGCGGACCGCCTACTATCAAGGGAGAGGGGGTTTTAGACTGCCCACTATTGAAGCGGATCTGTTACAAACCGCCCACCTCTCCTCTGGAGCCCCACTTATTATTAAGAGATTCGTCCACCTATTTACAACCGGGGGAGTAAGGTTTCTTATTATTGGGGGAGAGGTTGAGGCGGATAATCCAAATATCCGCTGCTAGGTATTGGTTGAATCGGACCCATTGGATGGAATGCTGAAACAATAATAGTGGGTTTTGAAACACCCCTTTATTCACCCCTATTATGAATCAGTGGATGCATAGGATCCCAAGTATTGTAGTTGAATAACAATTGATGATTGCCCTTTAAACAATAGTAGGGCCGGTTATCTATTAGTAAGCTCGCAAATAATAGTAGTAACTATGTATCGGAAGGTTCGTGTTACCAATGATGGAATACCAGACCGCCCCTATTCTTATTATTTAAGCACTGGTCCCCTACTATTCTAATGCGACAACGCCCCATTCTATCCTTGAAGTCTCGGCGAATTCATTAATATACGGGGATCAACCCTTAAACGAGATAGGGGGATGAGTGAATCCACGCTGCTTCTAAGGTAGGTAGTGAGCCCTGAATCTGTGATTGGAGCGGGCGCCCTTCAATGGGATAATGAAGGCTACCTCGTCCGTTCCAATGAGTAGCTACCCCCATATGTGAGCTGTGGTGCCTAAATAATAAGAAGAGGGGGGGACTACTGGGCATGGGTAGGACCTAGCAACCTGATATATGCAAAGCGCCCGCTAATGATCCCGGTTGAGTTATGCCAGTCCAGTTATAGGAATGAGTTCAGCCGGGGAAGTTTCATATACGTAATAGAACGACTCTCGGTTCAGGCGACTCGATTATATAGAATGGGGGAGCCGATAGGATATTCATATAGAGATTAAGTGATTCCGTGAGTATCCTACTGATCGAAGCGATACAAGGAACATGTGCATGTTCTAACGGGATAAGGGGGTGTGGGAACCAAGCCCGGGATCGGTGGCCCTACTGTTCCGATAGGGGTAGGAACCTATATTATTTGAGGAGGGGGAATTGCCTTTCTAAATGCCATCCATTTCCCGTTTCTAGTTCGAAAACACATCCCTTATAATAGTAGGGGGATCGATTTGACCGCTTTATCAGAATAGTAGGAATCTTTCGTCTCTCCCTTTATTAGTGGTAGATAACACCCGAAGGGGTATTGACAAATCAATATAGGGGATATCGATGGAAATAATAAGCAATATTCGGTGAGAAGAGTGTTTCTCTCATCCATAAAAGGAGACTCGTTAATACGTAGATAATCGAAAATGTCTGCTTCCTACTCCGCTGAGAAAGGGTCAGTATCTATCCGTTTAGTATCAATCCCATTCCATTGCTAGTGATAGGCAAGTCGTTAATCCCCACCCGTTTCCCCCTACTCGTTACATACGTCTCACCCGTGTCGAAGTGTGGATTCCAGCCCAACCCGTTTATTGATACTTGTACCCATGAGCAACAAATCCTCAGCTTAACAACTGCATTTTTTCTGATTCACGAATCTCATTTTTAGCGAGAATTGGGAGAGGGGACTATTATTAAAGCCCGCCCACCCTAAGTATAGAAATTGGAGAGGGAACTCGGGAATGAGTCACTAACTCCCCCTTTCTATATAATAATTGAAGATTGAGCGGAAGTTGGGGTTGTTGGGCCTATGATCATTGAGAGTTCTGGAAGGGATTAGCTCCACTGCCTATCCCTATCCCTCCTCCATCATTTAAATCCATCCTCTTTCATAAAAGGTAAAACCATCCTCCATAAAAATACTGAATTCATCCTCCATCAAAATAATGACATCGAAAAAGGTAAAATGCTCCTCCATCAAAAAAGGTAAAACCCTCCTCGATCATAATACTAAATCGATCCTCCATAAAAGGGTAAAACCCTCCTCCCTCCATGATCAAAAAACTGGATCCTCGATAAAAGGTTAAATCCCTCCTCAATGATAAATGCCTTCTCGATCATAAATCCCTTCTCAATCATAAAAGAGAATGTATCCTCACCTCTCCGCATTTTGAAAGTAAGTTTTGAACCGCTTAAAGTTTCAAATAAAAGCCTCTCCCACCAAAATATAAAAGCTTTGAACAGTGAACTCTTCAAATAAAATCCTCTCCCACGAAGAAGTAAAAGCGCTTTGAACTGCGAACTCTTCAATAAAAGCCTCCCCCGCCAAAATAGAGAAGATTTGAATCGTGTTTTGAACTCGAAAGCCTCTCTCAACCCACGAATATAAAGTTATTAAGATGCTTTGAACCGTGAAATATCTCGAAAAGCCTCTCTATTTTCATTCCCACCTATTTGAAAGTTGTTAATACGTATATAAAACGTCAAGCTTTCCGACAAGACAACACCCTTTTCAAACAGTTCCTTTTCCTTTTCTTTTCTTTTCGGCTACTTTACGACTCAGTTCATTAAGTGGAGAAGGTTTAGTCACTTATGCATATATATGAGACGGACATTTGGCGACTTGTAGATTCGGCTCATTAAGCAAATATAGTGGACGTGCTTTGCCATATATATGAGACGGGCAATCGGTGACTTTGCAATGATGCCTATTAAGTGAATCGGGTTGAGTCGCTCTCCCAGTTATATCCAACAGGCAATTGGCGACTTTCCAATGATGCTTATTAAGCGAATCTGCTGGACGTGCCTCTCCATATATATGCACCAGACATTTCAGACTCTCCGACAAGTGAATCTGCTGGACGTGCCGAAACACGGGGTTGACGTTCAACGGCCACAGATTCCACCCGCTCATAAGGGAGATTGAGGTTAGTCACTCCTCTATTTCAGTTATTGATTCATGAAATCGATAAAAAGAATATGGCAATCTATCTCAAGAGGGATTGGATTCCCCCTTCTGTATATGATCCGCTATTATCTATTGGGTTCGACCGATTGCCAATTGATGATAGTGGGGCAAGTCCCTAATTCAATGAATGAATCTCTTGCTCACGCCTAAGGGAGGGACTACTAGAAGCGGATAATCCAAATATCCGGGCGGATGTCGGATAATTGGTCAAGTAATGAATGAATCCTTTTCTGTTTGCCTACTATCATAATCTCCACTATCGGAGGTTATCGAAGCAGGTATCCCAATTCAAGTTATAAGCTTAAGAGCTTTCATTAAGGGGCTCGGCCGAAAGAATAACAACAACTCTCCCCCTCTCTGTTTCTAAAAGGGGAGATAGAGAGCCAATCTTCACCCACTTAGGCACATGGACTGGGTGAGTAAGGATGCAGCGATTACAGATAGAGGGGATCACTCTTGCATATTGGATTTGAGATGGTACCACACCCGCGTACGTGAACCGCTATAGCAAGCATCATACGGCGATTAATTTAAAGAGCATCGATGGATAGAATTGAGTATCCATCTTATCTAGGGAGAGAACAACCGGGCCCCCATGCTTCCCCACTGCTGCCCCCCGTGGGAGTCCGGAATGAATGAGAACTGCAGGCTTATCCGAAGGCCCGCAGCAGCTTCCCTCCCAATGCCCCGTCCTCCATCCGATGCATTCCGAATCGAAACAGAAGGGTGGGAAGGAACCATTACATAAGATATAAAAGTATCTAATCAGTTTTGTGAAAGAAGAATTGGTATATACGAATCCTCCTGCCCCTCTAACTCATCGTTCCCATGGATCATCTTTGATGGCCCGATCAAGCTTGCTTAAAGAAAACTCGCCTGGTTCGCTGTCGCCTTTTAAAATAGAGCCGGCCTTTTTAATGTATCAGACCAAACCCCCACCGAATTCCATTTAAGGTGTCACCACCTCTATCGGGCTAACGGACCAAACCCCCACCGAATTCCGTTTAAGGTGTAAGCACCTCTATCGTTCGTTATCCCTTCTCCGATTTACAGAACGTCCCGCCGAGCTCGATCCCGCTTTGGTGAATCACTCAATCCCCTTAAAGTCTTAAAAGTGCTATGGAGCTAGACCAGTGAGCTATTCTTCCTTTGAAGGATGTCGAATTCCAAGCCCACCTCCCTTAAAGAGCTTAAAGAAAGCTCGATCGCTTGCGCGCGTTCAATCCACCAACCCCTAGTATATAAGCTCGTGGAAGAGAGAGGCCTAGTCATTCCAGTGCCTCAGTCCCAGTGTGGATGATCACTCCAAGAGACCAGCAAATTAAGATTCCCCCCACTGCTGCCCCCGGCGTCAGTGTAGAGAGCTGCCTCTGCTATAGATAAAGAATACCACTTAGATCCAGCTCTCTAAGAAAAAGGGGTAGACCTTTGCTTTAAAAGGACGAACACGCGCCCTTTTTCTTAGAGCGGCATGGACCTTTTAAAACGATCCTTCTGTTCGCTCCCCACGTTTAATATCATTTGTATGCGCCTCGAGGACCCGGGAATGACATTTGAACATTCAGAAGTCTTTTTACCGGTTCGCTATCGCTCACTGATCACAGATAGAGAGCCTCGACCATTTCAATAGATGCGGTCGAGCCCTGACGGGTTGGGTCGAGCTTTGGAATCAGAAGCGGCGCATAAATGACCTCCTGATCTCCCAACCCAATCAATAGGTCGAGTGCCCTTTCAAAATAGAGAGGGGGCTTATAATATTTAAAGAGGGTGGTGAGCGCTTAAAGTTTTAAAGAGCCCTCCGCTCCTCTCAGCGACAGACCCCTTTTTTAAACATTTTCCTCTCCCTCTCTATTTTAAAAGCCCCTTTAAACATGGGGAACCTCTTTAAAACTTGAATTCCCGGGATCACGCTCAAGATGGAATACAAAGTTGATTCAATATCGAAAAAGCAAACTCCGAATCCTGGCTGGCATAATCAATCACATGCACTCTACGAAAGCTTATCAAGTGGAATTGACCATCTCTAGTCTTGTTCCGAAATGTGTTGTCAACATCCTCTTCACTTCCGATTTAAAGGGTATCAATCTCTTTTTTCCCCTCTTCTAACCTTTCGAGCCCTATTATTCGCCATTAACATCCCCACCCGCCCGAACACCCCCACCTCTATTATTTAAAGGTCCTGCCCCCTGTTGTCCACCTCCCCAATCAACACGTTCTTCCGCCTTCCTTATCAATCCCAAGTCCCAGTGCCTCTGTCTGATGCTCATGTCTTCAATGATGCTACTATGGTCTCAATGGGGGGGCGGGTATAATGGGATCAAAGGTGTAAGGATCAAAGCGGGTATAATGGGATCAAAGTGGGCTGAAGATCTGGGATCAAAGGGGTTGGTCACGTACGCGCATTCCCGGGAAGGAGGGTTGGTTCCGCATTTCCGCATACCCCTCCTCTATTTTAAGAGCGAAGCGGGCGTTGATTAGACACGTCACGCCCCTTTTTAAAATAGAGAGGATGCATGGCGTCACACAGAATGATGCATGAACATGCTGGTTTATGTCACGTATATAATACGACATGATCGGCGGGTTGAGTGCTCGACCGCCTTATACTAATGAGGAGAGGACATGATCGGTCCCCTTATAATAATCGGTTGAGTGCAGGTCGAGCCTGAAGTCAAGCGGTTGAGTGCTCTCCTGGTAGGTCGTATTCTCCCCTTTTTAAATAGAGAGCTTTTAAAGGGAGAGGCCCAATTTGTTTTTTTTAAAGGGCTCAACCCCAGGAACAGCGCATAACCTGTAGTCGGTTGAGTGCTCGACCTATTTCATTTCAAAGGTCGTATTCTCAACCCCTTAAGCTTTTCATTTTGATCTGGATTCTAAAAAGATAGGTTGAGTGCTCTTAAGATAGGGAGAGGAAGGGCCCCGCCCATTTCTATAGAATCCCCATTGAACTCCCGTCATCGAAGCATATCTCTAAATTAAATTGTGTAGGAATGTCGTTTACTTAGGTTTATTTCTCCCCGGCCGCGCATAATTATCGAAATTGTCGTTGCTTTATCCCCTCAAAGATCATAGAGGTGTATTCTCCAGCACCGGCTCCACTATAGTAGGATAAACGCTTCCGCTCCTTTCTTAAGCTGTTTCTTCACCCCCGGCCAGATCATAGTCGCGAAGAGAGCAAATCATCCCCCTTTTCCGCCCAATCCCTCTCTCTAACACCGCCAAGACCGGTAAATGGAAAACCCTTTGCTTTGAAATAGTCGCAGCAACCAGTAACCCGTAATCAAGAGCGAGGGCCGAACCGCCCTGGATGAGACAGGCGCCTTGATTGCCCCTCTCTAACACCGCCGAGGCCTAGAAGTAGACGGGGTGGGGTTATTGCCACTACCAATCCCTCCACCAACAGCTATGCAGCCGAGGTTCAGCTCATCAACCTGATCGGGCTCACTAGCCGTATCGGGCTCTCTGGCCACCGGATCGGGGCGCCCCTAACCAGATCGGACTCTCACGGGCAGGCAGGAATTCAACCACTCAATTGGCGGGCAAGGACCTCTACGAAAACTCCCTAGCACTGCCAGATCCTAGATCCAACGAATCTCCCAGATTCCTGTACGAGGCGGGAGCTTCACGTACTATTTAAAGGCCGATACCTTCCTCAACCCCAGGATGTGGTGAGTTGATCTTGATACGGAAAAACGCTTTGCCATGGATGGGAAAACACCCCTTCTCCGAAGCCAAGTCATTTCGCCGAGTTCCTTGGAAAATGCTATGACGGCCTCTCCCCTCCCCACTGTTTAAAAGGGCTTTTTGATTTGAGGGCTCCGAGGGCAGGGCAGAGTATCCTTCTTAGCTCACCCCTCAAAAAGCCCAAAAGGCTCTCTATTTTAAAGGGCAAGAGGAGAGGAGAGGCTTAGCCAATAATAACGTGAAGTCTCTCGCCATTGAGTAGCTGGTTTTTTAAAGCCCGTGCGCTCTCTATCTCAAAAGGGGCATCAGCTACCCTTATATTATAAAAGTTGAATGTTTCCGCCCCTCTCTATTCTAAGCATTTTCACCACATTCATTGATGTAGGACTGGCTGTTCAACCCTTCGAAGGTTGTTTGTATTAAAGTCAGAGACGGAGGAACGAGAGAATGTCCAACCGCGACGGACTGTTATCACATTCCTTTAGGCATCTATTCCATACCGACTTAGCCGGCGCTGCATTCTAGATGGAAACGGTACACCGGCCCAACCCAATCCTCTCGCTGGGGACAAGAGCACGGAGGAATAGTCAAAGGATTCGAACCGGGTAGATGTCGGTACCACTTAAATCAAAAGCCTTACCACTTTGACTAAAGGGCTATACTCCAGCTCTCTATTCTAAAAGGCGGGGGAAAGGAGAAGCAGCTTTTCACTCAAGTGCTTAGTTTTACCTTTAATAGGAAGGGCTTCCTTTCCCTAACTCCCATTCCCTCTGAGCTGGGGAGCCCGCCTATCCCAATAGCTTTAAATGCCCTGAAGTCGTCGAGTCCTCAACCTCAAAGCATACGCTCCTTAGAACCTCTATAAAGGCGGCTCTTAAAATCAAATAAAAAGGCATTTTTTACCTTTTAAACAGTGGGGAGGGGAGAGGCTTAGCTCTGCGTTATTTAGTCAACGAAAAAGACTCAGGAGTAGTAAATAAACTATTCACTGAGTCGAACGAGAGGTGCAAAGACAGGAGTGGAGGTTCTAGTCGGATCACTAAGCTGAACTATAGAGCAGGTGACAGGGTAATTCTTTTATATGGTTTAAACATAAGCCTAGTTAGCTCAGCGGCAGAGCGCTCTCTCTATTTTAATAATGGTCGCAGGTTCGATTCCTGCACTAGGCGCCATACCCGTAACCCAGGATGCCTTACCCCTAGAAAAAGGAGTCACACATTTATTGTGAAAGTCTGTTTTGACAAGGCGCGAACAGCGAAGCGGCACCAGGGTCTAGTTCAAGGGGGTCTTACGAACGTGTGCTTTAGGGTTTCTCAGTCGTCAGGGATTCAAAGGTATCCCCTCTCTTCTCTGCGGTCGATCAGTGGGGGTAGCATCTGTCTGTTGATCTCGCACTCCCCCCCCTGTTTTTTCAAAGGGCTCTTTTCTCGCTCTCGTAAATTACAACGAGAAAAAAGACAGATAGATTTCGTACAGATTCGAGAGAGCTTTTGAACTGGTGGAGCTTTTTTGGGAAAGGAGGAGCTCTCTCTATTTCAAAGTGGATTGGACTTGATTGCTGGCCCTTTCCTCTTTCAAACCTGAAGGACCACTCAAAAAGTGGAGTTGGGATATCCTCTCTAACCGCCTATGTTCAATTGTTCTAGGATCTTGTCCTGGAAAGAGAACATTATCCCTCTCTCACCGGTCTTCTCATGGCAGTTTTAAAGGCCCTGCTTTTAATTCCAAGCAGTAACCCATGAATGAATAGGAAGCTTTACCCGCTTTAACGGAATAAATAGTTTCCTTTTCCCTTAAAGTTCTTCAGCAACTCGATAGCTTTTCGAAATATCACCCAGAAAAAAGCAATCAGTTTCTAACAAGTCTAATTCCTTCCTGTAGAAATAGTA
Source organism: Wollemia nobilis (assembly GCA_028583015.1). Taxonomy (NCBI): domain Eukaryota; kingdom Viridiplantae; phylum Streptophyta; class Pinopsida; order Araucariales; family Araucariaceae; genus Wollemia; species Wollemia nobilis. The sequence continues at coordinate 69,068 of JAQPPZ010002105.1, forward strand.
TGAGGGAAGTCTTGATGTTGCGGTACCGTTCAAAGGTGATGATTGGTTTCATCCGCGTCAGAATCCCTGGTTTCCGTCCGGACCACCAGATAGGAAGAGAGTGTGGCCTGAGTTGGAACACTGTTTTCATTCGCTGGCTGGATCGGGGGGGAGCTCAGTCCCCCAATTTGTAAAATCCCAATTCTTAAAACATTTCCCCTTAAAAAGCGAAAGGCGAGAGGTGAAATGAGAATGGGTTTAGCCCTCCTCTATCCATAAAGGCCCGCCCGTGAATGGATAAGTTTTCATCCCTGGGCAAGGAGTCCCCCTCCTCTATCCATAAAGGTGTTGCTGCTGTGAGGAGAAGAACCTGAACCCCTTTCTCCTTATGACAGAGAGATCGGATTGTTCTCTGCAACTTGAGAACATAAATAGGGAATTGGCTCTCTATCTATAACGGGGCTTAAATTAAACTTTTGAATATGTACGTATCCCACCTCAGATCATGTATTCCACCAGATAGATAGTCAATCTACTTCTATCTATAATCGTGAATCGGTCCCTAGGGAACCGGAGGGAGGTGGGGATGATGGTCCTCATTCTCCTTATGGGCTGGGCCACACTATTATATCAAAGCTACAATGATGCCCGGGGAGGGACGCAGGGTTCGAATCCTTCCACTCCTTAAAAGCTTTTTTGTGGTTCGACCGAAACCGAACTCCCCCGCAGCTTTCTCACAGGCGCCTTGATCGATACAGGAATTCATTAGTCCTTCCCCCCAAGAGCCCTCAAAAAGCCCTTTTAAATAGTGGGGAGGGGAGAGGGGTGGGCCTTGCTTCTGACGCTCTCCGGCTCGCGCTAAGGATAGGAAATCCTGTTCGTTCCCTTTCCTAGGGTCAGGGAGGAATCTATGGGAAGTGGATAGCCTAAATCTAAGCTGTTGGCAAGTATTATGGGCTGGGACACGCTATTATATTAAAGCTACAATGCCCACTCGGAATGGATGCCCGGTCATGTCGAAGCGAGGGACCCAACCGGCCCCGCTCCCTCCCCCAAGCTTTCCCCCTCGGAAAGAAGACCGGGCTCAAAATAGGGGGGATTCGATCGTGAAGATCGGAGAGAATGCGGAAATGGGTAAACGGAGATCACCTCTCTATTTTTAAATGCCCAGTAAAGCATTCTATCTCCCTCCCATGACGACTAGGAACAAACAGCCCATTCATGGCAGCATACTGAGAATGGCCTCTCTATTTCAAGCGGGTCGTTGGAGCTCCCTTTTCCACCCGCTCATGACCAGATCGATCCAGGAGCTTTTCTCCCAGTTGTTCCCATTCGACCCGCTTAAATGTGGAGAGATGACACTATCAGGCCTGGGGTTCAGAGGAAGGACGAAGTGAGTGAGCGGCAGCGGACTAACATGACCCTTTTAAATGGTGGGGGCAACTGGGTATAGTAGGACTCGAACCTGCGACCATTGGGTTAAAAGCCCAATGCTCCACCAACTGAGCTATACACCCGCCTACTCCCTTAACAAAGCTATACACTCACCTAGCGAGGAATTAGAGAAAGGAGGGGAGAGGGCTCAATATTTTAAAGCTCTTAAAAAGACTGTCCCGAGTCGTATATTATATACGCCCTTGCCCTTGTTGAAAAAGCCAGAGCAACTCATCCTTAAAAAAGCCCTTTAAAATGAGGGGCTCCTCTCCCCTCAATTTTAAGGCAAGCCTCGAGTGAACCCGGCTCTCTTTAATTCTTCAATTGACAGATTTTAACTCTAAAGATCTAGCCCCGGTGGGGAGGGCCTCTCTGTTTTAAAAAGGGGCCCTACCTTATAATAGAGAGGAGAGGAGAGGCTTTAAAATAGCCGGGCTCCTCTCAGTTTCATCTCTTTAAAAAAAACTCCCGGGGAGCGAGGCTCTCTTTAATTCTTTAATGACTCGATTTTTAGGTTATTAAAGAGAAGGGCCCGGGGGCGGGGTTATTAAAGAGAAGAGCCCAGCTTTAAGAATAACGTCTTTTCTCTGGTTCCTCTTGAAGTTTTGGAGAGGCTCTCTTTAATTCCCTGGGTGACCCCTTTTAAAAAAGAGATGTTTTCCGCCCTCCTTTTGAATTGAAATGGCCCCTTTAAAAATAGAGAGGGGGATGTCCTTTTTATGCCCTTTTGAAACAGAGCTCTGTTGGACCAAAAAAGGGAGAAAAAAGGGATTTTTACAGGGAGAGGGGTGACATCGATGCTTAAGTTAAGAGCCCGCCCTCTAAAGATCAAATTAAGATCAAATTAAGATCTTCCGGCCTTTTATTTCAAATCTTTGCCTCTCTCTATTTTAAATAAGGCAAGTCGAATCCTTTAATAGCCATACTTGGGGGGGCACAAGGTTAAGATTCAATCATCCCTTCTTTCCTTTCTGGGCCTCTAGAGCTAAAAGACCTCTTAGGCATGAAGTAGCTCACCAGACCTTTGATATTAGTACTTGGGGGCGGTGCATCTACTCTTTAAGCCCCAGATCCATTGAAAGCTGATTCCATTCGAAAAGGGCCCTTTTATTCCAAGCACTCGACCATCAAAGGATGAACTCTCACCTGACGGAGGAAGAAGCAGATCTCCGGAGGGCGAGCAACTTTGGATACATCAGAACTTGGTCGGGGAAAAATCGGATTCAAATTATCCTCGCCGATTCGACCGGAAGAGAAGCCACAGCTGTGTTTGATTGCCATCATTCGCGTTAAATTAAAGAGAGTAACGGAGAACCATCAAAAGCCTATTCATCCGAGCTGTTTTAAAAAGGGGGAACTCGAAGCTGGCTTTGAAAGGAAAGCAGCGTTTCAAGATCCAGTCGTTTAAACGTATACAATAGATGACTCGCTTCATGTGGTTCTGGAGCCACTGAAGACTCCCTTTTAGCCCTCTTTCTATTTGAAAAGGGGCGGATCTCTATTCTAAACGGTTGCGGCCCTCTCTATTCTAAAAAGGAGAGGAGAGCAAACAAGAAAGGTTCGTTGTTGTCTGCCGCGCAGCGGCCGTATGAATTGAGTCTATTCCGTCACCGCAGAGATCGCATCGGTCAAGTGTAGCTCTCCCCCGGGGGTTGACCCGCATCCATAATCGGGGAAAGAATTCATTCATGTCGTTTCTTTAAGGTCGAGCTTGGAAACTAGCTTAAGAGTCCAGCGACTGGATCGACGGTTATGAATCGTTTATGGCAGAAGAGGCGGAATAAGATCGCTTTCTTTAGGCATGCATTTCACCGGAAAAGAGCGAAAAGCTCTCGGCCGCTGCTTAAAATAGAGAGCTGTCAACTTGAAGCATGACCCTCGTACCCTTAAGAGGAGAGGCCATTCCATACCGTGTAGCTGCCCGTTCGCATACAAAGATAGATGGCCCCCTTTTGAAAATAGAGAGGGGATTGTGACCCGCATTTCATTCATCTCCCTTTAATAGACATACTTGGGGGCCGAGCTTGAAAGATTGAGTATACTATATACACGAAAACCTGACAACGATATTTACCCGTCGCTTGTTTCAGAAGATCGATCCCGCTCTAGAATAGAGACAACTGAAATTATCCCAGGCGGGCTTGAAGTGTAGTGATCCGGCGAGGGGTGCCCGCGCTTCCAAGATAAGAAGATCTTTAGCGAGCTCGAGAGAAAAAAAGCGCAAGAGACTGGCACAAACCAAATCATCGGAGCTGGACTTAACTTCGTAGGGAGAAACAATCCTGCATGAAATTTTTAAGCCGGCATTCCACCGAAACCAGCCTGCCGATGGGCACCTGGGGGGGGTGCGTGCATGAAAGAATGTTCCGTTCGATCGAGTTCTGAATCTGCTTTTTTAAAGAGCCTTCCGCCGTTGAATCGGCGACGAGTGAATCCCATTGAATCGTTTTTGGATATATAATTTATTGTGTGGCACAACCCATTGAACCTGAAGACTAAACGGCTTTTAAAAGGCGAGAGGCGGCCCCTATTCAAAAGAAATCCCCCTCTCTATTTTAAAAGGGTTCCCGTTCCCCGCCCTTTAGCTCCTCTTAATAAAAGCCCGGCTCTTAAGCGTTCATTGGTTTGCTCGTATTGGCTACAAGGAAGACCGGAGATTGCTGTCCTAATTTATTAGAGAGGAAAAACTTAAATAAGACTCCCTCCCTCCCTTATTAGAGAGGAGAGGAGGTCGCGAGATCGGGAGAAGCCCTTACATCATCCTTCATTCTCTGGAACAGGCCTCTCTTATATAAGCAGTTGATCTTATTGAGGAGATAGCGCTGTAGCTTATTAAGATAGCGCCATAGAAGCTTCATCGCGACTCGATCTTTTAGGTTTCTCACCTAATCATTCTCGAAGTAAGGTCCACTTATATTGTAAAGGTTACTTTATAAAAGCCCAACCATATTAGAAGAGCTAGAAGCCGCCAGTCACCGGCACCAGCGGCTAGATCGAATCGGGCAATTTAATGGGATTCATGCGATGATAAAGGCTAAGCTTTTCCGGTCGGCGGTTTGGACCAGAAAATACCTCTCAGAAGAGGGATTCATTTCTTTGAACTTTTTCCTGGCCTGGGGAGAGCTCCCTCTATCTTTAAAAGCTTTGAAAAGAGAATAGACAGTTCCCCTTTTAAAACAGAGAGGAAAGCCTCCCCTTTTCAAATAGAGAGGCCCTCTCCCCAGGCTCTCCATTTTAAGCCGGCCCTCTCCCCCCTTTTTAAAAGCTGGTGAGGTAAGCAAAGCCGGCTGATTAAAAGCCGTGCCGTTAAAAATCCCTTCCCTCTCGATGCTTAAGGTCGAGTGCGGTACCCGGGTGATTCCCCTCTTTTAAAGGGTCGAGTGCGGCCCCACTCCCTTTAAAATAGAGAGGGCAGGGCCGCGCCTTTCGAGCCCTCGACCTCCTCCCTTTAAAGTGCTCAAAGTCCCTTTTAAAAGCTGTTCCGTACCGCATGATCCAACCGCACTGGCATATCATCTCACTGAGCTAGGGTCGCCTACTGGATCAATCATATGGTTCATGTTTTCCTCTCAATTTAAGAAAGCGAGGTTATAGATAGAGGGCCATTCCGCCCAAGTATTATATTTAAGAGCCTCAGGTGCTTTATTTATTAGAGCTCCCGGCCGGGATAAAGGATCAGCGGGGAGCATAAGCCCTTTATAACGGTGTACGACTACGACTACGGAAGGGGAATAAGAACAATAGGGGTTGATCCGAACGCTGAACCCGGGTATTCATCCATCCTTGGGCTTAAATAAGGATAGAGAGCGGGGAGCTTTAGAACTTGAAGCGGCTCTCTATATAATCTGCCCCGGCACTCTTAAGGGAGAGGACCTCTCCGAGACCTGCCTGGCTTTTGAAAGAGGGAAAAAACTATAAAGGAGATCGCTTACCTAGGGAGATAGCCCCCACTTCTATAAGGATAAGCACTCGACCTTTTAATTAAAGCTCTCTCTCTATCCCGTTTTTTGCTCTCTATATCTTTGGGAGGGGAGCTCTCTATCCTTGAAAGAGCTCTTCTTCCTGCTTTAGAATTGAAAGAGCTCTTAAAGATATCGGCGGCAGCGCTCTATATCTTAATGGGGAGAGGGGCTTAGCCGGAGATCCCCGCTTCCCATGGTCTTTCACCTCTGTCTCCGGACCGTATGCATATCGAATCGATACCTATCTTAGGATGGAGAGGGGCGGGAACAAAACAACAACTATTCGAGGAGCCGGGCCGGGCCTATTATAGAGTGGAGGTGTTCAGCCTTTAAAACAATGCCGTTTAATTGAAAGTGTCGGAATGGATCGGATAGGCGCCCCCAGCAACTCCGCTCTATGGAATCAGTCAAATGCCTGAAATAATAGAGGAGGGCGATTTATGACATTTAATTCCTCCTTTAAAAATGGTCTCTAAACACCGAAATTTTGAGAGCTGTCCTTCTCTCCAAAACAAGGGGGAGAGGTCTCTACTTAAACAAACAACCTCTCTATCCTCTCTCTCTCAAATAAAGATAGAGAGTTGTTTGTTTTTTCATTCGTTTCACAGAGCTCTCTATTTTTACAATGAGCTCTCTATTCTTATAACAAGGAGGTGAGCTTTTAAACAGCTCAAAGCCTTGCCTTGCGCGGGTTCAAGCTCTTTCTTTATTTAGCCTCCTCAATCTCCTCAAGATTTTAAAAGGGGCATGAATGAAAGGATCATAAAACTAACCTTTTAAAAGCCCTTTTAAACGGTGGGGGAGAGGGGATTCTGATAACTTGTAGCGACATTTCTTGTCGAACATAAGCCGACAAGCCTCCCCTTTTATAATAACGCTTCTTCGCCTTACCTTACCCTTTTAAACGGTGGGGGAGGGGGAGGGGCTCGATTGCTTTTTAGGCCCTCGAGGTGAGGTAAGCAAAGCCCTCTCTATTTTAAAATTGTTCGAATGTATCCCCCTTGAAAATAGAGAGAGGATTTCTCCCATTCTACCTTTTCTTATTCTATAATCTTCATAGATTTCGTAGAGGGTACCCAAAGGTTCATATTGAACCTCAATAGGAGCTTCTCGGTTTACTGAGTTAATAATAGGGAGACCTATCCCCAGATCTGGGAACAGATCTGTTCTACCCCACCACCGCAGCCATAAGGGACTGTCTAAGTCAATTTGTTTTTGTTGATAAGCTGCGAGCGCATCGCTTTTTAAATAGAGGGGCTCGCTCTCATTCCCTCTGGAACCGATCTTATTTCTTGAGTTATATGGGTGGTATCTATTTCCATAAATACCTTGATTATTTTCAAGGGTGGATCTATAAAGTCCAAGAAGCATATCTTGAGTTGGTACGCAAATGGGATCCCCAATAGCTGGAGACAAGAGATTTATATGAGAAAACATAAGTAAACGAGCTTCTGCTTGAGCTTCCAGAGATAGAGGTACATGGACAGCCATCTGATCCCCATCAAAGTCCGCATTAAATCCTGCACCTCTCTAGTGAGGTGAACCCCTCCTCTCTATTTTAAAAGGCGGGAGCTGGTCAAGAATCCACCTTTCCTAAACCACTCAAAAAGCCGGGGATGATTGGTTCACTCCACTATTTATTCATTTACTAGATGAAAGAAAGGACGGTGCTTCCTATCCAGTTCATTAGATAAAGGCCCGGCTTTTCTTTTAACGATATGCTCTCTAATAAACGAATGAGGATTTTATGAGCCCGAGACCTGGAGGCAGTTGCCTGCTTTTCTTTTCCTTCAGAACTTTTATATAAGCTCTCTAATAAACGAGGTTTTATGAGCCCGAGACCTGCTTTTCGAGATATGCTCTCTGATAAACAAGGTTCTTGCCCCGTTATAGATAGAGAGGGTTGTTCGGGTGGAGCAGTAAGGGTGTTAACTCGCCAAGCCAACCGGGGAGTTTAAAATAGAGCCGATAGGGCACCTCGCCAGGTAGATAGAGGGAAGGCCCTTGCATTCAGTTGCCTAAAGCTTGCCTTAGGGTCGAGGGGGCGCTGGGAGATCAAGGCGGGGATACGGTCAACTGGCCCTTCTCTTTCCACCGATCGTTTCAAGTACGCATGCATGATATACTACATTTTTGAACACATTACATGAATTGATATCATGCCCATTTTGTTGATGGTATGGACAAAACAAGTGCTCTCTATAAGTCCTAGGCCTTTTGGTGGGATCAAGGGGCCTAATTTTTGGTAAGGCTAATTTGTTGGTTTCATACAACCTTCTAAATAGGGATGAATATGACTCATTTAATGGAGTGTATTATCTTTGGGGTGATTGAATTGGCAGCGGATAGGTTTTTCCACAGTTGATGTGTTTTGAACCATTGGTGCTTGGGTAACTGATAGGACCACATGATATACAATTTGTTGTTACACTGGTTTTTGAGCCACTACGGGCTGGCTCATCACCACTTGATTAACTTGGTTTACTGTGTTAGCCATTGAGGTTTTTCCATTCTTTCCTTCTATTCTTAATGATACCCTCTTGGATTTTGATCTCCTCAATGACACTAGCCTGTGCTAAAGCTTCTTCAAATATTCTATAAGTGTTTAGCTGTAGCATCCAAGAGATGGGTTTTAAGCAACTCTTGGTAAAAAGTTTTATAATATCTTCCATTGGTAGGGAGAATGGTAATTTAGTTATGACTGCCCTCCAATGGTTTCTAAATTCATAGATAGGTTCCTCATCCCATTGTTTCAAATAATAAATATCTGATAACGATACCTTATTTTTAATATTTAGGGTGAAGCGCTCTAAGAATAGATCTACCAATTGATCAAAAGTGTATATACTATGTGTGGTCAATTGATTGTACCATTCTTTGGCCTCCCCCATAGCGTTTGATGAAACATTTGGAGCATGAGAGTTTTATCATCGCTAATCCAAAAACATACGTGGACAAATGAGCTCACTTGCTCTTTGGGATCCTCAGTTCCCCTGAAATTGTCAAATTTTGGTATCGTAAAATTTTTTGGATATGGCGGTGATGGTACCAATGGATGAATTGGTTGATGGATCAGTTGGCTTAATGTGAGATTTTGGCTCGTTTTTCTTGATGAATTTTGCATCAACTAATCGATTTTCTTTTGCATTGCTTGAAGTCTAAGGTCTTCTACTGGAATGTGAGGACCCTGGATTAGGTGGTGGTTGGTTTATGGGCTTGATGATGGATTTTGGGGTGTGACCAACATGGTGTTGTGGAATGGATTGGGTTGGGTGTGTGGAGAAGATGGATGATTGAAGGATGGGGATGATTTATGAGGATGATGGAGGAAAGGATTGAAGTTTTGATTGGTGGTAATGTTGATTAGTATGGTGGATGTGTGGAGTGGTGGTGGGTTAGGGATGGCCACTATGGGGGATTGAGGGACCCATGAGGAATTTTGATTGATAAGTGGAGGTTGAGTTGGAAATCCTTGAGTCATAGGGTTTGTGTTAATCAATTGCTTTCCTTTTGTTCATTGTGAAAGAAATCTATTGATGAGCCCTAATGTATTCGTGAGTTCCTGATTTGACCATGTGTTGAATGAGGGGGTTGAGGTTGGATGAGATGATGGTTGGGCTGATGATGATGGAAAATTAGGTATGGTCCTGTTGACTACGTGATATGATGGAGGGATGGATGACATGGTCATGTTGGCTAAATGAGATGATGGAGGTGTGGATGACATGGTCATGTTGGCTAAATGTGATGATGGAGGTGTGGATGACATGGTCATGTTGGCTAAATGTGATGATGGAGGTGTGGATGATATATGAGAGGTCATAGGTATGGTGCAAGTTGCATTTGATGTTACAACTTGAAGGTTGGGGACTTTCGAGGCAGTATTGACATGCTCATCATACAAGGGGTTGGTGTAGATGGATGTGAAGTATTTTGAACACTTGGGCTTTGCAGTGGTTGGATTGTGGTGGAAGGTATACCATATTCATATATTGAATTAGTATATCCTTGGGTAAGGTAGGTGGTAGCCAATTCAGGTTCTTTAAAATCATCTTGGCTAAGGGGCTCCATGACATAGTTAGAGGCCTTGTAGATGGCCTGCACTCTATCCATGTCTATGTAGGTGGTGGCGGCTTCCACATTAAGTGGATGGGACTCCTCTTGAGAGCGGGATGGATGGGCTGATCCAAAAAAGTAGTCCGAATCATAGTGGATGGGGCTACCGAAGTAGCAGGCTCATGGGAATTATTTTCCATTAAATTATTTTGGTTCATTACCTTCTTTTGTTGACGTGTTAACACCATAAAGCAATTAAACCAAAAATTCAAGATTAATCTAGATCACACAATTAACAATTTCCTTTCTAAAGAAATAAAGCAAAGAAAACAACCAATCCTATGTTTCACCTTATGTGTCTTACCTCGGGTTCATTAATTATTTTCTTCCTTTAATGTGAAGTTCCTTTTAAAATTATTGGGTTTGTGTGTTTCAATGTAGCCTAATCTTGTTTAATGAAAAACAAAGGTAAAAACTATGGTTGGCCAAGGCAACGAGATTCTTTTTGGTAATGACCTCCAACAAGTTTTCTCAGGGGTATTCCTATGGTGTCTAGGGGCAGATATTTGATGGATGGAGATGAAAGCCATCGTCACCAAACCTCAAGCAATAGTTGGTGATGAAATCCAACTATTACTTTTAAAAATTGCAGCGTGAAAGTGTGTGATTGATTAATTTTATGTTCCTTGTTCTTTATAGTGTGCAAAAAATATTAAAAATTACCAACCTCACTAATCTAAATCAAAATCCAACATAAAGATGCAAATTTCATCGATAGAGCGTAGAGTACACCCCTAAAACCCCTGCCTACAAGTGATAAAAATCACAAGAGCACTAAAGGGTTCGTCCACGTCTTTGCAAAAGGGACCAACCTAGGGCAGGATTACTTTATGCTTCTAGATGTTGTTCCTATTTAGATATGCAAGTTTGAAATAATTTTTAACCCTAAAATACAACTCTAAGATGCTTTTGTGTTTTATATGCACTCAAAAATGCAGACAAATCACCTAGACTTGCAATTTTAGAACAAGAAGTATATTTTATATCCTAAATCACACAAAAACCCTAGATGTAACTTACTATTGATTCTTTCCCTGATTTCTTAATGTGAACACAGAAACAGTGAAAAAATAGCAGCAAGAAATAAAATATGTAAATTGTTGAATGGCAAACTAGGGTTACGTAACTCACTTGGAAGCCTCAACTCTGCTTCAAATTAATTTCATGTGTTGTTGTGCACCTGCTCAGGCATAGGAGAGTGCCTATGAATGCAGAAGGGTGCCTGCACAATCCCTAGAACTATTTTAGAATGCTTCAGAAACCCTAGCAATGAATGCAGTAGTTTTTATGCTTTTTGAAAAACCTACAACAACAGCAACAATAGAAAATTTGCAAGGTAGATCTATCAAATTATGAAACCCTTGTGGGGTCCCACCGTGATCGCCATTTGTAGATGCAAAGACACGACACTTGAAAATAAAATGGTAGAATCAAATAAAGCAATGAGACAAAACAGATTGCACAAAAGAAATATGTATTCAATGGGGGGGGCCAATAGACTCCTTTGTTACAATCAGTATCCAATGCGGATATTTGATACAATAATTTATAGTGGAACTAGGTTTCTCTGAAACCCTACTTAGATATAATAGAAGTGTCTTCAGATCTGAGTGTGTCCTTGATCCCAACAGGTTGAGTGGGTTTTGAATATCCAATGTGGGGCCACTCCAGCTTCAACAACCATCAAAGAATATGTTGAATTCATAGATCTGCATGCAAAAAAAAATACAATATCATCAGTAACAGTGTGAGACCCTAAGAAATTAACAAAACCCTAGTTTAAGAATCAATTTAAAATGCATGCCAAACCAACGAATAAATGAAATAAAACAATACTAAATATACCTTGCTTCGTTGTTGCAGATTTTGTGGTGTAGCAGATTCAGATCTTCATTTCAATGTCACAGCAAGCTCTAACGCGAGCTTAGCAAGATATGGTTTACACCTAGGACTTTCGTAGGCTCTGGAAGGTGCTAGGCAGGCTCTGTAATAAGCTTGGAAATCTCTGGTGTGCACTTGCAGATAGGAAAAGCTCTGGTGGGCACTTGGCAAGCTCTACAACGAGCTTCGCAAGCTCGGCACAGTGCTCGTAGGGTAGGGCAAATCTGCAAAAATAGATCAGGAAGGATGGCGATGGAGGCGGCGAATGGAATATGGCTATGGCAGCAAGCGAGGATGGATGGACGATGGCTAGAATGATAGAAGTATTGTTGGCTTAGCTAGGGCATCAAATCTTCAATTCTCTCTATCTTTGCTTCACTAGGGCATCAACAAATGCTTCTCTAAGTATATCGCTTAATCTCTAGGTTCCAGGGTTTGGGCATTTGCAAAATACCCTATTTATAATCCAACCTAGGGGTTTCTTAGGGTTTTAGCCTTGCACTTTTGATCGTGTGGCTAATATTAAGTCATATCCTAGGGTTGAGATTACTTTTTGAATGTGACATGGATTAATAAAAATAGATGGTGGAGATTAAATGAAATCGGACGGCTAAGGTTAAATGAGTTTATTTATATATATTTTATAATAAATATATTAAAATATAATAAAATATTATATAAAATATAAAATATTATAAAATAATATTAAAATAACCCCAATTAGGCTAGGAAATGGCAGGAAGGTGGAATGGAAGACAAGTGGGTGGTGGGATGGTTAGGATGGAGGTTTAGTGGCTGCGATTTGGTGTCTACAAAGAGGTTGAAAATTTGGACACAAAAAACAAAGAGTTAGGTTTATAAATTACTAAGAAATATAGGCATAATTCCCAATATGGTTTGTTGTAATACCATGATATCATTTATTGAAATTTTGTGATAACATATTCATGATACAATATGAATGGGATATGCTTCAATACTCTATAAACAATTATAAATATAGTATAAATTTTTTTACTAAATTGCAATAATTGAGTTGAAATGCTTGAGCTATTCATCATAAGCCCTTCTAAGAAAACATAAAGAAAGGTTTTTGTATTATTTATAAGCAAGTAAGAAAGATAAATCATAGGCCTTGCCAAGAAAATAGGGCTTTCATCTAAAATTTTATACAAAAGAAACAAATGTGTCTAATGTGTGTTCTACTAATACAAGGAAAGAGGAATTGATGACTTTCTTTTAAGTCACTACATATAGGAATTAGAGTTGCCAACATCGATATGGAGTATACGGTAGAGATCTTCCTTAGTTTTCTATGTCTACCAGCATGGAGGGTCTTTATAAAAAGTAAGATCCCTATGGTCTAAAGCCCAATTTCCTAAAGCATTTGCAATCTTACAACCATTTAATTGTTTTATTACTAGTATTTAATCATAGATTTAATAGATCAAACTTTTATTTTCATATTTGATATGACTATACAAATAATCATATCAAGTATGAAACCCTTCTCTTAGAGAGTTAAAAATCATAAATCTAGAAAATAAAAAGCAAGCAAAGTTTTATATTAATATCAAAATATGCTTTAAATACCTTCAAAATAAATAATTTTTGCATTTTATCAAATGGCATGAGCTCAACTAGTTAAAATTCTTTGACTTTCAAGGAGAGGACCTAGGTTTAAATATTGGCAAGTGATGCATAATTGCCAAGTTGCTATAATTCCATTCTATGGTCACAATATAATATTGAAGAGTCTATAAATCCCATATAACTAATTAAACAAAACTTGCACACATTGCCTACTCTTATTTAAGATATTTAAGGATATTTTTATTTTTTAATAGAAATAAATGATACAGTTGATTTGTACATTTAATTTTCCTTGGTAAATGATTTTTGAAGATGTTTTTTATTTGAAAATGATTATTTTTAACTCATTGAACTTATTTTATCAATTTAGTTATATAATTTTATTTCTAACAATATTAAATCATAATAGAAAAACACTAGTCTATGTAACATATATGCATTGTTTCATCTAAAATTTACTTTTAATCCAATTTATAAAGGAGTAGACAACTAAGATAATAAGTCAAGTAAATTTCTTTTCATACAAGGTTTAACTCTTAAATATTACTTAAGATTAGAAGATAGCTTACATTATCACACAGCAATGTGAATCTTACTCGTTAGTAGTTATCTTGTTATTTTAAAATATTGATAAAAATATCTATTCAAATGTATATGCCTATATAATAGGAAATTTTCACATTTTTTTTGATAAAATGGAAAGAAGGGGATTTGAAAGGGTCCTCGAACCTTTTACAAAATTACATCATTTTCTATATGGAAGAGAGGACAAAGTGGAATACTAGATGAACATGAACCAAGTCTAAAATAAAACCAACAAGAGAACACTCCCATACAACATCCTTGGAATTTGGAATAGAGATAGAAATTAAACTGGGAGACTTTGCAGGATGGACTTGACCAATTGAACCTTACCTTCTTGGCTAAGGAGAGCTCCCTTCTAGCTTGCCAGCTTTGTTTTAACTCTCTCAAGAAGATAATTCTAGATATATTCCTTGCATCTTCCAGAGAACAAAGGTAGACCAGGGTAGGTAGAAGAAAGAACATTAATAACACAACCAAGAATTTGGGCAATAGATCCTACTGAGAGGGGTGTTAAATAAAAAGAGTTTACTTTTCAAGAAATTGACCAGTAGCTAATTCAAAGTCCTTCAAGATTTTTTTAATTTCTTTTGTTTGGGGAATAGAGGAACTGGTGGAGAGCAAAGTATCATTCACAAATTTATGGTGTATCATAGGATCAATGGGAGAAGCAAATTTTATTTCTTCAATGCTCTTGGTTGAAGCAAATGCCTTCAGGGCTCTACTCAAGGCTTTAGCAATAATTATGAAGATACTAAAGAACACAAGCTTATACTGAGAGGGGGGGTGAACAGTATAAGACCACTTTTTACTTTTGCTTTAAAATCAACTTTCAAAATAGTATTAAGCAGTGTATAGAAAGAAGTATCAATAGCAGCAATTAAAACAATGCACAACACATCATCCACAAAGAGACACAACAATTTACGTGGTTCACCCAACGCGGGCTACTCCACGGATAAAATTTTCACTAAATTTTATCAACTCAGAATCTGGGAAAACCTTTCCCGATTACAATGTTTATGGGCACCAACCCAAAGGAGATACCTTCCCCTAAATCTGCTCTAACTGGTGATCCTCTAGAAGACCTCTGCCTCTGCTGCCCTTAGCAAGTGGAACTCTATCCACAGAAGACACCTGTCTTCCCTGCTCTGGTCGGAGACCTCTCGTCCTCAACTCTTTCACCTCCTAAGCTGGTCCTCTTATCTGCACCAAACACAGTCCTTCGATCTGGCACAATTCTGTCCTCTTCCTCTGTTCTTTTCTGTTACAGCCGCACTTGGTCGAAACCAACTTTTCACTGTCTACGCAAACACAACAGCACTCGATCAACTTATGTACTTCTACGAAAACATAGTAGCACAGTCTTCGCACACTCTTCGCAAACACAGCAGCACAGTCTTCACACTCTTTGCTTCTCGACGAACAAACTTCTCCCCTGCACTCTATCTACGAATCACACTTCGAACGCACACTTCGATCGATGCGACACAACTGCTCTTTGCGCATCGTGGACTTAACCTGCGCAATTTTGATACTCGCATTCGATACCTTCAACTCGAAACAGCCCTCCTTTTATAGAGTAGAAATCAAGATAAAAAATCTCAAACTTAGTCGGTTGTTACTCTTCAACTACGTCGGCTGCAAAACCCTACGTTGCGTCGGCCCAGATTTAACTTTGTCGGCTCAAGGTTAACTCTGTCCTTCAACCGCCTCTGGTTCTGTAGCTTCTGGTGTGAAACTTCAACATGTCACGATATCGCGACACCTTTGCCTGCCGTACACCTTCTATTGCCTGCTGTCACGAAATCGTGACACTTATTGCCTTTGTCTGCCTTGACTACGTTCTTGTCACGAAATCGTGACACTTCTGACTTTTGCTTACGTCATCTTCACTCCTGTCACGAAATCATGACGCTTTAGACTTCAATGCCTTCTTCTCTGCTTTTGTCATGAAATCGTGACACATCTGCTTCTACTGACGTCATCTGCAACTCTGTCGCGAAATCGTGACACTTTAGACTCCATTGCCTTCTTCTCTGCTTTTGTCATGAAATCGTGACACATCTGCTTCTGCTGACGTCATCTTCAACTCTGTCACGAAATCGTGACCCTTATGACTTCATGGCCTTCTTCTCTGCTTGCACTAGCGAAAACGGAACATGTCGCGAAATCGTGACGCTTTTGTCTACAAAGCCTTCCTCTCTGCTTCTATCGTGAAATCGTGACACTTCTCCTATAGAAGACCTGCTTCCAATTTTTGTCACGAAATCGTGACACTTTCTCCAACTGAAAGCTGCCAACTCAACCTGTCGCGAAATCGTGACGCTTATCATTTCAGACTCTTTCCTTTGCTGCACGTCGTGAAATCGTGACAGTTGTCACTTCGAGCTTTTCAGCATGTCACAAAATCATGACAGTCCTCACCTCGACCTCTGTAGCATGTCACAAAAACGTGACAGTCCTCACTTGGAACTTTGCAACATGTCACGAAATCACGACAGTTCCTGAATAACTTTCTCTCTCTTCGATCTTGTCATGAAATCACGATAGCTCACACTGCGGACTCTCTCTTCTGCAACATGTCACGAAATCGTGACACTTTTTCGTCCGTACAGCCTCCTTTGCAGAATGTCACGAAATCGTGACACTTTTCTTTCTCTGCCTTCCTGCACTGTCCGAGTCACGAAAATGCGACATGTCGCGAAATCGCGACACTTTCCATCTTGCTCTTCTTCTCTGCCAACATGTCGCGAAATCGTGACAGTTTTTCCTGCTTCGTCTCTGCCTTCCAACATGTCGCGAAATCATGACAGTTTTGCCAGAACTTTCTCTCTCCTCAAACATGTCACGAAATCGTGACAGTTTTTCCAGTCGCTTGCATACTTTTTCTTACTTGTCTTTTTCTTGATCTTTTGCAACTGGGCTACTCCGATCTTCTTGGAAAACCACTGTCCAAACTGAAACCTTCATCAAAACACATTCTTTGACATCAAATCAAATTGCTTCAAGAACTCTTTGACATCAATGACAACATCTACACTTAGAGCAAAGGTAATGTACCCAAGGTACCCAAAATTGCCAACAATCTCCCCCTTTGTCATTGATGGCAAACTTTTACTGAAACACATCTTTAAGAGCCAAAACTGAAACCAACTGATCCAACAACTAAGAATCTATCTTTAAAGTTTTTGCTCTCCCTGACTTGAAGCTCTCTTCTTCACTCATATCTCCCCCTTACTCATATCTCTCCCCCTTTGTCATCAATGGCAAAGGGCCACCTTTGGGGCTCGGGACTAAGAATGAGCTTCTTAGCTTAGTCCCTCCCCCACCTCCTGATGAGGTGATTAAAACAAGGGTGGGAGTAAAACTCCCATTAGGCACTCATCATCATCAGTGTTTACAATTTCCTTGTCGGGCCTTTTCTTGAATTCTTTTTCCACATTCCTGTTCTTGTTACTGTTTTGATCCTCGGACCTGTTCATACCACTGTTCCTATTTCTGTTATCATTCCTGTTCTTATCCATGCCTTGATCCTTGGACTTGTTCATACTGTTGTTTCTGTTCCTGTACCTTGGAAGATCAGCTCTACACTGTCTAGCTGTGTGACCTTCATTGTTGCACTTATAACACGTAACAAAGTTATTTCTGTTCGGCATACCTGTTCTTTGAATCCGCCTGTTATGACTAACCGTGTTCCTGTAATTAGCCTTGCAAAAAATTGCCTTATGCTCGAACTGTTGACAAGAGTAACAATACCCTTGAAAGAAACTAAAATTTTTGAAATTGTTGTTTACCCTCTTCATTTGATCTATGCACTGAGAAGCCGTGTGACCAAACCTTTGACACGCAAAACATCTGCCATGAAATATTCTTCTGTTTGACCTCTTGGGTCCCGAATACTTCTTCTTCGCATTCAGAATTCTGTTTTCTATTTCTGCGCATTTATCACTTACGGACTCTTTCTCTGAACCACTCTCTTCATCAGAACTCTCTTCTTTTTGAAATCTTTTACTAGATTCCCCAACTTGTTCCTTGTGTGGTTTAACAAAACCAAGACCTGTTTTATCTGTTGTCTTTCTTTGACCTTTGATAAGAAATTTAACCTTTTTGGAGCTTTCTTGAAACCTGTACAGCTTATCCTTGTAATATTTATTTTCCTCTTTCAAGGAAGCCATTTTTTGTTCTAATTCACTATACTCAAACACCTTAGATTCTAACTCATTCTTGAGTTCTTGTGTCTTAGCCATAGAGACGTCAAGACTTTCTATAAGTTCATCTCTCTCCATACAACATTCATCTAACTTATCCTTGAGTCTAGCATTCTTCTTTCTTTCCTTTTTCAAAACACTAAGAGCATTAGTAAGTTCACTTTCAAGATCCTCTATTTGATTGCATTTTGAAATATCAAGGCCTTTTTCAGATTTCTTATCACTAGAGGTGCTACCCTTTTCAAAAACCATACATGCATTTTCCTTATCATTTTCTGAAGCATCCTCATACATACTAGCAACCAATTCATTATTTGTGCAATCATCCTCAAGGTGCCCAAAATTTCCACATCTAAAACATTTCATGATAATGAATTTATGTTTCGGTTCTTCTTCCTTTTCTGAAATGAACAACATCTCATTTTCATCATCACTAGAAGAACTTTCACTATCACTGCTAGAACACTTACTTGCTTTGTCCAGGTAGAAGCTCTTCTTGTTCTTGTGTGAATACCTCTTTCCTTGATTGTTGTGCTCATCTTTGTTCTTTCTGTAATACCTGTGCTTTTCAGAATCCTTGCTCTTAACATCCTGTATATCTTCATCACTTTCATTCTTGGAGACAAGATACGATCAGTAGCATAATGACCAAACTTTCCACAGTTGAAACATCTTATATTTTTCTTGCTTTTGTGCTTTCTAGAAAACTTGCCTTTCTTGCTGTAGTATGCCTCTTCCTCACTAGAAGACTCATCACTCTCTTGAATCTGTTTGCCCTTTGATTTCTTGGAAGCTTTGAAAGCTGCCTCTTTCTTGACATCAACTTTCACTTGAGTTCTCAGCTCAAATGCTGCAAGAATACTATGGAGCTCATCCTTTTTCAACTTATCTAAATCTTTAGCTTCCTCAATAGCAGAAATATTTTCACTAAATCTATTAGGAAGAGATCTTAAAATCTTATCACACACATCATTTTCAGCAAGCTCAAGACCTAGGTCTTTCATGGAGTTAACAACCTCATCCATACGAAGCATGTAGTCACTAATATTTTCATCATCATTCATTTTGAGTTGTTCAAACATACCTTTAAAATGTCTCAATTTGGCCTTTCGGACATTTGCATCACCTGTATGAACCACCTGCAATTGTTTCCACATTTCACTAGCTGTCTTGCAGTGAATAACTTTGGTGAGATCTGCTTTCTGTAAGCCCTTCAAGATTGCATTCATTGCTTTTGAATTGTTGTGATGTAGGAGCCTGTCTTCTTTAGTATAAGGGCCATTTTCAGGAATAGTGTACCCATCTTCAATCACTTCCCAAACCTCATTACCAAGTGCCATTAGATAAACCTTCATTCTTGCACTCCACAGACCGAAATCTGATCCATCAAGAATAGGTGTTGCATTGCCACTTGAATAATCCATTGTGTTCTTAACCAGTTCTTCCTTTCGACTGTTAAACCTTTTCGAAGGAACCCGCTCTGATACCAATTGAAGAACACAAGCTTATACTGAGAGGGGGGGTGAACAGTATAAGACCACTTTTTACTTTTGCTTTAAAATCAACTTTCAAATCAGTATTAAGCAGTGTATAGAAAGCAGTATCAATAGCAGCAATTAAAACAATGCACAACACATCATCCACAAAGAGACACAACAATTTACGTGGTTCACCCAATGCGGGCTACTCCACGGATAAAATTTTCACTAAATTTTATCAACTCAGAATCTGGGAAAACCTTTCCCGATTACAATGTTTATGGGCACCAACCCAAAGGAGATACCTTCCCCTAACTCTGCTCTTACTGGTGATCCTCTAGAAGACCTCTGCCTCTGCTGCCCTTAGCAAGTGGAACTCTATCCACAGAAGACACCTGTCTTCCCTGCTCTGGTTGGAGACCTCTGTCCTCAACTCTTTCACCTCCTAAGCTGGTCCTCTTATCTGCACCAAACACAGTCCTTCGGTCTGGCACAATTCTGTCCTCTTCCTCTGTTCTTTTCTATTACAACCGCACTTGGTCGAAACCAACTTTTCACTGTCTACGCAAACACAGCAGCACTCGATCAACTTATGTACTTCTACGAAAACACAGTAGCATAGTCTTCGCACACTCTTCGCAAACACAACAGCACAGTCTTCACACTCTTTGCTTCTCGACGAACAAACTTCTCCCCTGCACTCTATCTGTGAATCACACTTCGAACGCACACTTCGATCGATGCGACACAACTGCTCTTTGCGCACCGTGGACTTAACCTACGCAATTTTGATACTCGCATTCGATACCTTCAACTCGAAACAACCCTCCTTTTATAGAGTAGAAATCATGATCAAAAATCTCAAACTTAGTCGGCTGTTACTCTTCAACTACGTCGACTGCAAAACCCTACGCTACGTCGGCCCAGATTTAACTTTGTCGGCTCAAGGTTAACTCTGTCCTTCAACCGCCTCTGGTTCTGTAGCTTCTGGCATGAAACTTCAACATGTCATGATATCGTGACACCTTTGCCTGTCGTACACCTTCTATTGCCTGTTGTCACGAAATCGTGACACTTATTGCCTTTGTCTGCCTTGACTACGTTCTTGTCACGAAATCGTGACACTTCTGACTTTTGCTTACGTCATCTTCACTCCTGTCATGAAATCGTGATGCTTTAGACTTCAATGCCTTCTTCTCTGCTTTTGTCATGAAATCGTGACACATCTGCTTCTGCTGACGTCATCTGCAACTCTGTCGTGAAATCGTGACACTTTAGACTCCATTGCCTTCTTCTCTGCTTTTGTCACGAAATCATGACACATCTGCTTCTGCTGACGTCATCTTCAACTCTGTCACGAAATCGTGACCCTTATGACTTCATGGCCTTCTTCTCTGCTTGCACTAGCGAAAATGGAACATGTCACAAAATCGTGACGCTTTTGTCTACAAAGCCTTCCTCTCTGCTTCTGTCGTGAAATCGTGACACTTCTCCTATAGAAGACCTGCTTCCAATTTCTGTCACGAAATCGTGACACTTTCTCCAACTGAATGCTGCCAACTCAACCTGTCGCGAAATCGCGACGCTTATCATTTCAGACTCTTTCCTTTGCTGCACGTCGTGAAATCGTGACAGTTGTCACTTCGAGCTTTTTAGCATGTCACGAAATCATGACAGTCCTCACCTCGACCTCTGTAGCATGTCACAAAAATGTGACAGTCCTCACTTGGAACTTTGCAACATGTCACGAAATCGTGACAGTTCCTGAATAACTTTCTCTCTCTTCGATCTTGTCGTGAAATCGCGACAGCTCACACTGCGGACTCTCTCTTCTGCAACATGTCGCGAAATCGTGACACTTTTTCGTCCGTACAGCCTCCTTTGTAGAATGTCGCGAAATCGTGACACTTTTCTTTCTCTGCCTTCCTGCACTGTCCGAGTCACGAAAATGCGACATGTCGCGAAATCGTGACACTTTCCATCTTGCTCTTCTTCTCTGCCAACATGTCACGAAATCGTGATAGTTTTTCCTGCTTCGTCTCTGCCTTCCAGCATGTCGCGAAATCGTGACAGTTTTGCCAGAACTTTCTCTCTCCTCAAACATGTCGCGAAATCGTGACAGTTTTTCCAGCCGCCTGCATACTTTTTCTTACTTGTCTTTTTCTTGATCTTTTGCAACTGGGCTACTCTGATCTTCTTGGAAAACCACTGTCCAAACTGAAACCTTCATCAAAACACATTCTTTGACATCAAATCAAATTGCTTCAAGAACTCTTTGACATCAATGACAACATCTACACTTAGAGCAAAGGTAATGTACCCAAGGTACCCAAAATTGCCAATGAGATACATATGGATGAGGGATATCCCTATCAAAGGCCTCTAAAACTGCTAAAATATCCAAAGACCTCCCAATTCATAATACCTGAGAATCGAGGGGTAGAGAAGCACTATTTAATAAGGGAGATCCATCTGTGATGAAAACTAAATTTGCACATATTTTCCAAGTTCTATGAGACCCTATCATAAGCTTTACTTATGTCGAGCTTGAGAAAGATACCTACTTTACCACTCTTACTGACATAATGGATTAGTTCATGGACCTTAATGATACCATTCAAAATTTATCTATCTGGTACAAAACCTCCGTGATTGGTTTCAATGATTTTTGGAAGGATGGTTTTTAATCTGTTGGTTAGCAATTTTGCTAAGTTTTTGTATATGGTATTATAGAGGCTAATGGATTTAAAATATTTAGCACTAGCACTTTTGGAAATGAGCATAAGAAAACTAGAATTGACATCATTAGGGAGGAAACCAGATCTTTGAACATCAAATATAACAACAATAACATTAAAACCTATGATATACCAAAACCTTTGGAAAATAGTGTAAGAAATCCATTAGGGCTAGGGGATTTCTCACCACTCATAAATAATATTGCATATTTGATTTCATCAAGAGTGAAGGGGGAGGTCATCCTAGAATTCTATTATTGAGATATGAGAGAAGGAATGTTTTTTAGAAGTCTTCTTTTAGGATTGATATCACCTAGTCCAGAGGAGTTAAGCAGGGATTGCAATAAGTTAACTTCATCTCTGTTATCCTTTGGATCAACCAGCTTGGATCCATCTTCTTTGATAATATATTTAATTTTGTTATGGCTTCTATGCTTAAGGGTTGTCATATGAAAATATTTTGTGTTCCTATATCCATTTTTAGGCATTGAACCTTGGGTCTCTAACTCCAAAAAAAATCCTCTCTTAAGGATATTATGGAATTCAAATAACAAAGGTTTTTATTGAATTCTAAGATCTTATTGAATAGTTCCAAGTTCGTAATCAAGATCTAAATCCTACAATTGTGCCTTTAGATCTCTTTTTTTTGTCAAAGTGCCCAAATAATATCTTTATTCCAAATTTTTAGATTGATTTTAATAAATGTTAGCTTCTTGGAGATCTGATAAATTAGAAGGCTTGGAAAAAATTTTAACCATCACTCAAGAATTTTTGGTTCTATGTCAGGGTGAAGGTTTCACATAGACTCAAATATAAAGGGTCTTCTAAAGTTATAAAGAGGGAAGAACTTCAATAATAAGGGGTTGTGATCTGAACCTATCTTAGGGAGGGAGGTGAGGGAGGAACAACCCAAAATTTCAAGGTCATATTTTGATATTCTATCTAACCTACATTAAATGAGAAGGGAAGTAGACTGTTTATTACTACAAGTTCCTAACTTGAAGCTCCGAGTCATAAAGTTCAAGCTAATTAACAATACTAGAGAAATTTATCATGCCCTTAAATAAGAGAGGATTCTCTCATTTTTTATTAGAGCGATACAAAGGATTTTTGAACTCACTTTAAAGCATCCAATATTTATTCAAAAAAAGAGTCTCATCTAGCTAAGAAGAGTCCAAAGAGAGCACCTTTCAAAAATATAGTTGGGAGCATAAATGTTGGAAATAATCCATGTCTTATTGGAATATTTTCAAGAAAGGAGGATGTTAATGATTCTATCAGAAGAGGAAATCATAAACTCATCAACATTTAGGGGATCCCATAAATAGATAATTCCACCAGAGGCACCATGAGCATAACTGGCAATTAAAAAGAGCTTCCTTCCAAATAATATTCTTAGCTTTGAGTAAATTATTTTTCGTAAGCGTAGTATTGAAGGAGAATAATGTCAAGGGATAAATATCTTCTCATAGAGGTGAGAAGTATTTGGCTGGTAAGGTTATTTAGACCTCTAACATTCCATGATAGGATCTTCATTTAGGATTTTTGAAATTTTTCCTACCCCCATATGACATAGTTAGCGTATGTTTCTTTAACTATGCTAATATGAGAGAGGAATCCTCCTAGCATTTATATCCATCCATTGATATGGTTAATTGAGAACCATCTATAATATTTGCTTCTGTTGCATGCCTTCTAAGGTATTTATTCATGGGTTTTTCCACTTTTTTATCGACTCCAATATCCACAGGGCCTTACTTACAAGTTCTCATAACTAGGCCTAAGCCAGTGTCCAGAATATTTTTTTTCTTTGGAAGGGGTGTTCATGACCTTCATTAAATCAACCACCTTGCCAAGGGAGCCACAAATGTCGATCATTGAACTCTTGGAAGGAGATGCTAGAGGTTGGGGTTGGCCAACTAGGTTAGCTGGGGAGAACAACCCTAACTTAATAGGATGGGTGTGGGTCATTTCCTCAATTAGTATCTAAAATAGTAGCCAAGCACTCAAATTGATTTTTCAAAAAGGGCTTATATGGAAGAGACTTAGAGGTGGGTTTACATACCTAAATGATGGCATCAGATGATTCAGTATTAGGAGCACCACTAGCCATCTGGATAACTAGATCTCATATAGCATGAAGAGCTTTAGTTGTAGGAACCTCTTTCACATCCAAAATATCATTTGCAGGTTTTTATTAGACATAGGAACTTGGCTTGTAACTTATTTCTTTCCCATTTTTTGTCCAAACATTTTTAGACTAGGGAGCCTTATTTGAGTAGCTATTTACTTGGTGTCTAATCTTCTTACAACCCGAGCAATACATTATTATGTTGTCATACTCAATGGTTTGAGTACAAGATTCATAATCTAAAATTAGCTCAATCGAGTCTAGGAGATCAAAGGAGAGGTCCACATTAATGTACATTCTTACATACGTCATCCAATATTTAGCTTTGGTAGTGGCATCAATATCACCAATTCTTCAATCATTTTGGTAATTCCCCTCAAAATATTCTCATGCCAGAACTAGAATGGTATCCTTGGAAGCTTCATCCATATGGGGGTAAACTAATTTTTTTTCATGTCAGGGTCAAAATCCATCCCCATCACCTCAAATATAAGCTCCTTTTACCAAAGAACTAGGTTCCACCATCTAGGATATGGGTCATGTCTTCTTCATTATTAAGCTTGATAAGGAAGAAGCCTTTAGGAAGGGCATGATCTCTAAAAAATATCTAATACACCATTTAGTCGAGGTCCATCTTCTAAAGGTATCAATATTAGGTCAAGCTCCCAAGAACTTGCCTACCAAGTTAAAGGTACCTTCATCCTTGTCTAGTTCCATGAGATCTTGAGGCACCCTCAAGGATTGTTCATAAGGAGAGAGATCATAAAGTCCCACAAAGGAGACTACTTTCCTAGAGAAATTGGTAACATCTACAAAGGATCTCGCACTAGGATTAAAAGGAAAGGACAGACCCGATGGGTCCTTAGGGGAGTCTGAATCCCTAGGTAGTCCTAGAGAGTCTCTAGACATACTTGGAGGATTATCTTGAGGATTATTGACCCCAAAGGTCTCCATCTGATAAAGCGCTCCACCACTTGTAGCAAAACCATTTGCCACCTCATCATACACATGGTTCCAGCTCTTGTTCCTCTCACATTTTGAACCATTTTTTATCCCATGTACCCTTGGGAATTATGGTCACTAATTTTCCAATACCATTTATATCTCTTCATCACTTGCATTTGCTCTTGCCCTGCCATTGCTACACTCACCTTCGCTCTTGCCCTAGCACTGCTACACTCACCTTTGTTGCCCTAACACTGCTCAACACTACCCTAATACTACTCCATTGTTGCTCATCTTCACTACCCTAGCACTGTTTCACTATTGATCACCTTTGTTACTCTAGCACTACTCAGCCACTGCTCAGATAAATTTACATTACTCTTAAAAATAAAGATCATAAAATTTCACTTTAGTTGTTGCAAATTAAATTAAAAATATTGGATTGGATTTTATAATTGTTTATATCCATAAAATGTAAAGGATGCATGTAAATATGGTTTACTTTCAGCCTATTTATATGCTTGATAAAATTCTATGGCTTATTTACTTGGAGGTTGCTTCATTGGATTTTCGGGTTGATTCGTGGAATCCAACCATCTTTCTTGATGTCTAATTGCTAGATATAAGGTTTTGGGGTGTCTTTCAAAACCCTACTTGTAATAGGTTCAGATACCCTTTAAAACCCTTCTACTATCAATCAAAAAATAACAAGAAAACAAAGGCAACCAATTGAATATGTGTATTGTGTTAAAAATTAAAAATATAATGTCGTTTGGGATTGAAAAATTAATAGATCGCAATAAAAGAACTTTTGTACTAGCTTGTATGGTTATTTCAATATAGGAATCTACAAGATGTAACCTGTAAAAGCTATGCAAGTACAAGAGCACAAAAGAATATTGGGTGTAATGGTACAAAGGTAAGAGAAGGTTGAGATGCTTCCCAAAATTATTTTTATTTTTAAATACACAAGGTGCACCAATAATGTACTTAATATGTCATTAGGTTATACATTCATCCAAACATCTATTTTAGGCATAAATATCTAATACAAACCCAAAATTATAGTTACGTACACTCAAACAAATGCTTTTATAATATATGTTGTCTAAAAAATATGTTACTCATTTTTTATATATACTTAATAATTATATTTTACCAAGAAGTTATGATCAATTCAATTTTTTATTAAATATGCACGTGTGTAAAATTGATTCCTATACAACATGAACACATAAATGTAAATATGATCTATGTCACAATAAATTTGTTGATATACTGTACAAATAATGTTTATAAATTTAAATATTATATGAATATATTAAAAAATAAACTTATAAAAATTTGAATTTTAATATAAACACCATGTCAAAAACTATAAAAAAATATATATTTTTTTAATATTTTTTACCATAATATTAGCTCATCAAAGGGTTTAAAATATTTAGAAATATAAATATTAAAAAAGACAATATATAAATTTTGAAGTAAGAAATTTGCTACTACATCATTAAACCAAACCAAGGTAGATATGTAAAAAACATATATTCTTTATTGTTTAGAAATAATTGCTAGATAAATTTTATAGCCTTTAACATAAACACAATTTAGATATGGACAATTACTCGTAATTTTAAACGTTTTTAGGGTTTATTTACAATTAGTTAATACCATGTTTTTCACTGTGATGTTAGTTGAATTTTAGATTTAATAAGATATATAGAAAGAAATCTTTCATAAGTTTTTTTATGAATTATTTCATTTAATTATAAAAAAAAATGATTTCAATGTCTTCAATTATAAATGGGACATTTTGAAGTGAAAATGTTATATTTAAATGTTATAATCAACTTTTTAGTTTTGTTGTACTTGCTTGAAATTTAAAAAATAAAATGAACTTTTTCTTTATAAGAAAAATATATTATGGTTTTTTATATTTATTGAAAAATAATTTATAAAAAATTAGTAATTAGAACATATTTATTTAATTATATAAATTTTTAATTGAAAAACTTACGAAAATTATATCATATAACGCAAAAGTGAATAAAAATTTTATTTTATTTATTTTTTGTTTTTATTTATTTTTATATTTAAATATTTTAGGATTTATAATTATATTTAGTGGACACATGCACGTACCTTTTATTTATTATGGAAATTTTCACTTTAATTTCAATATGCCATACCAAGCATTAGGGGAGGGATACTGATTTATTTAATTATTATTTACATATGTTTCTTTGTTGAAAATTAATAATCAAATCCACAATGACATTATATTATTATAATATTTAATACCATGTTTTTCAATAGCATATTTACAAAAAATTAATGGCATGTACCGATGGAGATAGCATAATGGTAAGGGCTTTGACATCTTCTTAGGATGTCCAAGGTTCAAACAGTGGTATGTGTGTAATCATATGTAGTGTGTGTTAAAAATAATAATAATCATGTAGAAGTATTTGTTTATATTATACCTATTCAAAAATATATATTTGTTTATATAATACTTATATTTACATTTGGATAATAAAATTATCATTAGTAGTCAATATTATCACTTTATCTAATATTAAATGGTAGGAGTTCAACTGGTTAAATTCTCTAACTTCCAAGGAGAGTGATGATTGAATCTTGTCAAATGATATATGCATAATTATTTATGAGGATATCATTTACCTTAAATTTATCCTTAAGCCTAAGATATTTCTTATCATTGTACCTTAGGCTTACCCTTAAGCCTAAGATATTGCTTTACCATGTATTCACATGAGTCATAGTATGCCCATATTAGGATTTGGCTTGTTAGTAGTTAGGATGCATTGGTTATGTTGTTGAGGTTGTTCTTGTCTCTAGCATGACACTATTTTGTTTGCATCCATGTTGTTACAAGTGGTTGTCCCTACATATAATATTGTTGCAATTGGTTGTAACCCTTGTAACTCCTTTGATTCTTTGTATTTTACGACTTAAGAGTTTTGCATAATAAATAATTTAGATTCACTTTGATTTCCATATCACTGGTATCAAAGCTACATGAGAGTTATCAAGAAGGATAGTGTCAATTTTTTTTGTATCTTAAGTGCTTAGTTTGGGTAATTTCCAACTAGAGTACATTTTTTGTAGCTAGGTGCTACATTGGATTGGTTTAGGCCAATTCGTAGCAAAATTTTGTGAAGCTCAAGAGGTGTTAGAGGATTATCAATTACCCCTACACCAAGTACACCTAAAAGGATCATCATAGAGAGCCTAGGTTCTATAACATTGTAGGAAAAAATGGACTTGCCCTAAGAAATAAAAACAAAATTTTTGAAGAACCAAACTTGTTTGAAGGCAAGAAAGCTTTTGAATATCAAGCTTTGTTGAAGAAAAACGTATTAGGGAATATAAAGGTTTTTTCAATCAATCCAATGGTGCATGATGCCGATTATTCTTAGACTGATCGATTTTCCTTGTTGTATCAATATTTTTCTCTCTCCTACCTTCTTTTCCCTCTCCTACCCTCCTTCCTTGACCAATTGGTCATCTTGTCGATTAGCCTCCATGCTTTATTGATAGAGAAAAATTTTACTTCTACCATATCCCCCCATTATCCCTTGCCTCATTAGTAGAGGCATAGCATCTTCTTAAGCAATGGATAAGTCATCGACCACAAAAGAAATCACACCTCAGAGGAGGGTTGTAAGTGGTCAAAACCACCCCTAGGAGGACCTTACATCAATAGGATACAATGAGGTAGTCTCCTCCTCTTACCTCACAAATGAACTTTTATGATTTTTTATGATGTAACGATAGAGGATCACACACGTCTACATATAGTTGACGAATCCCTCCTTGTTAGTTCTTACTTGATACCAATGTAAGCTTTCATTCGGTTAAATGATGACACACCAATGACACTGGAGGTGAATGTCGTTGCATCGAGATCCTAAACAAGCATTAATGATTTATTACAATTTTATAGATTGCAGATTGTAGAGTTTTTAGGTGGCGAACAAAAAAAATTAAACAAAATTTCTAAGGTTAAAAAATCAACCAATCAATGTGAAAATTATAAACCTTAAGATTCCCCCACTCAAAATATCCCATGTGGCATATGCTAGACCTCTTTGTAAGAATATTGGTTCCCTAATGTACCCCTAATACATGGCATAGCCACACCAGATAAAACCCTCCAAATCGAGTGTATGTGTGGCAGCGTTGTGTTGGACACTTCTAAAGGGGCACAAGTTTTACATTATATTATTTTAATTGGGTCTTTATCTCACATTTACTATGGGGAGGAAAATGGGGCACTTCAAAAGGAAAATGTCCTCCCTTCTTCAATGACCAACACTGGTAGTCAAGAGCATCTTTCTATGGGGTCACCTTGAAGCATCATTTGTGGGTGCAGGTCATCACCATATGGTAGCTTTGGTTGTTGTTGACTATTGGATTATAGTATATTCGACTTTGTCATTGAACATTTCCTTTGGTTGTTGTTGGTTACTCTCCTATGTTTGTTAAGCACTAATAAATTCAAAAATATTATAGTCGAAGCTAGTTTTACTACCGAAATCGATTATTGTCTCAAATTTAAAATTTGAATTCAAATTTTTGGTGCCAGTTGTTGAATGATAAAATTTTCATTTTTACCTTAATTTATGTTTTTATTTTTTCCTTCAAAATCTTATTTTTTACAAATTTTAAGGGGTATATTTCATTTTTAGTGCTAAATTTTTCTTTTACCACTTCAAATTGAAGGGTAAAAGTTGTAATTACACAAATTGTGTAACTTTGAAAGCACTAAATTTTACCCTTTTTGTAATTTGGAAGGCAAAATTTTGTACTCTAGGCAATTGTGCATTAGGAAACCCTCAAATTTGTTCCTATAGAATCAAAAAACTTTCCTCCCTTTCCTTCAAGCTAATGGATCTACACCTAGAAGGGCGATGAGAAATAGGGGATCTACACCTTGGACGATAAGAACTTGTGGCGTGCTCTCTTTGGTGTTTGTCAATGAATTTATGGTGGGGTTCACTAGGAAATACTTTGTGGCAGTTTCCACGCCTATGTAATGTGAAATTTTGATGAGTTATTTTTTTTAGCATACACCTAAGGTTAGGTAAAATACAACTATACCCTAATTATATGCATTTTAGATTTTCATGAACATATCTACAAACAGTGAAAATAAATATAATATAAGGAAATTGACTATCTCTTTTTTTATCTTTTATCTTTTTAGATAATAAAACTAATGCAAGCCAATGCAATTAACTATGCATTTTTATTTCTATTTTAAAATAATAGAAGATACTACAAGCTAATGTAATTAACTATATATATTACCTTTATATTTTCTTTTTAGATTATTACATGCATAAAATAGAATCAAAACAGGGGTGGAATAGTCAAAAACAAAATATAAACTAAATTTTGCTATATTTATCTAATCCAAACGATAGGTGCAATTGAATACGCGTCATGTGGAGTTAATTCATATTTTGCAGTGAATTTGCATTCTATCAGCTAGCTCACAAAATCACATCCTTAAAATATCTTCAAAGAGTTTTCTACACAAGACCCTTAAAATTTAAAAGTTAGGATTTAGGGATCTTCTTAGGCCACTATAGATCATATCTTGAGGGCATAGTAGTCCTATCCTCTAGTTCTATTGAACAA
Source organism: Wollemia nobilis (assembly GCA_028583015.1). Taxonomy (NCBI): domain Eukaryota; kingdom Viridiplantae; phylum Streptophyta; class Pinopsida; order Araucariales; family Araucariaceae; genus Wollemia; species Wollemia nobilis. Next base: position 99,788 of record JAQPPZ010002105.1, read on the forward strand.
CCTTACTTTAGAAAAGCAAATGATGAAAACACACATAGATCTAAACATAGAATTGAAATATGGAAATGATCTAGTATCATTAAATGCAAAATGATATAAAATGAATACGCCTATTCCATTATGGATCTAACTATATGAGTTTACTCTTAAACCTACAATTCTATGAATTTGTGGCATAGACGCGAATATACAACCCACGTATTCAACATTTGTCAGCACACAAAATCACTAGATCCTGAGAAACAAATAAAATATGACTATAAAATACAGTTACAGATAAATTAAAAGGTAATGCAATAGATTTATAGTGGTTTTATAGTAGATCAGGTTGTTTTTCTAAAGGGTGATGATGGAGTAATAGATCTATCTTAAAACAAGTCCTTCCCTACATAGAATCTCCATGATAGTTCAGAGATCCTCTTCCAGCTTATCAAACTTGCAAAAATATATAAAAAACCATGCATTAAAATCACATAATAAATCTTGTGCTTAAAAGAATGAATTCTCCAAACATTTGATCCACACTCCAATATAACTATAGAGGTCTAATTCTAATTTTAATGGCCTCATGAGATGCAAAATAGCTTGGTCATTGTGATATCTACGAGGCCGAATAAAATCGATTAAGCTAATTTGGAGTTTTCTCCAAATCAGGCAGTCCTAGCCACTAGGATGCAAAAACTTTTGGATCAAACCATTGGCCAGTTTTAAACAGATTAAAATGATCAGCTTTGGCAATAATTAGGTTGTAGACTGTATGGATGTGCATCCTATCTGCTAGGTCACAAAATTTAAAAAAAAAAAGTGAAAATGTGCCAAATATGTTGGCACGTGCGAGGAGAGGGATAGAATTTGAAAAAAGGAGGGAATTTACATAGGTTAGAAAAAATAGAGAATTTTACATGGGTCAAATTTACATGTCTACAATTTTCTCCCTCTTTGGCACATTTATAAGCAATAAATGCATTAAAGAAAGACACCAACATTGGTTTTGTGTCTCTTATACAAGATATTATGGAATGTTGTGTATAAGAAACACACCAACATTGTTATGACAACATTTCTCTAGGTGTAGATCTAGGAGCATATTGCTATCTGGAGGCCACATGGGCTTCCTTGGGGAAAGCTAAAGGTAAGGTAACCAACAATATTCAAATGGGTACCTGTGAGGGGAGAGCATAGTGCACAGGTAGGCAGATTAGATTCCACGAGGTGGGTGATAGATGAGCTTATGACTCGTTGGATCATCTAACGACCATGGGGGATGGTACTATACTAGTATGAGGACCATATAGAGATAGGTTAGGTACGGTGGATTTGATGGCTACATTCAAAGAAGGGAGAGATGGAGCTCTACCATTTTGATTAGGTATAGCGATAGTTTGGGTTGAGTTAGACGATTCAAGAGGTAGGGGATATCTCCTATAGGTGAGTGACCAGGGATCCAATAGTTGTCGTAGAGGATGCATACATAGTCCACTTCAAGAAGCTAAAGGAGTATGACCCCATTTATATAGATCTTGGGGTAGATGATGTGGTATTTGAGTCTAGTTATGACCAATACTATGGTGGGATATATTTGTTGAGTGTGCAAATGACATGTTTTCAAGGGCACCAATGACATTAGAGGTGAATTTAAATGCATCAATATCCTAAAAAAACATTAACAATTTTCTATAATTTTCTAGATTGTATAGTTCGTAGGCGGTGAACAAAAAAATAAAAAAATTTCTAAGGTTAAAAAAATCACCAATCAATGTGAAAATTATAAACCTTAAGATTTCCCCAATAAAAATGTGCCATGTGGCATCTTCTAGACCTCCTTGTCAGAATCTTTGTTCCCTAATGTACCTCTAATACATGGCATAGCGACACTAGATAGAACCCTCCAAATCGAGTGTACGCGTGGTAGCATTGTGTTGGACACTTCAAAAGGGATACAAGTTTCGCATTATATTATTTTACTTGGGCCTTTATACCACATTTCCTATGGGGAGGAAATTGGGGCACTTCAAAATAAAAAGGTTCTCCCTTATTTAATGACCAACACTGGTAGTCAATAGCATATTCATGTGGGGTCACCTTGAAGCATCGTTTGTGGGTGCCGGTCATCACCACATGGTAGCTTTGGTTGTTGTTGACTATTGGATTATAGAATATTTGACTTTGGTATTGACCGTTGACTTTGGTTATTGTTGCCTATTCTCCCATGTTTGTTAAGCACTGATAAATTCAAAAACATTATAGTCAAAGCTAGTTTTACTACCAAAATCGACTATTGGGGCTCGAATTTGAAATTTATATTCAAATTTTTGGTGCCAATTGTTAGATGATGAAATTTTCATTTTTGCCTTAATTTATCTTTTAATTTTATCTCCAAAATATTATTTTTTACAAATTTTAAGGGGAATACTTCATTTTTAGTGCTAAATGTTTCTTTAACCACTTCAAATTGAAGGGTAAAAGTTGTAATTACACAAATCATGTAACTTTGAAAGCACTAAATTTTACCATTTTTGTAACTGGAAAGACAAAATTTTATACTCTACGAAATTGTGCATTAGGAAACCCTCAAATTTGTTCCTGTAGACTCAAAATCTATGCTTCCCTTTCCTTCAAGCTAATGGATTTGCACCTAGAAGGGTTTATGGGAAATAAGGGATCTACACCTCAAATGAGAAGCACTTGTGTCATGCTCTCTTTGGTGTTTGTCGATGAATTTGTGGTGGGGTTCACCAGGAAATACTTGTTAGTATCACTATGACACTGAGAGGGGGGGTGAATCAGTGTAGCTCTTAAAAACTTAAATCTTCAATTCTTAATGCTGAAACAATGAATGCTTAAAACTCAATAAAGCAAATATACCAAAAGAGCATCACACAACACAAGATGTACCGAGGTTCACCAGTTTTGGCTACTCCTCAAAATTGACTGTTTGGACTCCCATCCAAATCCAGCCTTTGCAAAATATCAATTTTACAATCAATTTACCAGCACCCACTGGAAGGAGCACCAACCCCTGATTTATCTGCACCAACAGAAAGGAGCACCAACCCCTGATTTATCTGCACCAACAGAAAGGAGCACCAACCCTTGATTTATCTGCACCAATAGAAAGGAGCACCAACCCATGATTTACCAACACCAACTGGAAGGAGCACCAACCCCTGATGCCAAGCACCAACTTGGACTTCTATTCTGAATCTAGATGATTGACATAAAGATGCCTTCACTTTTACAAGACCCTGATTGGTCTATTGCTTTCTCAACATTACCCACTCTTCACACAACACACACCCTACTCGCTCTCCTCTTGCTCCCTACGCAAGATTAAATCCACCTCGCTTTAATCCCGAGCGCTTTCACTCTTTTCAGAAGCACTTAATCCTCCATGCAGACCACCTTTTATAAAAAAAATTTGACTCTATTTTTAACTCCCATATTCTCTCATGCACCACATAACCCCCTCTAACCCTCCTTTTCTCTTCTCGTCATACTGTTCGTATTCTTTTTATGCATGCATGATATTATTCTATTTATACACTATTAGATATCTCCTTCTTACTATTCTTAATTTAGCTGCATGATTTTTTTTGTAACTGCCCCTGTAATTGCTATATACCTTTAGTTAACGGTCACATATCTTATTTTGGCTAGGTTCTCTTTTTAGCTTGCGCCAAAGCGACCTATCACAAAATCGTGACACTTCTGCCTCTTTGTCCTCTTCTCGGCTTGTACCCATGAAAACACAACATGTCGCGATATCGTGACACTTTCGCCTCCTTGCTGCTTTACTTGGTTCATACCCGAAAACACATGTCACGATATCGTGACACTTTCACCTCCTTGCTCTTTACTTGCTTGTACCTACAAAAACACATGTCGCGATATCGTGACACTTTCACCTCCGTACTCTTCCTTTTTACTTTTGTCGCGATATCGTGACACTTCTACCTTCTTACTTTCTCTCTCCTCCTAGAGTCACGAAAATGCGACATGTCGCGATATCACGACACTTTTTCTCCTTTGCTCTATCTCTAGCCTTCGGGTCACGAAAATGCGACATGTCGCGATATCGCGACACTTTTTATCCTTGGCACTTTCTCTTACCTTTGAGTCGCAAAAATGCGACATGTCACGATATCGCGACACTTTTTCATTCTCTTCCTTCCTGCTCTCTTCAAGTCACGAAAATGCGACATGTCATGAAATCATGACACTTTTCCTTCTCTACCTTCCTACTCTCTTCAAGTCGCGAAAATGTGACATGTCATGAAATCGTGACACTTTTCCTTTCGTACTATCTCTCTTCGCTTTGGACCGCAAAAATGAAACATGTCACGAAATCGTGACACCTTTTTCTCTCTCCTCTTTCTCTTCGCTTTGGACCACGAAAATGAAACATGTCACGAAATCGTGACACCTTTTCTCTCTCCTCTTTCTCTTCGCTTTGGACCACAAATGAAACATGTCACGAAATCGTGACACCTTTTTCTCTCTCCTCTTTCTCTTCGCTTTGGACTCCAAAAATGAAACATGTCATGAAATCGGGACACCTTTTCTCTCTCCTCTTTCTCTTGCATATGTCGGAAATCGTGACACTTTTTCTACTCTCCCTTTCTCTTCCTAACATGTCGTGAAATCGCGACACTTTTTCTCTCTCCTCTTTCTCTTGCAATATGTCATGAAATCGTGACACTTTTTCTACTTGTCTTTTTCTCTTCCAACATGTCATGAAATCATGATAGTTTTGCTTTCTTGCACTTTCTCTCCAACATGTCACGAAATCATGACAGTTTTGCTTGCTTGCGCTTTCTCTCGAACATGTCACGAAATCGTGACAGTTTTGTGTGGCTTTCTTTCCGAACATGTCGCAAAATCATGATAGTTTTGCTTTCTTCTCAACATGTCGCGATATCGCGACAGTTTTCTTTCTTCTCAACATGTCGCGATATCGTGACAGTTTTCCTCCTTGCTCAACATGTCGCGATATCGCGACAGTTTTCTTCCTTGCTCAACATGTCGCGATATCACGACAGTTTTCTTCCTTGTGATTTTCTTTTGATTTTTAGCATATGGGCCACTTCGATCTTTTGGATAATCACTGTACATACTCTGAAGAACCTCTTAACTCTTGTCCACTTGCATCAACCAATCTATCTAAAACTCATGTCCACTGCATCAACCGATCTGTCTGACTGTGTTGACAACAATGACAATACTGTTGCTGCACCTTGCTCATCAATCTCCCCCTTTGGAATTGTTGGCAACACACGTGCAATTTCTTGTAATTCTTCTCCCCCTTTGACAATAATACCAAAGGGCTGCTGCAGACTCCCCTTGAGTCCATGCACAACATTCTCGAGCACACGTTATGACAGTTAGAAAAAATTACAAACATGAGCAAAAAGATAATCAAATATATAAATGCTCCCTCTGCGTACAACACACTGTCGCTGCAATATATTCTCTTCTTGTGGATAAGAAAACTGACTCTTGTTTCTTACTGTTCCACGTGACCAACCTATCTCCAAGATAGAATGCACCTCCACTGGTACTCTTTCTGTCATCTACACATCCTGCCCAATCTGCATCTGAAAATCTGTCCCAACACTGTCCTCAAATCTGTCCCAACATTGTCCTCAAATATTTCCCAAAGGCCTTCTTCAAAGGCTCAATCAATCATGCTCAAGTAGTACTCAAAATGAACTCAACAATGAATGACAATCTCAAATCAAATGCACTTCATAGAAGCATAAAGAGAATTGTTAGAGACTTAATATCTTCTAACCTCAAACTCAACTCAACATAGAATGATGGAATAATTTATTTCATAGAACTTTAAAAATCACTTCACACATAACTTGACTAGGCTCAATCAAATCAACTCAACCAATCATCACCAGGCTGGAAACCATCTGGCTGCTCATTATAAACCTCTTCTTCAAGCTTCCCATTCAAAACACTGATTTCACATCTGTCAACAAAATTGACAAGTGACTCACACTTGTACCAACTTTTGTCCAACACTGTACCAACACTGCAATTTTACTGCCAACTCTGTGCAAGCATCAAACACAGTACCACAACACCAACCAAATCATCTGAACTGTTATAATCCTTAACTTTTGATAGTGGCAGTAAGAACCATCACCTGTACAACAATGACATATAGCAATACTACCAATAATGACAACTCTCAATTTAATCACCACACTTCATTCACGGCACTTCCACAAACTACATGAACTGAAAACATACTTCGACAACTATACGACAACTTCCCTGACTACTTGCCTTTCATCCTCAGGTAATCAAACAAATACATAGGAGCATTAAAATGAAACTTCAAGATTGCTCCCCCTGAGGATGTGCTACCCGGAGTTGCTTAGTGCAATAGCGGAGTAATCTCCTTCAGTCCAAGGAGACACGATTTCCTCTCTTCTTTCTTTCTCCAATATTTCTTGAACTTAGGCTGAAGGTTTTCAATCGCATCCCTATTTTGAACCTTTTCGTGAACTTGAACATTTCTCTTGGGTGGTTGTCTCTTGTACATCCTTGATGGATGATTATTTTCCTTTCTTTGATGCTCATGATTTCTTCCCTGTCTGTGTTGCATTCTTTGCGTCTGATGAAATCTACTGTCTTGCCATAGATTAGATACAAAAGTTCTTGGACAAGACCTTGCTATGTGCCCATGACCATTACATTTAAAACATTGCACATGGTGTTCAACAGATGTATTTCTACCAAAATAACTCTTTGATCTATTATTCAATCCACAATACATTGCCTTGTGACCATAAAGGTTGCATCTAAAACAATAGCCATTACAAGCATTATTATGAATAAAGTGAGAGTGATAGAACCTCTTTTGTTGTGGTTGCTTTGTTGTAGATCTCCTTTGAGATTTTCTTCCTTTTGAAGTTTCAGCTTCAAACGTTTCTTGCTTTGATCCTTCAATAGTGGACTTCTTCTTCTCTGCAGATTTAGAAGATGAAGGTTGTTCCGCTTCATATCCAAGACCAAGCTTAGACATGGGGTTTCTTTGTTGCCTTATCATTTTATCTAGCAACTCTGTGCTCTTCTCAAATTTGAGATTTGTATTGGCCTCTTCTAGTTGTCTCCTCAATAAAACAATCTCCTCTTCTTGTTTTCCGCAAACATCGCTTTTATCATCCAGGTGTGACTTCAAAGCTTCTTCTATTTTCTTGGCTTTCTGAATTTGCAAGAAGAGATCTTCAATATTATCCCCATATTCTTCCAACTTCTTGGACAGTATTTTGTTCTTTTTCCTTTCTATACTCAACTCCTCAAGTGCAGCGATCAACTCACCTTCTAGATATACTTCAGCCTCAGCCTCAAGTTTTTTATTACATTCCTATTTTTCCTCTGTTTTTTCTTCTTCGAATGCCATGAAAAGAGCTTCATCTGTTTCTTCTTTAGAATCCTCACCGGAGCTGTCTTCTGATGAACTGACATTCTTGGAGATGAAACTTTTCTTCCTGAAGTTGTTGTTTCTGAAATTTGGTTTTTTCTTCCAGTCACTTCTTTCTTGGTGCGATCCTTCATCACTTTCGTCCTTCTCATTAAGTGGACATCTAGCTGCAACATGCCCAATGCCTCCACATCTGAAACACTTAAATGGTAGCTTTCCTCTGTATTTTCCTTTTCCCCTTATTAGTTTTCGAACAAAGTTTGCTTCCGTTTCATCTGATGTCTCTTCTTCCTCAGATTCTTGTTTTGCTTTTATACTTTTATGTGCTTTAAAAGCAGCTTCTCTTTCTGTGGGTTTGGTTTTTCCTATTCTCATCTCATATGCAGTCAAAGAACCATGCATCTCATCCATACTAAAAATATTTAGATCTTTAGCTTCTTCTATTGCTGAAACTTTAGAATCAAATCTTTTGGGAAGAGATCTTAGTACCTTTTTCACGATGACAGCATCTTCCATTTTCTCGTCGAGTCCTCTAATCGCATTAATGATTCCATTAACTCTCAGCATGTATGCCTCTATGTTCTCATCATCATTCATCTTTAATGCTTCGAACTGAGCTCGATGCATTTGTAACTTGGCCTCCTTGATCTTATCATCTCCTTCATGAATGCTCCTCAGTTTGTCCCATATTTCTTTTGTCGTTTTACAACCCATAATTTTTACTAGTTCACTGTCCATTAATCCGCACATGATAGCATTCTTTGCTTTTGAGTTATTCTCAAACAATTTCTTATCGACAACATCGGTTGGAGAAGTGGTGGGTATTGTGTATCCACTATCTACCGAATCCCAAATGTCGTATCCCAAAGCACAAAGATATGTCTGCATCCTGAGTCTCCAAAATGTGTAATTAGTTCCATCCAACACTGGTGCTTTGTTTGATGAGAATCCTTCACCACCTGCCATTGTCTCACTTCCAAGATCAACCCTAGCTGATTTAGCCTGACAAGGGAACCTGGATTTGATACCAATTGTTAGTCTCACTATGACACTGAGAGGGGGGGGTGAATCAGTGTAGCTCTTAAAAACTTAAATCTTCAATGCTTAATGCTGAAACAATGAAAGCTTAAAACTCAATAAAGCAAATATACCAAAAGAGCATCACACAACACAAGATGTACCGAGGTTCACCAGTTTTGGCTACTCCTCAAAATTGACTGTTTGGACTCCCATCCAAATCTAGCCTTTGCAAAATATCAATTTTACAATCAATTTACCAGCACCCACTGGAAGGAGCACCAACCCCTGATTTATCTGCACCAACAGAAAGGAGCACCAACCCCTGATTTATCTGCACCAATAGAAAGGAGCACCAACCCCTGATTTATCTGCACCAACAGAAAGGAGCACCAACCCCTGATTTACCAGCACCAACTGGAAGGAGCACCAACCCCTGATGCCAAGCACCAACTTGGACTTCTGTTCTGAATCTAGATGATTGACATAAAGATGCCTTCACTTTTACAAGACCCTGACTGGTCTATTACTTTCTCAACATTGCCCACTCTTCACACAGCACACACCCTGCTCGCTCTCCTCTTGCTCCCTACGCAAGATTAAATATGCCTCACTTTAATCCCAAGCGCTTTCACTCTTTTAGCAGCACTTTAATTCTCCACGTAGACCTCCTTTTATAACAAAATTTCTAACTCCAATTTTAACCCTTCCATATTCTCCATCCAACTTACCTCCTTTTCACTTCTCTTCTTCTTTTATTCTTTTAGCATGCATGATATTCTTCTATTTATACACTGTTAGATATCTCCTTAGTTAATTGTTCTTAATTTAGTTGCATGATTTTTCTTTGTAACTGCCCCTGTAACTGTTGTATACCTTCAGTTAACGGTCACATATCTTATTTTGGCTAGGTTCTCTTCTTAGCTTGCGCCAAAGCGACCTGTCACGAAATCATGACACTTCTGCCTCTTTGTCCTCTTCTCGGCTTGTACCCACGAAAACAACATGTCACGATATCGTGACACTTTCGCCTCCTTGCTGCTTTACTTGGTTCATACCCACGAAAACAACATGTCGCGATATCGCGACACTTTCGCCTCCTTCTGCTTCTGGTTGCTTGTACCCACAAAACAACATGTCATGATATCACGACACTTTCTCCTTCCGTACTCTTCCTTTTTACTTTTGTCGCGATATCGCGACACTTCACCTTCTTACTTTCTCTCTCCTCCTAGAGTCATGAAAATGCGACATGTCGCGATATCGTGACACTTTTTCTCCTTTGCTCTATCTCTAGCCTTCGGGTCACGAAAATGCGACATGTCGCGATATCGTGACACTTTTTCTCCTTGGCACTTTCTCTTACCTTCGGGTCAAAAATGCGACATGTCGCGATATCGTGACACTTTTTCATTCTCTTCCTTCCTGCTCTCTTCAAGTCGCGAAAATGCGACATGTCATGAAATCGTGACACTTTTCCTTCTCTGCCTTCCTGCTCTCTTCAAGTCGCAAAAATGCGACATGTCACGAAATCGTGACACTTTTCCTCTCTCTACAATCTCTCTTCGCTTTGGAGTCGCGAAAATGCAACATGTCACGAAATCGTGACACTTTTTCTCTCTCCCTTTCTCTTCGCTTTGGACGAAAATGAAACATGTCACGAAATCGTGACACCTTTTTCTCTCTCCTCTTTCTCTTCGCTTTGGACCACGAAAATGAAACATGTCACGAAATCGCGACACCTTTTTCTCTCTCCTCTTTCTCTTCGCTTTGGACCACAAAAATGAAACATGTCACGAAATCGTGACACCTTTTTCTCTCTCCTCTTTCTCTTCGCTTATGAAATCGCGACACCTTTTTCTCTCTCCTCTTTCTCTTCCCTTTACAAAACATGTCGCGAAATCGCGACACCTTTTTCTCTCTCCTCTTTCTCTTGCAATATGTCACGAAATCGTGACACTTTTTCTACTTGTCTTTTTCTCTTCCAACATGTCATGAAATCATGACATTTTTCTTGCTTGCGCTTTCTCTCCGAACATGTCACGAAATCGTGACAGTTTTTCTTGCTTGCGCTTTCTCTCCGAACATGTCGCGAAATCGCGATAGTTTTGCTTGCTTGCGCTTTCTCTCCGAACATGTCACGAAATCGTGACAGTTTTGCTTTCTTCCCAACATGTCGCGATATCGCGATAGTTTTTCTTTCTTCTCAACATGTCGCGATATCGCGACAGTTTTCCTCCTTGCTCAACATGTCGCGATATCGCGACAGTTTTCTTCCTTGCTCAACATGTCGCGATATCGCGACAGTTTTCTTCCTTGTGATTTTCTTTTGATTTTTAGCATATGGGCCACTTCGATCTTTTGGATAATCACTGTACATACTCTGAAGAACCTCTTAACTCTTGTCCACTTGCATCAACCAATCTGTCTAAAACTCCTGTCCACTGCATCAACCGATCTGTCTGACTGTGTTGACAACAATGACAATACTGTTGTTGCACCTTGCTCATCAATACTTTGTGGTAGTTCCCATGCCTCTATAATTTGAAATTTTGATGAGTTATTTTGTTTAGCATACACCTAAGGTTTAGGTAAAATATAACTATACCCTAACTATATGCATTTTAAATTTTAATGAAGACATCTACAAACAATGAAAACTAATGTAATCTAAGGAAATTGACATCTATTTTTTTGTCTTTTATATTTACAGATAAAAAAACAAATTTAAGCCAATGCAATTAATTATGCATATTTGTATTTTCTTTTCAAATAATAGAAGATACTACAAGCTAATGTAATTAACTATATTTTATTTTTCTTTTTACCTTTATATTTTATTTTTAGATAATTACATGCTTAAGGAAGAATAAAAACATGAATGGAACAGTCAGAAACAAAATATAAACTAGATTTTGCTATAATTATCTGATACAAATGATAAATGCAGTCGAATACGCATCTTGTGGAGTGAATTCATGTTCTGCAATGAATTTGCGTTCTATCGGCTAGCTCATGAAATCACATTCTCAAAATATCTTCAAAGAGTTTTTTGCACAAGACCCTTAAAATTTGGAAGTTAGGTTTTGAGGATCTTCTTAGGCCATTATAGATCAGATCTTGAGGGTGTAGCAGTAATATCCCCTAGTTTTATTAAACAACCTTACTTTAGAAAAGCAAATGATGAAAACACACATAGATCTAAATATAGAAATGAAATATGGAAATGATCTAGTATTATTAAATGCAAAATAATATAACATGAAAAGGCATATGCCATTATGGATTTAACTATTTGAGTTTGCTCTCAAACCTATAATTCTATGAATTATTGGCCTAGATGTGAATACGCGATCCATGTATTCAACATCTATCAGCACACAAAATCATTGGATCTCGAGAAACAAATAAAATATTACTATAAAATGCAATTATAGAGAAATTAAAATGTAATGTGATAGATTGACAATGGTTTTACGATAGATCAAGTTGTTATAAGTCCAAAGGATGATGATGGAGTAATGGATCTATCTTGAAACAAGTCCTTCCCTAGATAGAATCTCCATTATAGTCCAGAGATCCTCTTCTAGCTTATCAAACTTGTAAAAATATATCAAAAGCCATGCATTAGAATCACATAATAAATCTTGTGCTTAAAATAATGCATTCTCCAAATATTTGATCCACACTCCAATCTAACAATAGAGGTATGATTCTAACTTTAATGGTCTCATAAGATACACAATAGCTTGGTCATTGCGAGATCTACGAGGCTGAATCAGATCGATTGAGCTAATTTGGAGTTTTCTCCAAATCAAGAGAATTTGCATCCTAGCTAGTAGGATGCAAAATCATTGGGATCAGATCGTTGGCCCATTTTAAATGAAATCCAAATGGTTACCTTTATTAGGAAGTGATTTGTGGATTGTGTAGATACACATCCTATTTTCTAGGTCACAAAATCAAGGAAAAGAAACAAAAATGTGCCAAATCTATTGGCACATGCGAGGAGAGGGATAGAATTTGAAAAAGGGGGGAATTTATGCATGTTAAATAAAATAGGGACTTTTACATGGTCAAATTTTCCTGTCTACATTTTGCCTCCTCTTTGATGCATTTATAAGCAATAAATGTGTTAAAGAAAGATGTAGATGCTTTGGCTATGGGCAAAAAAAGGAATGGGTCATTTTTTATGAAAGGTTGACATTAAGCTTGTTGCATTTTTTTAAATTGAGACATACGAAAAATTAAAGGATTTTTAATATTTTCACTTAAGGTACCCCTCGAGTTTCATGAGGAATGCATAATTCCTTATGGAACATAAAATTGTAAATATAAAAAAGGGGAATTCAAAAAAATGAAAGTAAAAATGAGGGTTTTAAAATCAAATTAGGGGAAACACTAATTAATTTTTATTGTGTAATTGAGAGAAAGAAGGACTCTAGAGAAAATGGGAATTCCTACACACCAAGCAATTTTTGTGTGAACAAGGGGTAATGAGGCAGGACCAACCATATGAGTAAGTAAAATTGCTTCATTTATCACTTTTAACCAGTTAAAATTTACAATTTTGCTTAAATCTACCAGATTTGGGAGTAGTTTTCATCATGAAACCCTCACGATGAATTCACATTCTATAAAAAAAAGTTGTCTTAGGGTGCAAAACCACAAACAAGACATGAATTCACCGAAGACAATGCAAATTCAAAAAGAATAAAGCTGATTTGCAAATTTTAATTTTATCTCTTACATTTTCATGCTTTTTGATGGTTTAATTTATTACTAATACACAATTGTGTTTCTTTTTTGTGATTTTAGTTTAGCACTCTCAATAATTGAGAGTGGATATCAAGGAAATTTGTAGGATGAATGCGAGCCCTCAATCAGGAGGATAGGAGGTGACTGGAGGAGGTAGGACTCCTTCATGTGGTTGAATACCTCAAGTTGAGATTGACACGACTCTACTTACAACTTTGGTAGAGAGATGATATTTGAATTCATTTACCTTCTGGTTACCTACAAGAGATATGATTGTTACTCTCGATAATATATAGAAGATCCTCAGAATTCCCATCAGGTGAATGAAAGTATACTAGTTAGTTTCATAGGCTACAACTATGGAGAGGTTGATAGGGGATGTTGGCATTCGATTTTTCTAGAGTGGCATCAATATTGGGAATATAGGAGCAAGACAAACTATTTTAATACTGACAGTGGCACTCAATTGCATAGTGGCTAAAGATCTTATTGGCCACATGAGCAAAAAAAACCTACCATGGACCCTTGCTAGAGTAGTCTATGAGATGAGGGAAACTGGTCATCGATTTTCTTAGGAGTCATTGGTTTTGTGTCGCTTATAAAATATATTATGGAATGTTTTTTATAAGAAAAACACCAATATTGTTATGAAAACATTGCTCTAGGTGTAGAGCTAGGAGCATATTGCTATGTGGAGGCCACATGGGCTTTCTTGGAGAAATCTGAACGTAATGTGACCAATAGTATTCAAATGGGTAGCTATGAGGGGAGAGCGTAGTGCATGGGTAGGCAGATTAGATTCCATGAGATGGGTGATAGATGATCTTATACCTCGTTGTATCACCTAGCGACCATGGAGGATGGTGCCATACTAGGATGAGGACCATATAGATCTAGCTCAAGTGCAGTGGATCTAATGGCTATAATTGAAGAAGGGAGAGATGGAGTTGTACTGTTTTGATTATGTGCAATGATAGTTTGGGTTAGTATTATGCATAGTGGTGAATATTTTCAAATTGGGTGAATGTTAGGATTTTTAGAATTAGAAATTGGTGAATATGAGGTCCCTCGACCTCGTCCTATTCACCTAAAATTTTTGGGACCAATTATTTCTTAGGGTTAATTCACCATAATATATCCAAACATAGGCATATTTGTACTCGTTGGAAATTTTTTTTCAAGCCTATCTAATGGTGATGTTGTTATGAAGTTATAAGGTGATTTAATGGGTCAAAATTAGCCCTAAATATGACCTTACTTTTTAGGGCTTCAAATGCCCCACATTTTGGTGTGAAGATGATTGATTTAATTTTCTTAGGATTCATCTTGATTCACCTTGATTTTGATTAGGATTCACCATTTTTTTACAAGTACATTTTGAGTCCAATCCCTTATGCATAATCCTAGTTTGAGTTGAGTCAGGATATTCTAGAGGTAGAGGATATCTCCTATAGGTGAGTGACCAAGTATCCAACAACTATGGGAAAGGATGCAGACATAGTCCACTTTAGGTATCCAAATGAAGATGACCCCATCTATATATATCCTAAGGTAGATGATGCAGGATTTGAGGTCAGTTATGACCAGTGGTATGATGGGATCTATCTGTTGAGCGTGCAAATGATACATTGTCAAGGGCATGTCAACTTACTTGGAACAAGGATATGTTCCCTCTTGAAAGGGAAATTTCTTTCTTCCAATTTTTCTAAGGTGTAAACCTTTGATTTTTCAATTCTTAAATTAATTAATTCTTTTATAGTTTTGAATTTTTAATTTTTCCATTATTAATTAATTAATTCTTCTATAGTTTAAACTTTTGATTTTTTTTTGAATTTATTAATTCTTTCAATTTTAAAATATCCCAAAGGTTTGAGATTTTGATTTTAGGGCAATTTATTATATTCAATT
Organism: Wollemia nobilis; assembly: GCA_028583015.1. Classification (NCBI taxonomy): domain Eukaryota; kingdom Viridiplantae; phylum Streptophyta; class Pinopsida; order Araucariales; family Araucariaceae; genus Wollemia; species Wollemia nobilis. The sequence goes on from JAQPPZ010002105.1 coordinate 114,909, forward strand.
TTTCCTTCTTAATGAAAATACAATGAAAATTTAAATCCACGCTCTCACATGAAAGAAATCCAAAATGCACTCTCTAAATGAAAATGCAATGAAGTATTAAATCTGTGCCCTCATTTTTTAGCCCATTCTTTTTTGTGCTCCATTTACAAAGGAGCAAAAGAAACTTAAGAACTTTTCCATTTTACCTAATTTTTAGTGCATTCTTGTTTTCACTCATTTTTTAGTGCATTCTTGTTTGCACTCCATTTACAAAGAAGTAAGAGAAACTTAAGAATTTTTTTTCTAAAAGCTCATTTTCTAGAGAAAGCTTGTTTCGCAAGCACATTCTTTTTGTGCTCCAATTACAAAGGAGCAAGAGAAACTTAAGAACTTCTCCATTTTACCTAATTTTTAGTGCATTCTTGTTTTCACTCATTTTTTAGTGCATTCTTGTTTTCACTCATTTTTTAGTGCATTCTTGTTTGCGCTCCATTTACAAAGGAGCAAGAGAAACTTAAGAATTTTTTTGCCAAGACTCATTTTCTTGCAAAACCTAATTTTCTAAAGCATTCTTGTTTGTAGCGTATTTTTGTTTTCTTTCATTTGTAAGGTTCGTGCATTTTGGTTTTCTTAGATATTACAAAGGAACGAGAAATATCAGCTCTCCCTTCTCCATTTATGACTCTTTTCAGCGCTTTTTTGTTTTTCAGTGCTTTTGTGCAAATGTGACTTTTCAAAGCTTTTCTTTCCATCGCGTCATTTACAAGGAATCTAGAATCTACCCCATTTAAAGCATATGTTGGAAATTTCCTTCTCTTCCATTGAACCTAGTGAATTTTATGAACTTTTCTTGTCTTTCATTGATACCATAGATTTTAGAATTTGTGGATGTCCCCTATTTCATTCACGTGACTTGAAAAATAGGTTAAAAATTAAAGTGCCCATAATTTTCACAAGAGTTTTTATGTATCTAAATGGGCCAAATGTGTATCCAAATATGCTAATAAAACTTAAAAATTCACTCTAGATCATGTGATATTGTATTTAGAAGTTCTCGGACTGTGATGAGAAACTGCTATTTTTGGAAAGAATTCTTTTCTAAAAATCTATAAATTTGATATCATTGTAAAGATATTTTCAAAATATTCCCACCAGGATTTGAATCACCTGAAATGGATCTTTCACTCAAAATATATGGCATTTTAAATTTACATCAAAAATAGGGCAAGATAGTGAAAATCAAATAACCTTACAAATTGAATTTAATTAATTTCAAACCTTAGGATAAAATTTTTAAAATTCAGATTTTTGAGATATTAGTCCGAAATAATTACCTTGAAAAGCCAACATTCAAAATTTTCAATTCAATCAACTCTAAAATGATCGAGAAAAGAAAATTCAATACCTTGATGCAATCAAAATTCAAAATGAGGCAAGGAAAACAATTATCGAAACAAAATTTGAACTTTAAAACCAAAAAATTCAAGGGGGATCCATAGTTCAAAAATTGTCTATGTGAACAGTCATATAGATCCATGAGTATACAGTGACTTCAGCTAACCAAAACTCAAGGAGAATCTTGCTTATTTCTAGGATGAAATCAAGTTTATCGAGAACTAGTGTGTGATTTGTGCATTATTTTTCCATCTTGATCTTAATTATGATACAAATCTCTCAAAAACCAAGTGTGTGTGCTTATGAAGTTCATTGACCAATTTTGAGTGAGGTAATGATGCAAACCAACTTAAGAACCATTGTGTGTGCAAATGATGAATTTATTTACCTTGATTTTGTACGTGGTTGGACTTAACTACTCTATAATACAAGCCACCACAAGCTAGCTCATCCATAAACAAACATTCCTTTGCACAAAAGAAGGTTACTAATATAACAGACATGTCACCACATGTAAGAATACCCCATTGCTAGGTGGATTTCATTCAACCCATTGCTATAATGGAGATCATCCCATGGATTTCAAATAACTAAGGATTCTAGGGATTCAAGCTCATTACCCTCTTATTTTCTTTTTATTATTTTGACTGGGATTTCTTGATCCTTTTTTATGATGAACAAGGGGATTTTATTTGCTTTGTGATAAAAACCACTTCTATTTTTTTTTCTTTTTTTTTAAGGTATACTTGTTCATTTGAGTGTAAGAAGAAGGGATTTTATTGCTTCCCATAGGGGAGAGCTTGTCCTTTTATCAATTATCAACATTATAGACCATGCGTATAATAGGATATCAAGGAAAACCTTTCGCTTAAGGGGTAAGTACTACTATGTAGCATCAACTTTCCTTGCATAAAATCATATTTAAAATGTGTAAATATGTTTTGATTCGAAAGTGGCAGAATCGATTCCCAAATCTCAAAATTTCTTAATAATATATTGGTTTTGGTTTAAGAGAGATTTTTAATCAATATCCAAAATCAAGATTTATGAAAATATGAATCCTATGAGTGGTTCAAGATAAAGTCTAAATTCTGGGCAGTTGATCAATGAAAACAAATCTAAAGTTATTTTCTTTCACTTCTCTGCTACACAGGAATCCATGGTCTTGGATAAATTAAGATATAAGAAGACCTCTCTTCCAATCACTTATTTAGGTATTCCCATAAATATTCAAAGGCAGAAAAATAAAGATTGGATTTGGTTGTTGGACAAAGTCAAGAAGAAAATTGGAAAGTGGACCAACAAGTGGCTTTCTTCTAGGGGTAGAATCACCTTGGTAAAATCAGTCCTTCAAGCTATTCATATTTATGTTTCTTCCGTTTTGAATATCCCAAAGGTTGTTCTTCGAGAATTGGATCAAATCAGTCATCATTTCCTTTGGAGTGGTACTAAGGAGAAAAGAAAATGGGCCTTGGTGAAATGGGATACTTTATGTCTTCCTAAGAGTGAAGGGGGGTTAGGATTATGGTCTTCAATTAATAACAACAAAGCTTTAGCTACTAAATTATATTGGAGTATGTTGCATAACCCCAATGCTCTTTGGGCCAATAATCTTCGTGCTAAATATACTGAGAACAAAAGTCCTGAAGACCTTGTTTGCTATTAACTTCCTACCAAAGGTTCTATTTTAGTAGTTCTTAAGACTGGTGAGGATTTTATAAAGAAAAAATTATTTTTGATCATTCATAATGGTCAACATGCAAATTTTTGGATAGATTCTTGGGATGGCCACAAGCCTTTGATAACTCAGTTTCTTGATTGGAGGCCTTGGATGGAGGAGCTTCACCGAGCTAATTGGATAAAGGTGGTTAATTATTTTTAGTACCATACTGGTAATTCAAATGTTGGTAGATATTGGATCCCTATTGAGGACTGGCCTATTCAAATCCTAGAAAGGCAAAGACAAGATATCCAAGGCATCCTTCATATGAGATCCCTCTCTTGGTCCCATGAAAAAGATTGTTTTGGTTGGAACAACACTACTATGGGTGAGTATTCAGTTGCTCAATGTTATTTGACCTTATGCCATAATAATCCCAACCATTCTTCTGACATCTTTTCTCGATTGTGGGCTCAAAAGCTCTGGCCTAAGGTAAGGTTCTTTAATTGGATTTTATTGCATCGTAGGGTACTTACTGGTGAGCAACTTATGAAGCATGGTTTTCATGGCCCTTTTAGATGTGAAATGTGTGAAGAGAATGTAGAAAATATCAATCATTGAATACCAACCATTGTCTAATCAATTTGATTTGAATATCACCTATGATGTTGGTAATAGAACTAAATCAAATTGGTATGGTGAGCATGGCAAGTTGAAATTTGTTGCATTGCTTGGCTTGATCTTATTGTTGTTGGATTCCTACAACATCTGGCATGTGTATTGTGACATATGTCTTTTGAAATGTTCTAATCATGTTTGGGATCCAGGAAAGTAATAGTCCAAGCTTGGCATCATCTTGTACTATATTGTATATAGATTTTGGTTTTGGTTTGGGTTTGTGTTTTCAAGTTTCATTTTGGGATTGCTATTTGGATTAGGATTTAAGTTGTGTGTTTGATTTCATTTGACATGTTTAGTTTGTTTTGATTAAAAAAAAAAAAAAATTGAGATGTCAACTTATGCCTAAAATAAGGAGAATATGAAACATTGGAATTGTGTTGTAGAAAGCTCCACAAGTAACACAAACATTTAAATAATATCGTTTGAATCTTGTGATGCATGAAGTTGTCAGCTTTGCACATTATGGTAAATTAGATGATGTATTCCAAAAGAAGCAGTGCATTCATATCTCATGTCATATTCCACATTGCATATACATGTCATCTGAGTTACATTTTCATTCCATGGGCAATTATTGAGAAGGTGTTGAATCCTCTTAGGATTATTACATAACATATATTAAAAGGATCCTAAGGTTGGGAACTGCTGCCCAAGCTATCTTGAACCAAGCACATTCCATGCACATTAAAAAGAATCTTGAGCAAAATGGTCAAAACCATACTTGGATGAAAAGGTGAGGTGAAAAGAATATTTCATGTTTGTCCTATCATGCAACATAATCCTTGAAACAGTGGTTTTTACCACTTCCATAAAAGCTTAAAGCCTAAAACCGGAGTAGTAAGGATAGGGTTAAATCCTCATCGAACTTAGGTTGAGGATCCAACTCCCCAAAGCTCTGGTTTGACCTACATGGAGTAGTAAGGATAGGACTTAATTCTCATCTCGCTTAGGTTGAGAATCCGATTCCCCAAAGCTTCCATTTTTCCCATTTCATCATAAGGCTTGGATTAGAGGGATCGTACTACATGTCCTCTGCAAAGGATGGGTAGTCATCCCAAAGGTCCAAGCAATAAAAGTAAAACTAATTTTTTCCATTTCATCTCAATCTTGGATTGGAAGGATTGTACTACGTGTCCTCTACAAAGGATGGGTAGTCATCCCCAAGGTCCAAGAGATAAAAGATAATATTGTCCATTTCATCTTAATATTGGATTGGAGGGATCGTACTACATGTCCCTAGCAAGGATGGGTAGTCATCCCAAAGGTCCAAAGAAAAAAAGAGAGAAAATAATGAATGAAAGCCAAGTCATGGTTTATGGGGTTAAGTATGCTCATGCGTGGCAACATGTCTTGCCTAAAAGCAAGACCACTGATTGCTCATATGGATAGACTAGCCTGACCATTTCATCCATAACAGGTTAAATCATTTTGTTCAATATGAGGTAATGAACTCCAAATCAGAATAATAAGGATAGGGTTAAATTCCCATCTCGCTTAGGTTGGGAATCCTATTCCCCAAAGTTTTGATTTCACGTACACTTGCACATGGGTTCAAGATGGTAGTGACACAACCAAATTTGAGATCTAGTAAATTAATTTAGTAGACATACATTTGGTCCTAAGAGGGTTTGACAGCTTTAATATGTTTGTTCATGATATTAGAAGGTTTGAGCCTTTGTAAAGCAGGTTGTTATATCTCTAGCATCTCCATCATACATCAAGTCCTACACAAATCATTCATGGCCTTGCATACAAATCATAAGTGAAACTAACAATGGAATGTTGATCAAGTTCAAATGATAGGGAATGAAACACATTGCACACACCGAGCTGATACTTATGAATTTTATGTTTCATGTATTTCTGATCTATCGATATTTGTTTATCTTTATGTGCTGACGCCTGTATCTAAGCTTGTATATTTTAGGTTGGGTTCTCACCAAAATGCTCAGGAGCATTTGACAACAGAGTCGCCATTTGTTGTGGCTGATCCACAACACACCCTAAAATTGGGGACCCACCTTTTTTGCATGCTTTCAAAGAAAACTATAGTAGCCCAGATGCTAAAAAATCAAGGAAAAAGCAAAAATTTCACAAAGGAGAAAAAGTGTCGCGATATCGCGACATGTTGCTCCGTCGCGGTCGAAAATAAAAAGTTGTCGCGATATCGCGACATGTTGCTCCGTCGCGGCCGAAAATAAAAAGTTGTCGCGATATCGCGACATGTTGCTCCGTCGCGGCCGAAAATAAAAAGTTGTCGCGATATCGCGACATGTTGCTCCGTCGCGGCCGAAAATAAAAAGTTGTCGCGATATCGCGACATGTTGCTCCGTCGCGGCCGAAAATAAAAAGTTGTCGCGATATCGCGACATGTTGCTCCGTCGCGGCCGAAAATAAAAAGTTGTCGCGATATCGCGACATGTTGCTCCATCGCGGCCGAAAATAAAAAGTTGTCGCAATATCGCGACATGTCACGTTTTCACGGCTAGGAGCATCAGAATGCATCATGAAGAGAAAATGTCGCGATATCGCGACGTGTTGTGAAATCGCGGTGCAAGGTAGCAAGAGAAGAGTCAATGCAGAAGTTGTCACGAAATCGTGACATGTCGCATTCTCACGATAGGAAACAGCGAGATGGTACAAAAAGAGAAAGCATCACGATTTCACGACAGGAAGCAGCCAAGGGATACGAAGATGAAAGGCATCACGATTTCACGACAGAAAGCAGCTGGACAGCCTAAAAGATAAAAGCGTCGTGATTTCACGACAGAAAGCGGCCAAGTGGTACGGAACGAAAAATTGTCACGATTTCGCAACAAAAATCAGAAGATGGTGCAGAAGAGAAAAATGTCGCGATTTCGTGACATGTCGCGTTTTCGCGGCTAAGTGCAAGAAAACCCAGTGATAGAGAAAAACGTCGCGATTTCGCGACAGGTTGCATCTGCATGGCCCGATAGCATAAAAATGTCACGATTTTGTGACATGTCTCATTTTCGTTGTGCATGAAGGCTGACAAGGCTGCATACAGGAAAATGTCATGATTTTGTGACATGTTGCATTTTCGTTGTGCATGAAGGCAGACAAGGTTGCGGGCAAAAAATTGTCGCGATTTCGCGACATGTCTTATTTTCGCGATACAGGTAGAAGAGCAAAGCTGCATGCGAAAAAATGTCGCGATATCACGACATGCTATTTTTGGTCACGATTTACAGGGGGCAGTTACAGAACATGCAGAAAAACGTGGAACACATGGCATAAAAGTGTAAGGGCTACAGGCGGTTATAATTAGCAATAAAATCAAACATTTCGACGCTCGAACAAAATTCAGAATAATGAAGAGCGAGAAATGAAACGAATCGATGTGGAAGATGAAACGAAGCGTCACAAGGCGAAGCAGAGAGCCGTAGCAGAAAGTTTAAAGGCACAAGCGAAGACAGGTACAGGGGTCAGAAATTGCTGCGAGCAAGGTTGTAGAGTTGAGGGTGATTAACGTTCTGGGCCTGCTGTGGAGTGTTTTTCTTCCCCTTTTGCTAGTTTTGAGAAAAACCAGATATTCTGCTATTGTAACAGGACATATTTTTAATGCAGAATTGTTCAAAAATTTGCATTTTACGGGCAAGAAAGAAGGAGTCATTTTCTGCATGCAAGATCAAATGTCTATTTTCCTTTTTCAGATTTTAGGCTTGTAAATGTAGTTGATGCAAGTATTTTCTTGGTTGCTGCATGCGAATGCTTAAATCTAAAAACCTCATTCAAATCCTTAGGAGCCAGCACTTAGCTTATCCGGATTGTGCTTGTTTTGTAGGTCCAATAAGTTAGGTTGCATGCATGAAAACCTCATATCTTCGGTTTTGTCGGAATAGGATAGCATCAGACTGAACGTGTTCAATTTTTAATTTTTTGCATTTCTTTTCATTTTATTTTATTTTTCCAGAAGGTTTAACTTAGTTAAAATAAATATTTAAAAATTACAAAATCTAAAAAAAAATGAACAATCACTAAAGTTTTATGATGAAATGAACCCACATTGCCCCTTGTTTACAGTTACTTGCAATCACTAAGGTGTTCCAAGCATTTAAATTGATTATCTTCATTTGAGATTACTAATACACAGTTGCAAATGCTAATACAATGGAGACCTTGGAGAAGTTGGTTGTTTAACTTCTTTGCAAGAGGGGATTTGGAACCCAAATCCTAAAGAAGAGTGCATGTTCACAAGTGTGTGAAAATACGACTCAACAGTATCCTCAGAGGCCTTCAGGAGGCTACTAAATTTGGATGGGAAAAGGTGTTATTTGAGTCTGACTCTCAACTTATGATTAATCTCTTGAAGACTCCTAAGAATCATAAGGTGGATTGGAGGATAAAAAGAATTATTGAGAAGATTCAGTTAATCTAGATGGGATTTTTGAAAGTTGATTACAATCATGTGGTCAGAGATCAAAACAAGAGTGTTGATGCTTTAGCTAATTGGGTTTTGGACAAAGGGGATCTTACTTTTTATGTCCACCCTCCTATATGGTGGGCTTATCAAATTAGGGAAGCTCTTCTTTCTATCATTTCTTTGGATGGCTCCAGTTCTGAAGGTACCTAGTTTCTTCTTGTTTTTTGTTTTTGCTTCTCTTTGGTTCATTCAACTTTTTTTAGTTCCCTAGATCATTCTATTCTTTATTTTTTTTCCTCTGTTAATTCGTGTCTTAATAGTCTTCTGGTCTAGATAGGTCATTGTTATGTTCAATTTTTTTTTCTTTTTTCTTTTTTGTTTTTTTTTTTTTGTTTTTTAAGGTGGGTGAGTTCTCTTGTTTTGTTTTGTTTTTGTGTTCTTTGTGTTGTTTTTTGTATTTTTTTATTTTGTTATTGTTCTTGTGTTTTTTTCATTCTTGTTCTTGGGTTTCTCTTTGTTTGTGTTATTTCGTGTTTTTATGTGTGAGTGTTTTCTATGTTTTTTGTTTTTGTTTATTGTCTATTGTTGGTTGTTTTTTATTTTATTTTTATTTTTATTTTTTTAATTTTTTAGGTTTTGGTTGTGTTTATTTTTCATGTTTTTTTTGGGTTATGTCTTTGTAGTGTTCGATTGTTTTTGTCTTGTTTGTGTTTTGTTATGTGGTTCTTGTATTTTTCTATGCGGTTTGTGTTGTTGTTTATTTTATCTTATTGTGCATGTTTGGTTGTGCTTTTGTTTTTGACACACTAAAGGAGCATGTTTTTTATTTTATTTTATTATTTGTGTTATTTACTAATTTAAAAACTGGTTTTGTGTGTTTTTTTGCTCCTTGAGTATGTCAAAGGTGGTAGGCCAGGTTCGAGTCCTGGGCGTTTTTGGTGGAATGGATACCTCTGCCTCCTTGGGTCTTACCCGAAAGTGGCATCCCTTTTGGGATGTTTTCCACACAAAAAAAAAAAGATAAAGTCTAAATTTATTCAAATAAAAAAAGAACCAAGATTGACTATGAATTTGATAGCATCTATTAAACAACATAATAATTGGATGTGACTATATGCCATATGCAATTGGATCAAAACCAATTATGGATGTGCAATAAATGCAACTATATGATAGATGATTTATGTGAGATGATTGAAATTATAGAATGAACTACATGCAACAAATGCTTTATGTACAAAATGTAAGATGACTATGTACAATGGTGAGATATGAATTTATGTGTAGCATATTTTAAGGTGGATTATGATCATTGGCTCCTTAAGGTATTTTCCATATAAGGTGGCCAAATGATACGCACTTGATCCAAATTTAGCGGTTATGATAAATAGTCCTAACCAATGTGGTTGAAATTTATCTTTGATATTTGTTCGAGCATTGGTGTTTTTATGATTTTCTTTGAGAACTAAGTCACCAACCTCAAAAGATCTAGTATGAACTTTCTTTGAGTAGTATCTTTTTAGTTTTTCTTGATAGGTGTGAAGATTCTATAAGGCATTTATACGCTTTTCATCTAGTAATTCTAGTTGACTTAATCATCTAACATGATATTCATCTCCTACTTTAGCATCTTCAAGTAAAATTCCTAAATAATGTACTTCAAGTTCAAAGGAAAAAATGACTTTAGCGCCATAGACCAAGATGAAGGGGAAAGCACCTGTAGGGGTTCGAACACTAGTTCGATAAGCCCATATGTCTGGATATAATTGTATGTACCAATATCAACCTAAATTATTAACCAATATTTTTAAAATTTTGATTAATTTTTATTAGATGCTTCAGCTTGGCCATTGCCTTGTGGATAATAAGGAGTAGACCATCTATGCTGGATTTTATATTTTGTGCAAAGCTTATTAATGTCTTTATTTTTAAAGCAAGTTCTATTGTTGAATATAATCATAGAGAGGATCCCAAATCTATAGATTATTTGATTAAAGATAAATTTAGAGACTTGGGTCCCTGTGCAATAAGCCAATGGCACAGCTTCGACTCATTTGATATAATATTTAGTTGTTGTTATTATAAAATTATGGCCATAAGATGAAACTGGATTTACTTTCCCAATAATATCGAGGTCCCATTTAGAAAAAGGCCAAGGGGAAGAAATAGTTTGAATATTTTGAGCAGGAGCATGGACTAGATATGCATGTCATTGACATTTGTCAATCAACACACATAATCATTGGCATCTTTCCATGGAGGGCCAAAAATAACCCATTTGTAGGAGTGTTTTGGCTATGGCACTACCACTAAAATGGCCTCCACAAGATCCATCATGCACTTCTCTTAGTACCTTTTGGGATTATTCTAGGTTGAGGTATATTAGAAGGATACCTTCAAAAGACCTTTTATAAAACATATTTCCTATGATAACGAAGTGAATGGTTCATTTATGCAGAAGTCTACGTCAGTTCTTATGTAGACCATTTGGAAGTGAGCCATTTTGGATAAAATTAAATATATATGCATCCCATGGATATGATGATGTTTCTTTAATTGCAAAGACATCCAAGGGTGTTAAACAAGATTATAGTGAGGTGGTCTCCCAAATTTGATGAATGATAATAGTAGCATGGTCATCATCCAACTCCAAAGGAATGAGAGAGTGAATACAGCCATAGCATCCGTTAAATGATTACTAGTGTAAGGGATAGCTTCAATAGAGACTTTTCAAATATAGACATAAGCTTTAATACAAATTTGTTATAATAATGGAGTTTCTTGTTTCTAGTTTGGTAGACATTGTTAATTTTATTTACCATGATTTGTGAGTCTCCAAAAATTGATAGGATTTTAATATTTAAAGTTAAAGCTTCTTGTAAGACAAGGATTAAGGTCTCATATTCTGTTGTATTATTTGTACATGCAAATTAGATTTTTAAAGATAATGGAAAAAGTTTTTTCTATGAAGACACCAATATAATGCATGCACCTGCACCACTCATGCAACGAGCACCATCAAATAATAGAGACCAAGATTTCGACTAATTATCTCTAGATTAATAAATTTGTTAAAAAATATTTGATTAAGGGATGAGTCGATTTAATAGGAGCAGTTGCAAGTCGATCTGCTATAATTTTCTCTTTAATGGACTTTTGACCAATAAAGGTTAGGTCAAATTCACTCAAGGTGGGAACCCATTTTGTTGATCATCCTACTAAGTAAGGTCTACTCATTAAGTACTATAATGGATCAAATTTTGCTATGATGAATGTTCTTTGACTAAGCATATAGTGATGTAGTTTTTGTGTAGAGAATACAATGGCTAAGCAAATCTTCTCTAAGGGTGTGTAACGAGTTTCATAACTTACCAAGATTCTACTAAGGTAGTAAATGGCTCGTTCTTTCTTTTCCTCATAATTTTGGGCAAGCATTGCACCTAATGTGAGTTTTAAAGCAGAGATGTATAAAATAAAAGGGTGTTCTGGTCTAGGAGGAACAAGTACTGGTGGCATAAGTAAGTATTTTTTGAGAGCTTCAAAGGCTTCTTGACATTCATTATCCCAATTAAAAGGGGTACCTTTCTTAAGTAGCTTAAGAAAATATTGATATTTATCTGCTAATTTTTCAATGAAACAATGAATGGATTGAAGTTTACCTTGTAAACTTTGAAGCTTTGTCAAATTCTTTGAAGGTGGTATGTTTATGATAGCATCAATTTTAACAAGATCTATTTCTATTACTCGCATACCAAATTTAATCCCAAATTTGTTTGGATTTAGATGAACTTTGTATTCGTGAATCCTATCAAACACTCATCGTAGATCAGGGATGTGATCTTCCTCTTTAATAGAGTGAGCGATAATATCATCGATATAATCATGCAATATGTCATACATCATGTCATGAAACACATATGTCATGGCTCATTGATAAGTTGCACCTGCATTCTTTAGACCAAAGGGCATTACTTTCCAACAAAAATTTCCCCATGGTGTAATGAAAGTAGTCTTGGGTTGGTCTTCTAGTGCTATATGGATTTGGTTATATCTTGAAAATCCATCCATAAGGGACAACATCCCACTCCCAGCTATAAAATCAACAATTTGATCCATATTAGGGAGGGGAAAATCATCCTTGGGACATGTGGCATTGATGTCCCTAAAATCAGTACATACTCTGATTTTCTTAGCCTCTTTTTTAGATACTGGAACGATGTTGGATATCCAATTAGAATAGTCAATGGCTTGGATAAAATCCACATCTAAGAGTTTTTGTAATTCTTCTTTAACCAATATGGCTATTTTAGGATGCATCTTCCTAATATTTTATTTTACGGTTTTAGCATTAGGACGGACCACTAAATGGTGCATGACTACAAAAATATCCAAGCTAGGCATATCTGCATAGGTCCATGTGAAGATATCAGTATATTATTCAAGGAGTTTTGTATATTTAACTTGTTCTCCTTAACTTAGGATGGCTCTTATATTAACCATGTGGGGATTGGCTTCAGTGCCAATATTAACCTTCAAAACATCCTCTACTACAATGCTCAAATCCCTTTCAAAGTTAGGAGGAGTAGGTGAAACACCCATTTCTTGAAGTTCTTCTAGGGATAGTTTTACCAATTCATCTTGTGTAGTCGACGTTTGAACATGGGCTATGCATGGGATGGATCCATCAAAGAAGAAACCATTTCGCATGACTTCATCAGGTGCGATGTCATAAAATACATCTCCTTCCACACATTCATCTGGAGTGGCAATGATTTTAGGATGAACCATCGAGAGCATGTTGCAATAAAAAGGGGAGGAAAAAGGGGGTTTCTCATCCCTTTTGATATCTTTTAGGTGTTTTTGATTTTCTAAATATTCTTCATATGTGATAAGGTGATCATCATCGTCAAAGGGGAAGGGTTGGTATTTTGTGGAAATGTAACCAATACCACATTACACGGGCCACTCTTCGACATCAAGGGGTTCGTGTATGTCATTTTCTAGGTGACCTAGGCCTTTACCCCTATAACCCATGTCACACATGATTTTCTTGGAAATATTATACCTATCTAAAAAATAATAGTGGGAAAAACTATTTTCATCAAAGATTAAGCCATGGTCTATCAATGATAATGTCATATGTAGAATACCCTACAGAAATGAAGGTACAATTTCCAACATGGTATATATTTTCTTTCTTGCGAGGTAACCTTGTTTCTTGTAGATATGGTGATAATCGAGACAAGATGATAGAATCTTGTACCATAAAATTAACATGTTTATCTAGGGCTCATTTTATGGGTAATTCATGTAGTAACTCATCTGTAAGATGATAAAATATAGAGGTATCTTGGTTCTAGAAGGTGATGATGTGTTAGAATAATGTGGTTGATCAGGTGTTGGTAAGGATGAGTAAGAAGAAGTAGGTTCTAATGATGATAGAGTGGGATAAAAAGGAACATCAACGGGTTCAACCGTAGCACACATTTCAAAAGGTCTGGGATCACCATGAATAGTGACCAATTGATTTTTAAATTCAAATTTCATGCATTGATGCAAGGTAGAGGGGACTTCCCTCATTGCATTAATCCATGGGTGTCCTAGAAGAATATTGTATGATGTTGGGCAGGATACAACATAAATGGAAGTGTTCAAAATTCTAGGACCAACTTGTAGTGGGATAGACATCACACCACAAGATTCTTGGGTTTCATCATTAAAGGCTTTAATGATCATATCTGTTTTCTTTAAATTCTCATTTCTAAATCCAAACCTCTTAAAAATGTCATAGGTACAAATATTTAAAGATGATCCATTTTTTATCAATACCCTTTTAATGCAAACATCCCCAATTAATGTTGTTATATACAGAGGATTATCCTTGTGTAAACTTTGGGGAGGAATATCTTTATCATGGAAATCAATGTAATCAACTCTATGAGAGGCTACAACATTAACCACAGTGGTTGGATCTATATCTTGAGGTACCATCATTTGACTTAGGGTATTCATCAATTCTTCCCTATGAATGGGGTAAGATCTAAGTAGGTCAAGAATATAAATTCTAGTTGTTGTGTTAGCTAGTTGTTCATTGATGTCAAAGGATTTTATTTTTTGTGGTCAAATTGCATTATTGTGCTTATAATATACCTTCCATATTACAGGTGGTTGAGTGGGATTATTTGGTTGATATTCTAGTGGTTGAGATTGAAAATTTTGAGCTTGAGCTTGTTGTCTTGTTATAGCCTCAATCGTACCTACTATATTATTTGGTTGATGAAGTGGTTGCATGGTAACAAGTAAAGTGGATGAGTTAAATTGAATGGCATGAGGTCTTGGATTTACTTGCTCTAAAGGAAGTATTTAACGTGAAGATAGACAAGTTGTTAGCCTCTTGGAAAAGGTTCCTCCAGAAATAGAAAATTTATAATAGGTAGGATTGGTTTTGATTCATCTTCCAAACTATTGGAATGAAGAGAAATGATATCTACCTCGATTTTTTATTCACTTTCTAAATACTCTAGAGATAAGGATTGAAAAATCTTAATTATAACAATACATTGTGTAGGAACAAATGTATTTTATGAAATTTGTAATGGCAGAGAGTTACTAATCATACCTACGTAACATGTTGGATGGGGTAAATTTTTATATTCTAGTTTATTCCCTACTTCTTTAACTCGGTTGGGTAATGGATTTTGAAAAATATCCAAGTTTTGATTGATATTTTGTGCTGGCTATGTGGGTGTTTTTTTATTTGCTGAAGAATTAAGGTTTTGAGGAGGATTTTCTATTTCTAACTTTTCATTATTAATTAAGTCTTGCACTACATGTTTTAGTTTCCTATAATTGTTTGTTGTATGACCATCAACTCGATGGAAATCACAATGTTGATTTGATATATACCAAGGCTAAGAAATATTAATTTGTTGTATTGCTGGTAATTTTATTAAGCATCTTTCTAGTAATTGTGGAAATACCATTGTCAATGGTTTATTTAGCTTTACGAAATTGCATGGTGGGGGTTTTGTGGTGTTTTAAATACAAATTTCTTTGCAACATCAGCAGCATTGACATTTATAGGGGGTCTATTATCTGTGACCCCATATCCCACCACATGTTTGTTTTTGTATTGATTTTTGGATGATTTATCTTCATATTTTCTCTTAAGTTGTCCTCTTCTAATAAGAGCTTCTTCTACTCTTCTTTCCAAATCAATGGCTTGATCAAAAGAGGTTAAAGTAGCAGTTGCTAATTCATAGGATAATTGCTCTTGTAAGTTTCCAATGAAGATTTCTAACATCTCTTTTGGAGGTAAAGTAAAGTGTAATTTACCCAAGAGTTTCCTCCATCGAGCTAGAAATTCTGTAAATTTTTCTTCTTTTCCTTGTTTTAAATTATACAAGTCTTTGATCATTACATGTCTCTCTATGTAGGCACCAAATTGATGCACAAATAATTCTGTAGTTTCTTCAAAATTTCTTAAGGAGTGTGTTGGTAATTGATAATACCATTCTAAATCCATACCCCCAAGATTTTAGAAAACATATTTAGCAATAACATGTCATCATAAGAAATATCATGATATGTTGTTCTAAACATGCGAAGGTGTTTAATTGGATCTTATGTTCCCTTATAGATTGGAAGAAAGGGTATGGGAAAGTGTTTAGGATATGGTCTAGCTGCAATAATGGGATCCAATGGTTGATTACACATCTCTTTATAACTATATGTAGGACGATAAGGATCTATGTGATCTAATTATGAAGCTAAATATTTCACTATGGTTTCAAGATGGTGTGTTTACCCATTATGCATATTTTATGCCACTATGTTTGCATGAGGAGGGTAATAGTTAGCTTGTGCTGTCGAATAGGGAGTTGGAATGGTGATACTATTATGCATAGAATTGGAAAAAGTAGGGTTGGTATGCCCATAGGGAAATGCATTTTGTTGAAAGGTTGTCTGAAAAGAAGTAGGAATTTGTGAATGAGTTGGGTGTACATTTTTATTTCTTTGTGATACAAAAGCTTACACAAATCGGTTGTTGATATATTGAGAAATAAAATTGGTAGTAGTAGAAGGAACCAGTTGTTTTTGGGTGGAGACAGTTGTAGTAGCAACATAAATAGGTTTATGTTGAGGTGCTACTAATGCTTGAATTTGTGAATGAATATCTTGAGAATGAGAAATTTGGGCATCACTAAGAGGAGGACCACCATAGGCAACATGTTGAAGCAGAGGGAAATTATATGAAGTGGTGCTTGTATGCATCTTGGGTTGTGGATAAGAGTCGAAAAGCTTCTTCCAAGGATGCTTCAACTGAAAACTCACCCCTCATAAGTTGATCTTCTATTTCAAAAGCATTAGTGAGAGTAGGATGATTGTGACTTAAGAAACCCCAAAAATGCTTTGTAGATTCAAAATGAATATCCCCCTTAGGTCCTATTTTAGGCTCAAAAGGATCTAGTGTTTCTTCTTCTTCTTCTTCAGTTTGTTCTATTTGTGCTACTTGTTCTTCTTGGTTTTCTTTGGTTTCTACTTCAATATTTTGTTCATTAGGATTTTTTTAACTAACTCCTTTTCAGAGCTAGCCATAATTTGCTTACCATTCCTTAAATATTTAGGCATCTTTTATCGATGCTCCTCTTAATTGTTTTTTGTTTTTTGTTTTTTTTTATTAAAAGCTTTTTACTAAATTCCTTACAAGACTTTGGTAATATAACTAAGTATGTGGTTCAATATTATTGGAATATTTTATGGATATCATTTATCGGTTCCAGTTTTTCAAGGGTCATATAATGTTCCTCTTCAAATGTAAAATCCTTTTTCAAGAGAAGAACTAGATGAATGGTGGTAATTATCTGTGAACATTGTTTGGGCCTACAAATTGTAAGTCATAGCAAAACTCCCTAAAAAGGACAGCCCTAGGTGCTTTGAAATATCTCCTATTGTTTTCCAAGGTCACCTCTTTTCTTTCTATATCCGCCAAAAACTTATGAATAATTATGGCATCATCAAGGTAACTATCAAAAGGGTATATGGTTTTGTGGAGACTTGCTCTTTTATCTGCTAACCATCATTCACAACTTCTTTGGATTTCAAAATATAATGATTGATAATCTGGGCCCAATGTTTTGGCTATGTTGACTCTTTTGATTTCACACAACTCTTGAGACCTTCTCCTAATGTTTTCAAGATGATTCCACAATTGATCCTAGTGGTGTTTATCTCCTATATAAAGAAAATCAACCTCTTGTTCTACTAATATTTTTCTAATATCTATGAGTACGGATTCCCTAATGTAATTATCCACCATTTAAAAAAATCTCTTTTTAATATTTTTCTATCTATAAAAGAAATAATAAATGTAATAAAAATCCTTTCTATTCTAATAATCACTTCTAAAAATAAGAGAATAAAATAAAAAGACCTTTTTGTAAAAATGGTAAAAGTTGAAGGTATATTTATTTTGGCTGAAATTAGGATTTCACCTGGATGCTCGCATGTAGACGCTTGGTGATGAATTCAAAGCCATGATGAAGCCCAGGTCCTACCAGTCCTCACCCAATTCACCATGGTCAATGATACACCTCAAAGATATGCATGCTATTTTCCATGGCTATGATGGTTATTAGATCGACTAAATTTTAAATCTTGATTAGAGTTTTAAGTTTTTCAAGCATAGGCGAAAGGATAATCCATTTTTGAAGGTTTGTGGGTATGGATAACCCCCTTCACTATGTGTTCCCGTTAAGTCCAGACCAATCAAAGCTGTGGAAAAATACATCATATGTGATTATTTTTAGGACAATGGTCAAAGAAAATGAAAAATGTGAATCGTATTGAATTTAAAAGTTATATTTTTATGTTTTCTCTAATCTAAGTAAACAAGTTTAAATGATATTTTTAGGCTTTTTTTTTTAAATCAAAGAAAAATAGAAAATAAAATTGGTGGTGTTTCACGTCAGGTTCTCCAAAAAATGTAGACTAAAAAATTTTGTAGCCCTTTCCTTCAGGCTAATGGATCCACACCTAGAAGGGATGGGAAAATAGGGGATCTACACCTCGGACGAGAAGCACTTGTGTCATGCTCTCTTTGGTGTTTTTCAACGAATTTGTGGTGGGGTTCACCAAGAAACACTTTGTGGTAGTTTCCACACCTATGTAATATGAAATTTTGATGAGTTCTTTTGTTTAGCATACACCTAAGGTTTAGGTAAAATGCAACTATACCCTAACTATATGCATTTTAGATTTTCATGAATACATATGCAAACAATGAAAACTAATGTAATCTAAGGAAATTGACTATCTCTTTTTTTGTCTTTTATATTTTTAGAAAATAAAAATAATGTAAGTTAATGCAACTAACTATGTATATTTATATTTTCTTTTCAATTAATAGAAGATACTACAATCTAATATAATTAACTATATATTTTTTCTTTTTACCTTTATATTTTCTTTTCGGATGATTACATGCATAAGACAAAATCAAAATAGGAATGGAATAGTCATAAATAGAATTTAAACAATATTTTATTGTACTTATCTTACAAATATGATAGGTGCGAGAGAATATGCGTCCTGTGGAGTGAATTCGTGTTCTGTAAACTAGCCCATGAAATTGTGTCCTCAAAATATCTGCAAAGAGTTTTCTGCACAAGATCCTTAAAATTTGGAAGTTAGTATTTCAGGATCTTCTTAGGACACTATAGATTAGATCTTGAGGGTGTAGCAGTCAGATCCCTTAGGTCTATTAAAAAACCTTACCTTAGAAAAGCAAATGATGAAAACAAACATAGATCTGAATATAGAAATGAAATATGGAAATGATCCAGTATCATTAAATGCAAAATGATCTAAAATGAATAGGTCTATGCCATTATGGATCTAACTATATGAGTTTACCCCTAAACCTATAATTCTATGAATTCACAACCTAGACATGAATACACAACCTACATATTCAACATCTATCAACACATAAAATCACTGGATCCCAAGAAATAAACAAAATATGATTATGAAATGCATTTATCGATAAATTAAAAGGTAATGCAACATATTTACAGTGATTTTATGGTAGATTGGGTCGTTAGAAGTCCAAAAGGTGATGATGGAGTAATGGATCTATCCTGAAACAAGTCCTTCCCTACATAGAATCTCCATGATAGTCCAAATATTCTCTTCTATCTTATTAGACCTACAAAATTATGTCAAAAACCATGGACTAAAATCATGGAATAAAGCTTGTGCTTAAAAGAATGCATTCTCCAAATATTTGATCCACACTCCAATATGACAATAGATGCTTGATTTTGATTTTAATGGCCTCATGCGATACAAAATGGCTTGGTCATTGTGAGATCTACAAGGTCGAGGATCGATTGAGCTAATTTAGAGTTTTCTCTAGATTAGGAAAATTTGCATCTTAGTTGCTAGGACACGAAATCATCGGGTTCGAACCATTGGCTAGTTTTAGATAAAATTTAATGGTCATATTTGGTGGGAAGTGGGCTACAGATTCCATGGATACGTGTCCTAGAAACTAGGTTGCAAAATCATGGAAAAGAAGGGAAAACGTGACAAACCCATTGGCACGTGCAAGGAGAGGGATAGAATTTGAAAAAACGAGGGAACTTAAGTAGGCTAGAAAAATAGAGAATTTGACATGGGTTAAATTTCCTTGTCTAAAGTTCTTAATAGTTGGCTAGACATTATTGATTGAGGCTACCCAATTGGTAGAAGAAATGGCAACAAAAGAATAGCCATATGTTGGAGAAGAAATTTGTTTATGGAAGAAATTGATGAAAATTTGAAGCAACACCTGGATTCAAACCAAGATCTATGGGTGAAAATCCCATTGTATTTCCATTAGATTATTTTTCTTGAAATAGAATAATATGTTAATATTTTTGAGAAACACTTAGAAATTGTTAAAATTCATGAAGTAGCAATACCTAGAATTGAACTAGGATCTATGGGTATTCCCATTCACCTTCCTTTAGAATATACTGTTATTAATGATGAAAACACACAAATATTTGAAGAATTATCTAGTAATACATTGAAGATAAATAAATTATTCTTGCTACTTCCCTAATAGAGGATTATGAATAAGAAGAGGTAGAACCTGCACTGGAACTCCCCATTTAATTTTCTCTATCACAATTGGTTGATTCGATGACTTTGCACCCTAGATTTGTAGTTATCCAATTCATATGATCTTCTTTATGTCCTTAGATATTTTTAAGTTATATCACTCTCTTACATGGTCATCATAAAAATACCATATTTTCCATGCCTGAATGAGGTGTATCGATGATTAATAAGACTGATGGCATAGGGAGGCCATCTCCTTGGCTACCATCGCTACCCTCACTACTCTTCAACTTCCTCCTCCTTCTCAAGGTTCTACTTTAGAGGCTAAATATATCATTATATGTGGTACTTGACTTCTAGATTTCACTTGCTATAGAAAAAAATTCAACATGACTCATTAGCTTCCACATATGGCTTATGATTTTTTAGATTTGTTGAAATCATTGGGATCCAATGCTTCTATGGTTGGGAGGAGTGATGAGGATATCATTGTACCTTAGGCTTATCCTTAATCCTAAGATATTTTTTGCCTTGTATTCACATGAGGCATAGTATGCTCGCATTAGGATTTGGCTTGTTAGTAGTTAGGATGCATTGGTTATGTTGTTGAGGTTGTTCTTGTCTCTAGCATGACACTATTTTTTTTGCATCCATATTTTTACAGGTGGTTGTCCTTACATAGCATATTGTTGCAGTTGGTTGTAACCCTTGTAACTCCTTTGATTCTCTATTTTGTACTATTTAAATATTTTGCATAATGAATAATCTAGCTTCACTTTGATTTTCATATCAATTACCATGTTGTTGTAATACCACTATGTGGTATTTAAATCAAATTTTGTCATTCTATGACTAAGTTCATATTTTAATTGATGTACTTTTCTATATATTTTATTAACTTAAAAACATTTAAAGACTATGATATTGATTCTCACCATCATTTTCAAAAATTATAGTATTATAATATCAATCTATTTGTCTAGATATTACACAAGAATCAGATGAAGGATGAAAATTTGCTATGATTTGGCTTTCTTCTTGCTAAGTGTCATGACAAGTTAGATTTTATGAATCCATCCAAGATACTCTCTATAATTGATAAGCTTGTATTCTTTATGTTGTTTTGATTGAAATATATCGACGACACCACTCATCCCCCTCTATTTTATCATTTAGATATATATTATTTAAGAATAAATAGGAGAAATCTATGTCTCAAACATGTGAATATGAAAGGCTTATATAAACACAAATTTCTACAAACCTGCTCTTTAAAAATTATGCATGGCTATAATTTATGAATATGAAAGGCTTATATAAACACATTATTTGTGCTACTTGTTCTTCTCGATTTTCTTCGGTTTCTACTTCAATATTTTGTTCATTAGGATTTTTTTTAACTAACTCCTTTTCAGAGCTAGCCATAATTTGCTTACCATTCCTTAAATATTTAGGCATCTTTTATCGATGCTCCTCTTAATTGTTTTTTGTTTTTTGTTTTTTTTTACTAAAATATTTTTACTAAATTCCTTACAAGACTTTGGTAATATAACTAAGTACATGGTTCAATATTATTGGAAGATTTTATGGATATCATTTATCGGTTCCAGTTTTTCAAGGGTCATATAATGTTCCTCTTCAAATGTAAAATCCTTTTTCAAGAGAAGAACTAGATGAACAGTGGTAATTATCTATGAACATTGTTTGGGCCTACAAATTGTAAGTTATAGCAAAACTCCTTAAAAAGGACAGCCCTAGGTGCTTTGAAATATTTCCTATTATTTTCCAAGGTCACTTTTTTTCTTTCTATATCTGCCAAAAACTTATGAATATTTATGGCATCGTCAAGCTAACTATCAAAAGGGTATATCGTTTGGTGGAGACTTGCTCTTTTATCTACTAACCATCATTCACAACTCCTTTGGATTTTGAAATATAATGATTGATAATCTAAACCGAGTGTTTTAGCTATGCTGACTCTTTTGATTTCACACAACTCTTCGAATCTTCTCCTAATGGTATCAAGATGATTCTACAATTGATCCCATTGGTGTTTATATCCTATATAAATAATATCAATCTCTTGCTCTACGAGTATTTTCCTAATATCTATGAGTACGGATTCCCTAATGTAATTATCCTCCATTTAAAAAAATCTTTTTTTAAGATTTTTCTATCTATAAAAGAAATAATAAATGTAATAAAAATCCTTTCTATTCTAATAATCACTTCTAAAAATAAGAAAATAAAAGAAAAAGACCTTTTTGTAAAAATGGTAAAAGTTGAAGGTATATTTATTTTGGCTGAAATTAGGATTTCACCTGGATGCTCGCATGTAGACGCTTGGTGATGAATTCAAAGCCATGATGAAGCCCAAGTCCTACCAGTCCTCACCCAATTCACCATGGTCAATGATACACCTCAAAGAGATGCATGTTATTTTCTATGGCTATGACGGTTATTAGACTGACTAAATTCTAAATCTTGATTAGATTTTTAAGTTTTTCAAGCACAGGCAAAAGGATAATCCATTTATGAAGGTTTGTGGGTATGGATAACCCCTTTCACTATGTTTTCTTGTTAAGTCCAAACCAACCAAAGCTACAGAAGAATGCATCATATGTGATTATTTTTAGGACAATGGTCAAAGAAAATGAAAAATGTGAATCGTATTGAATTTAAAAGTTATATTTTTATGTTTTCTCTAATCTAAGTAAACAAGTTTAAATGATATTTTTTAGTTTTTTTTTTTGAAATCAAAGAAAAATAGAAAATAAAAGTGGTGGTGTTTCACGTCGGGTTCACCAAAGAATGTAGACTAAAAAATTTTGCACCCCTTTCCTTCAGGCTAATGGATCCACACCTAGAAGGGATGGGAAAATAGGGGATCTACATGTTGGACGAGAAGCACTTGTGTCATGTTCTCTTTGGTGTTTTTCCATGAATTTGTAGTGGGGTTCACCAATAAATACTTTGTGGTAGTTTCCACACCTATGTAACATGAAATTTTTATGAGTTCTTTTGTTTAGCATACACCTAAGGTTTAGGTAAAATACAACTATACCCTAACTATATGCATTTTAGATTTTCATGAAGACATATAAAAACAATGAAAACTAATGTAATCTAAAGAAATTGGCTCTCTCTTTTTGTCTTTTATATTTTCAGAAAATAAAAATAATGTAAGTTAATGCAACTAACTATGTATATTTATATTTTCTTTTCAATTAATAGAAGATACTACAAGCTAATATAATTAACTATATATTTTTTCTTTTTACCTTTATATTTTCTTTTCAAATGATTACATGCATAAGACAGAATCAAAATAGGAATGGAACATTCAGAAATAGAATATAAACTAGATTTTTTTGTACTTATCTTACAAATATGATAGGTGCAGTAGAATATGCGTCCTGTGGAGTGAATTCGTGTTCTATAAACTAGCCCATGAAATTGTGTCCTCAAAATATCTGCAAAGAGTTTTCTGCACAAGATCCTTAAAATTTGGAAGTTAGTATTTCAGGATCTTCTTAGGACACTATAGATTAGATCTTGAGGGTGTAGCAATCAGATCCCTTAGGTCTATTAAAAAACCTTACTTTAGAAAAGCAAATGATGAAAACAAACATAGATCTGAATATAGAAATGAAATATGGAAATGATCCAGTATCATTAAATGCAAAATGATCTAAAATGAATAGGTCTATGCCATTATGGATCTAACTATATGAGTTTACCCCTAAACCTATAATTCTATGAATTCACAACCTAGACATGAATACACAACCTACATATTCAACATCTATCAACACATAAAATCACTGGATCCCAAGAAATAAACAAAATATGATTATGAAATGTAGTTATCGATAAATTAAAAGGTAATGCAACATATTTACAGTGATTTTATGGTAGATTGGGTCGTTAGAAGTCCAAAAGGTGATGATGGAGTAATGGATCTATCCTGAAACAAGTCCTTCCCTACATAGAATCTCCATGATAGTCCAAATATTCTCTTCTATCTTATTAGACCTACAAAATTATGTCAAAAACCATGCACTAAAATCACGAAATAAAGCTTGTGCTTAAAAGAATGCATTCTCTAAATATTTGATCCACACTCCAATATGACAATAGATGCTTGATTCTGATTTTAATGACCTCATGTGATACAAAATGGCTTGGTCATTGTGAGATCTACAAGGTCGAGGATCGGTTGAGCTAATTTAGAGTTTTCTCTAGATTAGGAAAGTTTGCATCTTTGTTGCTAGGACACGAAATCATCGGGTTCGAACCATTGGCTAGTTTTAGATAAAATTTAATGGTCATATTTGGTGGGAAGTGGGCTACAAATTCCATGGATATGTGTCCTAAAAACTAGGTTGCAAAATCATGGAAAAGAAGGGAAAATGTGTCAAACCCATTGGCACGTGCAAGGAGAGGGATAGAATTTGAAAAAAGAAGGGAACTTAAGTAGGCTAGAAAAATAGAGAATTTGACATGGGTTAAATTTCCTTGTCTAAAGTTCTTAATAGTTGGATAGACATTATTGATTGAGGCTACCCAATTGGTAGAAGAAATGGCAACAAAAGAATAGCCATATGTTGGAGAAGAAATTTGTTTGTGGAAGAAATTGATGAAAATTTGAAGCAACACCTAGATTCAAACCAAGATCTATGGGTGAAAATCCCATTGTATTTCCATTAGATGATTTTTCTTGAAATAGAATAATATGTTAATCTTTTTGAGAAACACTTAGAAATTGTTAAAATTCATGAAGTAGCAATACCTAGAATTGAACTAGGATCTATGGGTATTCCCATTCACCTTCCTTTAGAATATACTGTTATTAATGATGAAAACACACAAATATTTGAAGAATTATCTAGTAATACATTGTAGATAAATAAATTATTCTTGCTACTTCCCTAATAGAAGATTATGAATAAGAAGAGGTAGAACCTGCACTGGAACTCCCCATTTAATTTTCTCTATCACAATTGGTTGATTCGATGACTTTGCACCCTAGATTTGTAGTTATCCAATTCATATGATCTTCTTTATGTCCTTAGATATTTTTAAGTTATATCACTCTCTTACATGGTCATCATAAAAATACCATATTTTCCATGCCTGAACGAGGTGTATCGATGATTAATAAGACTGATGGCATAGGGAGGCCATCTCCTTGGCTACCATCGCTACCCTCACTACTCTTCAACTTCCTCCTCCTTCTCAAGGTTCTACTTTAGAGGCTAAATCTATCATTATATGTGGTACTTGACTTCTAGATTTCACTTGCTATAGAAAAAAATTCAACATGACTCATTAGCTTCCACATATGGCTTATGATTTTTTAGATTTGTTGAAATCATTGGGATCCAATGCTTTATGGTTGGGAGGAGTGATGAGGAGATAATTTTACCTTAGTCTTATCCTTAATCCTAAGATATGTCTTATTGTTGTACCTTAGGCTTAATCTTAAGCCTAAGATATTGTTTTTCCATGTATTCATGTGAGGCATAGTATACCCACATTAGGATTTGGCTTGTTAGTAGTTAGGATGCATTGGTTATGTTGTTGAGGTTGTTCTTGTCTCTAGCATGACACTATTTTGTTTGCATCCATATTGTTACAAGTGGTTATCCTTGCATAGCATATTGTTGCAATTGGTTGTAACCCTTGTAACTCCTTTGATTCTCTCTTTTGCATTATTTAAATATTTTGCATAATGAATAATCTAGCTTCACTTTGATTTTCATATCAATTACCATGTTGTTGTAATACCACTATGTGGTATTTAAATCAAATTTTGTCATTCTATGACTAAGTTCATATTTTAATTGATGTACTTTTCTATATATTTTATTAACTTAAAAACATTTAAATACTATGATATTGATTCTCACCATCATTTTCAAAAATTATAGTATTATAATATCAATATATTTGTCTAGGTATTACACAAGAATCAGATGAAGGATGAAAATTTGCTATGATTTGGCTTTCTTCTTGCTAAGTGTCATGACAAGTTAGATTTTATGAATCCATCCAAGATACTCTCTATAATTGATAAGCTTGTATTCTTTATGTTGTTTTGATTGAAATATATCGACGACACCACTCATCCCCCTCTATTTTATCATTTAGATATATATTATTGAAGAATAAATAGGAGAAATCTATGTCTCAAACATGTGAATATGAAAGGCTTATATAAACACAAATTTCTACAAACCTGCTCTTTAAAAATTCATCATGCATGGCTATAATTTATGGTAATCTAATACTAAAATTAGATAAAGAGAAATTGGATGGAAATATTCATAAATCAAAGAGTGAAACACTCATATGTCATTCCTTAGGCCTCAAATATTGATGAGAGGTTGATTTGTCTTGTAATATGGTATATAAAAGGTGCATATGAATTAACCATTTGTATTTGAGGTTAATTACTTATCATATTCATAAATTGAGATAAAAAAATCAATCTTCTTAAGAGATCCTTTTTTAAGTGTAAAATTATTCATAAAACTTTAACACATAGGCTTTAGGCTTTGGACCACATGCATCTTCAAAACCATTTGAAACTTTATAGGTTATTCCATATAAATAGATTAAATTACAATGCAATTGCTATGGTAAACTTTGAATAAATTGATGGATTTCTAAGCCTTAATAAAAAAAATTACTCATAGGATAAATTCCAGAGGATCAAATATAAGATAGCCACAATATAGTAAGATCGAGATAATGATGTAAGTAGAATAATATGATAAAACTAATATGTATATCAAGGCTTATAATATATCAACTAAAATTCATTAATAAGCAACAATATGAATGTAAATATCCTGAATCATACATGTACAAAGCATTTAGCACAACTTACAATATTAGTTTTGCTCAAAATATATGAAAAATTATTTCTATTTATCTTACAAATATAGCACTTGAATCTCTACACTTGATAATTGTATGATTGAATAATTGATGATTGCTTCTCTATTGAGTACTATATAACCATAGTAGAATGACTCTATGGATACTTGATTATTCCTTTCCATATGCCAAGTTTCATGACTCTTGGCTTCTCTACTTGACACTTGTATACGCATGACTCTATATTGTATGTACACCTAGACATCACTCTTTAGTTAGCACACTCTAATATAAAGACAATTGTGCACACTTACATATAAGACACTTGTGCACATAAATTCACATTACACTTGCACACTCACTCACATGACACTTGTGCATTTCCTACATATACACACTTACATAACACTTGTGCATTTCTTACACATTATTACATTACATAAAATATTACTCACACTTTAAACTAAGACTCAACCCTAATCTAATATTTACAAGATGTACCATGGAGGTACCATGGGGGTACATTAGTATGTACCAAATAATGTAATATACTCCAACATCCCCCTATATTATATTACTTGGTTATTGAAGACTATAGTCATCAATCATGGTTTTTGTACTTCAAGTGGTCTTTCAATTGATTTGATCTTTATGTTGATATTTATTTGGTTATTCTTCTTGTTTGAATTCAACTCCATGTTCTTCAGTCTTTGTAGCTTCAATATTACAAGTCTCTTGAACTTTATCATTATCATCAAATTCTTGCATAATAATATTTCCTTTATCATTGTTCTTCGAATAATTTGACCCTTTCTTTTTCTATATAGAGACTTTAGAAATTCCACACTTGGATCCATTGTTATAAGATGCTTCAAAAATAAGTATTTGAAAAATATAATCTAATTTGAATATTAATGCTCTTTCAAATATCTTACAATACTTCTTGTAGTAACAAAAAATAGATGAATGAGATTTTCTTCCACAATATTTACATGGATGAAGACTCCAACAGTTTTCTTTTTCATGGCCAATTCTATTGTAATAGACGCATTTTATCTATATTTAAATTTTTTTATTCATCCTTCTTAGAGCTTCAAGTTCATCTATCTTCTTAATAAAATAACATAACCATTTATGTACAACCAAAGCTATTCTCTCCTTATTTTCCATGTAGATAAATAGTAGATGATGAAAGTCTTCAATATTTTTAGTAGTTTCTATTTTTGAGATTGGAGAACTACTAGAATAAGGTTTTGTAGTAACAAGATCCAATTGAGTGTTCTCTTGACTATTTTGTAATCTTGTTAATTTCTCCTTATTATCTAAGTCTTCTATAATTTTTTGAAAATAATATTTTAGTTTACTTGCTATATCTTCATTATTGAATGCACTCTTAACAATTTTTTCCATGATATGCAAACAATGTTAATAATATATTATTTTTTATGTAGACTACCTTATATCTCCCTAGGTTGTAGAAACTAAGAATTTTATAAATTTATTTTTTCCTAAGTTTGAATTTGAACTCCTTTTGACTCCCAAATTAATTTTTAAGTATTCAATAATCTTCTACTTTTAGAAAAATATTAAACAAACTATTAAAGAAACCTTATAACTGTTGGCAATTTTGGGTACCTTGGGTACATTGCCTTTACTCTAAGTGTAGATGTTGTCATTGATGTCAAGAAGGTCTTGAAGCAATTTGGTTTGATGTCAAAGAATGTGTCTTGATGAAGGTTTCAGCATGGAAAGTGAGTTTCCAAGAAGATTAGGGTAGCCCAGTTGCAAAAGATCAAGAAAAAGACAAGTAAGAAAAAAGTATGCAGTAGGCTGGAAAAACTGTCGTGATTTCGGGACATGTTTTAGGAGAGAGAAAGCGCTGGCAAAACTGTCACGATTTCACGACATGTTTGAGGAGAGAGAAAGTGTTGGCAAAACTGTCACGATTTTGCAACATGTTTGAGAAGAGAGAAAGTTCGGGCAAAAGTGTCACGATTTCACGACATGCTAGAAGACAGAGACGAAGCTAGCAAAACTGTCACGATTTCGCGACATGTTGGCAGAGAAAGAGAGCAAGTTGGAAAGTGTCACGATTTCGTGACATGTCACATTTTTGCGACTCAAAAAGTGCAGGAAGGCAGAGAGGGAAAAGTGTCGCGATTTCGTGACACATTGCCAGGAAAGTTGTACGGACAAAAAGGTGTCGCGATTTCACGACATAATGCAGAAAAGAGAGTCTGCAGTGTGAACTGTCGCGATCTGCGACAAGATCGAAGAGAGAGAATGTTATTCAGGAACTGTCATGATTTTGCGATATGATGCAAAGTTCCAAGTGAGGACTGTCACATTTTTGCGACATGCTACAGAGGTCAAGTTGAGTACTGTCATAATTTCGTGACATGCTGAAAAGCTCGAAGTGAGAACTGTCGTGATTTCATGACATGTAGCAAAAGGGAAGAGTCTGAAAGGAGAAGCATCGTAATTTCATGACAGGTTGCAAGGAAAGCTTTTGGAAGCTAAAAGCGTTGCGATTTCACGACAGGATGAAAGAAAAATGTACGGATGTAGAAAGTGTCATGATTTCGTGACAGGTAGAAGTGAAGAAGCCAGCAGGATGAAGATGTCATGATTTCATGACATGTCACAGTTTCGCGACCAGAAGGCAAGTGCAGACTCCAGTGTAGGAAGATGTCGCAATTTTGCGACATGTCACAGTTTCGCAACTCTAAGAGGAGAGAGACTGTACGGCGTCAGTAATGTCATGATTTCACGACAAAAGTAAAGAAGAAGGCCATGAAGATAGAAGGGTCATGATTTCATGACAGAATTGAGATGACATCAGCAAGAGGCAAAGGTGTCGCGATTTCGTGACAGAAGCACAAAGGAAGTCGACAAAGGCCAAGGTGTCACGATTTCGCGACAACAGGCTATAGAATGTGTACGGCTATAAAAGTGTCACGATATCGTGACATGTTGTAGTTTTACGAGAAAAGCTACAGAACAGTAGAGGTGATTGAAGCTAACAAAGTTAACCTTGAGCCGACGAAGTGTAGGGTTGTGCAGTCGACGTTGTTTTAGGGTAACAGCCGACTAAGATTGAGTGTTTTGATCTTAGAATTTATGCTATAAAAGGAGGACTGTTTTCGAGTTTCAAGGTATCGAATGCGAGTATCGAACTTGCACAAGTAAATTCTGCGGTGCGCAGAGATCGAGTCGAATCAATTCGAGTGAAGTGTGCGAGATGCAGCCATAACAACGCAGATAGCGCAGAAGTGGCGAGTTGATGCGCAGAAATAGGAGTTTGATCGCAGAGTGTTGAAGTGCTGTTGTATTTACGAAGATAGTGCAAAGGTTGGAATTTGATCAAGGGTGACTGTGATTGTGGCTGTATTTGCATAGACAGATTTGTGTTTCATATTCTTAAGAAAAGCATATTACATCTATCTTATTCTTTTGAGATTTAAGATTGAGATTGGGAATTAAGTATAGAACATATTGAGTCTCTAACAATTCTCTTTATGCTTCTATGAGGTTGATGAATCACATTGGGTCTCTAACAATTCTCTTTGTGAGTTCATGCTAAGCAAGTTTTCTTTGTAAGCTTGCTAAGGTTTTTGGATAGGTTCAGGTGGGGATTTGAGAGCAGGTTTTGGACAAGTCATTGAGAGGGCTTGTTGGACAGCATTGAGCAAGCATTTGTTGAAGCTTGTGGAGCAATTTGGGTAGGTTCTAAGTGAGAACTTGCAAAGTAGATCTGAAACAAGTCTTGAATACTTGGGTGAAGATCAAGCCGGCATTAGCACAAGCTGGTGAACCATTTCTGAGAACCAGAGTTGAGGACCAGTTGAGGACAGATATCGATAAAGAGTTGAGGATAGATTTGTGCCTAATCGAAGGATTGTGTTTGGTGAAGATCAAAGAAATATGAAGAGGACATTTGTGCTAGATCGAAGGTTTGTGTTTGGTGCAAATTCGAGGACCAGCTTTGGGGTGATAGAGTTGAGGACAGAGGTCTCCAGCCAAAGCAGGAAATACAGGTGTCTTCTGTGGATAGAGATCCATTTGCTAAGGGCAACGAAGGCAGAGGTCTTCTAGAGGATCACCAGCCAGAGCAAAGTTAGGGGAAGGTATCTCCTTTGAGCAGTGGCTCATAAACATTGTAATTGGGAAGGTTTCCTAAAGAACTGTGATATAACTTTTAGAGAAAAGTTTTATCCGTGGAGTAGCCCACTTTGGGTGAATCACGTAAATTGTTGTGTAACTTTGTGGATGATTTTTTGCATTGTTTTGATATTGCTTTGGATATATTGCTTTACTGTTTTAAAGTATAAAATAAAAAGTATAAAGAGGTCTTATACTGTTCACCCCCCCCTCTCAGTATAAGCTTGTGTTCTTCAATAACTCCAAAATAAATTAAACTTCAAATAATTACTTCTAGATAAAACTTATCACTCCAAGTAAACTATATAAACTAACCAAAATAAATAAACCTTATTGCTCCTTTAATAAATCAAACTTTAATACTTTAATAAACCTTCTAATTCCTACCTTATCACTCCTAAAATATTACAAATCCTAAAAAATATTTGAAATACCTTTCGAAAATTGTGTATACCTTATCTTCTCTTCAACCATTGTAAGAATGAATGCATGCTGCTCATGCAAAATAACTTTAAAAAGTCTACAAAAAATTAAAGTCCTCAAGTGATTCCTCCTCAAATGGAATATGAAATGTTTACAAATATGTGAAAAATAATTTTCCTCTAGGTTAAATGAGAGTTGTGCTATACCAAAAGCATTATAGATGTTTCAAAGATTTATGTTACTCATTTTTCATTATGATAGATGACTAGGTTGGTGAATGAATCACTAATAATGCATTACTTTTATGTTCTCCTTTCACAATCTCAACACTCAATATTCCACTTAGACCTTGCTATTGGACAATTGGTATACTTGTTGTTTATCTTAGACACCATGTTGCATCTTGCATTGCACCTTACTATATCTTGGATGTCATGTTGTTGTTCCTTAGATGATTCTCGAGCAAGCTCGCATTCTTCTCAAGCTCTTAGGTGTGCTTGGGATTTTTTTGAGCTCTCTTGGATGGATTGGAATATTCTCAAGATCCTTAAGCTTACTTGAAAATTTTTCTGTAAACATGAAGTCTTTATTGGGCATGAGTTGAATGACTCAATCAACATGTAGCTATGCTTTCCCTAATACAATTCATGTTTGTATTGCATGTTCTATTATGTAGTTATTTGTAATATATGTCCTTTGTTTCTAATGCTTGTATAGATGTCCTTCTTGCTAGTTTTTCTTTGTTTGGCATATTATTGGCTTGAAGTTGTTCTAATATTTCTTCTTACATTGGATACACCTTTAAAACATCTATTGGGTTCTAGCTTAGACTTCAAATCTTCTTTGAATTCATATTATCTTTCCTATAGTTTTCACTCTAGGATTAAGCTCTTCTTTATTTTACTTTGAACCGACTTCTCTTTGCTTCTGGTTTTGGCCTTTGGGACATCACCTCTTTGTTGTTTTATTGAGTCAAATATCATTGTCTTGATATTTCAAACCTCTAGCTTCTTCTACATCTTGAACTTTGGGTGATTTCTCAATGATTCTTGCTACACTTTAGAATCTAGAGTCAAAATTTTCTCTTCTTAATTGTATATATATATATATATATATATATATATGGTTACCTCTGTTAAGAATATTGTCAAGCTCAATATCAATGACCTGATTATTATTGAAACTTTATCAAGATCTCTATTTTAGATATCATTTCAGAATAAGTAACCTCTATATTTTGTTGCTCTTCTATCTCTGTCAAGGTCTATATGACCTAAGTCTTCAATATATCTTAAGTCAAGGTCTCACTTCAAGACCTAAAATTTTTTTATGTCAAGGTCTATCTTCAAGACCTAAATCCTTAATATTCTACAACTTAAATTAATATTTGCTTGATAAAAGCTTACATTTAGATAGATATATTAGTCCTTGATATATCCTTCTCCTTTTTTTCTTACGTTTGCACTAGAAGATGAAATTGTTCTCTATCTATTGTAGGAGGATTCTCACTCTTCTGACGATCAATATCTACTATAGCAATATCAAGGTGACGTTAAATTTCCTTGATGCCTCAATTAAAAACAAGGTGATTTGATTGTATTGAATCCTTCAACTCTATTCTAGTTTGATAGAAAGTGGTGTCAAGTATTATATGTATCCCTAAAATCCTTTTGATGTTAAGGGTTGGTTATTTCCATGAATGATCAACTATCTAAAATTTGATTCACCCTCCAATAGATGATTCCTTGTCTTCACTAGTTATAATCATGGAAAGACCCTATAGATGAGTCCTAGTCTTCACTAGTTATTTTGCAATCATGGAAATACTCTATAGTTGAGTCCTAGTCTTCACTAGTTGTTTCTACAACTACCAAAAAACTCTAGCCTTTTTACTTACTTAAAGTAGATATACTTTAAACCAATTTTATCAAGCTAGAAAAAATTAATTTTATATGTAGCTAAATAAATTCAATCTATATAATAAACTAATCGCAGTAGCTTTGATACCAATGATGGATTTTTAAGCCTTAATATTTATATATACAAATCATAGGATCAATTCCATATGATCAAATATAAGATAGACATAAGATAGTAAGATCAATATAATGATGTAAGTAGAATAATATGAGCAAACTATTATGTATATCAAGGCTTATAATATATCAATTAACATTCATTAATAAATGAAAATATGAATGTAAATAGACTTAATACATGTACAAAGCATTTAGCACAACTTACAATATTAGTTTTTCAAAATGTATGCAAACTTTATTCCTCTTTCTCTTACAAATATAGCACTTGACTCTCTACACTTTATAATTATATGATTGAATTATCAATGATCAATGCTTCTCTATGGGAGTATTATATAGACATAGTAGAATGACTCTTTGCATACTTGACTATTCCTTTCCATATGTCAGGTCTCATGACTCTTGGCTTCTTTACTTGAAACTTGCATACACAACTCCATCTTGTATGCACACCAAGATATGAGTCTTCACTTAGTACAGTCTAATCTAAAGACACGTGTGAATAACACAAGCTTATACTGAGAGGGGGGTGAACAGTATAAGACCACTTTTTACTTTTCGTTCGAAATCAATATTATGCAGTGTATAGATAGCGGTATCAATAGCAGTAATTAAAGCAATGCGTAAAACACCATACACAATAGAGACAAATTTTAAAATGGTTCACCCAATATGGGTTACCTCCACAAAGAAAATATTTATTATAAATATTTTTCAAATAGTCTTTTGGAAATCCTTCCCAATTACAATTTTTATGGACATTTGTCCAAAGGAGATGTTAATCCCCTAAATCTAGTTTGTGTATCTCTATCTATAGGAGAACTCCTTCTCCTCTGCTCTAGTTGGTGATCCTCTAAAATACACTGCCTCCACTGCACTGACTCTAGATCTCTCTCCACTTGAATACTCTTGTCCTCACTCAGAAGACCTGTCCTCAATATCCTGGTTGATGGATCTCTATCCATTGGAAAAATTTTTCTCTCTACTTTGTCACCTCCAAAGCTCTATATTAACATTGTACTAAACATAGTCTAGTCAGTATAGCACAGCTCTACTCAATCTCTTGCACTAAACATAGTACATTCAGTCTAGCACAAATCTACTCAATTCTTGCACCAAACACAGTCTAGTTGGTCGAGCACAAGTCCACTCAAATCTACACTAACCACAGATATAGCACAAATATTCTCAATAGGTCCACTTAAAACCTTCTCAAATCTGCTCAACAGGTCCACTCAAAACCTGCTCAAATCTGCTCAATAGGTCCACTCAGAACCTGCTCAAATTTGCTCAATAGTTCCACTCAAAACTTGCTCAAATATGCTTAATAAGTCCACTCAAAACCTGCTCAAATCTGTTCAACAAGCTCACACAGAACTTGTCTAAATCTTCTCAATATGTCCACTCGAAACCTACTCAAATCTACTCAACAAGCTCACATAGAACTTTTCCAAATCTGCTTAATAGGTCCACTTAGAACCTGCTCAAATATGCTCAGCATGTCCATTCAAAATCTGTTCAAATATTCTCAACAAGATCACATAGAACTTGTCCAAATCTTCTCAACATGTCCACTTAGAACC
Source organism: Wollemia nobilis (assembly GCA_028583015.1). Lineage (NCBI taxonomy): Eukaryota > Viridiplantae > Streptophyta > Pinopsida > Araucariales > Araucariaceae > Wollemia > Wollemia nobilis. The sequence goes on from JAQPPZ010002105.1 coordinate 150,207, forward strand.
TTCTCAAATCTTCTCAATAGGTCCACTCATAACATATTCAAATATGCTTAATAGGTTCACTCAAAACCTTCTCAAATCTGTTCAATAGGTTCACTCAGAACCTTCTCAAATCTGCTCAATAGGTTCACTTAGAACCTTATCAAATCTACTTAATAGGTTCACTCAGAACCTTCTCAAATCTACTCAACAAGCTCACACAAAACTTGTTCAAATCTGCTCAACAAGTCCTCTCTAGGACTTGCTCAAATCTACATTGCAAGCTTCCACAAAAGCTCACACAAAATTAGTCCACAAGCCTTCTCAAATACTTGACTCAAATCAGCTTAACAAGTCCACACAGAACTTGTCCAATCTCATATAAGCATAAAGAGAATTGTTAGAGACTCAATATGTTCTACACTCAATGCTCAATCACTTTATCAACTCAATCTCATAGAATCATAAAGATAATTTTTAGAGACTCAATATGTTCTATACTCAATGCTCAATCACTTTCTCAACTCAATCTCATAGAAGCATAAAGATAATTGTTAGAGACTCAATATGTTCTATTATCAAAGCTCAATCTCAACTCAAATTAGAATATAGAATAGTTTGTTTCATGGAACTTGAACAACCACTTCACACATTCACTTGACTAGGCTCAATTAATTCTACTCAACCAATCACCTCAAGGAACAACTCTTTCTCACAAACCCTAGTCCAAGCATGTATCACCCAACTCAAAATGTTTCCAACAATGCTCGACATAAATCTCACATAACAATGATACTCATGTTCTTTTCTAACTTAAGTTCAAGTTCTTTGCATAACCAATTATCTAACAATTCTAATAAAACATTCTTTATCTAACAACGATACTCATGTTCTTCTTAAACCCCAACTCAGATTTTTCACACAACCAATGATTTCAACAACAATGCTTATAAAACAAGGTTTAATCACAACTCTCAATCCATAAAACCTTGAAGCATTAAACCAACCATTTTTTAAAATGAAACCCTAATCAATTCCTTTTCACTCCAAATTTAATTTTCAATCAAGCCAATCAACCAACTCAATAGAGAAGAATTTTACCCATACCTTTTTGTTTCCAAGAAGTTGTCCACAAAATCTGTCACACTTTCACAAAACTCTTTTTCAAACTCACATAAGGATTAGAGGACTTTAATTAAAATCATAATGCAAAATATAACTTTAAATACACCTGTTTACTCCAACTTAATTTTCACATCCACAAAAGTCCTTTTAGAAGAAAACCCTTATCAAAATAATGACCAACAAGTCTCAAAATAAATCTCAATCAACACTTTATCATAACTCCTTATTTCTCCTAAAATATAATTCTCAAAATAATAATCTCCAAATAATAATTTTCAAGTAAATATCAACACTTCACTTTCAAAAATAATCACAACAACCTCATTTTAATAAATTTTATTAAAACTTTAATTAACCCTATGATATCCTTATCACTCCAACCTTAGGGCATAATTATAAAAAGTAATTAACAAAACATTCATACTTTCCTCAAGGGGATCTGACCCCACAAACTTCCTTCTCCGTGAACGCCTTAGCCGCGGCTAAGGTTGCCACATGAGCTACCCGCTTGTTTGCAAAGGGAGAAGCACCACGTGCTTCTTCTTTACAGTTTCCTTGCCCACGTTTTAAAAAAATGTGTCCTGACACTTCCACAATAATCCACCAAAACTCTTTGTAGGAATTTAACGCACAACCTCCATTCTCTTAATGCCTTCACTCTCTCCAAGCTACCACTAGGCCACACTACCCAATATTATTTGGGGGTGGTCTGTCTCCACGTTATCCTGTGCTTTCCCTTCTTTAAAATTTTAAGCCACGAGCTCTTTTTCGCATGTGCCAATGAATTAATTCTCCAAGCAAGGATGAATAATAATAAACTTTGGGCATGTATTTATATTGCCCTTCCACCTTTGTTTAGACGTCGGTGCTTTTTAGAAAATGCATTACATCGGTGCTTTAAGGCTTCGAAGGCCTTAGTAAACCCAACCTTGGGTTTTAATTAAATTTACTTTTGGTCTTTATAAAACCCTTGCATTATAAAATATTATAATAAGGATTATAATTATTTTATTTGGGCTTTCACCATGGCAATTTTAATATTATAATAACCATCATTATTATATTAATCCTTCAATAAAGTTCTTTTAATATTTATTTATAAAATTTAAATTCATGTTGAATTTAAATAATTTATAAAATAAATATTATAACTCTTTTTTAACTTCTGTCTTTTGCACTATTTCCCTCGATCGTTTGCCTTCTTGTTGGATATCAAATAACTATCTTTGTTCTCTTTATTTCCTAATAAAATTACTAATTACCTCATCTGGTGACATCAATGACAACTTTGACTTAGGGACTCAAAATGTCCAACAATCTCCCCCTTTGTCATTTATGGCAACTCATATTCTTTTACTGAAACCTGACCTTATTTTTCTTTTTGCTCCCCCTAGGACATTGCTCCCCCTGGCTCAATGCTCTCTCAAATATCAAATCTCTCCCCATATCAAATCTCTCTCCAATACAAAAATCACACAAATCTCTCCCCCTTTGACATCAATGGCAAAGGGTCACCTTTGAGACTCGGGGCTAAGAATGAGCCTCTTAGCTTAGACCCTCCTCCACCTCCACAAGAGGTGGTTAATTCTGGGATGGGAGTATTTCTACTAGTCAAAAGCATTTTTCTTTACCTTTATCTTTTTCCCTTCTTTTTTGAGTTTTCTAAATCCTCTGACTATTTCTATCCAAGTCATCATCCATGTTCTTGTCATCATTCCTGTTCTTGTTCCTGTTTCTATTCTCATCCATGTTCCTATTCATGTTCCTATTCGTGTTCTCATCCATGTTCTTTTTCCTATTCATGTTCCTGGTCCTATTCATATTCATGTTCCTATTCATATACTTGTTCCTGTTCATGCCTATTTCTGGAATATTTGCTCTACACCATCTTGTTGTGTGGCCATAATTATTGCACTTATAACACTTGATGTTATTATTCCTTGGACATGCAAATGTTTTATTATTTCTCCTAGCAAAGCCATATCCTCTTCTATCATGAATCTTACAATTCATTGCCTTGTGACCAAACTCATTACATGAGTAGCAATACCCTTGGAAAATTTTTCCTTTCCCATATTCATGTCTTTCACGTGTCCTGCACTGTGAAGCCATGTGCCCAAACCTGTGACATGAAAAACATCTTCCATTGAATCTTCCTTGTCTTGACCTCATTGATCTCATGTTATGATTGTTGTTCCATTTGTACCTTCTCTATGCATTATTCCTATCTTTGTTGAACCCTCTATTGTCCAACTCATCCTTTGATGTTTCACTCCCACTTATCCTATCTTCTTTTGATGTATCTTCTTCTAAATTTTCTTCTTCTTCAAGACTTGTGATAGAATTTTCTCCCCATTTATTTTTAACCTTTTTGGAACCAAGACATGCCTTGTTTGTCGCTCCTCTTTGTATCTTGACTATTTTATCCACATTCTTTGTACTGGTTACATACTTGTATAGCTTACTCTTGGAATCTTCTAAATCTTCTTTTAGTAGTGCCACTTCTTGTGCTAACTTCTCACATTCCAAAATCTTTGATTCTAACTTATCTTTGAACTTGTTTGCCTTAGCCTTGATTTTTATAAATCCTCTATGAGCAATAATATTTCTTCATCACATTCTTGAAACTGACTTTCAAGCTTAGAGTGTTGCTTTCTTACCTTATTTTTAGTTTCAAGGGCATAGATGAGTTCTCCCTTGATATCATAGCCATTCTCTGTTGAATAATCTCCTATTTTTTTGCCTTTGTCCACATCATTACTTTCCTTTGGCTTGTCTTCTATAGAATCACTCACTTCTTCTTCTAATACCATTAGAAGATTTTCATTTGGTCTTTCAAGTGCATCTTCAAAATCATCATCACTGAAACTATAACTATCCCTTGTGCAATCATCTTCAAGATGTCCAAATTTAATACATCTAAAACGCTTGAGAATAACTAGAGTCTTTTTCTTAACTGGTTCATTTTCTTCAATCATAAATAGGACTTCATCTCTATCATTGTCTAAAAAACTAGCATCACTATAAATTGAGTACTTACTTGCATTCCGCATAGTAGCTTCTCTTTTGTCTTTGGAAGAACTTATTTCCTTGTTTGTTTTTTCCATCCCTGCTTTTCTTCTGGTACCTGTATATTTTAGATTCCCTGTATCTGTGATCCTATTTTTCTTCATCATTGTTATTCTTTGGCTCTTTACAATCTATTGCAAAATGTCCATACTTTCCACAATTGAAACACTTAATAGATATTAGATCTATGGGTCTTATGGAACCTTTATCTCTTCTACCATAATTAGCTTCTTCATCACTGGATGACTCATTGCTTGATTCTGACTTCTTACCCTTTGTTTTCTTGTTCACTTTGAATGTAGTCTCTTTCGGAGGGATATGATATTTTTTTCTTATCTCAAAAGTTGTAAGCATGCCAAGCAAAGAATTTCTTGTCAAACAATCACTATCAATTGATGTTTCTATAGCAGATACCTTTTCACTATACCTATTTGGAAGATTTATCAATATATTATCACAAGCATTAGATTCATCAACCTTCATTCCAAGACCTCTCATTTCATGTACAAGTTCATCAATATTATTGAGATAATCATGAATTTTTCATCATATTGCATCCTTAAGTTCTCAAATTCTCTTTTGAGATTTCTGATCTTAGATTTCCTAACACCTTTATCTCCTTCATATATGTTATGTAGTATTTCCCACATTTTTTTCTGTTTTACAATCCATAACCTTCATAGATTTTGATCTACGCAATCCTTTTATAATTGCATTCATGGCTATTGAATTTGAATGCTTTTGGAGCTTACCTTCCTTATCTATAGAAGGATTGACTGTTGAATCATATCCAAGTTCCACTGCATCCCAAACTTCATTGCCAAGTGTCATTAGGTGAAATCTCATTAGCATACATCAATACAGAAATTCACTTTCATCAAATATTGGTACTGCATTATTGATGGACCCATCCCTTTGATCCTTTTGATACATTATGTTCTTATACCACTTTTCCTTCAAGTTGTCAAACTCTTCTGAAGGAACCCGCTCTGATACCAATTGAAGAACACAAGCTTATACTAAGAGGGGGGTGAACAGTATAAGATCACTTTTTACTTTTCTTTCAAAAGCAATATTATGCAGTGTATAGATCGCAGTATCAATAGTAGTAATAAAAGCAATGCACAAAACACCATACACAATAGAGACACATATTTTAATGTGGTTCACCCAATGTGGGCTACCTCCATAGAGAAAATATTTCTTTTAAATATTTCTCAAATAATATTTTGGGAATCCTTCCAATTACAATGTTTATAGACCTCTGTCCAAAGGAGATGCTAATACCCTAAATCTGGTTTGTGGATCTCTATCCATAGGAGAACTCCTTCTCCTCTGCTTTGGCTGGTGATTCTCTAAAAGACATTGCCTCCACTGCACTGACTCTGGATCTCGCTCCACTTGAATACTCTTGTCCTCACTCATAAGACCTGTCCTCAATGTTTTTGCTGATGGATCTCTATCCACTGGAGACTCTATTCTCTCTGCTCTATCACCTCCAAAGCTTTATCTAAATACTATACTAAACACAGTCTAATAAGTCTAGCAGATCTCTGATCAATCTCTTACACTAAACATAGTACATTCAGTCTAGCACAAATCTACTCAACTCTTACACCAAACATAGTCCAGTCGATCTAGCACAAGTCCACTCAAATTTATACTACACACATTTCATTCAGTCTAGCACAAATCTGCTCAATAGGTCCACTCAGAACCTTCTAAAATATGCTCAACAGGTCCACTCAGAACCCACTCAAATCTGCTCAATCAGTCCACTCAAAACTTGTTCAAATCTGCTCAACAGGTCCACTTAAAACCTGCTCAAATTTGATTAATAGGTCCACTCAAAACTTGCTCAAATATGCTCAACAAGATCACACAAAACTTGTCCAAATCTACTCAACAGGTCCACTCAAAAACTGCTTAAATATACTAAATAAGCTCACATAGAACTTGTCCAAATCTGCTCAATAGGTCCACTCAGAACTCGCTCAAATTTTCTCAACATGTCCACTCAAAATCTGTTCAAATCTGCTCAACAAGCTCACACATAACTTGTCCAAATCTTCTCAACATGTCCACTCAGAACCTGCTCAAATTTCTCAACATGTCCACTCAGAACCTATTCAAATGTGCTCAATAGGTTCACTCAAAACCTTCTCAAATCTGCTCAATAGGTTCACTTAGAACCTTCTCAAATCTGCTCAATAGGTTCACTCAGAACCTTCTCAAATTTTCTCAATAGGTTCACTCAGAAATACTTATCAAATTTTCTCAACAAGCTCACACAAAACTTGTCCAAATCTGCTCAACAAGTCCTCTCTAGAACTTGCTCAAATATGCATTGTAAGATTCCATAAAAGCTCACACAAAATTAGTCCACAAGCCTTCTCAAAGACTTACCTCAAATCATCTTAACAAGTCCACACAGAACTTGTCCAATCTCATAGAAGCACAAAGAGAATTGTTAGAGACTCAATATGTTCTACACTCAATGCTTAATCACTTTATCAACTCAATCTCATAGAAGCATAAAGATAATTTTTAGAGACTCAATATGTTCTGTACTCACTGCTCAATCACTTTCTCAAATCAATCTCATAGAAGCATAAAGAGAATTGTTAGAGACTCAATATGTTCGATTCTCAAAGCTCAATCTCAACTCAAATCAAAATATAGAATAGTTTGTTTCATGGAACCTAAAAAACCACTTCACACATTCACTTGACTAGTGTCACGACCCATCTTGGAGGGACTACTATTTATATTATGATAGCTGATTTATAATGCTTATTGTACTTGCATTATATTGGTTTTAGTCAAGAGAAAATGATGTTGCATGCATTGACTGTTGCAGGAACAAATATTCTTGAATGTGGGAGATTTACCATTGAGAGATGAGAGGGTAAATGATGACCAAGACAACTCAGCAAGTAAAAGCTCGTATTCCTATCTTCACTAGTTACCTCCCTGACGGCAATGGTACTTGAGTATAACTCCAAAATTTTTGCCACTCAAAGGAAAAATAGTGATGGGGGATACTGAGCACATGCATCGAATGCTTGTATGCCTTTTGAGTGATTTATATTTGATTTTACAATTAAATTTGTATGATATTGGCATAGTGGAATTTTAAATTAATTAATGATTCACTATTCATTGTTCATTGTTCACTATTCACTGTTCATTGTTCACTATTCATTGTTCATTGTTCACTGTTCACTATTCACTATTCACTATTTACTATTCACTATTTACTATTCATTATTTACTAAACTGGGTGAAGTGTCCTATTATACAAACTTGTCCAATTTTGATTGGACAAAAATAAAGAGAACATTATATTGACTTGATGGTCCTATCCTTTCCTCCACATGGCAACTTTAGGATGACCAGAATGGTAGGTGAGATTCTTCCAATTTCACTCTTGCAACACTCGTCTACCAAATAGTAGTAGATAGACACCATTTTTATTAAAATAATTAGGTGCCCACAAAGTGGACCCAATTTTGATTGAACTTTAAAGGACTTTAGAATTATTAAAAATATATATATACCCCATCCTTTTGGGAATTACCCACTTGGCTCCCCTACATAGGTGGAAATAAAAGGGAAATCCCTCCTATTATCATTAACAATTCTAAATTTGTATCCATTCTATACCTCAATAGTATTAGTTTTGTATTTTCTCCCATAAAAAGGGGACACAAAACAAGATAATATCACCTACCTTAACCTTATTTGGACCCTCTTCAACTTCCTAGATTACCCTCTACATGACATAAAAAGTCTTAAGGGACCCAAGGCATCTTTTAATAATAAAATAATAAGGCCATTATTTGGCCATAAGTGGAAATTTTTTCTATAAATAGAGGGCACCTTGGGAAGAAAGGGGTATCTAGGAAATCTCAAGGCTTAGGGATTACGCTCCACTTAGGTGGATCAGAAACCAAAAATATTTGAGAAAGTACTAAGAATTAGGTATAAGGGGAGGAAATCTTGAAAAACCTAGGGAGTATGCTCTCGGTGGATCAGAAACCAGAAGGTTTGAAAGACTTCCTAGTGGAAGAAAAATATATTTAGAGTTATCCTTTGAAGCTGAGAAGATAATAGGTTGTGCTGAAAAAAAAAGGAAGCAAGAGGAGGAAATACCCAAGTCAAGTAGGATCACCTTGCAAGGATTCCAGGTTGGAACTTTCCACTCTACTTCTTTACTAGAATTTTATCTGGCTTAACTTTTGAAGTGAGGATGTTTTATACTGCTTGATTATAAAGTGTAACCATAGTTGATGATCTATGATGTATGGGATACATGAAGGCTTATTATAAGTGCATAGAATTTAGTAATTTCTTGTGCCTTTCAATGAAGAATGGTTTCTGTGTAGAGAATACATATATATCATGTGTTTGAAAAATAATTGGAATTGTCTTGAATAATTAAATAGTATTGCATATGTTGACTTGATGTATGCAGGGTATCTAATAGAAAAGTGAAAGTTTTGTATTCATGCAATGAAATTTGCTAAGTGATCATTTAACTCTTTTGTAAGATTTGAATTTATATATTTTGGATATTTGTATTAAAGAAATCGATTTCAATTTAAATGCTTTTTTTTGTGATAGAATGAAGTCATACACTTTCTTAACATAATATGTATGGTAAACTTCTAGTATTGAAGGAAAATATTGGTGTCTTTTACCTTAGGAAGAGGTATGGGACTCTTCCTTGAATGAAGATAAACCAAACATATGATGACAAGGATTGTGCAGTAGACTTTACTTTGCATGATGATTGATATATTTCTAAGAATGTTCATTAACATGAGATATGCAACTAGCAAAGTTAATATTGCATGTATGCATTTAAATATGAAAAATCATGGTTTGCTTGTGTTACATTGGCATACTCTGCATGTGATTTGTCCTAATCCCTTAAAAACCCATCTCTCACACATAATGGAGATGCAAAAAAACCAGAGGAGAACCATTCAAGCGCTAAAGAAGATTGTACTGTAGTTCATTTTGTATAAGCATGTTTTGATATGATCTTATTGTAGTCTTTAAGGGCTGAAATGATTAAGCCAAGTTATGTAATATTTGATGTATTTCTCTACTTGCTTTTGGATATTGAAGGGAATACTTTTATATGATGTAAAAAAAAAACTCAAATAGATGGTAAATGATGTATGATCTTGGAAAAATGATCAAATGAAAATATCTTGAGTAAATCTTGATAGCAGTTATGAATAGATGCTAATGTTCTTTTTGTAAATAGATATTACTTGTATGAATGCTTATTTCAAGTTATGGAAATGTGAGTGTAAAATATATGATGATATTTGGTTGTTTAGTAGCATCATTTATTTATATGGATTTTAGTAAAATAGAGACACAATTATGTAATCATTCCAAATATTTAAAATTAAGGCATAGGACCCACCACCAGCATCAAACTAACAACACCTTGATGACAAGAAATATTATAATAACGCTTAAGATGTTTAACCCAAGTTGTATGTAAGTTTCCATAATGAGCAATAGATTAATGGAATCTCCTAAGACACTAACCTTTGTTGGTATTTTGGAGAATTGGAGAGAGGTATTCCTTTGGTGAGGAATTATTCTCCTAATTGGTTGGTACAACCATCAAGATGTCCTCTTGTCATTTGGAAAATGTATTATGAGGACATAGCCATTGCACTTTGATATTCATCCACCATTATGGGATGGTGAGATGGTGTTGTTGGGGTTGACGCTCCAACTTGCAATTGGCTCAAAAAGACATATAGAGGTTGGTGCTTCTATTTATTTAGTCTATTGCAATTTAGACTACTTACATCTTATTGGGAAAACTTTGTCTTAGAATGTTATTATAACCTTAACTTATCGAAATGTGACCAAAGAAAAACTCAAAAAAAAAAACGTGTAGTGACAATTGGGGGCGTTATATTTGGTATCATAGCCTAGGCTAACTGATAGATTCTAGATAAATCTAGGTTAGTAAAAGATATGGGACATGGATCAAAATATGAACTCCCTAACTCCTTAAGATACATATTTGATAAGGAATAAATGAGTTATTGAGAATACTGGTGCACGAGCTCCTTTGTCCCAGGAGTAGATCCACAATCGTTCGAAAGGTGGAAGAGCTAGGCGTACCCCATGTATGGGTTTTGAGTGGTGTACCCTAGAATATTTTAGGAAACTACTCGACATATTTGTCTCGTGACTTAATTATTACTTACTTCAAGTATGTATGATTTTCAACCAGAGTTAGAGGAAGAAAACTAGGATACAACATAGCAACAATAAACTATTTGAAAATTGTTCTGGTTAATTAGAATCTTGAACCCTGGAAATGAGCAAGTATTAATACGACTCTTTATTCCAGGTTAACATGGCATCAATAAGGAAAGGTAAGAGGATAGGGACCTCACAACAAGCTAGTCCTAATACTCCTGAATCCATATAGTTAGGGGAAAGTTCTAGAAACTCAAATAAGGAAGTGTATCGCTCCAAATTTTTTGCATCCCTACCTTCAGGCTATTGGATCCGTGCTCGAAAGGAGGATGGGAAAAGGATGATGCGGTACCTCGAACGAGAGGACTTTGCGAAGGTCCCGCCTCTCAAGGGAGGTGCATTTTGGTGATTTGTCGACGGATGGTGGGTTCACAAGGAAACATTTGGCGACAGTTTCCATGCCTAGGTTTTGGGAATGTGTTTTAATGGGTTCATTTTATCCTTAAAAATTCATCTTAGGTTTGGCCGAATGATTCTAACTTAAACTACATGAAAATGCAATTTAAATGAATACAGTAAATAGACTAAAAGCAAAAAAATAGAGAATTTGCAGGAGGCTAATGGAGATTACCTGATCCGGGATGTCTGATGAAGTTTCTGATGCTTGAAGTAGTCTGGATCGTCTGGGATTTGATAAAATCACCTACAATCTGTTAGAATCATCTGGAATCTGACAGGATCGTCTAAGACAGACAGAATCGTCTCAGATCTGATGAATTCGTCAAACGAATTCGTCAGAAACCTGCAAAACAGAGAACAGATGCAAAATACAAGCAATTCTACTATGCAAAACAGAGGCAAAATATCTTTGAAGAACAAGTTGAATACTAAGCAATAATTTAAAATAGAAAGTAAAATAGATCACTGCATTATGATGGCAAATCATGAATTTAATGTGCAATCTAAACTAGATGGGTGAACTCCAGATGCAAAGTAGAATAAAAACTAAATAAATGATCTGATTTATAGCATAAAATGACAGAGAGAAAAGAGAGAAGAGCAAACTTCGAGCACTGATTGCCTCGATGTATCTTTGCGATCGAGATCGTCTCGCATCGGTATGAGATCGTCCCTAATTTGACGGGATCGCCTCCGATCTTGACAGAGTTCGTCGAGCTGCGATAGGTGCTGGCTCCGGCTGAAAACCTGTGATATACCTGCAATAAAATTACTATAGGAATAGTGCAAAGAGCAAATTTGATAAGTTCTAGCACATAGGGAGTCGATTTGCATAAAAATTCAGCCAGGGGTTGGGGATGGAAAAGTCTTAGAGTTAAATAGGCTTAGGGAAAGTTGTTGGGAGGTTGGAGATCTTCCCAATTTGGGAGATCTCCAACGGGGGAGGGTCCCAATGGTGCAGACACGCTTTTTCCCGGATTGGAGACCCATTGGAACAGAGTCTAATTATGAAAATGCAGTTTTGTGATGAAATCGTCTGGACGTCCTAGTCCAGACGAAATCGTCAAATCTGGGGCGATATCGTCTGATCGGCGACGATATCGTCCAACGGTAAAAACAACTCCTAAAAATGGCGCGGAAAAAGGGGAAACGGGTTTCTCGACGGTTAACGGGCGGTTTGGGAGGTTAAATTTGAATTTAAATTTATTTAATAAGGTGAATGTAATTATTCCAATTTGACTGCGCCAATTTTAGGGTGCTACAGGAAGTAGAAAACCTTGTCGCTACCGTGTATGTTATGCAAGATCAAATCCAATAGATTCTGCAAGCTATAAGTTCACAACATAACACCACCAATAATCATGGAGCAAATATTTTTGATTATGAGGCTAGAGAGAATGAAGATCCTAAATAACGGGCAAATAGGATTCATACATAGAAGGAAATTGAAAATGATATGAAATAGATTAAAGTGACTAAGTTCACTGGAAAGGGAGGTGATACTACAACAGAAACGTGGTTAGAAGAACTAGAACTTCATTTCACTATAAGACATTATTCTTCTACCACTAAAATGGTGTTTGCTCTTTCTCATTTGGGAGAAAGATGAGTTGACTGGTGGAATGCCTATAGTAAGGACCTTGATGTATCTCCTAATAAGTTTAGGTGGGAGGTCTTTGTGGAAGCCTTTAAGGACAGGTTCCTTACCAAGAAATTTTATCTGAATAGGTATAAGGATTTTTTCACACTTCAACAAGGCTCACTCTCTATGAAAGAATACTATGAGCAATTTTTAAAACTTCTTAAGTTTGTACCATCTCAAAATCTAAAAAATGAAATGAAAATAGAAAATTTTGTCCAAGGACTGAGGCCTGCACTTAGAGATAGTGTAAACATGCATGTTCAAAAAACTATGCAAAAATCCTATGATAGATCCCGAAGAGCAGAAGCTAATCAGGCTACTAGGGAAGTCTGAAACAATTTCTCAAAGTGGACACACAAAGGACAAAAATTTCAAAAGAAGAGAAAATGGGATAATGGACAAAACCAGATAAACAAAGGAAATTCAAAATTTGTGATGTATGGTAATGGTGGCAAGAAGGATTTCAGGAAATAATTTTGCTACAAGAGTAATAGCAGGGACTTTCAAACTCCTTAGCAACCAACTCCATTATGAGCAGTAGATACTAGGAAGCAGGTTCAGGAAGGAAACTCAAATCCAAAGGTAAGATTCTTTGATTGTGGAGGTCCACATTATGCTATCAATTGTCCAAAGCGTTCCAGCACTAGCACAGATAGGCCAGTTCACAAGATCTACGTAGCAACAACCGCATAATACTTGGATGGTCAGGCCACTCCTCTACTTCTGAATGGTAAAATTTTTAATAAAGATGTTAAAATTTTGATAGATAGTGGGGCTACATATAGTTTTATTTCAAGTAACCTATTAAGGGATATACCTGAAAATCCAAGATCTTTGGCACAAGAGTGGAAGGTTGAGTATGGGTCAGGATAGACCTACCAAGTTAGCCAATGTTTTCCCTCAACTCAAATTACCTTACCTAATGGCTTTACTAGATGGCACCTATATGTAGCACCCTTACATGCATTTGATATCATCTTGGGGATAGACTGGTCAAAGGCTCATGAAGCCTTGGTAAATTTCCATGAAATATGAATTGAGTTTACTAATGAAAATGAGGATAGACAAAGAATGTTTAGTGAAGCAAGGGAATTCCAACCCAAACTAATTTCAGTTATGCAGATTTGAAAAGAACTCCTAGAGAATTCTTTGTGGGTGACAGGGTGTTTCTGAGAGTGAAATCTAAAAAGAGTGCAATTAAATCAACCAAATTGGATCCTAGGTTTATAGGACCCTTTGATATTGTGGAAAATATAAGTCCTATAGCCTATCATCTTGACTTACCACCTAACCTATCAAAGATCCATAACACTTTTCATGTATCTCTACTTAGGAGATATATTGTTGATCCTAATCATGTGTTAGATGTTTCTAACTTGCATATGGCCAATCCGATAATCTTTGAGGTGAAACCTGTGAATATATTGGAATTTCGTTCCAAGACTATGAGGAAAAGAAATATTGAGTAGTGCAAGGTCCAATGGGACCAATATTTTGAGAAAAATTCCACTTGGGAAAAAGTGGAGGACATGAAAAAACATTTTCCTTATTTATTTGATAATGTTTTGAGATGATGCTATGTAATAATACAGGTTGAGATATTTACCACTTATGAAAGTGGAAAAACTAAGCAAACCTTATGTTTTATTGATTAATTTGTAATATTGTAGGAAACATAAGGGACTGTGTTTATTCTAAGGGGGGAGTATGTCACGACCCATCTTAGAGGGAATCTACTATTTGTATTATGATAGCTTATTTATAATGCTTAATGTACTTGCATTATATTAGTTTTAGTCAAGAGAAAATGATGTTGCATGCATTAACTGTTGTAGGAATAGGTATTCTTGAAGGTGGAATATTTACCACCGAGATATGAGAGGGTAAATGATGACCAAGACAACTCAGCAGGTAAAAGCTCATATTCCTATCTTCACTAGTTACCTCCCTGATGGCAGTGGTATTTGAGTATAACTCCAAAATTCTTGCCACTCAAAGGTAAAATAGTGATGAGGGATGTTGAGCACGTGCATCGAATGCTTGTATGTCTTTTGAGTGATTTATGTTAGACTTTACAATTAAATTTGTATGAGATTGGCATAGTGGAATTTTAAATTAATTAATGATTCACTATTCACTGTTCATTGTTCACTATTCACTATTCATTGTTCACTATTCATTGTTCACTATTCACTATTTACTATTTACTATTCACTATTTACTGAATTGGGTGAAGTGTCCTATTATACAAACTTGTCCAATTTTGATTGGACCAAATAAAGAGAACATTATATTGACTTGATGGTCCTATCCTTTCCTCCACATAACAACTTTAGGATGACCAGAATGGTAGGTGAGATTCTTCCAATTTCACTCTTGCAACACTCGTCTACCAAATATTAGTATATAGACACCCTTTTTATTAAAATAATTAGGTGTCCACAAAGTGGACCCAATTTTGATTGAACTTCAAAGGACTTTATAATTATTAAAAATATATATATACCCCATCCTTTTTTGGAATTACCCACTTGGCTCCCCTACATTGGTGGAAATAAAAGGGAGACCTCTCCTATTATCATTAACAGTCCTAACTTTGTATCCATTCTATACCTCAATAGTATTAGTTTTGTATTTGCTTCCATAAAAAGGGGACACAAAACAAGATAAGATCACCTACATTAACCTTATTTCGACCCTCTTCAACTTCCTGGATTACCCTCTACGTGACATGAAAAGTCTTAAGGGACCCAAGGCATCTTTTAATAATAAAATAATATGGCCACTATTTGGCCATAAGTGGGAAATTTTCCTATAAATAGAGGGCACCTTGGAAAGAAATGGGTATTTAGGAAATCTCGGGGCTTCGGAATTATGCTCTCCCCTTAGGTGGATCAGAAACCAAAAATCTTTGAGAAAGTACTAATAATTAGGTAGAAGGGGAGGAAATCTTGGAAAACCTAGGGAGTATGCTCTCCACCTCGGTGGATCAGAAACTAGAAGGTTTGAAAGACTTTGTAGTGGAAGAAAAATATATTTAGAGTTGTCCTTTGAATCTGAGAAGATAATAGGTTGTGCTAAAAAAAAAAAAAAGCAAGAGGAGGAAATACCCAAGTCAAGTAGGATCACCTTGCAAGGATTCCAGGTTGGAACTTTCCACTCTACTTCTTTACTAGAATTTTAGCTGGCTTAACTTTTGAAGTGAGGATGTTTTATACTGCTTGATTATAAAGTGTAACCATAGTTAATGATCTATGATGTATTGGATATATGAAGGCTTACTATAAGTGCATAGAATTTAGTAATTTCCTGTGCCTTTCAATGAAGAATGGTTTCTATGTAGAGAATATATATCATATGTTTGAACCATAATTGGAATTGTCTTGAATAATCAAATAGTATTGCATATGTTGACTTGATGTATGCAGGGTATCTAATAGAAAAGTGAAAGTTTTGTATTCATGCATTGAAATTTTCCAAGTGATAATTTAACTCTTTTGTAAGATTTGAATTTATATATTTTGGATATTTGGATTAAAGAAATCGATTCCAATTTAAATGCTTTTTTTTGTGATAGAATGAAGTCATACACTTTCTTAACATAATATGTATGGTAAACTTCTAGTATTGAAGGAAAATATTCATGTCTTTTACCTTATGAAGAGGTATGGGACTCTTCCTTGAATGAAGACAAACCAAACATATGATGACAAGGATTGTGCAGTAGACTTTACTTTGCATGATGGTTGATATATTTCTAAGAATGTTCATTAACATGAGATATGCAACTAGCAAAGTTAATATTGCATGTATGCATTTAAATATGAAAAAGCATGGTTTGCTTGTGTTGCATTGGCATACTCTGCAGGCGAGTTTTCCCGATCCCTTACAAACTCATCTCTCACACATCATGGAGATGCAAGAAAACTAGAGGAGAATTGGTCAAGCGCTGAAGAAGATTGTACTGTATTTTATTTTGTATAAGCATGTTTTGATATGATCTTATTGTAGTCTTGAAGGGCTGAAATTATTAAGCCAAGTTATGTAATATTTGATGTATTTCTCTACTTGTTTTTGGATATTGAAGGGAATACTTTTATATGATGTAAAAAAAAACTCAATTAGATGGTAAATGATGTATGATCTTGGAAAAATGATCAAATGAAAATATCTTGAGTAACGCTTGATAGCAATTGTGAATAGATGCTAATGTTATTTTTGTAAATAGAGATTACTCGTATGATCGCTTATTTCAAGTTATGGAAATGTGAGTGTAAAATATATGATGATATTTGGTTTTTTAGTAGCATCATTTCTTTATATGAATTTTAGTAAAAAAGAGACATAATTATGTAATCATTCCAAAGATTTAAACTTAAGGCATAGGACCCACCACCACCATAAAACTAACGACACCTTGATGACAAGAAATATTATAATAACGCTTAAGATGTTTAACCCAAGTTGTATGTAAGTTTCCATAATGAGCAATAGATTAATGGAATATCCTAAGACACTAACCTTTGTTGGTAGTTTGGAGAATTGGAGAGAGGTATTCCTTTGGTGAGGAATTATTCTCCTAATTGGTTGGTACAACCATCAATATATCCTCTTGTCATTTGGCAAATGTATTATGAGGACATAGCCATTGCACTTTGATATTCATCCACCATTATGGGATGGTGAGATGGTGTTGTTGGGGTTGACGCTCCAACTTGCAATTGGCTCAGAAAGACATATAGAAGTTGGTGCTTCTATTTATTTAGTCTATTGCAATTTAGACTACTTACATCTTATTGGGAAAAATTTGTCTTAGAACATTATTATAACCTTAACTTATCGAAAGGTGACCAAAGGAAAACTCAAAAAAAAGTATAGTGACAATTGGGGGCGTTACAACTAGGCTCAATTAATTCTACTCAACCAATCACCTCAAGGAACAACTCTTTCTCACAAACCCTAGTCCAAGCATGTGTCACCCAACTCAAAATGTTTCCAACAATGCCCAACACAAATCTCACATAAAAATGATACTCATGTTCTTTTCTAACTCAAGTTCAATTTCTTTGCATAGCTTCAACAACAATGCTAATAAAACATTCTTTATCTAACAATGATACTCATGTTCTTCTCAAACCCTAACTTAGATTTTTGACACAACCAATGATTTCAACAACAATGCTTATAAAACAAGGTTTAATCACAACTCTCAATCCAGAAAACCTTGAAGCATTAAACCAACCATTTTTTAAAAGGAAACCCTAATCAATTCCCTTTCACTCCAAACTTAATTTTCAATCAAGCCAATCAACCAACTCAATAGAGAAGAATTTTACCCATACCTTTTTGTTGCCAAGAAGTTGTTCACAAAATCTGTCACACTTTCACAAAACTCTTTTCCAAACTCACATAAGGGTTAGAGGACTTTAATTGAAATCACAATGTAAAATATAATTTTAAATACACCTTTTTACTTCAACTTAATTTTCACATCCACCAAAGTCCTTTTAGAAGAAAACCCTTATCAAAAAAATGATCAACAAGTCTCAAAATAAATCTCAATCAACACTTTATCATAACTCCTTATTTCTCCTAAATTATAATTCTCAAAATAATAATATCCAAATAATAATGCTCAAGTAAATATCAAAACTTCACTTTCAGAAATAATCACAACAACCTCCTTTTAATAAATTTCATTAAAACTATAATTAACCCTATGATATCCTTATCACTCAAACCTTAGGGCATAATTATAAAAACTAATTAACAAAAAATGCGTACTTGTCTCAAGGGGATTTGACCCCACGACCTTCCTTCTCCGCGAACGCCTTAGCCACGGCTAATGTTGCCATACGAGATACCCATTTGTTTGCAAAGGGAGAAGCACCACGTGCTTCTTCTTTACACTTTCCTTGCCCATGTTTTAAAAAAAACATGTGTCCTGACGCTTCCACAATACTCCACCAAAACTCTTCACAGGAATCAAACGCACAACCTTCGTGCTGTTAATGCCTTCATGCTCTCCAAGCTACCACTAGGTCACACTGCCCAATGTGAATTGGGGGTGGTCTATCTACACGTTATCTTGTGATGTCCCTTCTTTAAACTTTTAAGCCACGAGCTCTTTTTTGCATGTGCCAATGAATTAATTCTCCGAACAAGGATGAATAATAATCAACTTTGGGCATGTATTTATATTGCCCTTCCACATTTTTTTAAACGTTGATGCTTTTAGAAAATGCATTACGTCGGTGCTTTAAGGCTTCGAAGGCCTTAGTAAACCCAACCTTGGGTTTTAATTAAATTTACTTTTGGACTTTATAAAACCCCTTACATTATAAAATATTATAATAAGGATTATAATTATTTTATTTGGGTTTTCACCATGGCAATTTTAATATTATAATAACCACCATTATAATATTAATCCTTCGATAAAGTGCCTTTAATATTTATTTATAAAATTTAAATTCATGTTGAATTTAAATAATTTATAAAATAAATATTATAACTCCTTTTTAACTTTTGTCTTTTGCATTGTTTCCCTCGATCTTTTGCCTTCT
This sequence comes from Wollemia nobilis, assembly GCA_028583015.1. NCBI lineage: Eukaryota > Viridiplantae > Streptophyta > Pinopsida > Araucariales > Araucariaceae > Wollemia > Wollemia nobilis. The sequence goes on from JAQPPZ010002105.1 coordinate 169,287, forward strand.
TGCTGGATATAAAATAACTATCTTTGTTCCCTTTATTTCCTACTAAAATTATTGATGACCTCATCTGGTGACATCAATGACAACTTTGACTTAGGGACTCAAAATGTCCAACAACTTGTGCACATTTATATATAAGACACTTGTGCACATAAACTCTCATTATACTTGTAAACTCACTCACATGAAACTTGTGCATTTCCTGCACATTATTACATTACATAAAATATTACTCACACTTTAAACTAAGACTCAACCTTAATCTAATATTAATAAGATGCACCATGGAGGTACATTAGCATGTACCAAATAATATAATATACTCCAACATAAATATGTACCAAGGTGGAGCTAAATAGACCTCTCCTAAAATTAGTTACCTTGGATATGAAAAGATCCATATGGTAACAATAATTGGGCTATGAAAACATATTACTTTGGTGTTGGTTATTAATGAGGATCACTTATGATATAATAGTTAATATTTAGGTTTAAATTTATCTTAGGATTAATTTATCATATCTTGGGCTTAATGATTTTTTTCCTATGTAACGTGAAACTTCTACAACTCACACTTAGCTCTAGTTTGTTAGATTTATTCTAGATGGTTATATTGTCAGCATCTAGGTGTAGCTTCTTATTGTTAGTTTTTTATGATGCTAGCTAGCTAGTAGATCTATCTTATCTACTCATCCATATTTAATTGGTTTATTGGTGTTTATTGTTCATGCTTATTTAAGCACTTATGTTAATACAATTTCTAGCTTCATGATTGATTCCACGTTAGTGGTATCAGAGTAAGAAATCTAGATATTTGGGATATTTTTAGCTTCAAGTGTTCATGTTGTTGCATTGTGTTTTATGCATGACTCTTGAAACTCACTAGATTCTACTTACATATAAATAATAAATGATGACAAATTATATTAAAGTAAGTTTATATTATGGGGATAAGGATTGAACTTCATGTTTTAGCCTTGCTGGTTGACTATTTTCAACTAGATGTTTTGAGCTATAGAAAATAAGTTATTTCAAACATCAGTACTGGTAGTCGAGGAAGACATTGGATTGAGTCAACTTTTTCATGATCACCTTGTGAACAAGAATATCATATGCATTCCATGATTGTGCCAATTCATTCTCAGACTTTCTTTGCATTGACATCACAAATTGCTTCAATGTTGTGGCCTACATCACCAAAAGACCTATTGATGAAGTGTTCTCATTATCTATGGATAATCATATGGGTTTTCCATGTGGTGATGCACTTCACCTTTATAGTGGATGGGCATTTTGTGTTGTTTTTTTATAGAAATTTGATAGTAAATGTCTTTCAGCCTATAATGAATCAAACATTGGATATTTTAAACCAACTTCTTCATTGAAATTGGACATCTACAAATAAGTGGATCAAGAACTTGGGAGGAGTTTTGCTTCATGGTGATTTACTTGTTGAAACCTATATCCACAAATAGAAAATAAGGTTGGGTTTCAAAAATAGGCAATCATGTGATATGTAGTGTGTGGCCATTGGCTACGTTTCCTTTTTTACTTGGTTGTAACACCTTAGCAGATGACATTTTATTTTTATGGTCAAAAATTGATGGTGAGGATATTGTAAAGAGCATTGCTAATTGGATGCTATTATAGCAAAAATGTAGTTGATCCTTGTTGTTTCTTGGACATTGTTATAGTCGATTATTTTGTTAATGATGAATGAAGGAGACGTCTAGTTGCTAAAATCATATGGTGTTTTTAGACCCCCACAAACAAATGTGAGCTAGTTGTGTTGATTGGAATATGAATAACACTATGACTCGATAACGAAGCAACATTTTTGACCTCTAAATTAATCATATTTGAAGACAAGTTGACACATTGCACTCTACGAATGATGACTAGAAACTTCTATGGATAGTTTCCCTTTTTGGACCTCTACCCAAATTCACATTATTCTAACACTTGGTAAATCATGGTTGATTCTCCCTAGCAGTGTGATTGACTAGTAAAAGACCTCAATTGGCATGAAAAGTAACCATTACATTTTGACGCCCTCAAAATTCAATTTACATATTACAAAGGGGGGTAATTTTACTTAATTAATTTAATTATCTTGTGCTCTCTTATTAATTTACCTCTTCATTGAATCAATTATTTTTGAATCGGTAAAATTTTCAAGTCTTTTGTAAATTACACAGGATAGTTTATAAATTTCTTATAGAAGGCACAAGTTTTGAAACCCATTGTAAATCTATTGGTCATCTTAGGTATTACTTGTTTAAGTCCACTTGGATTATATCCATTCTACTATGGTATCCAATTTAGTAGAACAAATGGCCACATTAGCCACTATAGTTGGTAAATTGGCTAGGAAGGTCAATGGTATCATAGTCCAAAGCGCCCCACATGTAAAGATCTATAATAATGATCTTCAGGCTAAGACTAAATATAAATTCAAACATTTTTATGGTTATCAAAACCTTGATATCCTAGCCAGTAGGATATTGACATGGAGACATGGTTCTCCAACACTAAGAGTCCTACTAAAGAGAATATTCCCTTTGCAAAAGTCAAATTCTTTGGGTTGGCAAAGATTATGGTTATGGCACGGAAAGAAGACCAAAATTCAATCGACACTTGGGGTGGCCTGATCAAGGATTTTAAGGATACTTTCTATCTTTAAAACTATGAATAATATATCAATGTAAAATGGTATAGAGCAAAAAATAGCAACAATATGTCTATGCAATATTATGTGTTCTAGTTCAATAGGTTGAGGATTCTACTTGGTGTGAAAGATGTAGCTAAAGCACTTGCCACCAAATTTAAGAGGGGATTACAAGAGCCTTTGTATAGGGAGTTTAAATACACTCCCTTAGCCACACTTGTAGTTGCATTCAACCATGCACAATTAGTAGAGGAGAAACTTGCTACTCAATCAAGAGGATCTCACTCTTTAAACACTTCCAAGGTGTCAAAGCAGCAACAATAGGAACCTCAAGTGAAGAGTTCTTCTTCCTTTTCTTCTCCTTATCCCTCTTCATCTACTTCCTCTTCTTCATCCAAAAATTTACCTTCTTTTTATAACTCCTAAAAGGTTTGTACTTTTTGTAATATTAAAGGACATCTTCATATTCAATGCTACTAGTTGAAAAATATGAAGAAGAAATCATTGGTTGTAAAGTCTCCAAATGAGGACCCAAAATATGGTCCCATTGAGACTATAGGGGAAGATAGAACATATAATGAGTTAAAGGGTAAATTAAACAATGTCACCCTCATGAATCACAACTCTTCTATAGGTGACCATGACAAATTGTTCATCACAAGTGTCACCTAACTCATGATTATTTCATTGGTTGTATCATTGATAATAGCTCACAAAAGAACTTGATAGTAAGGTTCATTGTTGAAAAGTTGAAGGTACCTGTGAGCCCTCATCCTTATTATTATATTGGATGGAAGAATAGTGGTACCACTTATCACACACACTTGCACAGTCTCAATTGCTTTTGGTCCTATGTTTGTAGAAAAAGTAATATGTGATGTCACTCCCATAGATTGTTGTAGATTACTACTTGGAAAACCCTATCAATATGATATGAAGGCTACTTATGATTCATACAAAAACACTTATATTTTATGATTAGATAATAAGGTATATCTAGTTAAGTGCACTTAACAAACAAACACCTTGGTTTTAAGTTATAGATAAGCACACACAGTTGTAAATCAAGCACCCGAGTTGGTCGTCATCTTCATAAGGCCACATAATGGAGGAATCAAAGCATAACTTCATAGGTATTCATGGTATGCTTCACTTAATAGGATTTTGTAAGTATGTTCATATGTATTTAAGGACCTTACACACTTCCTCCTATTTGAGACATCAATCATAGCATAGAGATTGTCCTTGATTTTTTCCCTTCCTAATGCACCCATGCATAGATAATTAGTGCTTCAAATAGAAGAAATTTAAAAGCATTTCCATGAATTATTTTTCTAAGGGATTTATTAAACCAAGTATTTCTCCTTATGTCTCACCAATATTTCTTGTGCTCAAGAAATATGGTACTTGAAAATTATGTATTGATTTCAAGGCCTTAAATAAAATCATAATAAATAACCAATATCCACTTCTAATAATTGATGATCATTTGGATGAACTATAGGGGGCTAAGTTCTTTTCAAATATTGATCACAAGAGCTAGTATCATTAGGTCTAGGTGCAGGTATAAGACACATGGAAAACAATATTTAAGACTAAATTTTACCTTTTTGAATGACTTGTTATTCCATTTTGTCTTACTAATACTCCAACTACTTTCACGAGGTTAATGAATGAGGTGTTCAAGGAAAACCTAGACAGATTTGTGATCATCTATCTTAATGACATTCTTGTTACTCTCCTACTTGGAAGGCTCATCTATATCACCTAGAATAGATTCAAAAATAAGAACTAATTATATGCCAACCTTCCAAAATATTATTTTTCTCAATCCTCCATATCCTATATTGCCTCTATCATCAATGATCAAGATGTTCAAATGGATCTCATCAAGTTTGAATTCCTCCTCCTTTGGCCAATTCCTACCACCACTGAGTTGAGGAGTTTTCTTGGACTTGAGAATTTCTATCACAAGTTCATTCATATATTTTCCACTATTGCAACTCCCTTACATCATTTGACTAAAGCCAAAGTTATGTTTCAATGGACAAAGGATCATGTGTGTGCCTTTGATACATTAAACATAAACTTTTTACAACCCCTGGTAAGACCCCAAGGACTTACTATAAAATTATTAACAAATTAATGTAAATGTAATCGTAGGCCACTCAAAGGGGGCTCCCTTGTAATCGCTTTGCCACTATAGGGGGCTCCCTCCTTAGAATCTATGCTTATTCTTCTTCTTCTTGGATGATTTGATATGGATGGCCAACCTAATATATATATCTACCCTAAAGTTATGTTGGTGAAGAGACATGATGGTTCACGTATGAAGAGACGTGATGGTTCACGTTATGAAGGGTTGTGATGGTTCACTTTATAAGTTAATAATATAATAATTAAATTATTAATAATACTAAATAATAATAACTAATAATGTTAGGATTGAGAATCCTAACATGCCACCCTCCTTAAAAAGAGCTTTGTCCTCAAATCTCAAAGTGAGAAGCTTTATCCTTTGTTTTACAAGAAGGATTTTTGTAAGTTCTTGGACTCTTTTAATGGCATCCTTTCATAGGCAGGAATATAGAGAAGGATGAAGCATTAGCGGGGGGTTTCCAAGAAAAATAGTAGAATCTTCCTTAGTAAAATCATGATGACGATGGGAGGGCAACCCTTGGGGTTCCTCAAATACTTTAGAATGATGCATCAAAAGTGATGGTAATGATTTCATATCCTTTTTTGGTTCCTTGGTAGAGCCAACGGAGAAGGAGTGTGTAGTCACTCTACGTTGGTTCCGAATAGGTTTGGTCATATGGCAAGAACTCACTATTGGTGAGGAATATATGTGTAGGTCTTGTAGAGTGCATGTTTGGCTAGCATTGATCACTTTGGGTATGTATACCTCATCCTTGCTTGGTACATCAATCACTTCTAGCACATCGACCTCATTGTCTTCATTATGGTGAGTAGGTGCACTGGTCACTTCGAACACAACTACCTCATCTGCTTGCTCTATGGAGAGACAGGGATCAACTTCATTCAATAAATGCAATGTTAGCATAGGACATTTATGGTGGGGTCCAAAGTGTTCATCACAATTATCACAGAGTCATTTTGCTCATCGTTCCTTCATCTCCTCAAAGCTAATATGTTTAATTCATAAAGTTTGGTTAGATTTGGGGGTTGTGTAAGTGCTTTGTGCCCTTCCATTATGCATAGGTTTGGGAGCGATGTAAGTGGTCGATAATTTTTCCATAAGTGGTTTCCCTAATCGTTGTTGTGCATTGATTTTATCTTTAGCTAATTTTTCCAATCCATAGGTCTGCATCATGGTATAGGGATTGAACCTTGTCACCTCCATTCTAATTTCCTCTTTTAATCCCCTAATAAATCCATTTATGAGAATTGATTCATTCAATCTTGTGTTGTGTTTGGTGATATCCTCAAACCGAGTTTGATACTCATGCACAGAAGTGATTTTATGAAGATCTTTGAGCAATTCCCATATTACTGGGTCCCACATGGCTCTGATACCAAATGGTAAGACCCCAAGGTCTTACTATAAAATTATTAATAAATTAATGTAAATGTAATCGCAGGCCACTCAAAGGGGGCTCCCTTGTAATCGCTTTGCCACTATAGGGGGCTCCCTCCTTAGAATCTATGCTTATTCTTCTTCTTCTTGGATGATTTGATATGGATGGCCAACCTAATATATATATCTACCCTAAAGCTACGTTGGTGAAGAGACATGATGGTTCATGTATGAAGAGACGTGATGGTTCATGTTATGAAGGGTTGTGATGGTTCACTTTATAAGTTAATAATATAATAATTAAATGATTAATAATACTAACTAATAATGTTAGGATTGAGAATCCTAACAACCCCTATCCTTGTCCTTCTTGACCTTTCTCGGTATTTTGACATAGAGATAAATATCTCATAGTTTTTTACTTGGAGAAGTATTGAAGCAAAATGGCCATCCAGTGGCCTACCATTACAAGACATTCTTAGCTTCCAAACAAAACTACTCCACCTATCAAAAAGAATTGAATACCTTGGTTAACATCATTAAGTATTGGATACATTACCTTAGTAAAGAAACAATTGTACATATAGATCACATACCTCTTAATTTTCTTCAGTCACAAAATAATATTGAATAAATTTGTCACATGAAGTGGACAACCTATTTGTAGCAATGTCACTTGGTGATCAAGTACATTAGAGGGACTAGTAACATTATAGTAGATTGTTTAAGTCACCCTTCGATAGCTTTCATTTTGAAAGTTATGACTACTTCCCTCATTGGTTTCTAGACTTGACCTACATGACATGCTCTTGATCCATATTTTGGGAAAGTTTACCAACATCATTTACATCCTTCTTCTTCCAATATAATTCCTTTTTAGGATTTTCATATGAAGGATGTTTTGTTGTATAATTTGGATAAAATTTGTGTACCACAAGAGCATAAATTATCTCTTCTCAAAGAGGTCTAGTCTACACTCTATGGTGGACACTTTGGAAAACATAAGACTATTCATCACGTGTAGTGGTTTTTCTAGTGGCCTCACATACAGCGTGATGTCTTGTAGTTTTTGAGACACTATATTGTTTATTGTTGTTCTAAACCAGGTAATGATTAGTTGGGCCTCAACATTCCTTTAACCATTCCTTCATGTCCTTGGAAAAATATTTCTATAGACTTTGTGAGTGGTTTTTCGATGATAGTTTAACAACATGATTATGTTTTTTATTTATGGACTGATTCAATAAGATGACTAAGTTTATTCCATGTCAAAAGACTATTTCTACACCTAACTTAGCATAGATTTTCTTTGAAATAGTATGATTTTCCTTTGGTATTCCTACCAACATTGTATTTGATAGAGACTCATGCTTTATGGGTTATTTTTTATGCTCTTTGTGGAATATTTTAGGAGTCTCCATTGCATTTCATCCATAATCAAATGGATAGACCAAAGTAGTTAATTGTACTCTTGTACATAGTTTGAGGATCTATCACATACTTCTCTATCTAAGTGGGATTTGATCCTCACTCACATAGAGCATGCCTACAATAAAGCATTTCACACTTCCACATGACAATCTCCTTTTGAGGTTTATCTTGATTTTTATCTTTTAGACCCATATGAGTTGCCTCTATCCCTACCCTTTCTAAATACTATACACATTTAAAAGGAGTAAGATAAGGCAACCTCATTCATACAACACTTGTAGAGTCTTCAATCTAAGGTGGTTCAAATCTTGTATAAGACTCAACAACAACATAAATGAGCTATGGATAAACATCATATTCCTCATCCTTTTCAGGTTGGAGACAGATTTTGGTTCTATTTGGATAAACAATATTTTTTAAAGAAGGTACATATTAATATCAAACAACTCTGCTATGGGCCTTACACCATTATTTAGTAGGTTTTCGCAAATGCATTTCACCTTGATTTTTTGGCTCATATTGGCATTCATGATGTCATCAATGTGGATATTTTGAAGCCCAATCATGATTCTACTTTGGAGATTGATCTTGTCATCAACCATCTTGTAGATGTGATATCTTATTTTCAACTTCCACTTAATTCTAACTGAGTATTCGATATGAATACTTTCTAGATTCAATAGGGTCCTTCCACTTCTTACCTTGTTGCCTTTCAAGGTCAACTTCCATACCAGGTTCATTGGATATCACACCATCAGATATCTCATGATTTTCCATTCCTTTTGCAAGCATTGGAGTCCAATGCTTCTATAGTAGGGAGGGATTATGAGGACCACTTATGATGTAATACTTAATAGTTAGGCTTAATTAATGTATATCTTAGGCTTAGTGAATTTATTTTCTATGTAACATGAGGCTTCTCTCATGCTTAGCTCTAGTTTGGTAGATTGCTTCTATATGAATAGAATATTAAAATATAGGTGTAGCTTGTTATTGTTAGTTTGTTGTGATGCTAGCTAGCTGGTAGATCTATCTTATTTTCTCATCTAGATTTAGTTTATTTGTTGGTGTGTGTTGTACATGCTTATTTAAAAACTTCTATAAATGTAATGTTTAGCTTCATGATTGATTCCACACAAGTTATGCAAGGATTTTGGCTACTTTCTTAAATATTTTTTTGGATGAAAAAGCCATTATATTAATAAAGTAATGTTTAATCATACAAAAAAAGGGTGGGTGGGATTAGCATACCCTGTAAACCAACACACTAACCACCATAGTTAGGAGTACACAAGAGTGTCAGAAACAGTCCATAAATATCTAGATAAAAATCGCCAAAACAATGTCAAATATGCATTCAGAAAGAAAAGAGCTAATAAATCACTGCCAAGTGGAAGTCTTGAAGTTTTCCTCCATAAGGTCATAAGTCCATCCAACGGTTGAAGAAACTGGAGCTCCCCAGCCATCAATAGTAGTACCACTAATAGTATAATTTTGTGCATTTAGTATAATTTCACCCCAACCAGGGGCATCATCTTTCTCAAGAGGTTGAACATCCCAACCAGAGGTTGGGCGATATGGGCCTTTAGCTCCAGATTCTTCACATTTGCATTGCAAGGGGGCTGGGAACAGTTTCTAGTAGTAGAGGGTTGTGGTCGGTGATGGGTACCCCAATGAGTCGAAAAATGGGATCTGTAAGTGGAAGTAAGAGGCACACGACTCATAGCACAAGGTGCATTCCCCAATGCTCCATGAGGGTACGTAAGTACTGCAGGTCCACATTTACTTTTTCAACTTGTACTTGAATCTATAACCACCAATTAAATAATATAGCATATTTATCAACAACTTTTCTTAAATATTTTCTCAAGGCATAAGATGATTTCTAATATGAAAATTCATGTAATATTAGGGATGATTCTGATATTCAATAAATAAAATGAAGAAATAAAATAGGATTGAGTAGAAAATATCCCATCTAGCAAACCCATAAGATAGAACAAATTTCAAGAACTTGAATTCTTAGAGGAACAAGAAAATATTTCAGAGACCTAAATTGTAGATAACACAAAAATTGAAGTAGCATCCCCACTAATGGAAAAATACATCCATAAAATAAATATTGAAGAGATTATCGATGATGGTAAGGAGAAAGACTATTCAAAAATGACCTATGAACAAAAATATACCCCAAAGGAAGATCATGCATAGGACGTAGAGATAAGCAAGTTAACTACTTAGTTAAGGAAGGAAGGATCTTTGTTTGCATAGAAGCACAAATTATCTCTTTGTCTAGGTAACAAAAAAGGTAATGTTGGAACATGAAAAAGGAAAAATATAGAAACATGTTTAACTATAGAAAGAATTCTTTTTAGAATTTATTGTAGGCTTACATTCTCAACTAGATGGAATAGTGATAATGTAAAATAAACTTTCCCTTCTAATACATATTTACTTTTGGAATATTAGGGGTATTAGAAGCTCCTCCACGACAACATAACTTAAACAAGTAATTAGAAACTTTTACACAAACATTTTACTTGTCCAATAAATAAAAGTTTCATAGAAATTCAAGAAAGTTGCCTATCATTCCTTTTTTTAGAGCTAAAGTAATAGGTAGTTTAGCAAAAAGGAATGGGATTAATATTTTTGGAATAGAAACAAAGCGGATTGTAAGAAATTAAATATCACTAGCAACTATGAATAAAATATCAAATTAAGGTATTAAATCTATTTATGCATTTAACGTAATCAAGATCTATCCTCCTCATGAGAGGAGGAAATTTCTATTTTTTCAGGTGATGACGAGTGATTCTACCTAAGGTTTGAATCACAATACATGGAACATCAGAGGATATTTCAATGCTATCCTAGAAACCTCATGCAAGATAGAGGGACTCCTCTTAATGCTTTAGGTATTAGAATTTTAAAATATTTACAGACAACCTCCATGCATGTGACATGGAATATTTACGATAGACTCTTAATATGTTCCTATTGGATAGACTCTTAATATGTTCCTATTGGATGGGAGAAAATATAGATTTTAAAAATGGACATCTTAATAAAGGGTAAAGGTAAAGTAGTTTTTAATATCTGCTAGACCATAGGCCATATGAGATGACCCTTAGAGGATGTTGTTTACCCAATATATGGTTATCCAACTATACTCCAATTATTGAAGCATGGTGTACAACCCTATCCCCAATGAGATTCGGATCTTAGACCTCTATTCATTTTTCTAAAGTCACCACCATTAGGCTACTTAGGATATAGTAATAGATCTAATCATTGGTTGATAGTCTTAATGCTAGAAGAAAACTTCTCCCTTCCCTTGCTAGAAAAAACATATTGAATTGTGAAGATGTAGTATGAAAAGAAATATTGATGAAAATATTAAACAATGGTGGAATTAAGCTCCATTACAAAATGTCTACCATGTTTTATGATTCATTAGGAAACTATAATCCTTAAAGTCTCAGCTAAAATTTGGGGACAAGAATATCTTTAAGAATGTTTCGAAAGAGAAAAATACAAGTGAGATTAAAATGGACGAATGTTAGACTAATATTCAAGAACATGTTCTTCTATGCATGGTTTCTATTGTTTTTAGCAAGCTTGATATTCCTCGTAGAGAATAAGGGCTTTTCTCAATTTTAAAACCAATGAGCAAATTTGAATCCTATGGATAATAGGGTTGTTTACCATGCTGCAACAATTGCAGTATGGTTTTATAACTTGGGTAAACAACATTCTACTTGAGGTTAGTCTCATATGACTTATGGCCTCATGACCTATATAAATATTGGTGTAGGCAACCTTCTTCAATAATTTTTTTTTGTCTAGAACAAATAGTAAGTTTTTAATTTATTATTAAGTTAATATTTTAAAAGTGGAATATAATGTTATTTTTCAATTGGCTATATGGGATTGAAAAAATAGGCCCCATCCATATGATATAATCACCACATAGTGGTATTACAACAAAGCTTGGATATTATCCATGTATCCCCTAGCAAGATTTGAACCTTGGGCTCTTCCTTAAGTTTTGAGGAATCTAACTAATCGAACTAATATCATTTGATCAAATATAAAGTTTTTTTTGTAATATATAAAAATTAATTTATTGTTAATGTAAAATATTACAAATTAAATAAATCAATAATATAATTTATTATGATTTTAAATAAAAATAAAAAACTCATATAAAATACATAATTGAACTAATAATACAATGTAAATTATATTTATTAATGCTTAAAGGAAATAATTTTGTCTTCTAAAAAAATTAAATGTCTAAAAATTAACCTTTATTTTTATAATAATTTTTTTTTATTAATGGTGAAAAACAAGGTTTTGAAAGGTCCCAGAACCTTTTACATTAGAGGAGGCAGAGAAAGATAAGGCTAATTAAGCACAGGCCAACCTCCAAGGCCAAAAGAAATAGAAATTAAACTAAAACAACCATCCAAAAGCAAAGACCAGCCCACCACTCAACAGGGCATAAAGGAGAACATCAAGATGCAGATAACAAAACTCCAAACTCAGAGAGCAAGGATGAAGGCAAAACACCAAGCATATTCCTTGAGAATGGTAACCACCAGGGAGCAAAAGGGCCAGCCCCCAAAAACACCCCCAAAGAGAGGATCACTAGAACACAACTGAGATCTCATCCAAGCAGAAAGACAATAAAAATACCTACTGGATAGGTAGGCCCAATGCTTCCAAAGCAACAATTGTCAGTAACCGCGAAGGAAAATTGTCTTCCCAAATTCTGAACTGGCCACTATCCACCCCCAAATTGGCCATAACATCAGCAACCTGGTTACCTTCCCTATAAATATGCTCAATTTTAACTTCTAACATACCTTCCAAAATATTTGATGTGTCCTTAATAATATTCAAGATAAAACAATTATCAGTCTTTCCAACCTGCAGATCCCGAATGATGTTCAAGGAGTCACCTTGAATGAGAAGTCTTCTGAAGCCCCTCTCAAAAACCTGGTGAACACCCGAGAAAAGAGCCTTAGCTTCAGCTAGGTGGTTGGTTTGAATACCATAATCTTCAGCGTAAGCCCAAATGACCTCACCATTATCATTTCTGACAACACCCCCTCCACCAACCCTCCCGGGATTACCTTTGGTAGCCCCATCAAAGTTTAGAATGACCCATCCTTTAGCTGGTTTATGCCATCTAGTAGCCAATATTTTTTGAATAGTGGATACAAAAATAGAATTCTCTAGATTCAGATTCCAACTAACAACAACCTCTTTCTCCACAACTTCCTCCCTACCATTTCCAACATCAAAGATAGTCAGGTTATTCTCAATAGCAACTTTAATCCTTCTAAAGACAAAGGATTCATCCCTAGTAATATCCTTGAAAATTCTTTTGTTCCTCTCCCACCAGATACCCCATAAAAAATGAGGAAGAACCAGATCCCACACCCTAGTGAGGTTGTGACTGATGAAGGGGGATTTCCACTGAGTGAAAAGTTCCTTGAAAGTTTGAGGTAAAGTCCATTTGATGGAAAAAGAATCCAATAAAGCATTGAGCACCTTATTTGAGAAATCACAATGGATGAAAATATGATCCACAGATTCAACATCCTTAGAACACAAGAGACAAATATTGGGAAGATGGAATCCTTTCTTACATAAATTATCAACAATCAAAATTTTATTTTGCAAACACAACCATAAAAAAATGCAATCTTGGGGATCAAATGAGGATACCAAACCCTTTCTGCTGGAAAATATCCTCCCCTAGACAATGATTGGGCCTCATATGCAGTCTTGATAGAAAAAAGGCCTTTAGGAGAATGAGTCCATAGAAGGAAGTCCCTATCATTCTATTGAGGAAGAAAGTATTGTTGCAACAACATGTTCAACCTTGCCAAACTCTGAAGGATCTGAAGATCAGTTGTATATAAAGTCAGATGCTTCCAAGTCCTCTTGCCATTAGTGATGATTATGTAATCAATTACTTTTTCTCCATATTTCAATGATAAAGGAGCCTTCAACTCATAAAACTTGGGACTAAGAAAGAGAGGTTCAGGAAGAATCCAAGTATCCTCCCAAAAGAACACATCCTTACCATTCCCAATCTGCCACCGCATACCCTCTGTAACCAAACTTCTGACCCCCAACAAACCATTCCAGATCACAGAGCCCCTAGGAGGAGCAACACTTCTAAAAAAAGGAATGTGATTTTCCAGATACTTACCTCTCATAATATCTTTCCATAGATGGTCCTCCTCAACACATAATCTCTAGGTTGTTTTTGCAATCAATGCCTTATTGAACAACAACAAATTTTTGATCCCAAGACCACCTTCTTTCCTAGAAGAGCAAACCCTATCCCAAGAGACAAGGGACACCCTCTATTTATCCTCCACCCCAGCCCATAGAAATCTCCTAAATATCTGGTCAATCCTCCTCCTAAATTTGAAGGGCATTCTAAAAAGAGACATGTAATAGACGGGAATGTTTTGGAGGGTAGCTTGAAGCAATTGCAACTTACCTGCTTGGCTTAAGAGATTACCTTTCCACCCAGCTAACTTACGTTGAATCCTATCCAATACAGGAGACCACAACTCCTCCTTCATCCTCCTAGTAAACAATGGCATACCTAGATATAAAGAAGGAAGGTTAGCAATGCCACAACCAAAAATCCCTGCAATTCTATGTTGAAGTTGCCCCCCAGTATTCACAAAAAATATTTGACTTTTATGGAAGTTAATTTGTTGGTTGGAAGCTTTCTCATACAACTACAAAATATTCAGGAATGCCTTAGCCTCTCTCAAAGTAGCCTCCCCAAGAAGTACAGTGTCATCTACAAACTGTTGACAAGAAACTGCCTCTGCAATACCAACAGGTCTAATGCCCTTAATCTTAGAGGACAAGGTAGCAACAAGAATCGATCTTCCTAAAGCTTCAACCATTAAAATGAAAATATATGGAGACAAGGGATCACCTTGCCTAATACCTCTTTGACCCCCAAAAAAACCACTCGGTATCCCATTGATGATGATAGAAAATTTTGTAGAGGAAATACAAACTCTAATCCACTTCCTCCATAGATCCCCAAAGCCAAATTTCTGCAACACCTTGTCAAGGAACTCCCAGGAGACCCTATCATAAGCCTTTTGCATATCAAGTTTAAGAAGCATTCCAGCCAACTTGCTTTTGGACATAAAATGTAAAGTCTCATGAACTGTAATGATCCCATCCACAATCTGCCTACCATGAACAAAACCACCTTGAAGAGGAGAAATCAAGATGGGGAGAAGCCTTTTCAACCTATTAGCAAGTGTCTTAGTAAGCAACTTATATAGGGTATTGCATAAGCTGATAGGTCTAAAATCCTTTAGAGAAGAGGCACCATGTTTCTTCGAAACCAAAACAATAAAGGTAGTATTCCATGCCTGCAACAAGGAGGAAGAAGATTGGAATTCTCTTAAGGCTTCTGAAATATCTGAACCAAGAAGGTGCCAAAACCTCAAAAAAAACCAGTAGGGAACCCATCCGGCCTAGGTGCTTTGTCCTTATTCATGCTAAATAGGTTGGTCCTGATCTCATCATTAGAAAAGGGGGCATTCAAAGCATTATTCATATCAGCTATCACCACCTGGGGAATGTTCCTGAGAAGTTCCTCCGAAGCATCCCCATCTTCCTCCCTATCTTTAGAAAACAAATCTTGAAAGAAGGATACCGTGGTAGTAGTAATTTCTTCCTTATATTTAAGGCATTCACCAGAGTCCAATGTAATTTCTCTTATTTTGTTAGCACTCCTATGTTTCAAGGTTGAGAGGTGGAAAAACTTGGTATTCCTATCCCCCTCCTTAAGCCACGTAGCTCGAGATTTTTATCTCCAAAAAGACTCCTCACTGGCAAGAATATTATGGAATTCTGCAAGAGTAATTTGCTCTTTGCTGGCCAACTCCTCTGACCAACCTTCACTTTGGCCTTTTTCCTCAATTTCCTACAAATCTTGAAATATTTTTTGCTTCCTATGGAAGAGGTTCCCAAAAACCTCTTGATTCCACCTCTTCAAGTTAGCTTTTATGATTTTCAGCTTCTTGGCCACTTGGAACATCTTAGTGCCATAGACATTCGTATTCCACCAAGCCTTAATCAAGCCTTCAAGATCCAGATGAGAAAGCCACATTGTCTCAAATATGAAAGGATAACCTTTCGAGCGTTTCTCCTCCATGAATTCTAATAGTAATGGGTTGTGGTCAGAAGCAATTCTTGGTAAAGTCCTCAAAGAGCAATCTTGAACCATGGTAAGCCAACTCACTGAAGCAAGGGCCCTATCAATCCTAGATTGAATCAGACCCCCACCACTTCTCCTATTGGACCAAGTGAATTTAGAACCTTGCAAATCAATATCTACTAGTCCCATGGAGGTCAAGAACTCACCAAACTCCTCCATACTATCCAAAAAAATAGTCGAGCCTCCAAGTTTCTCACTAGGTAGAAAAATGGAATTAAAATCACCAACAAGCAACCATGGTAGGTCAAATGAAGAACCAAGGGCTTTTAAGTCAACCCAGAGTTTCCTTCTATCCATAGCAACATTGGGAGCATACACATTGGTAGAAATCCAAGAAAAAATAGTTTTTTTACAATAGAATAAAAAGGAAGAGAATCTATCAACCTGATGAATGAGCTTGCCCTCCACAGAATCAGGATTCCAAAGCATCCACAAACCTCCAGAAGAACCACGAGCAACCCTACTCACACCTTCACACCCCTTCCAAACAAACCTTCGTAATCTATCAAAATCCTCATCACCCATCTTAGTTTCTTGTAAGAAAAGAATATCAGGCTTGAAACTTTTTCTAAAATATTTTAGCACTCTTTGTTTAGTCGAGGCATGCAGACCCCGAATATTCCATGAGACAATCTTCATTACTTCAAGGATTGCGGAGCCTTCCCTCCGCTCAAAGGTAATGTAGGTTGGGAGCCATTATCCACATATTGAGCTATTTTCTTTAAGAGCACCTCAAATTTTTTTGGTCTTCCTGGCCCCTTCCCACTACTTAGATTCATTGTTTTTTGGGTATTTTTGATGGGCCGCATAGATCCAATTGTTCCCTTCTTGCTTGCTTCTACTGATTGAGGAAGAAGTTGTTGTTGTTGAGCTATATTCTTTAGTTTCATATTTTTCTTGTTTAGAACTTCTTGAAAGCCATCTTCCTCCGAGGAAGACAAGACCTCCTCTGATTCTCTATCCAAAGCATTTGTAGAAATCTCTCCTTCTTCTACATCCTCAAAAGACTTCATGATAGCTTCATATTTTTCCTTATCAAGAGGGGCATCAACCCTCTTATTATACAAAATAGGGGTTGCTCCTGAAAACATCTCAACAGGAGCCTGAGCAGAAGGCAGTTGATCCCCTTGATGATCCAGGATCTCCACTCCTTTATCTAGAATAGCGTCCAACCCAGCCTCAAGACCAGAATGCAGTAACTCTCCTAATACAAAAAATTTATTTGTATTCACCTCTGCACCCTTGGAATGCCCACCAACTTCTGGAAAAATCCTAACAACTTTAGAGCAGTCTTCTTTTTTCTCTAAGCACTTTCCATCAATTTCATCTATGACAAGGCCTTCAACTGCACCAACAACCAAGATTTCTGTGGGAATAAACTCCTTAGGAGCACCATGAACCCCCTTTCTATCTACCCCTAATTCAGATGCCAAAAAACTTGGATTTGGGGTCTGCTTCCTTTCCCAAGCCTTTTTTCCTTTATCAGCTTTTTGAAACAGAGTGCAAGTGAAGCTGGGATGACCAAACTTCTTGCATACCGAGCATTTCCCAACTATGTTCTCATATTCCAAAGGTTGGGTCCAGACCCCAAACTTAGACTCGATTTCAATTGACTTCGGAAGGTCCTTATCAAGCATAACATTAACACAGAATCTAGCGTACAAAAACCTAGATCTAGCAATGGTAACAGAATCTATTGCCACCATCTCTCCTATTCCACTTGTGATTCTGGATAGGATCTCCTCATGCCAAAGATATAAGGGAAGGCCAGGAAGGCGAACCCACACAGGAGCTTGGTCAATGCATTGGGAATTAGGGTTGAAATCGGGTGCCCACTTCCTTAGGAATAAACCTCTACGCCCAAAGAACCATGGACCACCTTGAAGAATCCTATCACGATCCTCCAAACCACTGAGCCTAACTAGGAAAAAAACCCTTAGGTAATGCAACAATCTCCAAAGAACCCTTAGGATGCCATTTTAACTGAGCCCACTTTCGAATAGCATCCAGATCTGGATGAACCCCAACAAATTTCCCAACAAGAGCAAAATCCCCATGGGAAGCAGCCATATCTGCAAGAGGGTCTGGAACCACAAGTCTTCCTGAACAAGAAAGGAGATTTAACCCTAGGCTCATTGATTTTTGCTTCCCCTTAAGAAGACTAACCCAAGATCGGGCCCCTGAGACAAAACCTTTACAACTCTCCTCACCATCCCCACCACCAATCTCCACACCCTGACCTCCATTGCTCCCCGCATCTTGACCTACACTACTTCCACCTTGCCCACCAATCAATCCCTGCAAGCCACCCTTGCCTTCCTGACTCGAGTTCTCCATCACCTAACTCAACTATGGATTACAAACTCTCTACAACTGCCATCACCTGACTTAGTTGTGGATTGAAAACCCTCCAGAGTCATTGTTGCCTGACTTCAATCCCTCTACAATATCCTTTATAGGGAAACATAGATCACAGATATTTAGTTGCCTCCATAGATCATAGATATTCCTCCATAGATCACAGATATCCATAGATCACAAATATTTAGCTACCTTCACAAATCACAGATATTCAACAAATTTGAGTAGATGTGGGTAATAATTATATTAATTTATAAATATATGTGTAAATATAAGAATCAGCATAACAATAGGAACATATTTAAAATCCTTAAGTTACTGGCTAGTCGCTTAAATCATTTACATTATGCACTTTTACTCGAAATTGTTAGGATTTAGTTATTTTTACCAATAATTATGAGCAATAAATCACATATGATTTTTAGAAGAAAAACTTAATCAAAACAGTAAAACAATCTCACACAACAAGAGAACACAAGATGTGGGCTACATCCACGGAGAATATTTCAGTCCTTCTATTATCTTCCAAGCACCAAAGGGATCCACCTACAACCAACCATTGTAATCTTCCTCAATGGTTACACCAAGAATCCTCACTTACATCAGTCTCTCTCAATTGCACTTATACGTAACAATCCAATTACAACAAATTCTATCTTGGAATTAACACCAAGGATAGATCCACCAATTATGCCATATTCACATCAAGGATAGATCCACCAATTATACCACATTCTATTCCTAACTGGAGTGACAAATTCTATCTTGGAATTAACACCAAGGATAGATCCACCAATTATACCATATTCTATTCCTAACTAATTTTATCTTAAAATTAAGACCAAAGATAGATCCACCAATTATACTATATTCTATTCTTAAATGGAGTGACATTTTATTTCTAGGCTCCATTGCACTCCTGGCTTATTCGGCAAACCTACTCTCTTTTTCCCCTGCCGCCTCTTTTCACTCTGCAGTCCTGGCTCATTCGGCAAACCTACTCTCTTTTTCCCCTGCCGCCTCTTTTCACTCTGCAGTCCTGTCTCATACGGCAAACTTACTCTTTCTCTTTCAGCAAACCCACTCTCTTTTTCCCCTGCCGCCTCTTTTCACTCTGCAGTCCTGTCTCATACGGCAAACCTACTCTCTCTTTCCCCTGCCGCCTGTCGCATACGGCAGAGTCGGATTGTTCTCCCCTCCCCATGTGACCCCACTGCATCCACTTCAGCGTGAGGAATTCCCCTCCCATCGTCAGGTGCTCGGCATGCACTGTTGCCTTGCTGTAAAACCCACAATAAGAGAACATTAGTAACCAATAATTCAATAAGATCCGCCACCGTTGTGCCATTGGTTTACTCCACAACTCGCGTGCTAGATTTTTCGCCATGGACAGAGTAGTTGCGCTTTTGTGGTCCTTGTCCTTCAACATTTGGCATAATTTCTTTCGCGAAGGAAATATTATCTCATTGTTTATGAAATTGGCAATCTGAAAGCAAGTCTTCTGGGACTCCATCTTTGCTCTGTCCGGATGGACAGGCAAAATATGTGGGCATTTCACAACCAGATAAGCCATGTACCTGGACACCGTCCCGGCAACACGAAAACTCCTCTTCATGTTCTCATCATCTGTGCTTTTAACATCCTTTTCATCAAGTTGCTCACAGATGGTGGTGGCTATATGATACACCAAAATGTCAACCTCCATTGATTTCATCTCCATAGAGGGCATCTCTTCATGCATCCGCTCATAAGCTGTGTCCTGGTTAAAATAACCTGAATCACCCTCACCTACGCTGAAAACCCAAAACTCGATATATTCCTCAGTATGCTTGGAGGCTCTGATACTAAAAAATGTTTCGTGGAAAGCTTTAGGGAGCATCGGTATGACCAGAGAGATACTCAGGCAACTGTCTATCACACTCAATTGCGGAATTTGAATCTCCCTCTGCGTCTGCCTATCTTCATATCCAACCAGCTTTCGAATCTTGACAAGTGCAGACATAACAGTCCTGACAAGTGCAGACATAACAGTCCTCGTGAGGTTGGAGTCAATACGTTTTGATCGTATATAGGCACAGATCAGCGACAGCATTGTCCAATCGGACAACAGATTCATCCATAGCTGAAGAACCTCCAGGCCAAGCGCAACACACATCAGAATGTATGTGACCTTTTGCTCTGCACGTGATAGGTGCTGGAGATCATCACTTTTGGCCTTCTCTTGCAACGTGCTGAATAATAGGAAGCAGGCGAGCGCCAACAGAGAGGTGTTCATCATGCGCATTCCAGTTCCGAACATGGTGTATGCCGTGCCCCTCGACTTGCAGAACAAATAATCATACATGAACTTCATTTCCTTCTGCGCAATTTTCAAATCCCACCTGCACCTGCTGGCTTCACTGATTCTCTCCTCACCGGATGTCCGATCAATATCTCCTGCCATGAAAAATCTACCGGTTTTCGGTTGTTCTCCTTCCGGAAAAGGCAGCCTTGCAAACCTCCGCGTGTATATTTTGAACACAGCGAAGGAGGCGCAGAGCTTGTAGGTCTCTGTCTCACGGCGGCCCTCAAGTTCCCACACGTCTTGAACGGTGACTACCCCTAGTCGCCGCAAGTTCTCTCTGGTCCACTCAAAATTCTCACCTTTGGTCCACAGCTCATCGTAAAATTTCTCCTCTCCCATCACAATATAATTCCATTCAAATTCATCTTCTTGAGATTCCTTGGGGATCTCATGCTCACGCTCCATGAATCTGTGAATGGGGAGAGCAGAGCTTACAATTTGCGAACTGCTGGCCGACCAGAGGGCGATTGTCCTCTCTGCATATTTGGTGGACCCGGCAACGAACACGAGAACCGCCACAGCCAACAAGCGCCTTTCCAGCGCGGACGTGTAGATCACATATACCACCACGCCCACGTGGTAAAGCATTGTGACACCATGCCTCTTCCAGGTTTCGTTGTCGGCCATGGAATAAGCAGTAAACGTGTCGAGTCCTCCCAGATGAATGAGCAACAGGGGAGCCCATACTGCATAAACTATTTGGGAGCTTGGCGAATCTATTATGGCACCCATGGCATACATGGCGACACCGTCTGCGGACATATAGGCCAACCAACCTATTGTGGTCAACAGTAGGTTTTTCAATCGACATCTCAAGCCTCCTGCGAAACAGAGCAGGATTTGGAGAAACATGCTGATGAGGACTAGACACGTAATCCACACGTGCTCAGGGAGTCGCAGCAATGACGGCTCGTGTTGGGGTTCCACATGACGCATATCCTCTCCCTCCATTTTTACTGGGAAGAGGAAGGGCAACATCCAAGCACAGACAATAAATGTCAGCATTTGTTTAAGAAAGAGTAAAGACACACAAACAAGAATTTCACAGACAGAGCAGACACAAATTTGCAGAGCACCAAATAAGGCAGAGGCAGAGTAGGCAATAGCAGATGAAAAGAGAACAATAGGACTTTAACAAGACACGACATAACCAACGTTAGGCTACTAATTTATAGAAGTCGTTGAAGCTTCAGTTAAATGTACACTTAATTCCGACTTCCTCTGGACCGCAGTTTCAGAGAAAAGAATCCGAAGGATGGTTGGTACTGCAAGTAAAGAAGCAAAGATGCTTAAACTTTGGATTGTGTCGGAACGTGTTCCAAGGGGGTTACTAAAGGCCATTCGGGATAAATGTGGGACCCAAAAGAAGGCCATTCGGGGCCATTAATTATGTATGATATTGGCATTTGCAGCCTATTTAGTCTTTGGAATCCATAAAGATAAAGGGAAGGATATTATATTACAGATTTGGTATCATTTGGGTTAAAGATAATTTGTTACTTATGATATTGCATTTGCAACTTATTTAGTCTTTGGAAAGGGAAGGTATTAATTTACTTCCTCAGATTTGGTATCATTAAAAAAAAAAAAAATGAAAGAAATGGTTTGTTGGGACTGAAGTTATGGAATAAAGTTTATTAATTATGTATTATATTGGAATTTGCACTCTATTTAGTCTTTGGAATCAATAAAGATAAAGAGAAGGGTATTAATTTACCTCCTCAAATTTGGCATCATTAAAAAAAATGAAAGAAAAAGGTTTCTATATTTCAAATTTTTATATGTTTATGATTTTTTTACAAAAGTAAATGTTTCTTATATCATATCAATTATGTTTTGTTTAACATTTAATTATAATGGATTTAATTTTCTTTTAAATTAATAAGATTTAATACCAGTATAAATAGTTGAGACATATATAAGTGATGTGATGTACATCAAAATTCGATTCGAACCAAATGACACTAAATAAGTTATATAGCTTAAAGTGACTAATATGTATTGTATATAGGTTGTTTAAAGATTTAATTACTATTGTTTAACACAAGTTATGTATATATAGATAGAGTGTTAGTTACAAGATTCAATTACTATTGTTTAACACAAGTTATGTATATTTAGAGCATTAGTTACATGAATGAATTAAAGTAAGTATTTTTATCAGTTTGACATATAGTATTATATGTATTAATCTTTGATTGAGATATATTTAAATACAATATAAATAATATAATATTCATATAATTAAAATAATAATAATTATCAATTTTTTTTTTATATTTTATCTTGAATACTTGTATAAATTTAAATATTAAAATAAATGCTCAAATATTTTTTTAAAATAATAATCATTATTTTTAATTATATTTTATCTCTAATACATATGTACATATTTGGATATTACATGATTATCTTCCTTAAAATTAATAAATTAAAAAAATATCATTTAATATATTTGAAATATATAGTCAAGTAAAATTTTTAAGCATTATTTATCATTGTTCAATAATATTTTGAGTTATATATATATATATATATATATATATATATATATATATATATATATATATATATATATATATAACTCAAATATTTTAAGGTAGATCGGTTAGAGTGCACCTTCACTTGTTATATTGTCTAGTTAAAGTTTTAAGTTTTATTGATTAAAAATATAGCAAGATCTATATTTTCCTCTTTATTGCATATCAAGTTAATAATAATTATTAGATCAAATGTCATAAGCTCAGTAGGTTAATTTTTCAACTTTAAGGATGATACTTCAAGCTTAAATATTGTCAAGTAATATATTCATAATTGTTGCCCCAGGGATAGCACAAAGGTTCGCTCTTCTTTGGGAGGTCCAATGTTCAAACCGCAACGTGTGTGGTTGTGCGTTAATCCTCTATCGATAAGTTTAGCTTTCAATCGTACGAGGGATTGTGGTTGGGATGGGAATGTTGGGGTCGTAAGGGTTTCTCACACTAACCATATATATAATTGTTAAATTTGTGTACCACCACTATGTCGTCATGATGTAATAGATGGAGAGAAGAGAGGGGATGCATTCCAATATGATATAATATTTTTAAAATAATAATAATTTATTAAAAATTATAAAATAATGACATGTGTTTATATATAATATAATATAGTATATTATAATATAAATAGATTACATTTTAATAATTAAAATAAAATTTATATACATTTTAATAATAAAATGACATCAATTCAATCATTTAAATTTTTCAACTTTTAAGGAAGAGACTTAAGTTCAAATCTCATCAACTGATACTTGCATATTTGTCATGATTTTGTAATACGACCATGTGGTTAGGATAAAATATCAATGGTGTCCATGTTAATATCATATAATCAATTAAAGATAATAATCATAAAAGTAATCATTAATATTTTTGAAGTAAATCCTTCTATGGTCTTTGTGTTGGACGGAATAAAATATCAAATTTCAAATGTTGATGTGAATAAGAATTTAATTGTTAGTGGACTAGCTACTAGTCTTGGAGCTGATCTACCTGAGAACCTGGATCCTATGTTCATGGGTATTAAGAAGTTCTTATAGACATTTCATTCATTGTGTTGGGTGGAAAAAAGTTTCAAATTTCAAATGTTGATGTGAGCAGGAATTTGGCTACTAGTGGTCTAGTTTTTGGTCTTGGAGTTGATCTTTACAAGAATGTGGATCCAAGGTTCATGGGTCTTGAGATGTTTTTGCAAGTAAATCCTTCCATGGTCTTTGTGCTGGGTGGGATAAATTTTCAAAATTTAAATATAGAAGTGAGAGGGTTTTTTGTTGTTTATGATTCTTTCTTGGTCTGGGACCTAGACTAGAAATATACTCTTATTTTAAATTTAAATGTGAGTGGGTTTCTTGAGAGGCCATGGCAGAAAAATTCTAGAGGTGTTCTATTTGTGCATTGACTATCTTCTCAGCATGCATTTATTACAATACTTGGAGTAACTAACTAACTTTACTCTAAAGTAAACTCCTACTCTAGTTATGTACCAAAGGTGGTACATTTACATAACCCAAATGATGTAATATACTCTAACACCCCTGTATTACATTATTTGGGTATTGAAGACTTTAGTCTTCAATATGGATCTTTATCTTGGTTTTGGAAATTGAGCTCTTCTCTCCAGCCTCCTTCACTGTCTAAATGTGTCATGTTCAACCAACTAGTTAGTGTCTTCATAAAATGCTATCTCTATAAAGAGAGATTTTACTTCAAATTCAACTGTAGATTCTTTTAGTTCTCTGAATTGATCATATTTATTCAATTTAGTCTTTGTCATTTATTCATTATATTCTCTATTTGTATCCATATTAGTATCTTTGTCTTACTTTCTTCTGTTATGCTTTCTCTTCCTCCTTCTTCTTCTTCT
This sequence comes from Wollemia nobilis, assembly GCA_028583015.1. NCBI lineage: Eukaryota > Viridiplantae > Streptophyta > Pinopsida > Araucariales > Araucariaceae > Wollemia > Wollemia nobilis. Next base: position 194,311 of record JAQPPZ010002105.1, read on the forward strand.
TCATTTCTGCATTGTTACTAGAGGAATATCTGCTTTAGAATGAGTTAGTCTATCATCACAATAAGATTGACTTGGATTCAAGGATTCACTATCAATATTTTCTCTCTTTTGTTTTATTCCTTGAAAGTACTCAAAAATGATTAATGATAAATAGAATATTAAACACTCCTCTGAAGAAAGACTAATCACATTTTGAGTATTCCACCAAGATCTGAATAGATTTTCATGAAGATATCCAATTAACGTTGTAAAGCTCTCTTCCTTTGCTTCTTTTAAAAATAAATAGAATCTTTCTTTCAACTTTGTAGATAAGAGATTGAATCCATCAGAGTTATCTATTAGATTTTGAGAATAGAACCTAATTTCATGAGATATCATTTCAATATTCCCATTGAACACATTCTTAATTATTTCCTCCATAATAAATCCATAGAAGTTGTCTTCCTTATGACTCCCTAGTAGATTAAGTTTATGATCAATTTACTAGCTACGAAGTTTTGATATGTAGTATTCTTTTTCCTTCCTTAATATTTTAGTTAAGGTTGTTGTAGAATATTATATCTTTCTCAAATAAATTGTGTATACGAACCAATTTGATAAAACCTTTCAAGACTTAGGTTTTTTAGGATTTATTATGTGTCCCTAGTGATTGGAACAAGCTATAAGCTTGATAAAGTGCTTAGTAAATAGTAGTTCACCTTTGTGAATAACTATAATCAACTCCTATTTCACCTTATCTCTCCTAATGAACTATGCACTTATTATTTTGAAGTTCTCTATGGTTGGATTTATTTTGTCTCTTTAGTATGAGTATGAGACAAGTATAAGTAAATAATTCTAACTCCTTTAAGTAAATAATGAACTTCCTTTTATAGCCCTTAATATCCAATAATTTAATATTTCTAAATTCCAATAGTTTATGTTTGTTGTAGTATACCTTATAACTCCCTAATTTTGGAATATTAGAAATAAATAATAATATTTGCAATATTAATATTTTTTTCCAAGTAGTGTCCCTTATATCTCCTATGTTGTTTAATTGCAAATATTAAATTAATTGTATTTCAACTAAATGATTTGAAATACTGATAAACTCCTTTATATGCTTTCAAGTTTCCAAGGTTGATTTTCAACTTGAAATGACTATAGTTTCAAACTTAAAACATACTCCTTATCACTCCTTTAATGAAAGAAAATTTAATTAATATAACACTTTAACTTATATCATTGTATTCTCCTTACTGAGTGAGCATTGTAAGTCTTTGACGATAAATGTATGATAGCAGTTGCAACGCGTATGAATTCAAGCTTTAATGCTCCTTTGATTCATCGGATGTACACTAGATTTAAACACTTTATACACCCCTTGACATTTTTATTGATCTTTTTTAGACATCCTTGACTTGTCTATGTTAATGCTTGCTCTAAATGTGTGTCTATCACTCTGAGTTTCTCCCTATGAACGCTCTTAATATGATAGCTAGAAATATGCTTCTCTCATCCTCAAACGAGTGTCAAGTGGCACTAAGTGTTACTCAAAATGCTTGGTATCCTCCTCAGGTTACATAACGCTCAATATGAATCATTTGAAGATGTTATATAATTTGGTGTAAGCCTGGATGTAATTTCTATGAGTGACGTCCTTCTTGAGCATTAGAGATAATGATGATAGGTGTTATTATGACAAGCATTCTTCCTTCTTGAACACGGGTATCAGGGAAGGAGTATTAACTTACATTATTTGTTCCAAGTGGCACAATATCTCTCCCTTATTAAGACAAGTGTTCTTGTCTTCCTTGCATGCATACTTACCTTCACTGTCCCAACTTCTTAAAAACTCCTCAATGCTTATTCTTTCCAACTATTTGTAAGCTTTTTTTGCCTCCTTCCTGACAACAAAGAGTGAGATGGCTCCTCCTTTTTCCCAACAAAGATGGATTATGCATTCCCACAAGGATAGCTCTAGCTATTAGGTATTGCAATGGAGGTTCTTGGTTGACGCTTCCTCCATATTAGAGCTTAGTAAGCACTTCTATTTTATGTAGCCAGTGCTTCATTATCCTTAGTATTCACCTACTTTTAGTGAGTGCTAACTTCTTACATAAGAATTTTGATGTTACAGGTCGCTTGCTATGTGGGTGCTGAGTTGGTGTCTTGGTACACCTTGGTGATGTGGGTATTGAACCTTTTGGACTGGCTCTACTCTAAAGCACCTTGAATATTCTTTCATATTTCTTACTATGGATTTTGAGCCTTCTCGAATGGCTCCTCTTCAAGCACCTTTTTTGGTGCTGATCGCTAATATAGAGCCTTTTAGGATGGCTCTTTTTCAAGCACCTTTGTTGGTGCTTTCCTTCTACTAATTACAATTGCTCGTAGATGTAGAGGATAGGCTACTTTAGAGTGTCCTTAGGACACTTATCCTTTGTCCCTTTTAATGTAATAATGGAGATAAAGTTGGTGCCTGTATAACCCTATAATACCTTCTGATTTACACCTAAAACTTGAGACTATCCTAGTCTCATTTTGTAACTCTTTTCACTTATTTTGGTGGTGTCTTTCTTCTACACTCCTTGCAGGAATATTACCCTATTTTGGTGGCTTCTCTAGGCCACAAAATGCTATAGGTTTTGTGCACCGAATAGTGTCTCTAGACACTTTGATATAAGCTTATTTGTGCACTTTGGTTATTCACTCTCACTTAACAACTAATGCACATAATAATACTTTAAGAGTAATAAGTTTAATATAATTACAAGTAACTAAAATAATGCAACAATTAATTTCTCCTTATTTCTCCTTGTAAGATGCACTAATAGTAACTCTTAAAAATCTTTCAAATGCACTTAATAATCTCTACAACTTAATGTAGTCTTCTTAGTTTTAACTAGATAATAGGAATATGATAAAATATATCTTTCTATTAATATGTAGGTATAAAGCTTAATAGAAACTTCCTTCTACACTTCTCATGAAGACTATAATGCAACCTTCCTCTTTGTAACTTTTAAACTCTTAATAATGTGCTTAATAAAACTAAATAATGAACTGAATATGTGTTCCTTTGCATCCAAGTTACCTTAAAAATATCTGTAGATGAAGGATTGATAGGTGATTAGACTCACCTTATTAGTACCTTTAAACCATAGTAGATGATTATGATTCTCCTTTAGGATATGTCTTGGAACTCTGAATTTTGTGTAGCTAGTAATGTTGATTAATTACTACCCTTTCGTATTCAATATCTGTATTGAAATGTTGTTCTTGAAACTCAAAAATTTGGTAGGGAATTCTCCCAAATCACAACTAATTTTTTCTTCAAGAACCCTTCAGTATTTTGTTGAAGATTCATCAAACTCCTATCTTCGAATGAGACTTCTAGCCTTCAAAGGTAATATTTAAACCTTTCAAGTTTCGTAGTAATGCTTAGCTCCTTTTCTCCTTCAACTTCCTTGTTGAATTATGATTTCAATCTAGATCCTCTTCTCAAGAATCTAAAAGTATTAAAATATTCTGAAGTTTGGCTAATTCCTTGCCAAATATTTCTCTCTTGGGCTTTTTGTCAGATGACGATAATTTTTCTAAGTCTTTTACTATTAGGAGCTTCTCCTTGGTAGTAAATTTCTCCAATGAGTTCTTCTAAGAACTCCTTTAATGCCTTCTCTGTGTTTCTTTAATGAGGCTCACCAAGCCTCCTCCTTATCTCCTTGAGACCTCGCCAAGGTCTTCAATCTCGTAGCTCTTATTGTCTTACAAAGGAGACCTTTCCTTCAACCTTCTTGTATGGAAGTGTTGGTAATGAGATTTTCTAGGATCTCTAAAATTTTCTACTTCTAGATTCTAGAAAAGGACCTTGCTGGTCCTTCTTCACTTATGCAAACTACAGGCTTTAATGAAGATCACCAACCTCTAATCTTCTAGAACTGGGAGTTTTGTAACTGGACCTTCTAAGGATATTTTTAGCTTCTTCAGGGTGAAGTCTTCAATATGCATTGGATATCACCAATATTGAGTCTACAATAAGGCTACTATGGCCTTCTTTTCTCTTCTACAATATGTAAGTTTGCAACTCTTGTAATGAGACCATTTTTTTAGCTCACTGAAATCTTAAATCTTCTACTTGTTAATGCAAGTGTTGGAATGATTCTAATAAAAATATTCTTCCTAACTCTATTGTAGAAAGCTTCCCAAATTTCTTTGAATCTCCTTTTCCTACAACAAGATGTTAGAAATTAGAATGGAATAATTTATAATTTTGGATATAATGAACTTTACTAGTTGATTTGTCAAACTAGTGGAATTTATGCTAAGTCCTAGTCTTCACGAGTTTTCTACAACCCTATGGAAAGACTCTAGCCAAATGTAATCTCAAAAACTATGTAAATGATATTTTTGGATTTCTCTTAGTCTCACTTGTGGCTCTCCCTATTTCCTATTTGATCTACCATGTGCTCTAATACCATTGTTAGCTTTTGATGATACTATAGTATAGAGAATACAACCACAAGATGCAAGATAACTAATTTGAGATAACTATAAACTAATGGCACAATAATATGCAAGAAAATAATGAAATGAACATCTGTAAATAACTTAGAAATATACCATTAATGAAAGTGATAAAAATAGTATAATACTATATAATGGAGGACATGAACATATATGATAGGACTACATTGTACCACTCCTACTAAATTATACCACACACATACTATTTCACTATTGCTCTAAAATTACTCACTATGAGCCCTTTATATAGGAAGATAGATTCCTTGGTCCTTACTCTACATAAGACTCATGTACATGTGGACTACATGCACATTTACAACATGCACATTGACACTTGTGCATATATTACAATACTTAGAGTAACTAAATAACTTTACTCTAAAGTAAACTCCTACTATAGTTATGTACCAAAGGTGGTACATTTACATAACCCAAATGATGTAATATACTCCGACAAGAGAAACAAGGTATGTTTATTTGTGGTAATCAAATTCTTGATGGTGTAATCATTGCACAAGTGGTCATACATTCTCTTCATTCCATGAAAAAACTAGGTATGCTTACAAAATTAGATATAAAAAAACCATATGATATGGTTTTCTAGAGTTTTCTATATGATATTCTCAAAATATTTGAGATTCATAAAGGTTGGTGTAAATGGATTAAATGTTATTATAACACTCCAAAATATTCTATTTCAATCAATGGCTCTCCTTTTGGTTAATTTAAGTTATCTCATGGACTCTACCAAGGTGATCTTCTATCTCCTTATCTATTTATTATTTTTACAGAGACATTAGGGAGATGTTTCTCAAAGGAAAAAATGAAAGAAAAAATTAGAGGCATTTAGGATACAAAAAATGGTCCCTTAAAATCTCATCTTCAATTTGTTAATAATGTTAGGTATTATTTCATCGTAGTTTAGTGGTATATGAATTAAAGTGGTTACACATACCACTCACATGATCTATAATTTCATGTTAGTTAAGGTCAACTAATGTGTTTACATGAAAATTGCCACTCACAAGGTCCATAGATCAAGTGTTGTTATCTTCACAAGGACCATGAGTCCAAGATGGTTATTGTCCTCACATGGATAGTAGTTATGTCATATTTGACAAGGCATTGTACTTAAATATACTTCACTTCTAATTCAAAAATCATCCTAGTATTAAGGATCAATATTAGTATTAGAGTAGGTTGAGAGCAAAACCATGGGCTGGTAAGGTTATCCTCCAACCTAATTGTGTGGAAATCATGGTTTGGATGCTTCTATGATGGTGAAGAAATAAAATAGGACTTTTAAAGATATTGAGGCTATTGCCAAAAGCATCAAGAGAAAATTTGAGTAGATCAACAGGCGACTCCAATTATTGAAGATTTTAATGCTATGTAGAAGAGACAAAGGAACCTCTACTAGCTTGCACGAGATGAAATATTATGAGATTGAATGCAAAATAAGGTGGCTAGAATTTTTTATTTATTGCAGAAATAACATGAACTAAAAAATCAACAATAAATAGTTGAAACCACAATATGATTAGACCTACAAAGTTTAAAGATAATAAACCACAAATGGTAGAGAAATCTTGTACATCCAATAGCATGTAAAACTGCAGTTGTAATGTAAAAACTACATTTGTAGAAGAACTCTAATACACCAACTGTATTGGAAATATGGAAAAAAATATGATAGTATTTTTTTCTATTGTATTCTAAAATATTTGTTACAATTTTAAAGATAAAAAAGTATAAAATACCCAAAATTCTGACTGCCATAAAACTTGGAATATCCTAAAATTATCAACTAGTTATGAGCATCATGCAATATGCTTTATTGGATATGCTAAAAAAATAATTCCTAAATTAAATCATGTGCATGTGCATAGTTAACTAACACAATCCTAAATCATAGGATAATTATTGGGAGCAACTTATGCATTACAACTCCCACTATGACTAGTTAACTACAAAAGGTCCTAAATTTTAGAAGTGATCAAAGGAGAAAATTTTGGAGTTGAACAATGAATAAGTCCTCCTAAAATATGGCCACCCAATATTTGAATAATTTAAGGAATATTTAATTAATAAAATATTAATTAAATAGTCATTTAATAAAATGTGCCAAAAATAGAGGAAATTATCCCCTAAAATGTAGGAGATAGCTCTAAAATGCTTAGAATGCTCCAAATAAACATGACATCAAATTTTCTTCAATTAGAGAAATGCAACAGGAATTAGAAACCTTGGATCAATTTACAAAGGCATTCTACCAAGTGATAAGGTGATGGCTATTAAAGTTCATGCAAATCAGAATCGTGAAGAAGCAGACGCGAGTTTCGAAAGAGAGTGCAAAGCATTGCTCAAAGTTGGGCATCCTAATTTGTTGAAAATCATAAGTATATGTTTAGATAGATTTTAAAGCTCTTGTATTAGAATTCATACCAAATGAAAGCCTTTACAATTGCTTTCATGTTGTGTAATTTGATGATGAGATTCAAACTTACAATCAATATCGTAAAATATAAGAACTAAAGGCAGTGACATGGAACTTTAAGGAAGAAATCGAGTCTACATGCAAAGGCATGACTTCAAATATTTTGAACATCTTTGTGTTGACTATATTTTTGGTGGATGAGCATGACATGGTGTTTGTAGTTGGGATCATATTTGATAAGGACTAGGAGTTTTTGAGCACAATGGAAATGATGCTTTCATGGGATAAAGACATCATGAAAGCGAAATAGAATTACATTATATTTATCATGAATTTTATGTCATATCAACAAGCACAATTTTATCTATGCATTATTTTTCAAGATAAAGTGTGTTAATATTTTCAAGAGGGATAATTCAAGTACAATGTAAGCTATTGATTTGAATCCATTGGAATTAAGCATGCAAGAGAGTATAACTCTAGAATTTTTATTGGATTGGGCATGTGTAGAGTTATTGTTGATGGAGTATAGAAAAGTAAACATAACTAGCGCATTGAGGTCAAATATTTTGATGTTAATTGACTATAGATTTCAAAAAAATTCCAACTTGTTCCAAGAAGGCCATTTAGACATCATCCTTAAAATATGTTTGGATATTTATAGGATGAACTTCATTGAATTATAAGTATTATTGTTTATGTTCTGTCACAAGAGCCATTGAATGTTTGGATTCATTGGTTGTTCAATTTGATAGTATGTTTGTTAAAAATATGTTGAATATTTTTCATGTTATTCTGGTGGGCCTAACACTATAAGGTACTGGACACTCTATACCTATACTCGTTGGGTTTAGGTGTTTTAGGGTTTTTTAAGTTATTTTTAGACCCATATGGGCTTTTAGGGTTACTATATTTGAACCCATGATTTTTTGCCCATGATATTGTAAAATATGTGCATGTGTCTTTGTTATATATATCGCACTTGCATTAGGGTTTGGATACAGACAGAAAAAGAATATTATATTCGAGATGGTCAAGTTAATGCAATAATAAGATAATATTGTGTTGGTTTTTTCCCGATTGAGGGTTTCCAAGATAAATATTGTGTAATGTGTGAATCTGTTGTCTTCTTCCTTTGATTCTGTAATTACTGCTTTTCTAGTTTTAGTTTCTTGGGGCTCCTTATTTCTCTTAATTTGGTATCAGAGCTAGATTTTATCTTTGTTCAGGGAGTAAGGGTTTCAATGCTATGGTAAATTAATTCTCGAGTGGGAGCCGTATGCAAAATAATCCAGGTAAAGGAGAAATATGGGAAGCACACAGATAGAGATTGAAAATTTTAATGGACAAAATTTTGAGTTATGAAAACTCAATATGGAGGATATGTTGGTTGATAAATATCAATGGATTACGGTCTCGAAAACAAAGCCAACATCAATGATAGATGAGGATTGGCTAAAAATTGAAAAGAAGGCAAGGATCTCTATCATATTGTGCTTATATGATTTGGTATTATTGAATGTATCTACAAATATCACAAAAAAGATGTTATGGGAGAAGCTGGGAACATTGTATCAGATAAAGTCACTAGTAAATAAAATCTTTCTCATAAAAAAATTGTATTCACTTTGAACGAATGATGGTGACTCTATGGTTGAACATTTGAATGCTTTTAACATCGTGGTAAGTCAATTAACCTCTATAGAATTAAAAATGGATGATGAAGAAAAATGTATTACTTTACTTTGTTCATTACATGATTCACGGGATAACCTTGTTATGGTTATCACCAATACTACATCTACATTGAAAGTAGAGGATATAATAGGAACTTCGTTGTTTGAGGAGATGAGATGATTTTTTTTTAATATTATCATCAAAAGAAAGCCTTGGTTTTGAGAGGTCGGTCTCAAGAAACAAGTTAAAAAAATAGGAGAAAATAAATTAGGAGAAAAGAAATAAAAATCTAGGGGTAAATATGTTACCTTGAAAAAGAGGAAATACTGGAATTGTGGTAAAGTAGGGCATTATGAAAGAGACTACAGATCTAAAAAGTCTAATAATAATCGATCATCTAATGAAGGAACTTCTTTTCCTTTTGAACTTGATTCACCTATCTCAAAACAAGACCCAAACCAGATGTTTGAAGCCATGGGAAGTTTAGAAATTTCTTCATAAAACTTAGGTGCTTCCCTGCTTTCATATTTTAGAACTTCCTTTCCTTTTGAGTGTGACTTTTCTTGGAAATAGGATACAGCTTTAAAATAAGTTTCCACTCCTTTTTGAACCTTTTCATCTAATGTGTCATGTCTTGCCGTTATTACCCTTAGTTCTTCATTCATCCTTTCCTCTATCCTTTTTGCATTTTGAAGCTCATCTCTTAGATCACTGATCTGAATTTGTTCTTCTCTGATTTTTACATTTGTTCGAACCTTGTTTTCAAGATTCATGATTTCTTCTTTTAGCCTTTTGACTTCTATTTTTTATTTTCTTGGCTCATCCTCTTATTTTTCTATAACCAAAAGTGAGACTTCTTTATCTTCACTATCACTGAGATCATTATCATCTTCTATAGCAAACAAACTCTCATGATTTCTTTGACCATGCTTGTTTCCTTGATGTGTCATTTCATCTTCACTATCATTGAAACCATTGCAATATCCTAATCTGTGATCTCTTTGACCACACACAGAGCACTGTTCTCTTTCACCTTCTATTCCTAGGAATATATGTTCTTTTTCATTATCTGACTTGTCTCTATCACTATGATTTGAACTATCACTTGCTTCTACAATGTAGTAAGTTTTATTTGTCTTACGAAAACTTTTCTTCTTCTCATACCTGCCTTGCTGTACTTGTCATATTTGTCATGTTTATGCTTTCCATCTTCTTTTCTTCTATGACCTTGTTTTTCATCATCACTATTTTCTTCATGTGGACACTTGTGTGCATAGTGACCAAAATCACCACACTTGTAGCATTTGAATTTCTTCATATCCCTGTAATTTCTTAAGTTCTTTTTCCTTTTGATGAAGTTAGCTTCCTCATCATTATCTGAATCTCTATCTATCTTTGGAAATTTCTCTTTCTTTTTCTTTGAAGCCTTGAATGCAATTTCTTTTATTGGGACTTAATGCTTACTCACCCTCATCTCATAAGCTGTGAGATTTCCTTGTAGTTCTTCCATTGTTATTTTGTTAATATCCATTATTTCTTCTATTGCTAAAACCTTTGCATCATACTTCATGGGAGGTGATATCAAAACCTTTTGAGTAACTTCTGATTCTTTCATCTCAAATACTAGGCCTCTCATGGTGTTAGTAATCTCATCAACTTGAAGTAAAAACTTTGCAATATCTTCAGAATCTTCCATTTTCAATTTCTCAAATATTTTTCTATGAGTTTGTAGTTTTTCCAACTTTACCTTGGAATCTCCTTCATAATTATTTCGCAACTTGGTCCACATTTCGTTAGCTAAATTATATACCATGACCTTTGCAAAATCTATCTCGCATAGCCCACTCAAAATATAATTCATTGCCCTTGCATTGATCTCAACCAATTTTTTGATAGTCTTATGTGCCTCGGGATCACCTTCAACCTTATACTCTTTTTCAACCATCTTCCATACCTCATATCCTTGTGATATCAAGTAGTTCTTCATTCTCATGCTCCATAAAGCATAATTGTTATCATCAAATAGTGGAACCTTATTTGTAGATGATTCATTATGTGAAGCCATCTATGTTCTTGAAGAATCTACCCTCAAGCCGTTAGCATTTTCGAAGGAACCTGCTCTGATACCAATTGAATAACACAAGCTTATACTAAGAAGGGAGGTGAACAGTATAGCGCACACTTTTTACTTTCTTTTCAAATCAATATCAATTAATGTCCTGTTGGCATTTTTGCCACATTTATTGTTATTATTAATTATTAATGCTTAAATTGTTGGCCCAAAGCAGTTTTGTGAGTTTTGAGGAGGTTTTTCCGATTTTCGAAGATTAAATGTTGCCCCGAATTAAATGCTTTGCGGATTTCCAATGCGGTCAAGGTCGAAGAGCACCCAGGCCACCAAAATTAAAGATTTTCTTGGTTCGAAACTGCTGGTCGTGGATTATTTTAACGGTTTTTCATGCACATTTCCAAAAAACAAATTTAATGAAGGTGGTTCTTCGAAGCTGACATGTACATTGTATTCAATTTTGTGGGTCTCCAAGGCTGCAATTAAGGGGCGTTAATTTCCAATGCATAATTGTAGATCACAAGGAAGTTAGTTTCAAATATTTAATGCTGCAAAGAGGATGGCCCTCTATAAAAACCAATGTAAGCTTCATTTGAAAGTGTGGTTGGAGAGTTCTCTGCTAGAAACTGGAATTGTATCTGGAGGAATAAAAGTATTGGCTTCGATTTTCAGCAACGGTTGCATGAGTGATTTTCTTTTCTACAGAGTTGCATTTCTTATAGTATTCGTATTTCTTAATGGTGGTTGTATTTAAATTTTGCATCTTGGATTTAAGTGTCTGCCGTGAGAGTATGATTTCCGGAGTGTAATATTGGAGAGATTTGCTACATACAGCTTGTGTGAGAATTGAGTCGACTTCTTATGTTACTTGCTGTTGTCGCATTTTTAAGTTTCTTGCTGTTATCTTCCGATCCCATCACTTTGGCCTGTGGCCATATTTCCCATTTCTTTTCGTAACCTTTTCAATTTCTTTCCAGCAACCCTTATCTTTAACCAAGTTTAGAATAGTGAAGGGAACCAGCCCACTCTAGATATTGGTCTGGAAGCCATTTCTTGCTTCCAGCCTTTCAATGTTGGCCAGGTCTAGGGTGCACTTGTAAAATCCTTTCCTGTGGCAGATTTTGGACCAACATGTCCTTACTTGCAATAACCAAATATAGCAATGTGCATTAATAACTTAGATAGAAATAGTAAGCAAGAGCATAAGTCACCACACACAATTGAGACACAAGATTTAATGTGGTTACCCCAATGTGGGGTACTCCATAAGATAATCTCCTTATAATATTTCACACAAAAATAAGGATCCTTATCCAATACAATGATTACTTTGATCTGCTCAAATCTATGCAATCCATCGATCTACTCGGGTGGGAAATCCTGATCTACTCAAGTAGGCAATCTACTGATCTGATCAACAAGGCAATCCACTGATCTGCTCAGCTAGGTAGTCTTGATATACTTAGGTAGACAATCCACTAATCTGCTCAGCTAGGAAATCCTAATCTTCTCAGGTAGGCTATCCTCTACTCTGCTTCAACAAGCTCACTAAGAACCTACCCAAAATTTGCTTCAGTAAGCTCACCAAGAACCTTCCCAAAATATGCTTCAACAAACTCATAAAGAACTTATCCAAATCTTCTCTAGCAAGCTTACCAAGAACTTGATCAAATCTACTCAATAGGCTCACTCAAAACCTCATCAAATTTGCTCAAAAATCTCACCAAGAACTTGTTCAAATATGTTCTACCAAGCTCACCAAGAACTTGCTCAAATATTCTCAATAGGCTCACTCAGAACCTCATCAAATCTGTTCAACAAGCTCACCAAGAACTTGTTCAAATCTGCTCTAGCAAGCTCATCAAGAACTTGCCCAAAAACTACTTCAACAAGGTCACCAAGAACTTGCCCAAATATGCTCTAGCAAGCTCACTAAGAACTTACCCAAATCAGTTCCAGCAAGCTCACTAAGAACTTGCTCAAAATATGCTCCAACAAGCTCACTCATAACTTGTTCAAATTTGTCCCAAATTTTTCCATAAATTTGTCCCAAAACTGTACACAGATCTGTCCCAAAAGAGAATTGTTAGAGACTTAATATGTTCAATGGATGACAACAATGATCCACAATGATCTCAACTCAAATCAATATCAACTCAACTCAAATCAATCTTATAGAAGCATAAAGAGAATTTTTAGAGACTCAATATGTTATAATCTCAATCTCAACTCAAATTAGAATTATAGAATAGTTTGTTTCATGGAACTTGAACAATCACCTCACACAATCACTTGACTAGGCTCGATCAACTCAACTCAACCAATCACAACAAGGGATAACTCTTTCTCACAAAATCCTAGTCTAAGCATGTATCAACCAACTCAAATGTTTCCAACAATGCTCAACCACAAATCTCACATAACAATGATACTCATGTTCTTTTAAAGTTCTTTGCATAACCAATGGGCTTCAACAACTATGCTTAGAAAACAAGGTTTAAACACAACTCTCAAACCAGAAAACCTTGAAGCATTCAACCAACCACTTTTGAAAAAGAAACCACAATCAATCCTTTTCACTCCAATGATATTTCAAAATTCAACCACCATAATCAATCAACAGGATATTGTGCCCATACCTTTTATGAAGATGAAGAAACCTCTTTGGAAATCTGCCACACTCAACACATTTTCTTTTTCCAATATTAACAAGGGTTAGAGGTCTTGAGTAATAACACAACAATCAAAATAATATCTCAATAACACCTTATTACTCCTACTCAATAAAATACAACATGTTCCCTTATGAAATAATTAATCACCTTTGAAAAAGAACAAAACAACCTTCATTTTTCAACCCCTTTATAAAAATATAAATATCTCTTTGCATACGCCTTATTTCTCCCTCTAATAAATTTAATAAAATAGCCCTTGAAATAATCTTTCCAACGATATATAATATGATATACTTCTAAAAAATAAATCACCAAAAATATCTCTTTTTCTTAAAGTGCATCACACCCCTTATTTCTCCTAATGCAACTTTAGAAAAATAAAATTAATTATAAAAAATTAACTTGCCTCCGTCCCTGACAGGATTCGATCTCTTAACGCCTCCTTGCTCAGTGCCTTATCTGTGGCCAAGCCGTCGTTAGGTTGCATGCCCTCACGTGCTCACAAGAAGCACGAAACAAAACATATGTCGCTGAATACTGCACCCTTCGAAAACACAAACGTGCTTCACACGTTTCAACACAGCAAAACACCTCTGGAAAGAATCTAACGCAAGACCTCCTCCTTCACTCATAGCGCATGAACCACTAGGCCAAAGTGGCCTATACGTTTGATGTAACACCACGAAGGTCTCTTCAACGAACGCGAAAATCGTTAACCCTTCGAAACCCTTTTCACACACACTTCGATACACGATGCGCAGGCTCTTTTACCATTCGAATGCAAAATCGAGATCGAGGACTTAGAGAATTAATCGAATGTTTGGTGGCATATATATATATGCCTTCCTCCTTTATTTTTTAACGTCAGCGCTATAAATTAAATTAAAATATGCCTCCTTTATTTTTACGTCGACGCTATAACTTTACTTTTAATTTTAATTTTAAATAATTTAAAATTTACACTAAATATTAAAATTAAATATCTCCATCATTTGGGCACCGTTTTCGATGAAACGAAAAGCCAACCTGGGTTTTAAGAAAAACCCATTTCAAATCTGCCATCCATGGTTTTAAATAAAACCTTTTATTTTGCTTGCCTTGGTTTTCATGTTTTCCAAAATATCATAAATGATTATCACCAAAACTCAATGTGATCCATGTGACATCAATGACAACATAAAATAACTCAAATTGCCAAAAAAAATAATTCTTCTTTTGTGCATCCTTCTTGTTGGTTTTATCTGTTGTACTCAAGGTTTTCCAATCAATAGGTTTGGTTTCAGCCTTCTTTGACTATATCCCATAGCCCTTTGCCTATGATTAAGGTCTTCATCTTGATAGACCAATACTCATAATCTTGCCCATTGAACTCAGGAATGAGAAGATTATTATTTGCTACCATTGTTCTTTGTTTGTCTTTACACTAACCAATAACAACAATTCTCACAACAACAAATACTTAATTGAGGTTATGATGAACAAAAGATACAACAATTTTCAGTAGCATACAGTGATTAAAAACACAAACTACAGTCTATTTTCACAACAGTCCTCACTGCAGTCTTCCACTGCACTCTCAACTTGATATGAGTTTCATCACCACACTATCTAAATTTAACTATTGTACATCACAATATAACAATGACATGCAACAACGACAACTAAGACAAAGTCTTAGCTCACACTCGACTGCAGGAGAATTCGTTAGCTCACTATATTTTTTTTGAAAAAACAAATCGCTCCCTATTACAGTGGCATGTTTGACTCCTACACGAAAGTTTAACTCACTCCTGGGTCACGTTGTGGTGCACTCCATCAATATCCTACATCAGTTCCATATACAAATCACACAACTGATTCACTATGTCACGTCACTGGTTCGTGCTGCGTGTTGCGCATTCCTCACTGCGTAACGAAAGCTAGCAAGACACATTGATCCTCCATGGCTAGCAAGAATCTTCCACAAATGGTAAGACATAATTATCCTCCTACGAGAACGTCTCTCATAGGCAAGTTATCAAGTTATTTAAAAAAATAACTATCAACTCATAAAAACATTGGCTCGTCTCTCATCGTCATGTCTCTCGCATCGGCTTACACGAACGTCTCTTGGGCTGGGAACGTCTGACCAAGACGCAGAATAATATCATGTCTGGCACCTTCCAAATAGTAATTAATCTGTCACTTCAAATCACGGACATCACACCCCTTATTTCTCCTAATGCAACTTCAGAAAAATAAAATACTAATAAAAATTAACTTGCCTCTGTCCCTGACGGGATTCGATCTCTTGACGCCTCCTTGCTTAGCGCCTTAACCGTGGCCAAGCCTCCATTGGGCCACATGCCCTTACGTACTCACAAGAAGCACAAACTAAAACATATGTCGTTGAATACTACGCCCTTCGAAAATACAAACGTGCTTCACACGTTTCAACACAGCAAAACACCTTCGGCGGGAATCGAACGCAAGACCTCCTGCTTCACACACAACGCACGAACCACTAGGCCAAAGTGGCCTATATATTTGACTTAACACCACGAAGGTCTCTTCAACGAATGCAAAAATTGTTAACTCTTCGAAACCCTTTTCACACACACTTTGACACACAATGCGCAGGTGTTTTTACCATTCGAATGCAAAATCGAGATCGAGGACTTAGAGAATTAATCGAATGTTTGGTGGCATATATATGCCTTCCTCCTTTCTTTTTAACGTCGGTGCTATAAATTAAATTTTAATATATGCCTCCTCCTTTATTTTTACGTTGGCGCTATAACTTTATTTTTAATTTTAAATTTAAATTTAAATTTAAATTTTAAATAATTTAAAATTTAAACTAAATATTAAAATTAAATATCTCCATCACTGGGGCACCGTTTTCGATGGAACAAAAAGCCAACCTGGGTTTTAAGAAAAACCCATTTCAAATCTGTCATCCATGGTTTTAAATAAAACCTTTTATTTTGTCTGCCTTGGTTTTCATGTTCTCCAAAATATCATAAATGATTATCACCAAAACTCAATGTGATCCATGTGACATCAATGACAACATAAAATAACTCAAATTGCCAATAATATCCCCCTTTGTCATTGATGGCAACACCTCTAATTCAAACCACCACAATCACTACAAAAACCATCTCTGAGAATCAAAGTTGCTCCCCGTGACTCAATACTCTCTATGGAGGCTGCTCCCTCTAACTCAATGCTCTCTTTGGAGGCTTCTCCCCCTAACTCAATGCTCTCTTTGGAGGCTGCTCCCCTAACTCAATGCTCTCCCCCTTACTCAAATATCTCCCTCTTTGACATCAATGGAAAAAGGGACACCTATGGGGCTAAAATATATGACTCTTAAGCTTAGTCCCCTCACCACCTTCTCTCTTGAGGTGATTAATTTTGGGGTGGGAGTATTTTTACTCCCATATTACATTGTTTCTTTCCTCTATCAACTTCCTTCCATGTTTTTTTGATATCCTTCTCTCAAAGAATTACTTGATCTTCTTGTCTTGAACCTATTTGACCTTCTTGCCTTGAACCCGTTTGACCTTCTTGCCTTGAATCTGTTTGGAATTGAGTCCTACACCATTTTGCAATATGTCCAAAGTTATTGCAATTAAAACACTTAATATTGTAGCCTTTGGATGGCGCCCATATCTTGAATTCTTTCTTGAAATAATTTCCATATCCATTCCTTTCCCTGAACCCTGTATTGTGAAGTTATGTTTTCATGACCATTATGACCATGACTTCTAAATTGTGTAGCTCCAAAACCATGTTGCTCATTTTATTTGCACTAAAAAGCTCTATGACCAATCCTATTGCATAAGAAGCAATGTCCCTGAAAACCATACCTTCTTCCTTTGAAGTTCCTTCTAGCAAAATCAAACTTCTTTGATCCATGGATCCTACAGTGTATAGCCTTGTGTCAAAATCCATTACAAGAAAAACAATGTCCTTGAAAAGCCCTTTGTTCATGCCTTGGTTCCTCATACCTTTCTTGGCCATTATTCTTATGATCATTTTCAACTTGTGCATTTCATCCTTGAACCTTCTTTGTTGTATCTAAATCCTCTTCCTTAGTTTCTTCCTTGCTTTCCTCTTCAAGAATTTATTAACTTGATTCACCTATCTCAAAACAAGACCCAAACTAGATGTTTGAAGTCATGGGAACTTTAGAACTTTCTTCATAAAAATTAGGTGCTTCCCTGCTTTCATCCTTTAGAACTTCCTTTCCTTTTGAGTGTGACTTTTCTTGGAAATAGGATACAACTTTAAAATAAGTTTCCACTCCTTTTTGAACCTTTTCATCTAATGTGTCATGTCTTGTCGTTATTACCCTTAGTTCTTCATTCATCCTTTCCTCTATCCTTTTTGCATTTTGAAGCTCATCTCTTAGATCACTGATTGTCTGAAGTTGTTCTTATCTGATTTTTACATTTGTTCGAATCTTGTTTTCAAGATTCCTGATTTCTTCTTTAAGCCTTTTGACTTCTATTTTTTGTTTTCTTGGCTCATCCTATTTTTTGTCTATTACCAAAAGTGAGACTTCTTTATCTTCACTATCACTGAGATCATTATCATCTTCTATAGCAAACAAAATCTCATGATTTATTTGACCATGCATGTTTCCTTGATGTGTCATTTCATCTGCACTATCACTGAAACCATTGCAATATATTGATATGTGATCTCTTTGACCACACACAAAGCACTGTTCTCTTTCACCTTTTATTCCTAGGAATATATGTTCTTATTTTTCATCATCTAACTTGTATCTATTACTGTGATCTGAACTATCACTTGCTTCTACAATGTAGTAAGTTTTCTTTGTCTTACGAAAACTTTTCTTCTTCTCATACCTGCCTTGTTTGTACTTGTCATCTTTGTCATGTTTATGCTTTCCATCTTTTCTTCTGTGACCTTGTTTTTCATCATCACTATTTTCTTCATGTGGACACTTGTGTGCATAGTGACCAAAATCACCACACTTGTAGCATTTGACTTTCTTCATATCCTTGTAATTTCTTAAGTTCTTTTTCCTTTTGATGAAGTTAGCTTCCTCATAATTATCTGAATATCTATCTGTCTCTGGAACTTTCTCTTTCTTTTTCTCTGAAGCCTTGAATACAATTTCTTTTATTGGAACCTAATGCTTACTCACCCTCATCTCATAAGTTGTGAGAGTTCCTTGTAGTTATTCCATTGTTAGTTTGTTGATATCCATTATTTATTCTATTTTTGAAACCTTTCCATCATACTTCATGGGAAGTGATATCAAAACCTTTTGAGTAACTTCTGATTCTTTCATCTCAAATACTAGGCCTCTCATGGTGTTAGTAATCTCATCAACTCGAAGTAAAAACTTTGCAATATCTTCAAAATCTTCCATTTTCAATTTCTCAAATATTTTTCTATCAGTTTGTAGTTTTTCCAACTTTACCTTGGAATCTCTTTCATAAGTATTTCGTAACTTGGTCCACATTTCATTAGCTAAACTACATACCATGACCTTTGCAAAATATGTCTCACGTAGCCCACTCAAAATACAATTTATTTCCCTTGCATTGATCTCAACCAATTTTCGGATAGTCTTATCTGCCTTGGGATCACCTTCAACCTTATACTCTTTTTCAACCATCTTCTATAACTCATATCCTTGTGATATCAAGTAGTTATTCATTCTCATGCTCCAGAAAGCATAATTGTTATCGTTAAACAGTGGAGCCTTATTTGTAGATGATCCATTCTGTGAAGCCATATATGTTCTTTAAGAATCTACCCTCAAGTCGTTAGCCTTTCCAAAGGAACTTGCTCTGATACTAATTGAAGAACACAAGATTATACTGAGAGGGGGGGTGAACAGTATAGTGCCCACTTTTTACTTTCTTTCTAAATCAATATCAATTAATGTCCTTAATTGCAATAACCAAATATAGCAGTGTGCATTAATAACTTAGATAGCAATAGTAAGCAAGAGCACAAGTCACCACACATAATTGAGACACAAGATTTAATGTGGTTCCCACAATGTGGGGTACTCTACAAGATAATCTCCTTATAATATTTCACACAGAAATAAGGATTCTTATCCAATACAATGATTACTTTGATCTGCTTAAAGCTAAGCAATCCATCGACCTACTCAGGTAGACAATCCTGATCTGCTCAGGTAGGCAATCTACTGATCTGATTAGCAATGCAATCCATTGATCTACTTAGCTAGGCAATCTTGATCTGCTTAGGTAGGCAATCCACTGATCTGCTCAGCTAGGCAGTCCTGATATTATCAAGTAGGCTATCCTCTGATCTGCTTTAGCAAGCTCACCAAGAACTTGCCCAAAATATGCTTCAGCAAGCTCACCAAGAACCTGCCCAAAATATGCTCCAGCAAGCTTACAAATAAATTATCCAAATCTACTCTAGCAAGCTCACCAAGAACTTGCTCAAATTTGCTCAATAGGCTCACTCAAAACCTCATAAAATTTGCTCAACAAGCTCACCAAGAACTTGTTCAAATCTGCTCTAGCAAGCTCACCAAGAACTTGCTCAAATCTTCTCAACATGCTCACTCAGAACCTCATCAAATCTGCTCAACAAGCTCACCAATAACTTGTTCAAATCTGCTCTAGCAAGCTCACCAAGAACTTGCCCAAAAACTGCTTCAACAAGGCCACCAAGAACTTGTCCAAATATGCTTTAGCAAGCTCACCAAGAACTTTCCCAAATTAGTTCCAACAAGCTCACTAAGAACTTGCTCAAAATCTACTCCAACAATTTCACTCATAACTTGTTCAAATTTGTCCCAAATCTGCCCACAAATTTGTCCCAAAACTGTCCACAGATCTGTCCCAAAAGCCTCCTCAAGGCTCAATCACTCATGCATAAAAATTGCCACAAATCTATCCATAAATCTATCCCAAAGGCCTTCTCAAAGGCTCAATCAATCATACACAAGTAGTACTCAAATATCATCTACAAATTTATGAAGGCAAGCCTCAAATATGAATTGAACAATGAATGTCAATGCACTCTACAATGGATGACAACAATGCTCCACATGGATCTCAACTCAAATCAATCTCAACTCAACTCAAATCAATATTATAGAAGCATAAAGAGAATTGTTAGAGACTCAATATGTTCTAAGCTCAATCTCAACTCAAATTAGAATTATAGAATAGTTTGTTTCATGGAACTTGAACAATCACCTCACACAATCACTTGACTAGGCTCGATCAACTCAACTCAACCAATCACAACAAGGGACAACTCTTTCTCACAAAACCCTAGTCCAAGCATGTATCAACCAACTCAAATGTTTCCAACAATGCTCAACCACAAATCTCACATAACAATGATACTCATGTTCTTTTCAAGTTCTTTGCATAACTAGTGGGCTTTAAAAACTATGATTAGAAAACAAGGTTTAAACACAACTCTCAAACCAGAAAACCTTGAAGCATTCAACAAACCACTTTCGAAAAGGAAACCACAATCAATCCTTTTCACTCCAATGATATTTCAGAAATCAACCACCATAATCAATCAATAGGAGAATGTGCCCATACCTTTTATGAAGATGAAGAAATCTCTTTGGAAATTTGCCACACTCAACACATTTTATTTTTCCAATATTAACAAGGGTTAGAGGTCTTGAGTAATAACACAACAATCAAAATAATATCTCAATAACACCTTATTTATCCTACTCAATAAAATACATCATGTTCCCTCATGAAAGAATTAATCACCTTTGAAAAAGAACAAAACAACCTTCACTTTTGAACCCATTTATAAAGAAATATCTCTTTCCATACACCTTATTTCTCCCTCTAAGCAAGTTAATCAAATAGCCCTCAAAATAAGCTTTCCAACGATATATAATATGATATACTTCTAAAAATAAATCACTAGAAATCTCTCTTTTTCTTAAAGTGCATCACACCCCTTATTTCTCCTAATGCAACTTTAGAAAAATAAAATTAATTATAAAAAATTAACTTGCCTCCGTCCCTGACGGGATTTGATCTCTTGACGCCTCCTTGCTCAGTGCCTTAACCGCGGCCAAGCCGCCGTTGGGCCGCACGCCCTCACGTGCTCACAAGAAGCACGAACCAAAACATATGTCGTTGAATGCTGCACCCTTCGAAAACACAAACGCGCTTCACGCGTTTCAACATAGCAAAACACCTCCGATGGGAATCGAACGCAGGACCTCCTGCTTCACACACAATGCACGAAACACTAGGCCAAAGTGGCCTATACGTTTGACTTAACACCACGAAGGTCTCTTCAATGAACGCGAAAATCGTTAACCCTTCGAAACCCTTTTCACACACACTTCGACACACGATGCGCAGGTGCTTTTACCATTCGAATGCAAAATCGAGATCGAGGACTTAGAGGTTTAATCGAATGTTTGGTGGCATATATATATGTATGCCTTCCTCCTTTATTTTTCAACTTCGACGCTATAATTAAATTAAAATACTTTATTTTGACGTCGACGCTATAACTTTATTTTTAATTTTAAATTTTAATTTTAATTTTAAATAATTTAAAATTTAAACCAAATATTAAAATTAAATATCTCCATCACTGGGGCACCATTTTTGACGAAACGAAAAGCCAACCTGGGTTCTAATAAAAACCCATTTCAAATCTGCCATCCATGGTTTTAAATAAAACCTTTTATTTTTCCTGCCTTGGTTTTCATGTTCTCCAAAATATCATAAATTATTATCACCAAAACTCAATGTGATCCATGTGACATCAATGACAACATAAAATAACTCAAATTGCCAACAAAAAATAATTCTTCTTTTGTGCATCCTTCTTGTTGGTTTTATCTGTTACACTCAACATTGTCCAATCAGCAAGTTCGATGTAGCCTTCTTTGACTATATCCCATAGCCCTTTGCCTATGAGTAAGGTCTTCATCTCGATAGACCAATACTCATAATCTTGCCTATTGAAATCAGGAATGAGAAGATTATTATTTGCTGCCATTGTTCTTTGTTTGTCTTCACACTAACCAATAACAACAATTCTCACAACAACAAACACTTAATTGAGGTTATGATGAACAAAAGATACAACAATTTTCAGTAGCATACAGTGATTAAAAACACAAACTACAGTCTATTTTCACAACAGTCCTCACTGCACTCTCAACTCGATATGAGTTTCGTCACCATGCTATCTAAATTTAACTACTTTACATCACAATATAACAATGACATGCAACAACGACAACTAAGACAAAGTCTTAGCTCACACTCGACTGCAGGAGAATTCGTTAGCTCACTATATGTTTTTTGAAAAAAACAGATCGCTCCCTGTTACAGCAGCACGTTTGACTCCTACGCGAAAGTTTAACTCACTCCTGAGTCACGTCATGGTGCACTCCACCAATATCCTTCTACATTGTAAACACCATCTCAGGTCTGCTAAACCTTCAGCAGCGTGTTTGCGATATTTGCAGTCTTATGCGATCAATCGGCGCTCCATGACAGGAATGCTTGGCTTTACTGCAAATAAACTCCACGTTGATTAACGATGACAGCAGAATATCGTCCGAACGATCTCCTTAACACAGCAATTCAACGTCACAAGGTGGTAGTCATTGATTTTTATTTCGCGTCGCAGATTCTCCTTCTCACAGCAAAATCACAACAGCCTTCATGTTAAACCATCATGATGCAACAATCAAGTTTCGTAACACTATATATATCAACAATATATCGTCCGCCTTTTGGACTCACAACTAATAGAAAAAATGAATCTATTGTATCAAAACATAGTTAATTACTATGTTATGAGCGGTTGTATCAAAACACAGCTATCTTAATGTGCTTGCTTTGTATCATAATCTGCCCAATAGTGTTACACAAATTGCAGACGATTACCTTCTATTTGCACGTGCAAATTAAATATCTCATACATACAGTTCTACATGGTCGTCTCTGATGGAATGGAGTTTGAAACGTGATCACGATGCCCAAATATCATTGGATCACACATTCTATACAAGCGGTTGGCTGTCATCGAAGCTCCATTTCCAATCATCTGAAATCTGTCTTGAATGCGGTGCATACAAGATAATTGCAGATCACGTGCACCTTACGCTTTTGACGTGGGTATTAAATATATTTTTTATATATTTTTTTGATCGCCTTCTACTTCTCTGGCGTATTGTTGTAGAACATTTGCATGAGCTAAATGAGATCGTCCTCCAAGCGCAGATTTCTTTCGAATCGCGTTGGCAGGCAAACTACACGCTTCTATCACAAATTTCCTCCAAATTGCATCAGCAGGCAAATTGCAAATTGCAAATGTTTAAACTCTTGCATAATTTTCACGTCCACATCAACGCTCCCATGCTAGCAATACCATCGCCTGCGCCTCCTTAATGCTTACTCTCCTACACATGCGCACACAACTTCTCCTCACACAGCACAGTGTCAAAACGTTGCTCTGCACATCCAAGACGTCGAGACTGAACTCACAATTCTTGTGATGGGAAATCGAGACAGACAATTTTGGAGATACTTCTTTACTTGCTCTGATACCAAAATTAAATAACAATTCATTATATATTCATAGTTGTGCCAAGGTTACATTATATAGAGCAAAAATAACAAAACAAATGCTCAGAATAGTGAGCTCCAATATTTCTCGTAACCTACTCCTATAATAGAAGATGCTAACAAATCTCCTACTTGCACTCAATAATTTCTAAAGCATAACTACGTAGGGAGAATCAATATCCAACAATTTCACTCTTCAATAAATACCAAAATTTTTGAAAGAAAATTGCAAGAAATCCATCAGAACCAGGTGCCTTGTTAGGATGGAAAGAGAAAACTGCTTCATGGAGCTCCTCCATAGAAATATTCTTCATCAAGCTTTCATTTTGTCCCTGAGTGATAAGTGATGGAATATTTTGCAGAAGTTTTTCTTGTGCCTCCTTATCTTGCTTAGAATCAGACAAAATATTTTTGAAATAATTTATTGCTTCCTTCTTTATATCTTCTTCATCCTCAATATTTCTTCCATCTAGAGTTCTAAGATTTTTTTTTATTGAAATAATACTTTCTCATTAATAAACGAATAAAAAATACATCAAAATTACATCAACTTGCGCAAAAGCAACAAGCAATCGGATCTAACATTCTTATCCAACTTAAGACATTGCTTCAAAATAGCCTCCCTAAAGGCCTTCACTTGGCAAGAAACTAAAACACTAGCATTACTTATTAATATATCAACGGGGGCCTCCTCTTTTCTAAAGACTTGATTACAATGTCCTTTCCAGATACTGAAAAGGATAGAGATCCTGATGATATGCCAAAACACAAGGCAAAAAGAAGCACAATCCAACTGATCCCCAAAAATAACCCTCTTCCAGCTGATGAAGCCAGAAAACACACCGCTATAAAGCCAAGAAGAATTCCTCCAGATCCGCCTAGACTTCGGGCACTCCCAAAAAATATGCTTGATAGTCTCTCTCCGCCCACATGAAGAACAAGTATCTGAAATATGCATCCACTTAGCCAGACGCGCTTTGCTTTGCAAACCTTGCATAATAACAAGCCAGGCAAACACTTTCAGCTGAAGTGAAACCTGGAAATCCCAAACGCTATACAACCTCTTCCTCCACTTCTGATTAGTGCAATTGAGACCCCACCTGGCGTTCAACACATCACCAATAGAAATTTTAGGGACCAGAGCATGATATAATCATGAAGCTTTGAACATCCAAATGGGCTTCCCATAGAACCACCGCCAATATTTCCAAATAGGACCCTGCAACCCGCTTGAAAGCTTATATAATTGCTCCAGAGGAAGAAGACTCTGAATCTGCTGCACTGCATACTTATCTAAAGATTTCAGCTTAAATCTAACAAGAAGTTGCTGCCAAGGCGCCCAATTCCCAGTTTCCCTTTCCCAGATATCAGCCCATCTAAGCAAGCCTTTTTTGCTTAGTCTCTTACAGTGCAAGGTAGGATTATCAGCAACATAAATGCCATTCTCCTGCCAAAGCCATATAGACCTACAAGGCAAAGACCATCCACGTCTGTCATCAAGGAAATCCCACTTGACCAGATTCACCACAACTTTCCAAGCTTCCCAAATCCTCTTGACAAGAATGCTTCCCTTAATTTTGAATTTGCTAGGATGTCCCACAATATCCTCAAGGCTAAAGGTACCACGGATACCATCAATATTAACACAATTTTGAATCCTGTATCTTAACATACGTTGCCAACCAATGTCCCCTTCTAGACACCTAGGAATCCATTTGGAAGCTAACACCTTGCCCTGAGTCTGTATATCCAGCAACCCCAAACCACCTTCCTTCCATGGAAGAGCACAATATTTCCAAGCAATAAGAGGAACACGCCTGGAGCCATCAACATTGGCCCAAAGGAAATCATGAATGCAACTCTCCAGCCTCTTATACTGCGTAGTGTTGGGAAGCCAACAAGAGGAATAGTACATATGATAGGTTTGCAAAATTTTGCTGACAATCGTGAGCTTTTCGGCAAAACTTATCATTTTACTTTTCCAAATCTGAAGCTTTTTGATAAACCTCTCAAGACACCAGTCCCACATGGCTTTGAGAGAAACCCTCCTTCCAAAGGGGATGCCCAAATACCAAACAATTTCTCCATCAACCACTTTCCTCCAACCTAGGCTAATCCCTTTTGGTAAATTATCAGCCCCAATAAGCCAATAATCAGATTTAGACTCACTAATCACAGCACCAGAAGCAAGACAAAAATGATGGAGAGAATTCTACAAACCGCAAATAGAATCCTTATCTAGGCGAGTAGTAAGAAAAGAATCGTCAGCAAAATGACTATTCAGAAGATGACCATCCGGTAGGTCAATTCCTCTAATAAGACCGGCCACTCGTTGTCTTTCTAGAAAATATCCCAGAGCATCAGCAGCTATCACAAACAACAACGGGGCTAAGGGACACCCCTGTCTAATAGATCTATGAAGTTGGATGGCTTCAAAAACTTTACCATTCACCACCACTCTAGTAGAGGCAGAGGAGAAAAGCATGCGGATGTTATGCACCATAGAATTGTTAAAGCCCAACCATTCCAGCATGTTAAATATGAACATCCAATCAATCCTGTCATAGGCCTTATCAAAATCAATTTTCAAAAAAAGGGCGGGCTGTTGAGATTCTTCTGCCCAATCCATCGCCTCCCAAACTGAGAGTACAGTATCAAGGATGAATCTACCTTTAACAAATCCAGTTTGTTCCTCCCGTACAATTCTGGTTGCAATATCCCATAGTCTGATAGCCAAAGCCTTGGCGACAATCTTGTAAGAAACATTAAGGAGGGTTATAGGTCTCCAACCCCCAATATTATCCTTATTAGAACCTTTAGGGATTAACTTAATAATACCTTGATTCATCCATTCCAAAAAGCTGGCCCCATGAAACACTTCTTGAACCATGCTGGTATAATCATCTCCTATGACATCCCACATAGACTTATAGAATTCCGTTGGAAGGCCATCCGAACCAGGAGACTTGCCATTCTTCATTCTAGATAAGGCATAAAATAATTCATCCTTGGAAAAGGAAGAAGAAACCCGATCATTATCATAACTAAAAATTTTTCTTGGAATGCAGCTTCTAATTAGATCTCTGGCTTGTTGGACTTCTCCATTAGTATCATAGGCAACAAAAATTTTCTTGAAATGGATAGAAAAGAGTTCTCTGATTTCTTCCTCATCTTTAGAATGGGAACCATCCTCGCACTGAAGAGAAAGAATCTTCTCTGAAGCATTCTTCTTCTGAATATAATTAAAAAATAATTTAGAGGGTGCATCACCTTCCTTAATCCACTGTAGTCTACTTCGAACTTGAGCTCCTTTATTGATATAATCTTCAAGTTTCTTGATTTCCCCTTCCTGAGAGGCCACTCTATTCTGCAGCGAACAATTGAAGGGATCAACCTCAAGTTTTCTCCTGTCCTCTTCAAGGTTTCTTCTAAGAGTCTTCATTTTCCTCTTTCTGCCCCTTGCCAAGATCCGCCCCCAACCTCTTAAAAACTTGACAGTTCTTCTAATTGCATCATCCCACCACTTAATCCATCCTTGTCCACAAGGTCGTGGTTCCAAATTCCAAACACAGCGAATTAACTCTCTGCAATCCTCAGAATCAAGATGAGAAACATTCAATTTGAAAGGCAAATTCTTCTTTTCCACTAGTAAAGTACCAATATGAACACAAGTAGAGATCGGAGCATGATCAGAGCCAGTGATAGACAAATCCACATCAACAGGTCTGCAACCCTTGCCAACACAAGTGAAGAGTTTGTCCGCATAAAATCTATCAAGTCTGGCAAAAATTCTATTAGTACCTGCTCTCCTATTGGACCAGGTGAACCAACCCCCTATTTCAACGAACTTCTATTTGAAATTCACATCAAACACCTGAAGAGCAATTTTTAGGTCAACCCACATTTCTTTTTTAGTCCCAGCAATGGTGCCCCCAACTCCACCTTCTCTATCGCCATCCCATTCTACCATATTAAAATCCCCTCCAAGAAACCAACAAGCCTCCGAAATATGGGAGTGCATCCATTCCCAAAGAAGCATATGATATTTAGAAGAATTAGGAGCATAAACAAAACACAACCCTATCACCTGACCAACAATAGCAAAGGTAGCCCAAATAATGCGCCCTTCTGGATCCTCTCCCTTATCAAGCAAAAGAGAAGCTAACCAAGGCTTAACAGCTAGCACAACTCCCCCAGAGCCAAGACGATGGGTGGAACTCCACCAAGTACCTCTCCACGAATTGTTCAAACAGTTATGAAGTTCAAAACCATCAATCTTAATCTCTTGAAGGAAAACAACATCAACGAAAATAGATCTCATAAACTTACTTACAATACTTCTACGCGTAGGGATAGACATCCCTCTCACATTCCAAGAAACTGCTTCAAACTTCATTGTGAACTTAGAGAAGTAAGGACTTGAAAATAATTTCCTTCACCTTCTAGGCAGTCTGGAGCTCCTCGTCCACTATTGCCCAATGAGTTCCTTCTATTTGTTCTGCCCTCAGCTTCATTGCCCCTTTTCTCACTTGATGGACTGTTGCTTGAATTTTGATTCAGGACTGCACTTGGGCTCGTTTCTTTTCGAGCTTTGGTAGATCTAATAGGTGAATCACGAGCCTCCCTCCTTTTCTAAACAACCTTCCACTCATGTGAACCATGAAGAGGAGGGGATGAATTATTCTGCACTTTCGAGCCTTCATCAACCTCCATAGTGTCTTTTTCTATAGTCTCTTGGCTTGTGGGAATAAGTGGCTCCTCCTTCCGAGATTCCCCCTCCTTTCTTGCTGAAGACTTCCATTTATGAGGGCAGTCCCTGATCATGTGATCAAGAGATTGGCAAACAAAAAAATTTGTTTTTGTTGTAGCATGAATTTTTTTTTGTATTTTTATCTCCTTCCTTGAGCCATTTCTCTCTAGATTTTTGGAACCAATATGACTCCTCATTCTTCAATGCATTATGATAATCAAAAAGTAATTGTTTTTATTTCACATAAGAATCCTGGTCCATTCCATTAATTTCTACTATCTCTTGTAAATTTATGAGCTTGGATTCAATTTATTTTTTTCTTTAAAAATGTTATCAAAAGACTTGACATTCCATATCTTCATTTGCTCCTTTAAATATTTCAACTCTTGAACAAACCTGTACATACATGATCCTTCAAATTTTGACTCATCCCACCATAATATAGCCATATGGAAAAAATCAGGGTCTTGAAGCCACATAGATTGGAAGCGAAATGGCTTTGGATGACCATTGTTAGGTGACTCACAAGTTAAACTAATGGGTTTGTGATCTGATTTTGCTTGTAATACAATATCTGAAGAGATTGTATACTTTGTTTGCAACCATTTATTGGATAACAAAAATATATCTAGTTTTTTTGCTATATGATTTTTTCCAATGCGTCTATTATCCCATGTGTATTGAAAGCTTGAGGGACTAACATCCCAAAGATCATTTGAATTGACAAATGAAGCAAAATATTGCATTGATTTCGACCATCCTAGAATGTCACCCTTCTTTTCCAAAGGAGATATAACAATATTAAAATCACCCCCAAAAATCTATAGATCAAAATTAATCATCATTGTATTTGACAAAAATATACTAAGGTCCTTCCAAGATCTTTCACAAGGAGTAACTATAGTTGGAGCATATACATTTATAACCCCAACTTTGATGTTTTCCTCTTTCCTGCAAAATAATCCAACAACCCAATTACTTTTTGCTTCTAATAGTTATCCATCCCATTTGCATTTGTCCCATATTATTGCAATACCGCATGAAGCTTTTGTAGAAGAAAGTACTAAACAATCACCTATCTTCCAAATCTTCTTAAAAGCATCCTTACATTCCTCAATTCGTAATTTTATTTCTTGTATTAAAATAAACTCGGGGCTATAACAACCTATTAATTTCTTAATAACTTTTTTTAGGGGTTTTATTCATACCCCTAATATTCCATGATATCATTTTCATCATCAACACTTTTTATTTTTATTAGTGGGCTTAACCCCACTTCTTGTTAGAACCTGTAATATTTTTATTTGGCTTCCCAAATCAATATTCTTTTAAGTTTCTTTTTCTCTTTTTTTTTTTCTGTGATAGCCTTCCTCTCCTTATTCCATTCTTGCCACACTCTCATCTTCATCAATCTCTTCCATTTTTATATTGTTAAAAATGGGAGTTATCTTCTATAAATTTATGTTTCCCTAAAGAGTTGAAAGTGCAAGGAATAGCCTTAATAATATTTTCTTCTTTATGTTGCCCTGAAAACTCTAAACTACATAGATGGTCCTCCATAGTCATCACTTTCTTATTTTGTACTAAAATACCTAAATTTCCTTGTATATCCTCTACAAGATATTCTTTACTATACTGCTCTTGAAATCCTAAAGTGCAAGGAATACACTTTGTGTTACTTTCATTTTTTTTGTAAGGAGAAATTTTTAAGCTACTTGAGGATAATAAAGGTGATTTACCTGGATTAAACTTGACCTCCTTCACATCATTTGCTTTAAAATTTGTCTCCCCATATTTCTTTATATTAAAATGTGTCTTTCCCTCTTCCTTCATATTAAAATTTGTCTTCCCCTCTTCCTTCGCACCTTTAGCTCCTTTTATATTTGAACTTGCGCATTGTACTTCCTCATCTCCCATATCATTTTTTTTCTTCTAATTACTGATTCAAGTGAACTGTAATGGCATTCACCATTTGATGATGTAGAGGGGTTTTTTTAAGCACTTTCTTAGGAGTGGAAAATCCTTGATTTGACCTAGCTTCTCCTGTGATATGGTCTCCTTGTTTCAAATTGAAACTACCCTCATGCCCAAAAAATTCCATCTATTCTTCCATTTTTCACTTTGTAGCCTCTTGCCATGTGTTCAGTTTCATGATATTTGCAACATCGGAATGCAATGTTTCTATAATCCACTTGTTGATCGCATTCTCTTGATTCAGATTTAATCCTAATCGACTACAATAAAGGATTAGAAATATTCATGGCAACACATATTTGAGTGTATACAACATGCCTTCTCTCCTTAGTAGTTGGTCCCTCCTTGATGAATTCACCTAAGGTATTACCAATATTCTTCAAAACCTCCTTATTAATGAGTTGATAAGCAAGTCCAAAAAGCCTAATCCATACTAGAAGCCTTTAATAGTTTATGTGTCCACAAAAAAATTGTCACTCCAAGGTCTTAAATATAATGCATCTTTACCCTTAAACCATGGGCTTCCATCCATTATTTTATCCTTCATTTCTAAACTAGAGAAAATAATGAGAAAAAATCCTTTTGAAAGAAAATTCATGGAGTAATTTGAATTCAATCCTCATTTCCACTTAATCCAATTTTGAATCTCAGAAAAATCTGGCCAATATCCATGAAACTTACAAATTAACCCTCTAGTTTTAAGAATCATTATATCATGCTTAATCATCTCATCCTCGATAATCACTTTTGACATAGAATCTACTACCTCGATTGGTTTTCCATAGATTCTCTCTTCTTCTCATTGCTAAGTAGGACGTCTAAACTTCCAACTTGACCATTCACACTTTCAGTTTGCACTTTCACAAGTGACTTTTTTTTTCCATGTTATCCATTTTTTTTGCATTCACTGCTAACTACACTCACTCCCGGCTCATGCTTGCACTCACTACCGACTACATTCACTCCCAACTCACGTTTGTACTCACTACCTGCTACACTCACTCCCGACTTCTGCTTGCACTTGCTACCGGCTTACACTCCTAAGAAAGACTTTTTAATTGTTTCTCTAGAAAAACTAGATTTAACTCACAAGATAATATCTCCCACTTATAAAACTACTATTATAGTCTTTTTGAAAAGGCAAATTCTAATATATTCCTCTTGTCAAAGAGTTTTTTAAATATATTTAAGTTTTTAATAATTTATTATTATTATGTAGTGTTGCAATTAATATTTTTTATTACATCATGAGCCGTGACTTTTTATATTTGTATTATACTAAATTGTGCAATTACAAATCATATTATTACATGTAAATTCATTATAATGTATCCCATAACTAATAATTTAATGAAATATTTATTGAAAAATAAAATTTAATCTAATTGTAATATAATGAATATGACCAGACAATTTTAATTGAAAATTTTATCAACATAATATTTATATCAAACTTTTTTTTTATTTGGTTAGTGTGAGAAATCCCTAACCAATGCATAGGGCTGGCTAGGCTCCCCCCAACAACGACTCCACCTAAAGTTGAGAGCTATGCTTATCAATAGGGAATTTAATACACAATCACCATACACCTACCCCCTCACACTCGCCCACGCCACTCGCCCACGCCACAGTTTATATAGTTTAATATTTATATCAAACTTTAATTCATCAATTATTATTATTTTTGTTTTTGGTTAAAGTAATGTGACGTACAACGAGGGGCACAACTGAGAGCCACACTCCCAAGGGCATAGAAATAGAGGCCTCCCTCGTTGTGATGTGATTTGAACTTAGATCACCATGATGAAACACCAATAATATACCATTGGGTGTTTATGTAAGGACCTAACTATTATAATTTAAAATTAAAGTTACATACATTATTATATCTAATATTTATTTTCAATCAATTCTTAGTTATTAATTAGTTTGATAAAAACAATAAATAATAAATGATTTTTTTAAACCAATATGTTAATTTTATTAAGACCATTTTCATAAAAAAATTTCCTTTAATTTTTTATTAATATATATTTCCAATGTTATGTTTTCTTATGATTTAATTAAATAATCGCATGTGAACTTGAATAGTTTTAATCAATGAATTTTTTTTAACTTTCATCTTTAAAAAATTCATTTCCAAACTATCTTAAAACTAATCTTCTTACGAAAATAGATAGTTAAACATGTTTTACATGTTGTAAATTAGTATTCCTTCAAATTAAGTTAAATTGTTATATAAGAATTAAAACACCCTGAAGCTTAAATAACTTGATTTTAAAAATTTAATTTTTTTATAAGGAGAGTGGTAAGAGGGTACTTAAAATATAAGGATCAAGTCTCTTTAACTTTAACAATTGATAAAAATTGGTGAAATCATATTTTAAAATATTTTTGGAAGAAAAAGATTGAGAGGAAGGAGAAGGCTGGAACTAGGTTTTTCATAGGACTGCTTAAACTGTCGAACTTGTTTTGCTCATATCTCACTCATACGGACTCATATTGAGCTAAAATTTTGAGGGTAGATGCCTGGAAAACCCTAGAACATCTCCACCAATTTTTAGGTCATTTGGAGCAACACAGGTCCTAGTGCATCCATATATGTGAACAAATTTTTTGGCAAGCGGTTGTGCGAGGGTTTCATCTGGGTTGAGTGCAAGCAACTGCAAAGATTGGTTTTTAGGGTATTCAAGCCCTAGCGACCAATATTTTTGTGGTTTATGCTCAATATTTTAGCAAGATATGTTGCAGGGAATCCAATATGGGTTAGAAATTTGTCTTTCAACAGATCATGTTGTGAACTTGAGTGACAACGGCTTCCAATTTGCTGCACAAAAGAAAAGTGAAAACCATACCTTTCCACGATGTCTAGGGCAAGGATTAAAGATATATCGATATAAGTTTCAATCAGCTGATAAAATATGACTCAGATCTCAAGTGAATCTGGTGCTAAGGTGCACCCACAAAATAATTCTACTATGAAAACCCTATCAAGGGTAAGAATTTTGAAGACTCAACCCCAAAAATGAATTTTAGGGATGCCCTCCATGGTGGACAGCCTCAACCCAATGCTAATATTAATCTTAGGGCTTCCCATAAACCTCTAAGAATGTCTAAGATTGATCCCAGAAAACGGAGTTAGGATGTCTTAAAGCAACTGATAGAACTCCTATTGTTAAACTTGATATGGGTAACATTCAGACTGACGTTGAAGATTTGGAAAAAGGAGGACTAATTTGTCGATTCGTGGGTTTTCGTCCAAGCATGTCTGCTTTCAAAGTCTGGGCTGCAAAAAGCTAGAAAACTAAAGGTGAGTTACAAATCTCTATTTATCCAAATGGTTATTTTCTTGTTTTATTTGCTAATAATGAAGATAAAGAGAAAACATTTCAAGGGGGTCCTTGGTTTTGTTGAATGGCAGGGCTTTTCATGAAGCCCTGGCATACTAAATTTAAAGCCGAAGAAGAGATGCCTTCTATAGCTTCCGTGTGGGTTAGACTTTTTGGCCTCCCTATTGAATTTTGGAATCCTACTGTTTTTCTTCAATTGGAAACTCTTTAGGAACTTTTATGATGACTGATGATTGTACTCAAAATTTTGAACATATTATTTATGCTCGGATTTGTGTTTTAATGGATTTTGACAAACCCCTACCTAAAAATATCACATTACAATTTGGGGAAGACACTTGGGAGCAAGTAGTGGACTATGAGAACATTCATTTTCGTTGTAGAATTTGCCATGAATATAGTCATTTGGCTAGTGCTTTCCCAAAAAAAATTCCTGATCAAGAGAAAGAAGATATAAACTCAACAGCTTTCCAAATGCCTAAGAAGAAGAACACTCGAAAAAAAATCCATGAATTTTGGAGAGCAATTGATTAGACGTTTTTCGCAGGACTGCCCAAACTGCCGAACTCGTTTTGGCCATATCTCACTCATCCGAACTCGGATTGAGCTAAAATTTTGAGGGTAGATGCCTGAAAAACCCTAGAACGTCTCCACCAATTTTCATATCATTTGGAGCAACACAGATCCTAGCACATCCCTATGTGTGAACGATATATTTGGCAAGCGGCTATGCGAGGGTTTCATCTGGGTTGAGTGCAAGCAGCTCCAGAGGTTGGTTTTTAGGGCCTTCGGGCCCTAGCGGCCAATATTTTTGTGGTTTATGCTCAATATTTTAGCAGGAAATGTTGCAGGGGATACAATATGGGTTAGAAATTTGTCTTTCAACAGATCATACTATGAACTTGAGTGACAACGGCTTCCAATTTGCTGCACAAAAGAAAAGTGAAAACCATACCTTTCCACGACGTCTAGGGCAAGGATTAAAGAGATCACGAAACAAGTTTCAAGCAGTTGATCAAAAAATGGCTCATATCTCAAGTGAATCTGGTGCTAAGGTGCACCCACAAAATAATTCTACTATGAAAACCCTTGTCAAGGGTAAGAATTTCGAAGACTCAGTCCCAAAAATGAATTTTAGGGATGCCCTTCATGGTGGACAGCCTCAGCCCAATGCTAATATCAATATTAGGGCTTCCCATAAACCTCTAAGAATGCCTAAGATTGATCCCAGGAAAACGGAGTCGGGATGTCTTAAAGCAGTGATGGAACTCCTATTGTTAAGCTTGATATGGGTAACATTCAGACTGGCATTGAAGATTTGGAAAAAAGAGGACTAATTTGTCGGTTCATGGGTTTTCGTCCGAGTCTATCTGCTTTCAAATTTTAGGCTGCAAAAAGCTGGAAAACTAAAGGTGAGTTACAAATCTCTATTTATCCAAATGGTTATTTTCTTGTTTTATTTGCTAATAATGAAGATAGAGAGAAAACTTTTCAAGGGGGTCCTTGGTTTTTTGGAAGGGCAGGGCTTTTCATGAAGCCCTGGCATACTAAATTTAAAGCCGAAGAAGAGATGCCTTCTATAGCTCCCATGTGGGTTAGACTCTTTGGCCTCCCTATTGAATTTTGGAATCCTACTATTTTTTCTTCAATTGGAAACTCTTTAGGAACTTTTATGATGACTGTTGATTGTACTCAAAATTTTGAACATATTATTTATGCTCGAATTTGTGTTTTAATGGATTTTGACAAACCCCTACCTAAAAAGATCACATTACAATTTGGGGAAGACACTTGGGAGCAAGTAGTGGACTATGAGAACATTCCTTTTCGTTGTAGAATTTGCCATGAATATGGTCATTTGGCCGGTGCTTGCCCAAATAAAATTCTTGATCAAAAGAAAGAAGATATAAACTCAATAGGTTTCCAAATACCTAAGAAGAAGAACACTAAGAAAAAACTAGTTATGAAGGATCAATCAAAGTCATTTGCTAATATGTTTGAAATCCTTTCCACAAATGATGTCCCAAGTGAGGAAGAGGAAATAATGGAAACTGAAATCTTAGAAACACAATTTAAATATGAAGGGAAGAACTCGGAGACAAACCAACAAATCAAAGGTTTTCAACAAGAAAAAAAGGAGAAAATTTACACAAGAAAAACAATATTTCAAATGTCAAAACTTCAAATAATGCAGGTCCCAATATAGACTCCATTGAACCATCTAGTAAAATTTTGGCTGTGTATGAGCATTCTTCAAGGTTAGAAGCCATCTCAGATTCAATTGGAATAAGTCAAGAAACAGGGAAAAAAAATTGAAGATGGATTCTAATCAAAAAGTAGGTCGCAAGACCAATCAATATCATATGGTAAAAGAAGGTGAAAAGCTTGTAGAGGAAGGTAAGATTAATGCCCTTCCCAAATTTTTTAGCCCCGGTATTAATGAAGATCATCACTTGGAATATTAGAGGACTCAAAGGGAGTCTTTCAAAACAAAATGAAATTAGAAGAATGATTCAGATAAATCATCCACATCTTGTTTTCCTTCAAGAAACAAAGATGTCAATGGAGGATATGGACTTAATTGCCGATAAAATTTGGCCAGCTGGAAAAGTGGTTTCCCTCAGTTCCCAAGGGACTTCGGGTGGCATTGCTTGTCTTTGGGACCCAAAAGAGGTAGTTATTCACCATATGGTTGGCAGTTGGGGTTTGTTGGCTATAGCTATTCAAAGTAGACATTCCAACCAGATTATGCTCTACATTATTGTTTATGCTCCGACTTCTTTGGAGGAAAAAAGAAGACAGTGGAAGGATATTACTCATATTATCTCTCATTTTCCTAAAGCTTGGATCTTGATCGGAGGAGATTTCAATACCATCCTCTCTCTAGATGAGAAAAGGGGGGAAATAGAAATTTGGACAAAAGCACTGACCTCATGAGCGAATATATTGCAAACCTCCATCTTGTGGATATCCAACCGAGATAATGGCCTTATGACTTGGTCTAACAGAAGGCAAGGCTTAGCTTGTATAATGGAGAGATTGGATAGGTTTTTGCTCTCTAAAAATTTCTTAATCCATGGTCACATTCCTAAAGTGAAGACTCTTAATAATGTTGGTTCGGATCATTGGCCGATCATGGTGGAAATGTGGAAAACCAATGTGAGTTTCTCTCCTTTTCATTTTCAATTAATGTGGCTTAGAGACATTTCCTTCAGACCTCATGTGCAACAATGGTGGAAGGAAGGTAAACCTAGGCATGGGACTAAGATGTTCTGTTTTGCCAAAAGACTGCAATACATTAAATCCAAAATCAAGACTTGGAACTGGAAAGAGTTTGGGGATGTTCATAAAAAAAAACATGAAGTTATTGCTCATCTTGAAAATTTGAATAAGAAAATCCATTTAGATGGCCTCATAGAGAAGAGAAGTGCAGATGAAATTAAACTCACAACTCAAGTTAGAGGAATGGGAAAAAGAGAAGAAATCTTATGGAAGCAAAAATCTAGAATTCAATGGCTCAAAGAAGGAGATCGAAACACAAATTTCTTCCACAAATCTCTTCTAGCTCGAAGATCTCACAACTTTATTTCTTCCTTAAAATCAGATTCTGGAGATGTTGTTTATACTTGGGATGGCATGAACTCTATTGTTGTTGATTACTTTTCCAATATTTTTGCTGCTACTCCTCTTGACTCGGCTTCACAACAAAATGTTCTTCAAGCAATCCCTTCTCTTATCACTTCTGAGGAGAACTCTATTTTGACTGCTCATGTTACTATCAATGAGCTTCAACAAGTAGTTTTTAAAATGCAAAAAGGGAAAACCCAGGTCCTGATGGTTTTCCTATTGAGTTCTACCAAGAGTTCTGGGATATCCTTCATGTTGATTTATTAGAGGTGGTGGAAGAAGCCAGGAAAGCCAAAGAAATTTTGAAGGTTATCAATAAAACTTATATTACTCTTGTTCCAAAAGCTCAAGAGGTTGATCATATCTCAACTTTTAGACCTATTGCTTTATGTAATGTTCTTCTCAAAATCATTACTAAAATCATGGCAGAAAGGTTGAAGCCTCTTTTGCATAAGATTATTTCCCTAGAGCAAGGGGGTTATGTGGAAGGACGTCAAATAGTAGATGAGATAGTTCTTGCTTAGGAAGCCATCCATTCCATGGATATGCAAAATTCTCCTTCCATGTTCATTCGGTTAGACTTATCCAAAGCTTATGACAGAGTGGATTGGCACTTCCTTATCAAAGTTTTGAGGCAATTTGGTTTCTCTAAGGATTGGATGGATTGGATTATGGGATGTATCTCTTCAGTTTCCTACTTAGTTCTTATCAATGGCAGGCCTTCTCAGTCTTTCCCAGCTTCTAGAGGTATTAGGCAAGGTGACCCGCTATCCCCTTATTTATTCATCATTCTTGTTGAATGCTTGGGTAGGACTATAACCAAAAAGAGGGAAAACAAAACCCTTGAGGGAGTTACCATTGCTCATGGAGCTAGACCTATCTCTCATCTTCAATTTGTGGATGACTCTACTCTTTTAGGTAAAGCTACGGTTAAGGAAGCTTCTAATATTAAGCAAATCATTAGCTATTTTTCTAAGGCTACTGGGCGGTTGATCAATGAAGACAAATCTAAAGTTATTTTCTTTCATCTGCTCTGCTAGACAGGAATCCATGGTCTTGGATAAATTAAGATATAAGAAGACCTCTCTTCCAATCACTTATTTAGGTATTCCCATAAATATTCAAAGGCAGAAAAATAAATATTGGAATTGGTTGTTGGACAAAGTCAAGAAGAAAATTGGAAAGTGGACCAACAAGTGGCTTTCTTATGGTAGAATCACCTTGGTAAAATCAGTCCTTCAAGCTATTCCTATTTATGTTTCTTCCATTTTGAATATCCCAAAGGTTGTTCTTCGAGAATTGGATCAAATCAGTCATCGTTTCCTTTGGAGTGGTACTAAGGAGAAAAGAAAATGGGCCTTGGTGAAATGGGATACTTTATGTCTTCCTAAGAGTGAAGGGGGGTTAGGATTCCGGTCTTCAATTAATAACAACAAAGCTTTAGCTGCTAAATTATATTGGAGGATGTTGCATAACCCCAATGCTCTTTGGGCCAATAATCTCCGTGCTAAATATGTTGAGAACAAAAGTCCTGAAGACCTTGTTCGCTATCAACTTCCTACCAAAGGTTCTCCCATTTTAGCAGTTCTTAAGACTGGTGAGGATTTGATAAAGAAAAAATTATTTTGGATCATTCATAATGGTCAACATGCAAATTTTTGGATAGATTCTTGGGATGGTCACAAGCCTTTGATAACTCGGTTTCCCGATTGGAGGCCTTGGATGGAGGAGCTTCACCGAGCTAATTGGATAAAGGTGGCTAATTACTATCGGTACCATATCGGTAATTCAAAGGTTGGTAGATATTGGATCCCTATTGAGGACTGGCCTATTCAAATCCCAGAAAGGCAAAGACAAGATATCCAAGGCATCCTTCATATGAGATCCCTCTCTTGGTCCCATGAAAAAGATTGTTTTGGATGGAACAACACTACTAAGGGTGAGTATTCGAGTTGCTCAAGGTTATTTGACCTTATGCCATAATAATCCCAACCATTCTTCTGACATATTTTCTCAATTGTGGGCTCAAAAGCTCTGGCCTAAGGTGAGGTTCTTTAATTGGATTTTATTGCATCGTAGGGTGCTTACTTGGTGAGCAACTTATGAAGCGTGGTTTTCATGGCCCTTTTAGATGTGAAATGTGTGAAGAGAATGTAGAAAATATCAACCATATTTTTATTGAGTGTACTTTAGCCTCTGAGCTATGGAGGAGAATGGCCACTTTACTTGGCTTACAATGGTCCAATTTTTTTACTTTTGAACAGCTTTGGAGGGATTGGCCTAATCAAGAGGGTGTTGATCATTTTATTAGGCAATTAGTTTGGATGGGTTCTACCATTCTTCTTTGGAATATTTGGAATGAAAGGAACAACCAAATTTTTAATCAAGATAGGAAGGATATTCACTATATTTGGCAAAAGACCATAGCCAACTTAGTTGAATCAGTCCATCAACTCCTTAATCACCCCCAAAACTCCCACCAAAGATGGGATCAAGTGATGCAAATATTGAAGATTAAACCTTCTAAGGGCAACCAACTTAAAGGGAATGTGAGTATTAGTAAGATGGATAGGACTAGAAATTGGCAACCTCCTCCTAAGGATTTTGGAAAAGTCAATATTGATGGAGCCTCTAGAGGGAACCCTAGAAAAGCCAGTGTGGGAGGAATTGGTAGACTTTCAGATGGCTCCCTGGTTTTTACTTTTGCTGAGAATTTGGGTATTCTTTCCAATAACCTTGTTGAGGGGTATGGTATCCTCAGAGGCCTTTAGGAGGCTACTAAGGTTGGATGGGAAAAGGTGTTAGTTGAGTCTGACTCTCAACTTATGATTAATCTCTTGAAGACTCCTTCTAAGAATCATAAGGTGGATTGGAGAATAAAAAGAATTATTGAGAAGATTCAGTTAATCCAGATGGGATTTTTGAAAGTTGATTACAATCATGTGGTCGAGAGATCAAAACAAGAGTGTTGATGCTTTAGCTAATTGGGCTTTGGACAAAGGTGATCTTACTTGTTATGGCCACCCTCCTATATGGTGGGCTTCTCAAATTAGGGAAGCTCTTCTTTCTATCATTTCTTTGGATGGCTCCAGTTCGAAGGTACCTAGTTTCTTCTTGTTTTTTTTTTTTGCTTCTCTTTGGTTCATTCAATTTTTTTAGTTCCCTAGCTCATTCTATTCTTTATTTTGTTTCCTCTGTTGATTCTTGCCTTAATAGTCTTCTGGTCTAGATAGGTCATTGTTTTGTTCATTATTTTTTTTTCTTCTTTCTTCTTTGTTTTTTTGTTTAGTTTTTTAAGGTGGGTGGGTTCTTTTGTTTTGTTTTGTTTTTGTGTTCTTTGTGTTGTTTTTTGTTGTTCTTGTGTTTTTTTTTTGTTTTTTTATTTTTTTATTTTTTATGTTTTTTGTTATTGTTCTTGTGTTTTTTTCGTTCTTGTTCTTGGGTTTCTCTTTGTTTGTGTTATTTCGTGTTTTTATGTGTGAGTGTTTTCTATGTTTTTTGTTTTTGTTTATTGTCTGTTGTTGGTTGTTTTTTATTTTTATTTTTATTTTTATTTTATTTTTAGGTTTTGGTTGTGTTTATTTTTCATTTTTTTTTGGGTTATGTCTTTGTAGTGTTCTGTTGTTTTTGTCTTGTTTGTGTTTTGTTATGTGGTTCTTGTGTTTTTCTATGTGGTTTGTGTTGTGGTTTCTTTTATCTTATTGTGCGTGTTTGGTTGTGCTTTTGTTTTTGACACACTCAAGGAGCATGTTTTTTATTTTATTTTATTATTTTTGTTGTTATTTACTTATTTTTAAATTGGTTTTGTGTGTTTGTTTGCTCCTTGAGTATGTCAAAGGTGGTAGGCCAGGTCCGAGTCCTGGGCATTTTTGGCGGAATGGATACCCCTGCCTCCTTGGGTCTTACCCAAAAGTGGCATCCCTTTTGGGATGTTTTCCACAAATTAAAAAAAAAGAACACTTAGAAAAAATAGTTATGAAGGATCAATCAAAGTCATCTGCTAATATGTTTGAAATCCTTTCCACAAATGATGTCCCAAGTGAGGAAGAGGAAATAATGGAAACAAAAATCTTAGAAACACAATTTAAATATGAAGGGAAGAACTCAGAGACAAACCAACAAATCAAAGGTTTTCAACAAAAAAAAAAGGGAGAAAATTTACACAAGAAAAACAATCTTTCAAATGTCAAAACTTCAAATAATGCAGGTCCCAATATAGACTCCGTTGAACCATCTAGTAAAATTTTGGCTATGTACGAGCATTCTTCAAGGTTAGAAGCCATCTCAGATTCAATTGGAGTAAGTCAAGAAACAGGGAAAAAAAAAATTGAAGATGGATTCTAATCAAAAAGTAGGTCGCAAGACCAATCAATATCATATGGTAAAAGAAGGTGAAAATCTTGTA
Source organism: Wollemia nobilis (assembly GCA_028583015.1). Lineage (NCBI taxonomy): Eukaryota > Viridiplantae > Streptophyta > Pinopsida > Araucariales > Araucariaceae > Wollemia > Wollemia nobilis. The sequence goes on from JAQPPZ010002105.1 coordinate 236,375, forward strand.
GAGGAAGGTAAGATTAATGCCCTTCCTAACTTTTTTAGCCCTGGTATTAATGAAGATCATCACTTGGAATATTAGAGGACTCAAAGGGAGTCTTTCAAAACAAAATGAAATTAGAAGAATGATTCAGATAAATCATCCACATCTTGTTTTCCTTCAAGAAACGAAGATGTCAATGGAGGATATGGACTCAATTGCCAGTAAAATTTGGCCAACTGGAAAAGTGGTTTCCCTTAGTTCCCATGGGACTTTTGGGGGCATTGCTTGTCTTTGGGACCCAAAAGAGGTAGTTATTCACCATATGGTTGGCAGTTGGGGTATGTTGGCTATAGCTATTCAAAGTAGACATTCCAACCAAATTATGCTTGGCATTACTATTTATGCTTTGACTACTTTGGAAGAAAAAATAAGACACTGGAAGGATATTACTCATATTATCTCTCATTTTCCTAAAGCTTGGATCTTGATCGGAGGATATTTCAATACCATCCTCTCTCTGGATGAGAAAAGGGGGGAAATAGAAATTTGGACAAAAGCACTGACCTCATGAGTGAATATATTGCAAACCTCCATCTTGTGGATATCCAACCAGATAATGGCCTTATGACTTGGTCTAAAAAAATGCAAGGCTTAGCTTGTATAATGGAGATATTGGATAGGTTTTTGCTCTCTGAAAATTTCTTAATCCATGGTCACATTCCTAAAGTGAAGACTCTTAATAATGCTGGTTCGGATCATTGGCCAATCATGGTGGAAATGTGGAAAACCAATGTGAGTTTCTCTCCTTTTCGTTTTCAATTAATGTGGCTCTAGAGATATTTCCTTCAGACCTCGTGTGCAACAATGGTGGAAGGAAGGTAAGCCTAGGCATGGGACTAAGATGTTTTGTTTTGCCAAAACACTGCAATACATTAAATCCAAAATCAAGACTTAGAACTGGAAAGAGTTTGGGGATGTTCATAAAAAAAAACATGAAGTTATTGCTCATCTTGAAAATTTGAATAATAAAATCCGTTTAGATGGCCTCACAGAGAAGAGAAGTGCAGGTGAAATTAAACTCACAACTCAGTTAGAGGAATGGGAAAAAAGAGAAGAAATCTTATGGAAGCAAAAATCTAGAATTCAATGGCTCAAAGAAGGAGATCGAAACACAAATTTCTTCCACAAATCTCTTCTAGCTCGAAGATCTCACAACTTTATTTCTTCCTTAAAATCGGATTATGGAGATGTTGTTTATACTTGGGATGGCATGAACTCTATTGTTGTTGATTACTTTTCCAATATTTTTGTTGCTACTCCTCTTGACTCAACTTCTCAACAAAATGTTCTTCAAGCAATCCCTTCTCTTATCACTTATGAGGAGAACTCTATTTTGACTACTCCTATTACTATCAATGAGCTTCAACAAGTAGTTTTCAAAATGCAAAAAGGGAAAACCCCAGGTCCTGATGGTTTTCCCATTGAGTTCTACCAAGAGTTCTAGGATATCCTTCATGTTTATTTATTAGAGGTGGTGGAAGAAACCAAGAAAGCCAAAGATATTTTGAAGGTTATCAATAAAACTTATATTACTCTTGTTCCAAAAGCTCAAGAGGTTGATCATATCTCAGCTTTTAGACCTATTGCTTTATGTAATGTTCTTCTCAAAATCATTACTAAGATCATGGCGAGAAAGGTTGAAGCCTCTTTTGCATAAGATTATTTCCCCGAGCAAGGGGGTTATGTGGAAGGGCGTCAAATAGTAGATGAGATAGTTCTTGCTCAGGAAGCCATCCATTCCATGGATATGCAAAAATCTCCTTCCATGTTCATTCGGTTAGACTTATCCAAAGCTTATGACAGAGTGGATTGGCACTTCCTTATCAAAGTTTTGAGGCAATTTGGTTTCTCTAAGGATTGGATGGATTGGATTATGGGATGTATCTCTTCAGTTTCCTACTTAGTTCTTATCAATGGTAGGCCTTCTCAATCGTTCCCAACTTCTAGAGGTATTAGGCAAGGTGACCCGCTATCCCCTTATTTATTCATCATTCTTGTTGAATGCTTGGGTAGGACTATAACCAAAAGAGGGAAAACAAAACCCTTGAGGGAGTTACCATTGCTCATGGAGCTAGACCTATCTCTCATCTTCAATTTGTGGATGACTCTACTATTTTAGGTAAAGCTATAGTTAAGGAAGCTTCTAATATTAAACAAATCATTAGCTATTTTTCTAAGGCTACTGGGAAGTTGATCAATGAAGACAAATCTAAAGTTATTTTCTTTCACTGCTCTGCTAGACAAGAATCCATGGTCTTGGATAAATTAAGATATAAGAAGACCTCCCTTCCAATCACTTATTTAGGTATTCCCATAAATATTCAAAGGTAGAAAAACAAAGATTGGAATTGGTTGTTGGACAAAGTCAAGAAGAAAATTGGAAAGTGGACCAACAAGTGGCTTTCTTCTGGGGGTAGAATCACCTTGGTAAAATTAGTCCTTCAAGCTATTCCTATTTATGTTTCTTCCGTTTTGAATATCCCAAAGGTTGTTCTTCGAGAACTGGATCAAATTAATCATTGTTTCCTTTGGAGTGGTACTAAGGAGAAAATAAAATGGGCCTTGGTGAAATGGGATACTTTATGTCTTCCTAAGAGTGAAGGGGGGTTAGGATTCTGGTCTTCTATTAATAACAACAAAGCTTTAGTTGCTAAATTATATTGGAGGATGTTGCATAACCCCAATGCTCTTTGGGCCAATAATCTTCATGCTAAATATGTTGAGAACAAAAGTCCTGAAGACCTTGTTCGCTATCAACTTCCTACCAAAGGTTCTCCCATTTTAGTAGTTCTTAAGACTGGTGAGGATTTGATAAAGAAAACTTTATTTTGGATCATTCATAATGGTCAACAAGCAAATTTTTAGACATATTCTTGGGATGGTCACAAGCCTTTGATAACTCAGTTCCATGATTGGAGGCCTTGGATGGAGGAGCTTCACCGAGCTAATTGGATAAAGGTGGCTAATTACTGTTGGTACCATACTGGTAATTCAAAGGTTGGTAGATATTGGATCCCTATTAAGGACTGGCCTATTCAAATCCTAGAAAGGCAAAGACAAGATATCCAAGGCATCCTTCATATGAGATCCCTCTCTTGGTCCCATGAAAAAGATTATTTTGGATGGAACAACACTACTAAGGGTGAGTATTCAGTTGCTCAAGGTTATTTGACCTTATGCCATAATAATCCCAACCATTCTTCTGACATATTTTCTCAATTGTGGGCTCAAAAGCTCTGGCCTAAGGTGAGGTTCTTTAATTGGCTTTTATTGCATCGTAGGGTGCTTACTTGGTGAGCAACTTATGAAGCGTGGTTTTCATGGCCCTTTTAGATGTGAAATGTGAGAAGAGAATGTAGAAACTCTCAACCATATTTTTATTGAGTGTACTTTAGCCTCTGAGCTATGGAGGAGAATGGCCACTTTACTTGGCTTACAGTGGTCCAATTTTTTACTTTTGAACAACTTTGGAGGGATTGGCCTAATCAAGAGGGTGTTGATCATTTTATTAGGCAATTAGTTTGGATGGGTTCTGTTGAGCGATATTTTCACCCAATCGTGAAAACACACTCTCCGTTAGGATTTGGATCTCAAATCCCCTCTTGCAAAGAAATTCAATAAATAATTTCTCCAAGGTCTCCGCTATGTTAGCATTTTGCATAAATAAGAATATTCAATTTAAATGCTTGGAACACCTTAGCGGTTGCAAGTAATTGTAAACAAGGGGCACTGTTGGTTTATTTTATTTTAAAACTTTAATGATTGTTCGTTGAACCAAAATGAACTCAATGTGAATTGACCTTAGCAATGGAATACTTTATTTTCAGATTTTGGAAATTTTTCAAGTATTTATTCTGATGACTGTAAATTAAAATAATGTTAAACTTTCTGGAAAATAAAAAATGCAGAAAGAATGAAAATAAAATGCAAAGAAAATGAAACTAACATACATTCAGGGGCTGCTATCATGTTTTGACAAAACTGAAGATATGAGGTTTTCTGCATACAACCTAACCTATTGAACTTGCAGAACATGCACAATCTAGATAAGTTAAGTGTTGGTTTCTAGGGTTTTGAATATGGTTTTCAGATTTAGACCTTTGCATGAAGCAACCAAAATAACTTGCATAAACTTCATCTATAAGCCTAAAATCTGAAAAGGGGAAAAATAAACATTTAATCTCGCATGCAGAAAATAACTCCTTCTTTCTTGTCAATGAGATGCAACTCTCTGAAGTTTTATGTATTAAATATGTATCAGTTTACAATAACAAAAATTTCCAGTTATATCAAAACTAGAACAAATGGAAGAAAATGCTCCAAAGCAGGCCCAAAATGGCCTATCGCCTTCAGCTCTGCAACTCTGCTCGCAACGGTTTTTGACCCCTATACCTGTCTATTCTTCTGCTTTTAAGCTTTCTGGTATGGCTCTCTATTTCACTCTGTGATGTTTCGTTTTGTTTCCCATGTCCCTTCGTTTCATCTTCCCCGACTCTTCGTTATTTTTGGCTTTTGTTCGAGTGTTGAAACATTTGATCTTCTTTGCTAACTGTAATCGTTGGTCATGAAGCGTTACACTGTAACCCTTACACCTTTGTGCCATGTGTTCAGCGCTTTCCCTGTATATTCTGTAACATTCCCCTGTGAATCGTGAAAAAATAGCATGTCGCAATATCACGATTTTTTTATGTCCGTAGCTTTGTTTTTCTTCTTGTATCACAAAAATGAGACATGTCGTGATATCGCAACACTTTTATGTCTTTGGTCACAAGAATACAATATGTTGCGATATCGCGACATTTTTATCTCAGCAGCTTTGTTCGTCTTCATGCATCGCGAAAATGAGACATGTCGCGATATCGCGACACTTTTATGTCTTTGGTCACAAGAATACCATATGTCGCGATATCGCGACATTTTTATGTCAGCAACTTTGTTCGTCTTCATGCATCGTGAGAGTGGTAAAAACCACTGTTTTAAGGATTATGTTGCATAATAGGACAAACACAAAATATTCCTTTCGCCTCACCTTTTCTTCCAAGTCTGGTTTTGACCATTTTGCTCAAGATCCTCTTTAATGTGTATAGAACGTGGTTGGTTCGAGATAGTTTGGGCATCAATTCCAACCTTAGGATCCTTTTAATATGTGTTATGTAATAACCCTAAGAGGATTTGATACCTTTTTAATGATTGTACTTGAAAATTTAATGCAACTGAGCTGAGATGTATATGCAATGTGGAACGTAACATGAGATATGAATGAATGCATTGTTCCTTTTGAAATGCAGATGGAGCATATCACCTACTTTGCCATAATTTGTAAAACTGACAATTTCATGCATCACAAGTTCCAAACGATATTCTTTACTGTGTTTGCGTTACTTGTGGATCTTTCTGCAATGCAATTTCAATGTTTCATATTCTCCTAGTCTTAATCAGCATTCATAAAGACATCTCATTTTTTTTTTTTAAACAACCAAACATGTCCAGAAAATCAACGCACAAAACCAAACCCAAATAGCAATCCTAAAAATGAAACTTGAAAACCCACACCAAAACCAAAAACGTAATACCAATCTCGTATGACTCAAGGGCTAAAATAGTGCTTTAGAGCTTTCCCATTAACCAGTAACATCAGATCCTTCCCGTCCAAAGCTCTTAATCTGAAGGTATTCTTCCCTAGGCTTTCAAAAATTTGATAAGGGCCTAACCACAAACAATCAAACTTTTTATGATCCCCCTTTTCTTCATGTCTTTTATCCCATAGTAAAACCAAATTCGAGATTCTGAAGGACTTAATTTTAGCTCTTTTATCAAACCATATTTTAACCACCTCTTGATGTTTGCTCATGTGGAGCATTGCTTCTTCTCTTTTTTCATCAAGGTGCAGTAGATGACTTAATATGGCCTCAATGTGATTATCTGTTCCCAGGTACTCTTGAGTGAAATGCAGGGTTTAAAGCTGCATTTCTTTCTTTATTGGCAGCTACTTGACAGATATGGCAAGATTGTACGTGAGCATGTGCATCTTTAAAAATGTGGGGCCAATAATATCCTGCTCTTAGGATTTGATGCACTGTTGCATTTGCCGCACCATGGCCAGTTTCGTATTTACCATGAAATTCTTGCAAAACCTTGGCAGCTTCTTCTTTATTTAGGCATCGTAAGTATATCCCCTTGTGATTTTTCTTGTAAAGAACACCAGATCTAATCAGATAATTAGCAAATTTAAGTCTTAAGGCCCTTCTTTGAGTGGCATTCAGATGTGATGGACACTTACCGTTTACTAGAAAATACATAATATCAACATACTAGTCATCTTTAGAAATGTGCTTTGCATTTGAATATTGGCATGTGGCTTGAGGATTATTCTCAGCAATTGTCTTCACAAGTCCTTGTCCACAAACTAGTTTCATTGGGTTGGATTTTAAGATAAAATTCTTGAATGGTAGAAATCCATTTACCTCTTCTTTCACCTAGTTCATTTTGCACAAACATGGTTTTAACAGCAGGGTCAGGCACAATGGCAAAGACCCTACTATGCACAATGTAATGTCAAAAAAAAATTAACATTTTGAAAAGTGCGTACATCTGCTTATCAAGGATGGAATACCTCAATTGAGCATCCTTCAAATGAGCACTTAGAAACGCTATGGGATTTTTTGTGTTGTCTTCACCTTTCTGAGTCAAGACACTCACAAAAGAGTGTTTCGATGCGAAAGCATAAATAAAGAAAGGTTTAGAATAATCTGGACTTATGAGGACAGGGGCTCTAGAAATAGCATCCTTAATGCTTTGAAAAGCAACCCTATTTTCTTCGTTCCAGCTGACATCTACATCCTTTTTGAGCATCTCGTTCAGCGGTTTAGCTATCTCAGCAAAGCCCGAAATAAACTTCCTCACAAAATTGATTTTCCCGAAGAAAGATCTCAACTCCTTTTTGCTACCTGGGAGAGGCAAGTTTTGGATAGCTTCTATCCTTTTCGGGTCAATGGATATACCTTCTTTTGAAATGATGTGACCAAGCAGTCTTCCTTCTGTTACTCCAAAGATGCATTTTTTTGGATTCAAATAGATTCCATGCTCTCTACACCTTTGGAGAACCTTCCTCAGATCTTTCACATGGTCTTCTCTTTTCTTTGAAAATACTGGAATATCATCCACATACACAATGATACATTTACCTATGAGCCCTTTGAACGCGTAATCCATGGTACGTTGAAATGTTGCACCTACATTTAACAATCCAAAAGGCATTCTTATGTAGGCAAATGTTCCCCATTTGGTTGTGAAGGTTGTTTTCATCCTATCATTGGGATGAATAAGAATTTGATTATATCCATAATATCCATCAAGAAAAGATATCATTTCAGACCCATTCACTGTTTGCAAGATTTCATCAATGGATGGCAGTGGGTAGTTATCCTTTTGTGAGGCTTTGTTAAGATTTCTAAAATCTATGAATAGCCTTATCTCTCCACTCTTCTTTCTCACCGAAACGAGGTTGGCGACCCAAGTTGAGTGTCTGACGGGAAAAATTATCTTTGCTTCCAATAATCGCTTGACCTCCTTTTCTATTAAGGGCTCCAGTAGTGGATTAACAGTTCTCTGTCTTTGTCTGAAAAGCTTGGAGTCCAAATTTAGAGGGATGGTATGTGTAATGACGTTTTGATCGTATGTTTTCAATTCGTTGTAATTCCAAGCAATGCAATCCACGTAGTATTTTAGTGCACGTATTATATTCTCTTTCGTCAGCTGTACATGCCTTTGCGATGTATACTTCACGTGGATTGTCTGCACTCCCTATATTAATTAAATCACAAGCTTCTTTAGGAAGTGGAATCATTTTTCCTCTTCTAGCTTTATATCCCATATTGAACATTTGCTCCAACGAAACGATGTCCTTAGGTATTTTGTTGGATTGACATGTAGCTTCACTTTCTTTTTCTGTTTCTTCTTGCCACCTTTGATCCTCATCAATCACTTGGTTCTCAAAAATACCTGAATTCATGAAAATTTTAAATATGTGTCTATCGCTTTCAAAAACTTGGAAGTTTTTGACGTTATCAGGTATCGATGGACAAGGGACTAACTCGATGGAGAATTTCTTGCACCTTTTTATATCAATCGAATTTAACATGCCTGCAGCAATTGCAAGAGAATCAGCTATGCGATTTCCTTTCCTAGAAATGAGGGATATATTAAAAGCATCAAATTCCTCAATGAGGTCCATCACCCTAGTTCTATAAAGGCTTAGTCTCTTATCACGGCATGTATATTGTCCTTTAATTTTTTTGACCACAAATTCTGAATATCCCAATACTTTCAAGCATTTAACCTTCTTGCTCAACGCCAGTTGCAATCCAAAGATGAGAGCTTCATATTCTACCATGTTGTTAGTGCAAGGAAATTGCAATCTATAGGCAGCCAACAATGGTTTACTTCTTTTCAGTGGCATAAAAGGTTTAAAATGATTGTGGCATGGTGGTTATAGGGGCGGACTATGTGAAGATCTGTGTGGTGGCTTCTAGGGTGGACAGCGTAGAATACTGTGGCGGCCATAAAAGCTGGACAGCCTGCCCGGATTCGTTGCGGCTATCGATTCCACCATGTAAATTCAAAAAAAAAAAAAACAATGGTTTACTTCCTGGACAAGTGAGTTCGACTCCAGCTCCTGATCCTTGCTTTGACTTAGATCCATCAAACCTAAGTAACCACACAATATTATCTTCTTCAAGAGAGCTACCATACAAGGTTTCCTTTTGAGGTTCTTTGGTAGCTTTTTCAACATCAAAAGCATAGACCCCTAACTCTGGTTCAGAAAATTGAACTTCATTTGGCTTGTTGAATTATGTGATGATTTCCTTAAGCCTTGGTTCATTTTCTACTCTGATTTGATTAGCAATCCCCTTCCGGGGTAGCCACATGTGCGAGCAATCGGTGGAGAAATAACCATTCAAATTTTTCATCCAATCCCTTGCAAGTAGCATTCCATATCGACTTGGGATATTGACAACCAAAATATCGACCACTTGTTGGACCCTGGGTTCAGAATTGAGTTGGATCTTGACATCATATAGGGTCCCTACCACATTTACCTCAAATCGATCCAATTGCAAAACCTTGTATTTGGACGAAACAGGCTCTAGGCCTAGCATTTGACAAATTTTTGAAGGCATGAGGTTACTTGTGGCACCCGTGCCCACCAAACAATTATGTAAATTCTTGCCAACAATCCTCAGAGTTAATAGAAAATGTGGGACATCTCGTCTTTCCTTTCGTAAAATCAAGTGAGATTCAACTTCCTTTTTTTTTTTGTACTTGACTAGGTGAGTTCAGAGCCTTTATCAATGCTTCTTTTTGGCTAGGCAACCTAGCCGCCTCTAAAAATGAAAGGCTAGACTTGGACTTCCTTAAATCCTCCACTATGTCATAAGTTGGCTTCTCAAGTTTGATTGTCTTTTGCGTGTCCTTAGACGTGTCTCTTCCAGGTGGAGGAGGGGGATTATTATCCGCCTTAGTATCAGGAGGAAGGATAGAGTTGTTTGGTGGAGTTGATGATGTTTTGGGGGTTTTGAATTTACTCCTCAAATGATATCCATGGTTCCCCTTTCTAAACTCTCTAAAAGCTTGCACTTCCTGTTCCAATATTTCATCTTCTTCTTCCTCACTCTCACCTTCTTGACGATATAAAGTCTTCACCACCAAAATGTTGTCATCTTGATGTTGGGGTGGACCCTCATTTGGCACAAGTTCCAAATCATCCACTTGATCTTGGAGGCAATGAGTATATCTGGCGATTTCGGGACAATTCCTTTCATTGTGCTCCTTTGTATTATGCAATCTGCACCCCTTTTCCCACGCAAAATCAAAAATATTAAGAATGGAATTAGAGTGACTTGGTCCTGCATAAGTATCTATCTGATTAGCAATAGGGGCAGGCACACCCCCATTGTTTGGCTTCGTGTTCCAATGTCTCCCTCTATTGTTGAAATTTTGATTTGGGTGAGGGGCATGGGATTCATACTTTTGTTTTTGAACCAAATCATTACTCAATTTGTGAACTATCTTTTTGAGCTCTTCAACCTCTAAATAAATCTCTTTTGGTTGAGCTATGTTATTGTTAGTTCCCGTAGGGTTTGCATAATTGGTGAGATCTTGACTTAACATTTGAGTCGGATTTTGAGGAACTTGATTTGTGTATGGATTCACACTTTGGATTGGAATTGGATTGGGGAAAGGAACTATAGCCTGAGAATTAACCGGACTGGCTCCTTGCATAGTCTGTTGACTATTTTGCAAAAATGCAGGAACGGGGGGAATGGATGTGATTGGTTGAATCGAAATGGGTGCGTAAGCGGGTGTTGGTGGATATGGTTACTGATAAGGCAAAGCATTCATGTTTGGCATTTGTGGTGCCATGATCTGATTCATCATAGGAGCTTGACCATATGGACCATATTGTCCTACCATAGGCATCTAGGGAAACCCATAACCTTGTGGTGTCATTTGTTGCTCGATGGTCATAGCTTCATTATAGGCTAAAGCGAGCGTGGTGACTTAAGGATTTCGCCTTGCAAACATTGTCATCATAGAATCCAATGCCCCAAAATATATTTGCAAAGCTACTGTGGGGTCAATGGCAAAATGCCGAACTTCTCTATTATAGCACTTCTGGAATCTCTGATTAAAAGTTCTAATCGGATCACCCTGGCCTCTTTTGCATGTAATGAACTGATTGTAGATGATTGTGGGATCTAATGGTGACCTGAATTGATTGACAAAAGCATTCTCCATTTGTGTCCATGAAGTGATGGAACCAGTAGGTAAGCAAATATACCATTCATAGGCCACTGGGTCTAGGCTCATGGGGAAGAGTCTGCAAGCTACATCTTCATGTTGAACTTGCAATCTTATCAAAACATCCCTATAGGCCTGAATATGTTCTTCTACGGTCCTTGGGCCATCCGGTTTGTACTTGGGCAAAAATCTCTCTATGTTCTTAGGGATCTCATGGATATCCCCTGCAATATTCAAGGGAATATTATTAGCTCCGTACCAAGGAACTGGTGGAGGTTGGGCCATCTGATTCAAAATCGATGAGGATAACCCTACAAGAGCGGTGGAAATGGTATTGACAATTGGTACACTAGTGGCAATTGACACCACCGGTGCAGGTCCGCTAGATGCACCTGAAACAGAAGGATCTTCTGTAATAAGGGTATCTGGTGGGCTCACAACTTGCTTGGTTTTATTTCTTGGATTCCTACAAGTGAGTGAAAGGTTGTGGAATATGGTTTCCTCAGTTGTTTTGGACCTAGTTGCGATACGATGCGGTGGGTCCAGTTTGCTAATGAAACTTATCCTGACAAAACTCTCAAACACCTGCAAGAAACCTACAACACAACAAAAATGCTACAATTATAGCCATTAACGAGATTGAAAGAATAATTTCAAAATCAAATCAAAACACATTATTTCTGTATGAACAATCAAACAGCGTTAGAACAATGTATATGAATTTCTTAACAAAAATCAAATAAAGTAAACCAATTTGGCCCTCCTTCTAGTGCCAATCTGTTGAGTGGTATTTTCACCCAATCGTGAAAACACACTCTCCGTTAGGATTTGAATCTCAAATCCCCTCTTGCAAAGAAATTCAATAAATAATTTCTCCAAGGTCTCCGCTATGTTAGCATTTTGCATAAATAAGAATATTCAATTTAAATTCTTGGAACACCTTAGAGGTTGCAAGTAACTGTAAACAAGGGGCACTGTTGGTTTATTTTATTTTAAAACTTTAATGATTATTCGTTGAACCAAAATGAACTCAATGTGAATTGACCTTAGCAATGGAATACTTTATTTTCAGATTTTGGAAAGTTTTCAAGTATTTATTCTGATGACTGTAAATTAAAATAATGTTAAACTTTTTGGAAAATAAAAAATGCAGAAAGAATGAAAATAAAATGCAAAGAAAAAGAAACTAACATACATTCAGGGGTTGCTATCCTGTTTCGACAAAATCGAAGATATGAGGTTTTCTGCATACAACCTAACCTATTGAACCTGCAGAACATGCACAATCCAAATAAGTTAAGTGCTGGTTTCTAGGGTTTTAAATATGGTTTTCAGATTTAGACCTTCGCATGAAGCAACCAAAATAACTTGCATAAACTTCATCTATAAGCCTAAAATCTGAAAAGGGGAAAAATAAACATTTAATCCCGCATGCAAAAAATAACTCTTTCTTTCTTGTCAATGAGATGCAACTCTCTGAAGTTTTCTGTATTAAATATGTATCAGCTTACAATAAAAAAAATTTCCAGTTATATCAAAACCAGAAAAAATGGAAGAAAACGCTCCAAAGCAGGCCCAGAATGGCCTATCGCCTTCAACTCTGCAACTCTGCTCGCAGCGGTTTTCGACCCCTGTACCTGTCTATTCTTCTGCTTTTAAGCTTTCTGGTATGGCTCTTTGTTTCGCTCTGTGACGTTTCATTTTGTTTCCCAGGTCCCTTCGTTTCGTCTTCCTCGACTCTTCATTATTTTTGGCTTTTGTTCGAGCATCGAAACGTTTGATCTTCTTTGCTAACTGTAACCGTTGGTCATGAAGCGTTACATTGTAACCCTTACACATTTGTGCCACGTGTTCAGCGCTTTCCCTGTATATTCTATAACGTTCCCCCGTGAATCATGAAAAAATAGCATGTCGCAATATCGTGACGTTTTTATGTCCGCAGCTTTGTTTTTCTTCTTGTATCGCGAAAATGAGACATGTCGCGATATCGCGACACTTTTATGTCTTTGGTCACAAGAATAAAATATGTCACAATATCGCGACATTTTTATGTCAGCAGCTTTGTTCATCTTCATGCATCGTGAAAATGAGACATGTCGTGATATCGTGACACTTTTATGTCTTTGGTCACAAGAATACCATATTTCACGATATTGCGACATTTTTATGTCAGCAGCTTTGTTCGTCTTCATGCATTGCAAAAATGAGACATGTCGCGATATCGTGACACTTTTTCATTTTTAGTCGCGAGAATGCAACATGTCGCGATATAGCGAAACTTTTCTTTTCGGGTCGCGAGGATGCAACATGTCACGATACCGTGACACTTTTTCATTTCGGGTCGCGAGGATGCAACATGTCGTGATATCGCAACACTTTTTCATTTCGGGTTGCGAGATGCAACATGTCGTGATATCGTGACACCTTTTCATTTCGGGTCGCGAGGATGCAACATGTCGTGATATCGCGACACTTTTTCATTTCGGGTTGCGAGGATGCAACATGTCACGATATCGCGAAACCTTTTCTTTCTTTGTTGCGAAACTGCAACATGTCGCGATATCACGACACCTTTTCTTTCTTTGCCGCGAAACATGTCGCGATATCACGACAATTTTTCATTTTTAGTCGCGAGAATGCAACATGTCGCGATATCGCGACACCTTTTCTTTCTTTGTCGCGAAACTGCAACATGTCGCGATATTGCGACACCTTTTCTTTCTTTGCCACGAAACTACAACATGTCGCGATATTGCGACACTTTTCTATCTTAGTTGCGAAACTGCAACATGTCGTGATATCGTGACACTTTTTCATTTCGGGTTGCAAGGATGCAACATGTTGCGATATCGCGACACCTTTTCATTTCGGGTCACGAGGATGCAACATGTCGCGATATCGCGACACTTTTTTATTTTTAGTCGCGAGAATGCAACATATCACGATATCGCGACACCTTTTCTTTCTTTCCCATGAAACTGCAACATGTCGCAATATCGCGACACATTTTCTTTCTTTGTCACGAAATAACATGTCACGATATCGCGACACTTTTTCATTTTTAGTCGCGAGAATGCAACATGTCGCGATATCACGACACCTTTTCTTTCTTTGTCGCGAAACTGCAACATGTCGCGATATTGCGACACCTTTTCTTTCTTTGCCGCGAAACTGCAACATGTCGCGATATCATGACACTTTTATGTCTTGAAACTGCAACATGTCGTGAAATCGTGACACTTTCCTTCTTAGTCGTGAAACTGCAACATGTCGCGATATCGCGACACTTTTCTTTCCTGCTCTATCTTGTTGTTTTTAGCCACGAAAACGTGATATGTTACGATATCGCGACACTTTTTCTTTATGTTGTACTTTGCTGCACTTAGCCACGAAAATGCGACATGTCGCGATATCGTGACACTTTTTCATTCTGCTGTGTTTTGCTGCGCTTAGTCGCGAAAACGCGACATGTCGCGATATCGCGACACTTTTTCATTTTTAGCCGCGAAAACGTGACATGTCGCGATATCGCGACACTTTTTTATTTTTTGCTTTTTCCTTGATCTTTAGCATCTGGGCCACTGTGATCTTCTTTGAAAGCATGCAAAAAGGTGGGTCCCCAATTTTGGGGTGCGTTGTGGAGCAACCACAACAGGTTCTACAATTATTCTTTGGAATATCTGGAATGAAAGGAACAGCCAAATTTTTAATCAAGATAGGAAGGATATTCACTATATTTGGAAAAATACCATAGCCAACTTAGTTGAATCAATCCATCATCTCCTTAATCACCCCCAAAACTCCCACCAAAGATGGGATCAAGTGATACAAAGATTGAAGATTAAATATTCTAAGAGCAACCAACTTAAAGGGAATGTGAGTATTTGTAATATGGATAGGACAAGAAATTGGCAACCTCCTCCTAAGGATTTTGGAACAGTCAATACTGATGGAGCCTCTAGAGGGAACCCTGGAAAAGCTAGTGCGGGGGCAATTGGTAGACTTTCATATGGCTCCTTGGTTTTTACTTTAGTTGAGAATTTGGGTATTTTTTCCAATAACCTTGCTGAGGGGTATGATATCCTCAGAGTCCTTCAAGAGGCTACTAAGGTTGGTTGGGAAAAGGTGTTAGTTGAGTCTGACTCTCAACTCATGATTAATCTTTTGAAGACTCCTTCTAAGAATCATAAGGTTGATTGGAGAATAAAAATAATTATTGAGAAGATTCAATTAATCCGGATGGGATTTTTGAAAGTTGATTACAATCATGTGGTCAGAGATCAAAACAAGAGCGTTGATGCGTTAGCTAATTGGGCTTTGGACAAAAGTGATCTTACTTGTTATGGCCACCCTCTTAGATGGTGGGCTTCGCAAGTTAGGGAAGTTCTTTCTATCATTTCTTTGGATGGCTCCAGTTTTGGAGGTACCTAGTTTCTTCTTGCTTTATTTTTGCTTCTCTTTTGTTCAATCAGATTATTTTAGTGCCCTAGCTCATTCTTTTCTTTCTTTGGTTTCCTCTGTTGATTCTTGCCTTAATAGTCTTCTAGTCTAGTAAGGTCATTGTTATGTTCAATGTTTCTTTTTCTTTTTCTTTTTTCTATTTTGTTTTTTTTTTTTAGTTTTTAAGGTGTGTGTGTTCTTTTGTTTTTTTTTTTTTTTTTTTGTGTTCTTTGTGTTGTTTTTTTTTGTTCTTGTGTTTTGGTTGTTTTGTGTTTTTTGTTATTGTTCTTTTGTTTTTGTCGTTCTTGTTCTTGTGTTTCTGTTTGCTTGTGTTAATTTGTGTTTTTATGTGTAATTGTTTTCTATGTTTTTTTTTTTTGTTTATTGTCTATTGTTGGTTGTGTTTTATTTTTACTTTTATTTTATTTTTTAATTTTTTAGTTTCTGGTTGTGTTTATTTTTCAGTTTATTTTTTTTTTTGGTTGTCTTTGTAGTGTTATGTTGTTTTTGTCTTTGTAGTGTTATGTTGTTCTTTTGTTTTTTCTAGTGGTTTGTGTTGTGGTTTTTTTTATCTTATTGTGTGTGTTTGGTTGTGCTTTTCGTTTTGACACACTCAAAGAGCATGTTTTTAATTTTATTTTATTATTTTTACTATTATTTATTTATTTAATTGGTTGTGTATTTGTTTGCTCCTTGAGTATGTCAAAGGTGGTAGGCCAGGTCCAAGTCCTGGTTATTTTTGGTGGAATGGATACCCCTGCCTCCTTGGGTCTTACCCGAAAGTGGCATCCCTTTTAGGATGTTTTTCACAAAAAAAAACTGTTAACTGACTTATTTTTTATTTACTATTTTAGAGTTAATTTTGATAACTTATAGAAATTAGTAAGAAGATTGCATGTTCATATAAAAATGGCAAAGGAATACATTCAAGGTGCAATAAAAATGAAAATATGACTACAAGCCACAATTAGAGAGAACAACGCTTTCAAAAAAATCATAAAGTTACACAACTTAGATCCTGATATTTTGCTTAAGGGATAGGGTATTTTTGAAATGTTTTTTACAGTACTAGAAGATCTAATAAAATAAGAAAGAGTGTTGATGGGGAGCTTAGAGATAATAGAGGAAGGCCTCATCAGAATTGGAGCATTGCCAGTGGAGACTGTTGAACGAGGAGATAAGGGAAAATAACTTGTAACTAAAGGAGAGCCCAAAACTACCTCAAGCCCCCAATATCACGATTTAAAAAGTAAACACAGTTCACTAGTTGACTGCAAATTTTGTTGTATTGCAGTCAACAATTTTGTAGAATGTAATATATTTACTTATCGTATAATGACAAAGACATCCAAAATTTATGTCTTCTATTATTCATTTATTTTTTCCATGTATATTCTTGTGTTGCTTTGAAATTTATGATGATTCAATTATATTTACTATTGTAATTTCAATTTACAAAAGAGATATTTATTGTTGGTTTAAAATTGACTACCTTATATAGTATATTTATTTGCATAATAGATTTTTGTAGTGGGACATTAAATATTTATTAGACAAAAAATAAGAGCTTAGTTGTGCCAATACAATAACAATACTATGATATAAAACATAAAATTTTATCAACAGACATAGTTAATTCTTATTTATACTTTTATTAACAATATTATTATTTAAAACATAAAATTTTATGAACAAAATGTTTTCTTCAACTTTTATTAAACATGAAATCCAACTTTAATATCCTAGCAGAAAACAAATGATAACAAATATTGTTAAATATATCAATTTTGTTAAATCTTGAAAATATTACAATGGAGGAAGCTAAAACAAACACTTCTCAGCTTGTCCAAAATCACTTGTATGCATAGCAGATATCTATGTCTCCACAATTTGATCACTACAAGTATCATTATCCTCATTATCATGAGTATTAGTGATACCTCTTATGTTTGTTAAGTATTTCCAGGATGTCAAAGCTTTTTCATAGGGATACTTGTCCAGCTCATACGATACACATATTCTCAAACAATTTTCTAATTTTTTTTCCATCCTGTTACAAACTTTAGATTTCATAAAAGAAGGTGCACTAAAAACCCTTTCATCTTCAACGGATTCCAAAATCATTGTTTGACATAATTCATATAAACGAAAATGTTCACTAATCGTATCTTGTAAGACACTACTTGGATACAATTTTTTCCACAAATGTGTAATGAAAATAGGCTCATGAAGGTTACTCAAACATGAATTTTGACTAACCATTGTCAATCCAAAATGGGTTGACTGTTGTATCAAAAGGTTTTTGTTGAGAATACCATTGATTTCAATACCATTTACTTCCACATTTTTAATAAAATGTTTAACAAGAGTA
This sequence comes from Wollemia nobilis, assembly GCA_028583015.1. Classification (NCBI taxonomy): domain Eukaryota; kingdom Viridiplantae; phylum Streptophyta; class Pinopsida; order Araucariales; family Araucariaceae; genus Wollemia; species Wollemia nobilis. The sequence goes on from JAQPPZ010002105.1 coordinate 254,022, forward strand.
CCCATATATTTTATAAATAACTCAATTGTAGTATTGTAGTTAGTACAAAGATCACAAAACATGGGGTTAACTACACAAATCGCCTCAAACAACTCATATCTTTGAAAATGATCTCTTATTTCTCTTGTCAATGGTTTTGTTTTTTTATCAATTTAATTTTAGTATTGTGTAAAACTACATCAAATTTATTGTGTGTTATGGGGATTTGTTCAACATCCTCTATAACTATTGTTGGGCACTTAATTGCACCAAGTTTTCACTCGATACTATGGTTGTATATCTTCCTACTTTCTGTCTAGGCTTGCACCCGATGGCTACAACTCAGCACTCAACATTGGATGGACCAAAACAGGGGTTTTTGATCCAACCTCCAGAGTAGGCTGGTTCCTTGTCAACTTAACAGGTTGTTGACACAATTATGCTCACTTAGGGTTTGAAGTTTAGGGTAAGATAATATTAGGGTTAGGAAAATGTATATAATAGTGGACGGATAGGTTAACAACATTGCACTACCATAAGAAGCTCCCAAAAACCATACTAAAGATACTCACTCAGATCAACATTATCTCAAATCATATTATCTCTTATATATTAAAGAACAACAAAGAAATATTGCAGCAAGCAATTTCAATATCCAAGCAATGATAATCCAAATAACAAAATTCACCAAATACCTATATTTCACCTAAATGTACTCCCTAACAACACAACAAACTCAAAAGCAGATTTCAATTACTGTAATAGCTAGTAATCCAAAAATTAGGCACAAACTAGCCATCAAAGTATTTACAGAAATGCAACTAAAGAATTCGAACCTCTGATATCAAGCACGAGAATGCAGATTTGAGGTGAAGATCAATGTAATGCTCCTTCCATTAGCTTTTTAGGAATATTTACAATAGCACAGGCAAACACGCTAGAGTCGACCCTTAATGAGGGTTCGACCTCTACTTATAGTTTTGCAAATTTACAATAATCAATAAGCAATACAAAGATCTTGTTTTGACAACATAGTAGAGATATCTAGCTAGCATCAGCTTATTGGTTCATCCACCAGGAAATCCATTGAAAGAAAGTCTACCATGGCAGCTCAGGGTCTCTGCAACTTGCTAGTCACTCAGTGAAACTGAAGTTGAGGTCATTGGAGATTATGCTTTTCCATCAATTCTTCTTGGGAGTGAATTACCATCATCGATCTATAATCGTATCTAGTTCGATCTTATGGAAAACCTTCGACGTTCATCTTCCAACTAACTATTACAATCCCAACATAAAAATATCTTTTAAATAGTCAAGATTTGACGACCTAACCTCCACCATTGATTCTCCTCATTGTACGGTTCAGATCCAATCTAGCATAAGCTTTATCAAAAATGGCGAGGAGAATCAAGCGCCATCCCGCTTTAAAAATTGATGACATCATATTTTTGCATCAGAGGCTATGGAATCTCCAATACAGACCTCTAATATCCAAGCATCGAATCTGCTCCAGAATATATCATACTCCACATTGTCTTCTTTAATCCGCATTAGAATATTGATGACATCATCTCTTCCTTATTACTTTTGCAGATTCCATTTCGAACAGAACAAGTGCACTGATCTTGTAATCGCCAATCCAGGTTCACAGCTAGTCACATAACCCTTTTGTCATGAATCCGCACCTTCATCACTTCATCGTTTTGCCTTGTCTTCATTCTGGAAAGGAAATACTTGTTTGTCCTACGAATCGCCAATCCACACTTCTTCACCGCTGACATCATCATTTCCTTGAAACTTTTGCAGAATTGAGGGTAGCGCAAATCCAGAGCTGAAAAACAAAAGAACCTTTCGGAATCGGGCATTCTCATACTTAATCGCTCGCAAATATGCGAATCCGCACTTTTTCGTCACTAACGTCATCATTTCCTTAGAACTTTTGTGGATTTGCGATCTACCACCATTTTGGATCCGAAAAGAAATCGATCGAAATCGCTTCAAACATGAAAACTTTACTAACTATTGGGAAGATTCATATCTTCTGACCTGGATCCACTTCAAAGTGCACTGCAAAGTATGCGAAATGATGACTCTATCACTTAGGCAAAATTCTAAAAAAAATTTACTATGTGGTCATTTTAGGCCTACATTCTGGCGCCTCCCAGGTGGATTTGCTTGCAAAGCCAATCGAACTCAGAGTCTTATCCATTGGGCCTTAGGAGTCAAATATACTTCTCAAAAATATATATTTTATAGAATAACTTCCATACAAACACTACTCTCTGGAAGTTTTATGAAATTACTGAGAGAGTAGAGATTCATATCAAAGTGATGCCAAAAATACATAACACTGATCCACTCATACAGAGACTGTGTGCAATACCAGTTATTATTACTGTCTTCAAAACTATACACAACTCTTCCTCCTTTATAAGGCCTTATTTCAAAGAATGCCTTCACACAAAAATGTTGCTATGTGGGCTTCATGCCTTTATTGCTTATTTTTGATAAATTGTCAGAGTAAAAAAAAAAATACAAAACTTATGTATATGTACAAACGAAAACAAAATTACTTAAGTGTGAGCCCCTTCTGGGCCTGTAACTACTCAATCTTATCCTCATTCATCTACAGTCTCTTCCTCTTCTTCTTCTTCTCCTCCCCCTTATTCTGGAGCAGGTACTCTTTGATTACCCTCACTGAAGGTGTCTCCAAACAACTGGACCATTGATTCGAAAGACTGTAGAGCCTGTTTCCAAGCTTCCTCAGAGGGATTTTATGCCTCTTTAAGCTACTTATAAACATATTGTAGTTCCCCAACATCCTCATAGTTAGCAACATTTCATCTAGTCACTAGATCTTCCATGAGATCTCTTAACCAAGTATAATCCATGATTAGTTTGGCAGCTTGTTCTTGGGATAGTGGCTCTTCCAATGAATCAATTCTAGCTTCATCCTGTAAGTTCTCCTTGATGCTTTGATGGACTTCTTCCACAGATAACAAGTTTTGATCCTCCTTCTAGAGTCCTTTAAAACCAACTTGAACCATTTCCTCATTTATTTCAATGATATCTTTAATTCCCCTAAACATCATGTCAACCAACAACTAGGCTCTCTAAACTGCCCTGTGCTTTTTAACCACTACTTTCACAGCTACTCCAGCCATATTCCATTCCTTATTAGGAATTGGTTTAGCAGCATCACTGAGTCTGCTACCAACCAGCATGTACATCTATTCTGTCGAAATCACCATAGGTTGTAACTCACCAGTGATTTGATCCAAATATTTTTTAATGGTGGAGAGCAATTGGCTAGCATCTTATAGATAATAAATTATAAGTTGAAGACCTGATCACTTTATTTAAACCTTAGAAAGCAACTCCTGCTTTATCTTTTTCAAATCATCTTTAGAAAAGCTTGAGGACTTGGCTTTCTCAATCTGAAGTTGATGCTTTAAGTTATGAATTTATTTTGCTTGATCCTCACTCAACTTATTTTGTTCTTCTAACTGATCTTTCAAATCATTAACCTTTTGAAACTTTTTCTGCCAACCCTTAGCCTCTTTTCTCAGAGCTTTTTCTACTTCTTTCTGATCATTGAGGCTCTTCTTAAGCTTTTCAACTTGTTTTTTCAACTTATCCACCTTCTCTTTGGCTATATCATTTTTCACATAGAAGGTATCTAAGTGGGCCTTGGCTATCCCTAACTCGTCTTCAACAGAAAGCTTATCAATATCTTCTATGATCTCCTCCGCTCTATAATCTTGAGTAGTCATTTCATTTTCAGGTTTGCTTACTAGCGAAATCATAGATCTTGATACCCTTTGCCTAGTGATAGGGTTAACATACATACTTTTTATTGACACAACCATCCTGTTGGAAGGCCTGGCAAGCTTCTCTGAACAATAATCATTTATGCTCTGAGTGACTGCCTGTTCTTTTAATATAGTAACATATTTTGAAAAATCAATATCCAAAGGAGATGATGGCATCAAAAACATAAGGGCAGACTGAATTGCTGTTGGTGGGGGTGAAGATATATTTATAGCAGTCTCTGTTACAATAGTAGACTCTATGACTACCACTGTTTTTGATACAGGTAAATTGAGATAAACAGATACATGACCGATAGTGGAAGGGATGGATGAACTTGGAACGTAGTGTCCCATTGATTGTGGTGATGAAAAAGGTGGAGGTGAAACAATGGTGGATGTAGAAGTGGATACCTCAGAAGTGGAAAGTGGGATTTGAGGTGGCTGAGACACAAAAGAACTGACTTGTACCTCCATAACCACTGATGATATAGGGGAAGAACTATGAGAGGGAGGAGGTACATTTTCCAGATCTTCTTGATTAGAAAGGGAGGGAGGTTCCTTTGGAGATTCATGGAGATGAAAAGGAGAAGAGGGATTAGAAACCATACCTTCATCTACAAATGTATGGTGTTCTTGTTTAGCTTCTGTTTCTAACTATTGTTCTTGATCAATAAACCCTTCTATAGCAAAATCAACTACCTCTTCAACAATTTCCTCCATGTCCATTTTCTGCTTCTTCGAAATCTCTCTCTCCTCTCTTTATCGAGATCTCTTAGTCCTCCTACGAACTAATTGGAAAGCAGCCATCTCATATTCGAAATCTTCCTTCGATAAATATCCTTGCACTACTTCAGGAAGTAGTGATTACTCAGCAATGGGTCGTGTCTTAATAGATGCTGCAGGAGCAAAAGAAAGTGGCATGAACCTAAAAATTTCATCCTTTTTCCTCCAATCAATATCTGTGTCTGGATGTTGTCCCCCTAGAGCTAAATGTGTAGGTCTATATTTTGTTTCAATAATAGGGGTACTGACAACCTTTTCCTTAGAATATCGCATTTTGCTCATCAACCTAGCCCCTTTAGGAAATTTCTCCACCTGCTTAGAAGTAGGATTAAAGGTTTTCAACACTCCAGCTACCGTTAAAGAAGTTTCTTGATCTGTAGGAGGCTGGAGGGATTCAGAACCACCCTGGGGCTTTTCAACTGTCAATACTATGTGCCTCACATCCTTCAGTCTCCAAGTATCAATATTCTCATTATATCTTTTTTAAAACTCCTTATCAATTTTCATTCCAAATTTAGATTCATTTTTTCCAATTTCAACTCTCATACACCACCAATCCATAATCTTGGCTTCATCCCATGGCCCTTTATAATCCTTCTCTTCTCCTTCCTCTGCAACTTCCTTCTTAGGTAGAGGTTCCTTTTTCTTTTCCGACTTGGTCTTGGAGAAGGATTCCTTTTTCTTTGTAGTTTCTGCTTTAATCTTGTTAATAATATCCTTAGTAATCTGATGACTAAGCTTATGTTCAATATTGAAATCTTCAATCTGCTCATAAAAATCCAACCATGGAGGTAATTGATCCATCTTTGCAACATTCCACTCCAAAAGAGCAGTCTCATCATTATTTCTTCCTTGTTCAAAATTAGCTTTGGGCCTTTTCTCAAACTTGTAGGCCTTATCTCCGTTTAGAGTTTTATTTCTTGTAGTGAAAATGTCATCAGGGTCATAACTCCATCTCTGAGGAATATAAAACAAACCTAACCTATCAAGGTATCGGTCAATTAGCTGACTCTGCCCCTTCTTGGTGATGGTGATATCTCCCAAAGTGTGGTGGGTAAGCAAAGACTTCATTTTCCTCCCCGAACCATAGTTTGCATCAATGTACTCTGGTTGCCTCAAATATTCCATTGTAAAGAGTCTCTCTATGAAAAAATGAGGCAAAATGAAAGGTTTACCCATAAAACCATACAATCTGATGATTGTGCCCTTAGTTAACAAATACCAGTATTCTTCTTCTGCACCCCTACTCCTCAGAATCTCTTAGGCCAAGGGGGGCAATCTAGGGCACTCATCATACATTATTTTGAGGGCTGGTCCAAGAAATTCCAGATTGAATCTATAATAAGACTCACTACTTCTTAAGTGACTTTTCCAATAATATACTGGCAAGGGTTCCCCATAATTGGCTTTATCCCTGACTGAAATCCACAGCATTTTATCTTTAACGACAGCATAGAATATCCATATCAAATTTGGGCAATGCCTAAAACTAAGAGCATCAGTGCCCCTCTTCATGCTTACTAGTTGTTCATGTATCCTTTGGGCGAGAAAATCTAGCCAATCAAAGTAGATTACTCTTATCCCTTTCTTCCATGCATCCTTTTCATACATTCTTTCGTTAGAAATACAATAGGCGGCGACAATTTTCTAGCCATGAACCATTCTATTAGAATTTAAACCCTCCATGCAAGCCAACATAGAGAACGGGATGGGGTTTTTGAATTTGTTAATGGAGATGGAGACTTTAGGCAATTCTTCTTGGGTTTTTGTTTTAAGCTGCTTATAAACCCAATTTTTAAATGACTCACCGTCATTGGCTCACTTCTCTATGGTGTAGAATCTAATTTGTTCAACAACCCTAAAGGGTTTCGACGCTACTTGTGAGTCGGTACCTAGGGTAAAGAGTTGATGGAAGAAGGATGTAGTGATGCTAAAAAGGGTTTTGCCCTCATGGGTCTTTACTACTTTAGCCAATGGGTCATAAAATTTTACTATCACAGCTATTAACTCTGGGCATGGATGGACGGAATCACAAATATAAAAAGAGAGATAAGAAAGGATGGAGCATCTACCTTCCACTGACAAGGCAACCCTCTTCTTGTATCTATCATTCACGTTCATTCTTAGTCTTCTCCTTTCTGTGATGGTCATCTCTGTATCCACCACGACTTCAGCTCTATCAAGGTATGGTGCCACTGCCTTGTTGTCTAGAGTTTTGAACTCCAAAACCTCTTTTGCGGCCTTGGTGGGTGATTTCTTAGGAGCCATCTTAGTAGCAAAAGAACTTTATGCACTATAATCAGTGGGGAAATCTTCATAATGTTGCTCTTCTTCCTAACAACTTCGTGGTTGTTAAATGAGCCTTGCATATGCCTTCATTACTTTTATCTTTTGGAACGTGCATATCACCTACCATAAATGCAGACATTGCACGATATCTCTGTTGGCACACTTTCCAATCCCTTTCATTATTCACTTGGGTGGCTCGAAGGTGGTACCCTATCTTCTCATTGGTCAAATTTTCAAACTGTGATGCCAGCTCATCACATCCCTTCGGCTACTCTTTAATCCTGGCGCGAGTTCATTAGAATTGAATGCGAAAACACTCTCTAGCCTCTACATGTCAATTTTGAAATTGTTGTTTGGCTCTAACATGATTCTGCTCCTGTGGCCTAAGAGCCTTTCGAGTCCGCTTGGTAATTAATACTTGCATGCACGAACATTTGTCTTGATTTCGCTCTAGTTATCTTTAGCTTTGAGAGGTTCTCATATTGGCGTCACCATTGTCCTTCGTGCGGAATAAATTTCGACACACCACTCTGTGGAAACTCGAAGTATTCTGATGCGGATTCGAGAGCAGAACGTCGTTCTAGGAAATCTTACACAGCATTGTGTACGGAATGGAATATTTCTATGCACCTAACCCATACTTAGCCATTTTTTACAATTTTTTCTTCTCTTTTCTTTTTTTTAGAATTTTTTGAAGAAACTCAATTACAAAGTGCAGAAAGAATTCAAAAAACAACGTGCGAAAAAGGAAAGGAATTAGATATACAATGTATATACATATATTATAAAGAGCTCACTCCTTACACATAGTAGAGCTTGAGGTGAAAACCATTTACTGGAATGGGCTGTATGTCTCCCTCTGGAATTTCCAATTGGAAGACATTGGATTCCTTAGCTTCCACTATTCTAAAAGGACCATCCCAAAAAGAATCAAATTTTTAATGCTTGCCTGGTTTTGCTTTGTCAACATTCCATCTGAGAATTGAATCCCTAACTTGGAATTTTCTAAACCTAGCTTTCTTATCAAACCATGCTTTAATGTCTAATGAATGCTTTTGAAAATTGTCATATGTCTGAGTTCTTTTTTCTTCCAACTGTAGCAAGTTTGTTAACCTAGTATTCACAGGATCCCCCTCTGATTCTTCTTCTGTACTAACAAGCTTAAGTGATGGGATCTCTAACTGAATTGGAAAAATTGTCTCTTTGCCATATACCAGTGCATACAGGGAAGTCTTAATAGGCTTTTTAATAGTAACCCTACCTGAGATATGACCATCGACTGATCCTCCATGAAATTCTTCCATGACCCTTTTTTGTTGGTCATTTTTCAAACATTTCAGGAGAATTCCATCCAAGTTTTTTTTTAATAACCCTTCAAGTAGTAATACATATTTTAAAGCATGAAGTCTGTATCTCCTTCTTTGACATGCATTCAGATAAGGCAAATACACTCCAGTTTGGAAGTACATGATCATCTGGTCAATCCAATCAAAATCTGTAGTGTGTATAATCTCCACTTGATCCTCTTCTGTTGCCTGACAAGCTGTCACTTTGGCCAATGTTGAAGCTTCTGTAATAACCTTGGCACAAGGCTCTACCTCTTACTAGCTTGGTGGGATGTATTTCCACATCATATTCTTGGATCTTTATAATCCAACTAGTATTTTATCACCTAGGTCACCCTGTAAGATAAAACTCCTTACATCTGGATGAATCGTCTTGCTTTGTACTAGATATTGCCTGAACTTCTTCATTGACTTCATCACAAAAAACACTTGTCTTTCAATGAAGTTATATTTGACCTAATAATCATGTAGTTTCTGGCTCCAGAAGAAGACAGGGTGTTCATCCCCTTGATTATCTTTTTGGGTGAGTACAGAGGCATAACTCTCTTCCACTCCATAGGCATAAATAATAAAATCTTTACTGAAATCTGGGTTCACCAACACTGGAGTTGTTGCAATGGACTGCTTGATGATCTCAAAAGCTTCTTTCTTGGTCTTAGTCCACTTGGAATCAGCATTTTTCTTAAGCAATTTAGATATGGGCCTCACCTTCTATGCAAAATCAGAAATGAATTTTTTGACAAAGTTGATTTGGCCTAGAAAAGACTATAAAGTATTTTTATTCTTAGGCAAGGCAAGAGCAAGAATTGCTCTAATCCTATCGGTTTCTATGGTCATACCTTCCTTTGAAAACACATGACCCAAAATTTTTCCTTCATGGACTGTAAAGAATGACTTCTTAGGATTGAGTGAAATGTCAAATTCTCTACATTTCTAAAAAACTTGTTCCAAATGAGACAGATGGTCCTTTTTATCATGAGAAAACACAGTCATATCATCTAGGTAAATCAGAATAACTTTGTTGATCAGTTTTCCAAAGGCATAATCCATGGCTCTCTGAAATGTAGCTCTTGCATTAGACAGCCAAAAGGCATTCTTTGGTAGGCAAATGTACCCCATTTTGTGGTAAATGTTGTTTTGTACTGATCCTTATCCTTTATCCAAATTTGGTTTTATCCAGAGTAACCATCTAGTAGTGATAATCTTTCTACTCCTGCCACTACTTGTAAGACCTGATAAAACTGAAGGAGGGAGTAGTGATCTTTGAGGGATGCTTGATTCAGATTTCTAAAATCCATACATAAACGTATATCCCCATTCTTCTTTCTTACGGGTACCAAATTGGCTACCCAAGTGGAGTGTTTTATTGGGTATATTATCTTAGCCTTTAACAACTTTAAGAGCTCCTCTCTCATAATGGTCTCTATCCTTGGATGGACAGGCCTTTGTTTCTAGCGAAATGGTTTTGCATCAGGTTCTAACTCAATAGTATGCTGGATAACCCTTTTTTCATACACCTTGAGGTCTTCATATGACCAAGCCACAATGTCTTGGTATTTCAAGCATAAAGCTTTAATATCTTCAGCTTCCTCAGGTAAATATTGGATTCCAACATTAAGCTTCTTTTCTATTCCAACCTCCACTTATTTATAGATCCTTTTACCGACTTTCATGGCTCCAACTTTCTTTCTATCCTCATTATCGAACAGACTTTCGAGGGTGACCAGCCCTCTTGGGATATGATTGTTTCTTAGTTGGATAATGTCTTGCTGATCCATTTCTTCCAAGTTCTCCTCATGGACTGTTGAGAGACATGCTTCTCTTACCAAAAAGTCCAGAATTTGTTCATCACTTTCAAAAACCTGCCAGAAAATCTGTTTGTCTGGGACTTCAGGCCTGAAATCATCTTTATTCCCTTGGTCTTCTTGGTCCCAAAGTCTACAGAGGGGTTGAAGTTAGCTCCCTTTGTTGCTAATGAATAAGCCAAGGTATTCTTTTCTCTAGATACAAAGCTTAAATTTAGGGCATCAAATGATTCCATTAGGTCCCATACCTTGTTTCTATAAGCTTTTAAGTAATGGTGCTTACTGTTGCACCTATTCCTTACTTGGTGAACTACCAACTCAGAATCACCATATATGTTCAGAATCTTAATTCCCATACTCTTTGCTTGTATTAATCCAAGGCACAAAGCCTCATATTTTGCAGCATTGTCGGTACATGACCATGTCAGTCTGTAAGTAAAAATTTTCATCCCTTTTTATTATGATTGTAGTACTACACCAGCTCCTGCACCATTTCTACATTTGGCACCATCAAAGTGCATAACCCATGTTTCTTTGTCTCTTAGGGATTGATTAGAAATAGCGGGAAGTTTCTTTTTTGATTCATTTATGATGCTATATGTACCCATACCAGTCCCAAATTGACTATAATCTTCTCTAAAATATAACTCATCTTCAATGTCTAACTCGTTAATGTTTTCTACTAGCTCAAATTCCTCCAAAGGATTAAGATTGCACATATCTTCTTCAATCTTCTCAATATGATAAGCTACTAGTTTATCAGGTGTTATCCTTATCCTTTTTCCTTTGAAAGGGATTACCATGCTATAATAATCCATGTACATACATCCTCCTAGATTTGTAGTAAATTCTCTTGAGAGGCATAATTCAAAGTAGGGTTCTAAGTCTACTACCACTATTTCTTGTGCCAGTATCACCTCAGGAGCTCTATGCAACCTCATCAGTACATATTTAATAACTGCAACTATCTTGACTGGTGTCACATCTAGTTGTAACACTCCATGACAAGATCGGGTATATTCCATACCCATCTCTTCATATACTGCTTTAGGCATTACTGTAGTTGATGCTCCTGAGTCAATCATACAATTTTGGACTACCCAACCTTCCATTCTTAGGGATATATAGAAAGGGGGAGGCTTATTTCTTAGCACAGTAGGGATCATTTCTTTCTTTTTTGATGGCATAATAAGGATTGTGATGGGCAACCTTGTCTGTGGATTTTTGCTAAGGGAAGCTTTGAGCAATTCAATCTAACCCAGAATGAATAGGGTGTCAAATAGGCTAGCTTTTGAGGGGATTCTCTTCATTTCTTTAACAATGTTGTATTCAGATTTAGTTAGATAAACTTTTTCCAGCCCTCTTTCTGGCTCACCATATCTTATTTTGTATTTTTGGGTGGCCTCTAACCTTTGTCTTTTAGTAATAGAGGGGAATCTAAGCCTTTCTTGATCTTCACCTTTAGATCTCATTGGATCTCCCTTTGTTTCTCGTTCTAGTCTCTTGGAAGAGTATATGTCTTCTCTTTTCCTTTAGCTTGAGGGATCGGGAAATTATCACTACCCTAAAGGGGGGAGTCATATTTCTTCTAAGAAGGGACTTGGAAATGCCCCATTTTTTGTGGATCCACTTGCAAAGCTTTCTTTCCAGATCTTGTCATAACAACAATTGGGCTTTCTTTATCCAGCTCTTTTCCAGACATGATTTGATCTGGGTGCCATAGCATATTGACTCTTCCATTTTTATTTTTCTCATCTTGAACCATAGCTTGTTGAACATGGTGTTGATACATCACACATGACTATGAGTCATGGGGGTCATTACATACTAAGCACCAAACATTTGTCATAGTAGTATCTGAAGAATATTTTGGCTCTTCATATGTTGCATTCACCCTAACCCCAATATTGTTGCTAGGACCAGGTCTCTGATCTTTGTTCACATATGGAAATCTCCTTTGTTGTGACCTTTCCTGATCTCTTTTTTCCATTGAATTCATTCTGTTACTTAGGGTTTTCAATGTATTTTGTATATCAAGGATAGAAAAAAGCTCCTGATATGGTTGAGAAGGAAGGGGAGGAAAAGGGGTTATAGAAGATGTTGACCGTGGTTGAGGGATTGCATTCATCTATGGAGATGGGGATGATAAATGAGGCGGGTCTATGAAAGATGGATTGGCTGATAGACTTTGATTATTAGTGGTTTATGTGTTGTAAGGTAACACGATTTTGAGAGGAAGTCTTCCAACATTGATTAGGGTATTCTCAGCATGGACTGCTGCATTATAGACTTGGGGGAAGGTTTCTACTCCTGATTGTTGTGTTTGCAACCCAAGATCTGATCCAAGGGCTCGAATATAATACATATAGGCTAAACATGTAGCTAGTTTGGTAGTGGGGGGAATTCTTTTCCATGTTCTGCTAAATCTCAAATTAAATTTCGAGACAATTTCTTGCTGAGTTTTTTGCATAGATGTAAACTGGTTAAGCAAGGAGAAAGGATCAACAAATTCATTAAATTCCTCTATGAATGACTCAACCAACGCTTTCCATGAAGTAATAGAATTGTCTTCCAGAGTCCTAAACCAATGCAATATCTTTCTTTTGAAGGACAAGGCTAGAATTTTGATAATAATATTTTCCTCTTTTATGTTGTGAATTGCTACCAAATTTAAGATATCTTTACAGTGCTCATAAGCTATTTCTCTAGACCCATCATATGTGGAAATAGCCTTAGATACAGCCTAGGGAATAACATCCATTTGGGCTAATCTAAGGGGACCAGCTGTGTTCCAGTCGGGGTACTTCTGTAATGGCTGATTAGCAGCCATATTTCTAGCTGTAGGTCTTCCTGGGGGAGCTATTGGGTTTTCTTCCATAAGCTCTTCTTCTTCAAGGAAATATTGATCTAAAATTATGGCAACAGTAGCCCCTCTTTGAGGCAACTCACAATAAAATAAAGAATTAGGGTTGTTCCTCTTAAAAGACCTGACATACATGAAAGGCCACTGGTCTACAGGTATAATTATTTTTCTAGGTCTAATTACCATGGAGTCGCCAAGTGAAATTTCTTTTCTCTACTTATAAGGTCAAGACAATTCACCAAATCATGATTCCTTTGGGTTGAGATATCTATACTTATTAGATGGGTTTTGTGTTCCTTGTGAACTGGTCCTATCGGGCGTGCCAAAAACTGTTGGGCACTAAATTGTACCAATTTTTCACTTGATACTATGGATGTCTATCTTCCTACTTTATGTCCAATCTTTCACCTAATAGCTACAGCTCAGCACTCAACATTGGATGGACCAAAATAGGGATTTTCGATCCAACCTCCAAAGTAGGTTGGTTCCTTGTCAACTTAATAGGTTGTTGACATAATTATGCTCACTTAGGGTTTGAAGTTTAGGGTAAGAGAAGATTAGGGTTAGGGAAATGTAGATAATAGTGGACAGATAGGTTAACAACATTGCACTACCATAAGAAGCTCCCAAAAATCATACTAAAGATACATACTCAGATCAACATTATCTCAAATCAAATTATCTCTTATGTATTAAAGCACAGTAGAGAAATATTGCAGCAAACAATTTCAATATCCAGGCAATGATAATCCAAATAACAAAATTTACCAAATACCTAGATTTCACATAAATATACTCCCTAACAACACAGAACAAACTCAAAAGCAGATTTCAATTACTGTAGTAGCTAGTAATCCAAAATTTAGGCACAAACTAGGCATCAAACTATTTACAGAAATGCAACTAAAGAATCTGAACCTCTGATATCAAGCACGAGAACGCATATTTGAGGTGAATATCAATGTAATTCTCCTTCCATTAGCTTTTTAGGAATATTTACAATAACACAAGCACACACACGCTAGATTCGACCCTTAAAAATGACGGTTTGACCTCTACTTGTAGTTTTGCAAATTTACAATAATCAAGAAGTAATACAAATATCTTGTTTTGATAGCACAATAGAGATATCTAGTTGGCATCAGCTTATTGGTTCATCCTCCGAGAAATCCGCTAAAATAAAGTCCACCATGGTAGCTCGGGGCCTCTTCAACTTGCTCGTCACTCAGTGAAACCGAATTTCAGGCCGTTGGAGATTATGCTTTTCTATCGATTCTTCTTGGGAGTGAATTACCATCGTTGATCTATAACCGTCTCTAGTTTGATCTTTTGGAAAACCTTCGACGCTTCATCTTCCAACTGACTATTACAATCCCAACACATAAATGTCTTTTAAACAACCAAGATTCGGTGACCTAACCTCCACCATTGATTATCCTCATCGTACGGTTCAAATTTGACCCAACATAAGCTTTATCAAAAATGGCGAGGAGATTCAAGCGCCATCCCACTTTAAAAATTGATGGCATCATATTTATGCATCAGAGGCTACAGAATCTCCAATCTAGACCCCTGATATTCGAGCATCGAATTCGCTCCAAAATATATCATACTCCGGATTGTCTTATTCAATCTGCATTAGAATATTGATGACGTCATCTCTTCCTTATTGCTTTTGCGGATTCCATTTCGAATAGAAGAAGTGCACTGATCTTGTAATCGCCAATCCAGGTCTGGAGCTAGTCACATAACCCTTTTACCATGAATCTGCATCTTCATCACTCTGTCGTCCCACCTTGTCTTCATTCCAAAAAGGAAACACTTGTTTGTCCTCCGAATCACCAAATCGCACTTCTTCACTGTTGACATCATCATTTCCTTGAAACTTTTGTGGATTTGAGGGTAGCGCTAGTTCAGAGCCAAAAAACAAAAGAACCTTCTGGAATCGAGCATTCTCATACTTAATCACTCGCAAAGATGCCAATCCACACTTTTTTATCGTTGAGGTTATCATTTCCTTGGAACTTTTGTGGATTTGAGATCTACCACCATTCCATAGCTAGAAAGAAATTGCCTAGAATCACTTCAAACATGAAAACTTCACTAATTGTTGGGCGGATTCATATCTTCTGACCCGGATCCGCTTCAAAGTGCACTGTAAAGTATGCGGAATGATGACTCTATCACTTAGGCAAAATTCTACAAAATTTTACTATGTGGTCATTTTGGACCTACAACTATATGTGACCACTTTTTAAAATAATATAAATGTATCATCTTTCCATGAATATTAATACAAAGATTATTATTGTTGTTGAACTTCAAAAAGCGTTTTGGATCATTGACGTTAGTTAAATTTTTCCAACTATCAAACAAAGGATATGTATACATATTTGTTTTCTCATCCTAATGAAATAAAAAATATAAATGGATTTTTCTTATGCAAGTTTAATTGGAGCATTTATTTCTTGCAACAATAGAAGAATACACATAATGTGAGAAGTTTTTCCAAGTCAGTCATATGGTATAGCAAATATTTTGCCTTATCAATTACCCTATGATTTGCATACATAAACCTTGCTAAGGATTGATATTCTGTAAAAACTTTGTATGCAGGTTGAAACAATGAAATCCACCTAATATCTACATCTTTTAATAATTTTTACCTTCAATAACTTCTAGTGCAAATTGTTGAGACTCTGCAAACTTTTTTGGACTACACAAAAAATAAGCATGTGTTTTACGTACAAGTTCTTCCACTCTCACAACATTTTTAAATGTGCTCATAATTTTGTATGCAAGATTTATTATATGAGCCATGCAATGAATGGGTTCAAATATGGGGTAATTGATATCTAAAGTCAAACACAAAGACCATTCTTGTGTCCTTGCATTGTAGCAGGACCGTCATCTCCAACACACTAACTTTGTGGCTATTTCTATATCATCCATTCCAACAATATCCTTTAAACTAGTTACAACAATATTATAAGTGTTTTCACATTACAATTTTTATCATCTTATGTAGTGCTAATAATTGAGGTTGTCTTAAATGATTTTACAATGTGTACACATGCATGCAAATCTAGGATGTGTTGTCAACAACCGTAACCTCATCAACTGAAAGAAAAATGAATTTGACATGTTTTACTTTCTCTCTCAGGTCCTCCTCAACCAATGATAGATATTTTACCATTTCCCAACCACTTCGATCTGATCAGTGGGATATAGTAAGGATCTACACATCATCTAGTTGAAATAGGTGCTTATAATCAATAAAATCAAACATGGATCTACCCTTTTTAAGAATACTATATACCACAACAAATTGCAAACTTTTTGAAGCTAAATTGATCTTATAATTTTTTTGAAATTGGGTTTGAATTGTTCTACCTTTCTCAAAAAGAGTTTGTTACAATTTCATTTCTTTTTCATATTCTTCTACATATATGACATGCATGCATTTTGTTGCATCCTTCCACCTAATTATTTTCTTAGTTGTTCCATCACTTTCTTTTACTGTTGAATAAACTTTTCTATAATGTTTTTCTATTGCATCTAACTTAAGTTGCATCTTATGATACTTTCCTAGTTCCCAAATACAAATTATGTATCTACATTTTGTTGATACATTATTGTTGTTCTTTGGTTGGATTAGATTAATAAAAGGATATGTTGATGACAATTCAAGTTGAACTATCTTTCCAATAGTCCACCTGGTTAACTTGTTGGCAATTTGAATTATTTTATGTTGTCATTGATGTCACATTGATCATTGATGTCACATGGATCACATTGAGGTTTGATGGCAAAAGCACTTTATAAAATATCATTTATGATATTTTGGAAAGCATGGATATATACAGTGTTTTTGTGAAAACCAAGGCAGGAAAAATAAAAGGTTTTATTTAAAACCATGGATGGTAGATTTGAAATGGGTTTTTCTTAAAACCCAGGTTGACTTTTCGTTTCGTTGAAAAATGTGCCCCGGTGAAGGAGATATTTAATTTTAAATATTTAAGTTTAAATTTTAAATTATTTAAAATTAAAATTGAAATTAAAATTTAATATTTTATTATTGCCGATGTCAAAAGAAAGGAGGCACATAATATTAAAGTTTAATTTATAGCCGACGTCAAAAGAAAAGGAGGAAGGCATATATAAATATGCCACCAAATGTTTTGATTAATGCCTAATGTCCTCGATGAAGGTGATGTGATCGAATTGCTAAGGTGTCAGCGTGTTAAGGAGTGTGCAAAGGGTGTTCGTTCGCTAAGGAAGCGAAATGCGTCGTAGCTCATTCAAAACCAGCGAAGAAAGGAGGAAATAAAGGTAAGGGAGGTCCCTTACCAAGCACCGTAGGCTCTTGTGGCCTAGTGGCAAGAGGAAGGTGCGTAAGGTGTTGAAGCGCCAATAGATCCGAAATTCGAATCCCGCCGGCGCTGGTTTTGTAAAGTGAAAGGGAGGACCCTTTTGGCGCACATGGTGTTTGAGGACGTGCTCGGAGCAAACAAAAGGAAGGTTTGCGCTCATTGTTCTATGTGAGCGGTTGGCTCATGTGGTTGTTGGCGCCACGGTTAGAGTGGTGCAGGGGCAGCGACAGGGGATCGAATCCCGTTGAGGACAAAGGCAAGTTAATAATTTTTCCTAATATTTTATTTTTCTAAGGTTGCCCTAGGAGAGATAAGGGTTGTGATGCATGTTGAGAAAAAAAGATATTTTTGGTGATTTTCCTTTTATAAGTATATCATATTATATATCATTGGAAAGCTTATTTCGAGGGCTATTTGATTATTTTTCTTAGAAGGAGAAATAAGGTGTACATAAAGAGATATTTCTATTTTTTTAAAAGGTTTCAAGTGAAGGTTGTTTTGTTCTTTTCAAAGTGTGTTGAGTGTGGCATATTTCCAAAGGGGTTTATTCATATTCATAAAAGGTATGGGCACATTATCCTATTGATTGTTTATGGTGGTTTATTTCTGAAATATCATTGGAGGGAAAAGGATTGATTGTGGTTTCCTTTTCAAAAGTGGTTGGTTGAATGCTTCAAGGTTTTCTGGTTTGAGAGTTGTGTTTAAACCTTGTTTTATAAGCATAGTTGTTGAAGCCCATTGGTTGTGAAAGAACTTGAGTTAGAAAAGAACATGAGTATCATTGTTATGTGAGATTTGTAATTGAGCATTTTTGGAAACATTTGAGTTGGTTGATACATACTTGGACTAGGGTTTTGTGAGAGAGAGTTGTCCCTTGTGGTGATTGGTTGAGTTGAGTTGATTGAGCCTAGTCAAGTGATTGTGTGAAGTGATTGGTCAAGTTCCATGAAACAAACTATTCATTATTATTTTGATTTGATTTGAGAGTGATATTAGAACATATTGAGTCTCTAACAATTCTCTTTATGCTTCTATAAGACTTGAGTTGAGTTGAGGTTGATTTGAGTTGAGTTGAGTTGATTTGAGTTGAGATTGAGATTAGAACATTTTGAGTCTCTAACAATTCTCTTTATGCTTCTATGAGTTGATTTGAGTTGAGTTGGGTTGAGATCACTGTGGATCATTGTTGTCATCCATTGAAGAGTACATTGCCATTCATTGTTGAGTTCATCATTGAGCCTTGCCTTTAGTAGATTTGTGGATGAGATTTGAGTGCTACTTGAGCATGATTGATTGAGCCTTTGAGAAGGCCTTTGGGATAGATTTTTGGACAGATTTGTGGATAGTTTTGGGACATATTTATGGACAATTTTGGGACAGATTTGTGGACAGTTTTGGGACATATTTGTGGATGGATTTGATTAGGGACATATTTTTGAGTGAGCCTATATAGCAAATTTGAGAAAGTTCTTTGTGAGCTTGCTAGAGCAGATTTGGGCAAGTTCTTGGTGAGCTTGCTAGAGCAGATTTGGGCAAGTTCTTGGTGAGCTTGCTAGAGCATATTTGGACAAGTTCTTAGTGAGCTTGTTGGAGCATATTTGGGCAAGTTCTTGGTGAGCTTGCTAGAGCATATTTGGAAAAGTTCTTAGTGAGCTTGTTGAGCAGATTTGAGCAAGTTCTTGGTGAGCTTGCTAGAGCAGTTTTGGACAAGTTTTGTGTGAGCTTGTTATTCATATTTGGACAAGTTTTGTGTGAGCTTGTTGAGCAATTTTGGACAAGTTCTGTGTGAGCTTTTTATTCAATTTTGAACAAGTTCTGTGTGAGCTTGTTATTCAGATTTGGACAAGTTTTGTATGAGCTTGTTATTGCCTAGCTTTGAGCAGATCAAAGAAATCATTGTATTGGATAAGGATCCTTATTTCTATGTGAAATATTATAAGGAGATTATCTTGTGGAGTACCCCACATTGGGGGAACCACATTAAATCTTGTGTCTCAATTGTGTGTGGTGACTTGTGCTCTTGCTTACTATTGCTATCTGAGTTATTAATGCACACTGCTATATTTGGTTATTGCAATTAAGGACATTAATTGATATTGGTTTGGAAATAAAGTAAAAAGTGGTCTTATACTATTCACCCCCCTCTCAGTATAAGCTTGTGTTATTCAATTGGTATCAGAGCGAGTTCCTTCGAAAAGGCTAACAACTTGAGGGAAGATTCTACAAGAACACAGATGGCTTCATAGAATGGATCATCTACAAATAAGGCTCCATTATTTGATGGTAACAATTATGTTTTTTGGAGCATGAGGATGAAGAACTACTTGATATCACAAGGATATGAGGTATGGCAGATGGTTGAAAAATAGTATAGGGTTGAAGGTGATCCCGAGGCAGATAAGACTATCGAGAAATTGGTTGAGATCAATGCAAGAGCAATGAATTGTATTTTGAGTGGGCTTCATGAGACAGATTTTGCAAAGGTTATGGTATGTAATTTAGCTAATGAGATGTGGACCAAGTTGTGGAATACTTATGAAGGAGATTCCAAGGTAAAGTTGGCAAAACTACAAACTCATAGAAAAATATTTGAGGAATTGAAAATGGAATATTTTGAAGATATTGCAAAGTTTTTACTTCGAGTTGATGAGATTACTAACACCATGAGAGGCCTAGGTTTTGAGATGAAATAATTAGAAGTTACTCAAAAGGTTTTGAGATCACTTCCCATGAAATATGATTCTAAGGTTTCAAGCAATAGAAGAAACAATGGACATCAACAAGCTAACAATGGAAGAATTGCAAGGAACTCTCACAACTTATGAGATGAGGGTAAGTAAGCATCAGGTTCCAATAAAAGAGATTGCATTCAAGGCTTCATAGAAAGATAAATGGAAATTTCCAAAGACAAATAGAGTTTCAGATAATTATGAGGAAGCTAACTTCATCAAAAGGAATAAGGACTCAAGGAATTTTAGGGATATAAGGAAATTTAGATGCTACAAGTGTGGTGATCTTGGTCACTATGCATACAAGTGTCCACATGAAGAAAATAATGATGATGAAAAACAAGGTCACAAAAGAAAAGAATATGGAAAGCATAAGCATGACAAAGATGATAGATACAAGCAAAACAAGTATGAGAAGAAGAAAATTTTTTGTAAGGCAAAGAAATCTTACTACATTGTAGAAGCAAGTGATAGCTCAGATCATAGTGATAGAGATAAGTCAGATGATGAAAAGGAAGAACATCTATTCCTAGGAATAGAAGGTGAAAGAGAATAGTGCTTTGTGTGTGGTCAAAGAGATCATAGATCAGGATATTGCAATGGTTTCAGTGATAGTGAAGATGAGATGACACATCAAGGAAATAGGCATGGTCAAAGAAATCTTGAGAGTTTGTTTGCTATAGAAGATTATAATGATCTCAGTGATAGTGAAGATGAAGAGGGTCTCTCTTTTGGTAATAGAAAAGGAAGAGGAAATCACGCCAAGAAAACAAAAATCAGAAATCAAAAGGCTAAAGGAAGAATATAGGAATCTTGAGAAACCAATGTTATTCATGAAGCAAATGTCAAGAATCTAAAAGAATTGAACTGCTTCAAACAATTAGTAATCTCAGAGAAGGGCTCAAAAGTGCAAAAAGGATTTAGAAGGAAGGATGAATAGAAGAACTAAGGGTAACAATGACAATTTGCTACATGATACATTATATGAAGAGGAAAAAGGAGTGGAAACTTATTTTAAGGTTGTATCTTACTTCCAGGAAAAGTCACACTCAAAAGGAAAGGAAGTTCTAAAATATGAAAGCAAGGAAGCACCTAATATGTTGTGAAGAAAGTTCCAAAGTTCCTATGGCTCCAAATTTTCAGTTTGGATCTTGTTTTGATATAGGTGAATCAAGCTCAAAGGGAAAATAAATTCTTGAAGAGAAAAGCAAGGAAGAAACTAAGGAAGAGGTTTTAGATGCTACAAAGAAGGTTCAAGGATGCAATGCACAAGTTGAAGATGATCATAAGGATAATGGTCAAGAAAGGTATGAGGAACCAAGGCATGAAAAAAGGGCTTTTCAAGGACATTATTTTTCTTGTAATGGATTTGGACACAGGGCTATACATTGCAAGATCCATGGATCAAAGAAGTTTGATTTTGCTAGAAGAAACTTCAAAGGAAAAAGGTATGATTTTTAGGGACATTGCTTCTCATGTAACAGTATTGGTCATAGAGCTTCTCAGTGCAAAGGAAATGAGCAACATGGTTTTGGTTTTAGAGCTACACAATTCAGAATTCATGGTTATAATGGTCATGAAAATAGAGCTTCACAATACAGGGTTCAAGAAAGGAATGGATATGGAAATTATTTCAAGAAAGAATTCAGGATATGGGCACCATCCAAAGACTACAATATCAAGTGTTTTAATTGCAATAACTTTGGGCATATTGCAAAATGGTGTAGGACTCAATTCCAAACAGGTTCAAGGCAAGAAGGTCAAATAGGTTCTAGACAAGAAGATCAAGAGAAGGATATCATAAAAACATGGAAGGAAGTTGATAGAGGAAAGAATCAATGTAATATGGGAGTAAAAGTACTCCCTTCCCAAAATTAATCACCTCAAGAGAGAAGGTGGTGAGGGGGCTATGCTTAAGAGTCATATATTTTAGCCCCATAGGTGTCCTTTTTGCCATTGATGTCAAAGGGGGAGAGATTTGAGTAAGGGGGAGAGCATTGAGTTAGGTGGAGCAACCTCCAAAGAGAGCATTGAGTTAGGGGGAGCAACATCCAAAGAGAGCATTGAGTTAGGGGGAGCAGCCTCCATAGAAAGTATTGAGTCAGGGGGAGCAGATTTGATTCTCAAAGATGGTTTTTGTAATGATTGTGGTTTTTGCTTTAGAGGTGTTGCCATCAATGACAAAGGGGGAGATTGTTGGAAATTTGAGTTATTTTATGTTGTCATTGATGTCGCATGGATCATTGATGGCACATGGATCACATTGAGGTTTGATGGAAAAAGCACTTCATAAAATATCATTTATGATATTTTGGAAAGCATGGATATATACAGGGTTTTTGTGAAAACCAAGGCAGGCAAAATAAAATGTTTTATTTAAAACCATGGATGGCATATTTGAAATGGGTTTTTCTTAAAACCCAGGTTGGATTTTCGTTTCATCGAAAAAGGTGCCTCGGTGAAGGAGATATTTAATTTTAAATTTTAAATTATTTAAAATTTAAATTTAAATTTAATATTTTATTATTGTCGATGTCAAAAGAAAGGAGGAGGCACATAATATTAAATTTGAATTTATAGCCGACGTCAAAAGAAAAGGAGGAAGGCATATATAAATATGCCACCAAATATTTTGATTAATGCCTAATGTCCTCGATGAAGGTGATGCGATCGAATTGCTAAGGTGCCAGCATGTTAAGGAGTGTGCAAAGGGTGTTCGTTCGCTAAGGAAGTGAAAGGCATCGTAGCTCGTTCAAAACCAACGAAGAAAGGAGGAAATAAAGGTAAGGGAGGTCCCTTACCAAGCACCGTAGGTGCTTGTGGCCTAGCGGCAAGAGGAAGGTGCGTAAGATGTTTAAGCGCCAGCAGATCCGAAGTTCGAATCCTGTCGGCACTGGTTTTGCAAAGTGAAAGGGAGGACCCTTTTGGTGCACGTGGTGTTTGAGGACGTGCTCGGAGCAAACAAAAGGAAGGTTTGCGCTCATTGTTCTATGTGAGTGGTTGGCTCACGTGGTTGTTGGTGCCACGGTTAGAGTGGTGCAGGGGCAGTGATAGGGGATCGAATCCCGCTGAGGACAAAGGCAAGTTAATAATTTTTCCTAATATTTTATTTTTCTAAGGTTGCCCTAGGAGAGATAAGGGTTGTGATGCATGTTGAGAAAAAGAGAGATTTTTGGTGATTTTCCTTTTAGAAGTATATCATATTATATATCGTTGGAAAGCTTATTTCGAGGGCTATTTGATTATTTTTCTTAGAAGGAGAAATAAGGTGTACATAAAGAGATATTTCTATTTTTGTAAAAGGGTTCAAGTGAAGGTTGTTTTGTTCTTTTCAAAGTGTGTTGAGTGTGGCAGATTTCCAAAGGGGTTTCTTCATCTTCATAAAAGGTATGGGCACATTCTCCTATTGATTGTTTATGGTGGTTGATTTCTAAAATATCATTGGAGGGAAAAGGATTGATTGTGGTTTCCTTTTCGAAAGTGGTTGGTTGAATGCTTCAAGGTTTTCTGGTTTGAGAGTTGTGTTTAAACCTTGTTTTATAAGCATAGTTATTGAAGCCCATTGGTTGTGAAAGAACTTGAGTTGGAAAAGAACATGAGTATCATTGTTATGTGAGATTTGTAATTGAGCATTATTGGAAACATTTGAGTTGGTTGATACATACTTGGACTAGGGTTTTGTGAGAGAGAGTTATCCCTTGTGGTGATTGGTTGAGTTGAGTTGATTGAGCCTAGTCAAGTGATTGTGTGAGGTGATTGGTCAAGTTCCATGAAACAAACTATTCCATAATTCTGATTTGAGTTGAGAGTGAGATTAGAACATATTGAGTCTCTAAAAATTCTCTTTATGCTTCTATAAGACTTGAGTTGAGTTTGAGGTTGATTTGAGTTGAGTTGAGATTGATTTGAGTTGAGAGTGAGATTAGAACATATTGAGTCTCTAAAAATTCTCTTTATGCTTCTATGAGTTGATTTGAGTGAGTTGAGTTGAGATCATTGTGGATCATTTTTGTCATCCATTGAAGAGTACATTGCCATTCATTGTTGAGTTCATCATTGATCCTTGCATTTAGTAGATTTGTGGATGAGATTTGAGTGCTACTTGAGCATGATTGATTGAGCCTTTGAGAAGGCCTTTGGGATAGATTTCTGGACAGATTTATGGACAGTTTTGGGATAGATTTGTGGAAAATTTGATTAGGTTCTGAGTGAGCCTATTGAGCAGATTTGAGCAAGTTCTTGGTGAGCTTGCTAGAGTATAATTGGGCAAGTTCTTGGTGAGCTTGCTAGAGCATATTTCGGCAAGTTCTTGGTGAGCTTGCTAGAGTAGATTTGGGAAAGTTATTGGTGAGCTTGCTAGAGCAGATTTGGACAAGTTCTTAGTGAGCTTGTTGGAGCATATTTGGGCAAGTTCTTGGTGAGCTTGCTAGAGCAGATTTGGACAAGTTCTTAGTGACCTTGTTGGAGTATATTTGAGAAAGTTCTTGGTGAGCTTTCTAGAGCATTTTTCGACAAGTTTTGTGTGAGCTTGTTATTCATATTTGGACAAGTTTTGTGTGAGCTTTGGACAAGTTCTGTGTGAGCTTGTTATTCAATTTTGGACAAGTTCTGTGTGAGCTTGTTATTCAGATTTGGACAAGTTTTATGTGAGCTTTTTATTCAGATTTGGACAAGTTTTGTGTGAGTTTGTTATTGCCTAGCTTTGAGCAGATCAAAGAAATCATTGTATTGGATAAGGATCCTTATTTCTATGTGAAATATTATAAGGATATTATCTTGTGGAGTACCCCACATTGGGGGAACCACATTAAATCTTGTGTCTCAATTGTGTGTGGTGACTTGTGCTCTTGCTTACTATTCCTATCCGAGTTATTAATGCACACTGCTATATTTGGTTATTGCAATTAAGGACATTAATTGATATTTGTTTTGAAAGAAAGTAAAAAGCGGTCTTATACTATTCACCCCCCCTCTCAGTATAAGCTTGTGTTCTTCATAACTTTCTACGTTTAGGTTTTTGACTAGAAGATTTCCCAAAAGTCTGCATTTTATTTGAATGATAATTTTCTTTTTTGATTGGCGTGTTAGTTTGAGGAATCTCTTCAAGTGGTTGTTGCATGTCATTGTTAGAAACATTTTCATGTGGAGGCATCTCATCCTTGGGAATATCTTCAAGTGGAGGTATATCAAGGTCAATAGTGTTTTCTGCGTACAATGGTGTTCTATATCATTTTTTATGTAAAAAGGCATTATATTAAATAATTAACATAATACATTTTTACAAACAAAAAAGAGGCAGATAAACATGCCACTCGCCCAAATTCATAAACCAAAAAACACCATTTTTTGATGAAGAAAGACATTATGTAAAAGAATTAACAAAATACAAAAATTAATTGTTTAGTAGGTAAAATGCATTTGTACCTTGAATTTGTGCAAATGTTGATGGCTCATTAGATTTTGATATATGGCTAAAATATTTGAGGATAATATTATTAACAGAAGATTAGCCTCCCTTATTTCCATTGCTAGTAGGTGCCATTGTAACTATAAAGAAAGTACAAAATCAAAAGATAAACAAAATGAAAATACATAAACTTCTACAATTCTACAAAAAAAGAACCTTAAGCAAATGATAGATCTTACTACTACAAATCTTGAGCAAATGCCAGATCTTACTACTACAAGACCTCATAGTCATAGTCTAACTAGAATAAACAAAGGATTGATAAGCACCATGGAAAAACCTACAACATACCAATTTCCACTCAACCATTATCATGATTTTTGTAGATCAAATCTCTTTGTCTCTGCTCACTTCCCTCTTTTCTAGAAATTGATATTTTTTTGCATGTATATTTATTAAACCAAGATACAAAATAAAAATAACTTATATGGCTTAGAAAGACACTTAGAGATTCAAATTTGTTCATCCCATCAACTATAAAACCTACAACATACCAATTTCCAGTTTGCTATCGATACTCCTATGCAACCTATCAGCTATTGATAGTTCTTTGAAACCTATTGACTAATGACACTCTTTTATAACCTATAGGCTATCGACTGATCTTTGTAACCTATCGACTATTTCTCTATAACCTATGGATTATTTCTTTATAACTTGTTGGCTATCTATAGGATTATGCAACCTATTAGTTATTTCTATTCAACCTATCAGCTATCGACAAATCTCTATAGCCTATCAGTTATTTCTTTATAACTTCTTGACTCTTGACACTCCTCCACAACCTATTTTCTAGTGACACTCTTCTATAACCTATTAGCTATCGATAGGTCTCTACAACCTATCGACTATCGACTGTTCTTTGTAACCTATCAGCTATTGTTGTACAACCTATCAACTATTGACTGTTCTATGCAACCTATCAACTCTTGACACTCCTATACACTTATCAACTAGTGACACTCCTCTACAACCTATTGGTTTTCAAAAATTCTCTACAACCTATCAGCTATTGCTCTACAACCTATAGACTAGCAACTATTCTCTATAATATTATAGTTATTGCTTTGCAACCTATCGACTATCAACTATTCTTTGCAACCTGTTGGTTATTGCTTTGTAAGCTATCAACTATCGATTGTTCTTTACAACCTATCTACTATCACTCTACAACCTATTGACTATTTATTGTTCTCTACAACCTATCGACTATTGGCACTTCTCTACACTTATCATCTAGTGGCACTCCTTTGCAACCTATCAACTTTTGATAGGTCTTTGCAACCTATCGACTATTGCTTTGTAACCTATCAGCTATCGATAGTTCTCTACAACCTATTGGCTCTCACTTTGCAACCTATCAACTATATCTCTACAACCTATCTGCTCTCGCTCTACAACCTATCGACTATTTTTTTACAACTTATCGATTGTCAATAGTTCTCTGCAACCTTTTCATTATTGAAATTTCTTTGCAACCTATCAACTATTAACAATTCTATGCAACTTATTGACAATTAGGTTATCGTGTATGTCATTTTTGGCTATTTCAGGTCTTGTTTATCTATTGCAAGTTTTTCACTACTACAAGTCATTTTTTGAGGAGTTTGAATGTTTTACATGAATGAGTATCGTTGTCACATTAAGTATATATACTGGTGGTATAAGAGGTAAATTTGGTGGGATAAATAATTTTTTATAATTTGAAAGTAAAAAAGGTCCACGATTTAAACAAGAGTGTTGGTGATTTAAAAAAAAATGGTAAATTATTATCAGAATAAAGGAAATCGACCCGAAAAAAAAATTATTCATAAAAATATCAGATGAATGGGTCGACGTCCAAAGTCCCCATATTCGCAAATTTCAAATTTTGATAATCCTAATATTCATGAATTAATGATGATTCACTACTATGAATAACCCTGATGAGTCTTCCTCCTTACTCTATGATTGTGTTCTTTTTTTTGGTAAATTAATAATTATATTAAAAAGAGGGTATTTGAAAGGCATCCTAACGCCTTTTACAACAGAGGATCAAAATTGGAACAGCCAAAAGGAGCCTCAGAACTACAAAGGAAAGCAAAATAACATTCTCAAAGAAGAGGTAACCAAAAGAACCATCCTAAGACAACAAGGAACAGGAAAATACCAACAGCAAGAAAATAGAAACCAAAAGGAAGCAATCCTTTGCCAAAAAGAAACAATCCTCTACCTCAGAGGAACTAGAAACCACAGAGAAGCCAACCTCCACCAAAAAGGAACGGAAAACTGAAAGGAGATCCATAAGCCGTTAAGGGGAATATCCATCTGCATGAGGGAAGAGGCAACACCTTCCAGGCCAGCATCCTTAGCATCAGTCTTGGAACTTTCTTTGGTCATATCCTTGGAAACATTGATGCAAGAATCCTTAGCAATTTCCATTATGTCTTCATTGTTGATAGGTTCATTAATATCAGTTTTAGTATCAAGAGAAATTTCACCTCCAGCCAAATCAGGAATCTTGTCGAAATTATCGCAAAATAACAATAGGCTCAGTGCATGACGTTGTTCCTTAAGAGTTGAAATTGCCTTTCCTATGGCCAGATGGGTAGTTTCAAGGTACCACAGAGAATCCAACCTCCACCAAAAAGGAACGAAAAACTGAAAGGAGATCCATAAGCCGTCAAGGGGAATATCCATCTGCATGAGGGAAGAGGCAACACCTTCCAGGCTAGCATCCTTAGCATCAGTCTTGGAACTTTCTTTGGTCATATCCTTGGAAACATTGATGCAAGCATCCTTAGCAATTTCCATTACGTCTTCATTGTTGATAGGTTCACTAATATCAATTTTAGTATCAAGAGAAATTTCACCTCCAGCCAAATTAGGAACCTTGTCGAAATTATCGCAAAATAATAACAGGCTCAGTGCATGACGTTGTTCCTTAAAATTTGAAATTGCCTTTCCTATGGCCATATGGGTAGTTTCAAGGTGCACGATGGTGGCTGAAGTTGCATGCACCGCCAATTTATGAAGATATCTCTTTACAAGGTCAGGAGAATTGGAAATGTCCTTAGGAATTTTGGTCGAGGTGGAAGGAGGATTCTTGGCAACTTCTTTGTGTTTCAGCCTCTGGGAACTACGGATAGGGGTTTTTTCAACCTTGGCCTTCTTTTTGGCAGAAAACACAGCAACAGATTTACCCCATTTTTCTTTTCTTTTGGATTTGGAAGACTTAGGGCTCGGGGAAGAGGAAGAATCTTCTTCCTCGGAATCATGGGTAGGGAGATTACCATAAGGGAAATACTGAAGAAGATATTTATAAAGGACCTTAAGGAGACCTTGGTGACAAGGTTTGGCTTCATCCTTTTTTGAACGGTTAGTGGCAATGGTATAGTCTATTGACCAGAATAAAGTAGCGGGGATATTCATCATTTTCGAGTCTCAAAAGTGATTTACAAAGGCAAGATGGAAGCAGCATAAGTGAGACTCAGGGTTATCACAAGAATAATATTACATTATTGGCTTAAGTAATTCCTTTCACGGAGTAGACAAATGATGACGGAATAAGCATTTTTTACCTGTTTGTGAATAGGCGAATTCTTTTCAAAAAGATCCAATTATGTCTCCTAGTTGTGCTTTTTCCTCCTTATGATTCTTCTGTTTGAATCATACCCCGTCATGTCTTCCAGCAACTCGAATGAAATCTAGAATTTGATGCCATGGATGGTGATAAAACCATTATCCTAAGTCTTCATGAACACCTTAGTAACCTCATCGTCAACTCCACAGAACAAGTTGAATAACTCAATCACTCCTTTTTTGTCTTTAAACATATCAGTGGAAATGGGATCCATTTCAATAGTTTCGAGTTCAATAAACGCAGGCTTAGCTTCCTTCATGGTGACAGAGGAAAATAAGGAAGACGAGAAAAAATAAGGGCAAAAACTCAGACCAAAAGGAACAAAAGGTTGCATGGACAGACACCGAAGAAACCACAACAGGAATAAATAGAAAGTGGTGTCAAACCCAAAAGGAAAACCCCGATTGGAAGGATAAGCTTGAATAGAGCATTGGTTATAGCATAGAGAAGGGCATTGGAAACAGAAAATATTGGAATGGTAAATCACAGTCCCAATGGAAATAGATTTGTTGATAATTCTCACGCGAGGGAGCCAATGGTGAAAAAAGGCACTAAGACCAGCGGGAATTGGGTTGTTCAAGCCTTGAGGCCTTGGGAGGAAGCAAAAGGCAATGCGATGAGACTAAATTTTTGAAAAGGCTAATATAAAAACAACATTCCACACAAGAAGGAAATGATTAGAATTAGGGGTGGAATTAGCCTCAGGATTCCTCATGGGAACAATAATAAAAAATTAAGGGGTATGAGTGAGACGCGATGGGAACTTTAAAAAAATAACCGGAGAACCCCTTTTCAAGAAAAGGTGATATAAATGATGAAAAATATATGTGTTTTGAATTTTTATGAAGCTTTGGACATGGGCCCAAAGAAACACAGATAACCAAAAATCTTGGGCGTAGTGACAATCTACAGATACAATAATCATCACGGCAAAAGGTATTTTTGTCATTTTTGACCAACTCAGCAACTTCAATGGGAAGGAGATCAGTCCAAGTCATCAAACCTTGAGCATTTACACCAATGTTCGCTAATTTGTCAGCAACATAATTGCCCTCCCTGAAGGTGTGTTGAATGACAACATTGAACTGCTGATTGAGAATTTGCTTGCTTTCCTCAACAAAATTCCTAATCCTCCAGCTGCTGGGTTTGGAGGTTTTTAGAAGATTGATGATATTAAGAGAATCTCCTTCGATAATGACTTTTCCTAGAATGTCTTTTAAGAATTGAAGACCTCTCTAAACTGCTTTAGCTTTGGCAGCGTGATTTGATAGGAATCCTAAAGGTTTGAAAAAAGCAAAAATGGAATTGCCACGATGATCATGAAGGATTCCACCAGCTCCAGCAGTGCCAGGATTGCCTTTGGCAGCACCATCAAAAATGAGCTTGACCCACCCAAAGGGAGGAGACTACCATTTTATATTATTTCTTGACGAAGATTGATCAGCAAGCCTAAAAGTATCGATGCATATATCACATGTCTTCAAAATAGTCCTTTCAAAAGGAGAGCAGGGAAAGGGATCAAAAGGAGCAACAAGAGCATTTTCCTTAGCGTAAAGGATAATTTTACTGGCAATAAGATTTGCATCCAAGGCTTTCGTGTCAAAAATTATTTTGTTGCGTTCTAGCCATATTTTCCAAAGGAAATATTGTAGGCAAAACTTCCAAAGCCCTTTAAGAATAGGATTTTTGAAAGGGTTTGGCCACTATTGAAATAATTTGACAATGGAAGGAGGACATACCCAAGCAATGTTAAAAGTGTGGAATAGTTTATCAATAACCTCTCTTGAGAAGGAACATAGTAAGAAAAGGTGAGAGGTGCATTCCCAATCATAAAATCATAGATGGCATCTATTAGGCAAAGGAATACCTCTATGATTGTGTTCTTATGGATGATATAAAAGATTAATTAAGTTTTACACATAATACTGGAACCTTGGTTTAGTGTGTGAATTGTCTCACTCCAAAGTGCTTGTTCTAGGTCCCATGGTCACAAGTATAAATATATATACTCTTTATGATAGATGAATATAGATTCTAATAACTTAAAACTAACACATTATTAATCTATTAGTAAACACATAAATCATCTTACAAGATAAATAGTAAAATATAAAATCATAATGCTAATGATAACCAAGTAAATATCCTCATCGTCATCATGAAATCAAAAGCAATAATCATACTCTAACTACTTTACTAATTTCTTTTATTATTATTTTTAAGCTTAAGCTATTTCAAATATCTTCTAAGCTAGAGCTCTTTTATTCTCATTAACTAGAGCTTATTACTTTACTATTCCAAGGGTATTGTTGCAATAAACATATATTAAAATATTAATTTGATCAACTTATAACATTCATATTTGTAGGAATGATGTCACCATCACTTTTTTAGTTATGATCTTTGAATTATATTATGTACACAATTTTTTTTGGTCAACCTGAATGTTGATTTTTTTCCAATAATATATTTTTACATATCAAATGATGGAACCAAGATATCATATTTATCCCAATATAACTTGGTTTCACCTTTATAAATAACTTTAGTATGTGTTGTCTTGTGATGGATGCCATAGTGGTATGTTTGGAGGTTTTCATAAGAAAACCCAAGTTCAAACTCGGTATATGTGGGTAAAAACCCCTTTCAAAAACTTGTGTTTTATCCTAAAATTTATCATGTGAGAGATACCATAGTGGTATATCTTTATTTTTCATCCAAAAAAACCCAGATTCAAACCTTGACACAAGGATATCAGGATCCCTTTCAAAAAACTCATACTTTACTTTAAATTTTTCATCTCATGAGAAATACCGTAATGGTATGTCTTTGAGTGTTCATCTAAGAGACCCAAGCTCAAACCCTAGTACAAGGGAAAAGATACCCCTTTCAAAAACCCACACTTTACTTAAATTTCTCAATCCCATGAGGGATACCACAATAGTATATATTTAAGTTTTCATCTATAAGGGATACCATAGTGGTATGTTTTCATCTAAAAAACATGTCTTTGAATTTTCATCTAATAGGGATACCATAATGGTATGTATTTAGGTTTTCATCTAAAAAAATCTAAATTTCAATCCCTAGTGCAAGGAACTAGAACCCTTTCAAAACTCGTGATTTACGTTAACATTTTACCCAAAAATAATAGTTCAGTTGAAAGTAGTTGAGTGACTTGTTGATAGATTGTCCTCCTTTGATTTCCTAGATGGTTGGGGTCCTGTTGAGTTTATCTTTACCTAACCGACTAAATTTTATAGAGGTTTCCTCTGCCAAAAAAAACACTCACTTTGATATGTGCCACATCATATTAAAAGAACTTTGGTTTCTAAAATATTTGCTAATAGAGCCATAATTGATAATGTATCTAGGGGAAAATATATCATTTTTGTATGAACAAGAAGCTATGAATTTTTCTTGTTTAGTAATAAGACATTTTTTGTTGTTAATAATTCTAAACTTATTTGCTAAATTTTGATCCATCGATTGATATACTAAGAGAAGGTTAGTAATTAATCCAGGTACATGCAATACATTCTTAATTATACCTTTTTTCCTTTGATAAATTGATTAAAATATCTCTTACTCATTTGGTCTCATAAGTCATATTATCAACTATGACAACTGGTTTTTCGCATTTATCTTGAAAGATAGTGAACCATTGTTTATTTTTGGTCATATGCGAACTTGCCCCTAAATCGAAATACCAATGATTCATGATTTATCAAATTAATTTCCTTTAAAGTATAAAACCTTATGGAACCCAAATATATATATATATATGTATATAATTTCTTTTTGGAGTAGAAATCCTTATCTCTCTAAAATTTAATTAATATTTCAAAAAGAAAATATCAAATATCAAATTTTCAATATTTTTAAAATTTCAAAAATATTTTGAAGTTTAATTTCTTTTGACTCCCAGCTTTAATTTTTATTCAAATATCCCTAAGTCTTCCAACTCAAATTATAATTTAACTTAGGTCTTTTATTTACAACCTGTTGGCATTTTTGCCACATTGATTTGATTGATGATTATTCATGCTTAAGCTGTTGCAATTCTAACTTCTCTACAGGTTTTGATGCAAAAAAGACTAAGTCTGAAAGACGTCGCGAAATCGCGACAAAAAAATAGCATAGAGAGCCAAGTTGGAAAAATTTGGCCGGGTCTAGGGTGCATTTTATATAAAAATCATTTCCTGTGGCAGATTCGTGACCAACACAACCTAATATAATATATAAAAAATTTAAGGTAATATTACTTACCTTAACATCTTGCCTATCGAGTTAGGTCATGTCATTTTTATTTTTTAATTAGATAAAAGAAGGGTTTTTGAAAGGGAACCCAAGCCTTGATACAAAAAGGAACTAAAATATCCCAGGGTCACACCCTAAAGCTCAATCAAAAGAGACACCAACCAAGATGGAAAACCATCCAACCCAAAGGTAGTCCAACAACAACATACACAAGGAAAACTAAACATCGTACAAAGAGCTGGATATCAGTCCAAAAAATATTACCATAAACCCACCCAAAACCCAGATAATCAAAGGTGAGAGCTAAATCCTTGTAGAATTTAGGACCGAGTTGTCCTTATGCTACTACAACAAATCACAAGTTTCATTGATAAAAGATATCATAACTTGCAAGGATCCCAGTACAGCTTGAAGATCATTCAAATTACAAAGGAAATAATAGACAACAAGAGACTCAAGTCTTGAGGAGGGGGACATCCCATTGACTTCCATCGAGTCTATCGAGAGCCTGACATTTTTCTTCGTTGGCATACTTTCATCCGCATCAGACATCTCTAGAGAGACTGGGGAGACTTCTATCTTCATTGTCTTCAACGAGAGGTATTTAGAGTGACACGTTTGATCCTTATTGGTGCCACTAGGGGAAGCCACTACCTTGCTCTTATATTTAGCCTTTCCTTTCACAGAAGAGAAGGGAGTCTTGATACCATCCAACTCAGAATCAGAAGATTCATTTGTGGACTCGAAATATGTCATGTATCAATGACTGGAGAATTTTTTAGAATTCAATTTTTACCAATACCTCATCCATAGTAATTCCCCTAGATCTACTATCTATGTATTGCATCTTAGTTGAGTAATATTTTGAAAATATTGCACTATCATAGTCCGCTTTACCAAATATAGATTGCTATTTTCCTTCTTGAAACACGAGTGCAACCACAAAAATTATAATAAATAGTTTATATGAGAACACATTATTGTTATAAAATAAAGTAGATATTACCAATGGAAAATACTGAAGTAAATCTTAATCATTATTTGATTGAGACAATCAATATTTTCTTATCAGCTTCAGCTAAACTTACTACTTTCTCTAACAATGGAAAGAAGAATTTAACTTCACAATCCTCAATCAAAATCCCTCTATTGGTGAGCCTATCTACAAATTTGTTTTCTTTCTCTAATTTATGTGTAAACCTAATTTATTCAAACTTTTTAGCAAGATCTTGAATTTCCATAATTATCTCTTGTATGTTCCATGGAGCCTTTTCTTTCCTCAAAATTGCATTTATTACTATGAGATAATCACCTTTCATCCATACTATGTTCCATATTATTTGTTTGCACATTTTTAACCATTCTAAAGCCACCTAAGATTCAACTTCATTATTTGTCTTAAATCCACTATTAAAAGTGTAATGAGACAAAATCTCTCTATCATTTCTAATTATTCCTCCTATTGGTTTTAGATTTCCTTTAGATGCTCCATCAAAAATCAATTTAACCAACTCCACATCTGGTGGTTTCCACTTTATATTCTTTACCTTCTTTTGCTTCTCTTGTACCCAACATCATAATTACATGTAACAACTTGACTCCATCCATCAAGACTCTCTGCTTCCATATTAGGGATTGGGTGAGTTGATAGGGTTGGTTTAGACTCCTCTATGGCTAAACATATCTTTCTTTTTTATTACCTCTAAATTTCTTTCCTTACCTTTAAATATTCTTCTATTTTTTTCTAGTCATACAATCCAAAGTATATCTTTTGATATATCCCATATTATCTATAGAACTTCACTTTGATAAGTGCTCTATTGTTTCTTTAACTAATCTTCAATTTTGTTATTCATCACCATGCATTTAACAAACATATTAAGAATCCATTATCATAGTTTCAAAACTATTGAGCAATGTCCCAAGAGATGGTCTATACTCTCCTCCTTTTTACAAAGAACACATTGAGAGGGGCCATGAAAAACCCTTTTTATAAGGTTATCCCAGGATAAAATACTTCTATGACCTACTAGCCAAACAAGCATTTTGAATTTAGGGATGTTTGGGCTATCCCAAATATCTCTCCATATTCTAGTGATATTCCTATTTTGTTGGTTCATTATATTATATCCACTTCTTGTTATGTATTCTCCTGAGTTATTCAACTCCCAAATCAATTTATCCTTGGCTCCTCTAAAAATAATCATGGTTGTTATCTTTCTAATTAATTGCCTCCTAGCATCAATGGCTTGTATACTTATAAAAAAATATTTTCATTCGTATCTTCCTTCCTGATCCTTGTACAAAATGTTTGAAACCCTATCATCATATTTGTCTTGAAGCAATCTCATACAAGGTTTCAAAATTGGATCTAAATTGAGTGGATTTTTATCACACTAAGTATCCATCCAAATAGAAATGTTTCTCCAATTACCACCACCCATCCTAAACCTTTAATCATTAGATCAACAGATTTTTTTAAACCATTCTAAAGAGCAAAACCATTTGGTAGAGAGAATGTAGTAAATATTAAACTTAGGTCATTGAGTTCAACATACCTATTTAGAAGAATTCCTGTCCATTGTATTTGACTCTCTTTGTACAATATCTAGATTACTTTTCCTCTAAGATCTATGTTTGCATCTGTAATAACTCTTAAACCAAGACCTACCCTATTTTTATCATCACACACCTTGCTTCATTTCATCAAAGGAAATTTCCTTTTATCATATAAACTTGACCATAAAAAGGATTGCATAATATAGATTGAACTTTTTCAAATGATTTTGGCATAGTGTAAAATGACATATAATTTGTTGGAATGACTTGTAATACTGACTTAATTAATTGCACTTTTCTTGCTAACGATAATCATCTACCTTTCCAAGCTGGTAGTTTATTTTAAACTTTACTAATAACTGGATTCCATAATTCTATCCTCATTCTCCACTCAAATAAAGGCATCCCTAGATAAGTTGTTGGTAAATTTACCTCCTCCATTTGATATAACCTACAAATTATTGGTTTGACATTAGCTAGGGTGTTAAGGAAGTAAATTTTGGATTTTGTCCTATTAACTTTTTGCCCCGATGCTCTTTCGTATTCCTTTAAAAAGTTATTCAAAACTTTGGTCTCGTTTATCCTTGCTCTTCCAAAAAGGATTGTATCATCTACAAACTGTTGATGGGTGATGTTGTCGATGTTATTACTAACATTAAGACTACTTAAAATCCCATATTTATAATCCTTATTTAAGTTCCAAATCAAAACCTTTGCAAAAATAATGAACAAATAAGGAGATAGAAGATCTCCTTGTCTAATGCCTCTCTTGGCTTTAACATATTTTGTTACTAACCCATTGACCAATATTGAATAAGAAACTATAGAGACATAAGCTTTAATCTATCTAACCCATTTCTTCTCGAATCCAAGCTTTTCTAAAACTACAAAAATAAAATCCCATTTAACCCTGTCATATGCTTTACTCATATCAAGTTTTAAGATCATTACTTTATTTTTTCTTGAAGTTGTTGAATGTATAACTTCATGAGCTACTATGATCTCATCCATAATTTGTCTTCCTTTCACAAATTCTCCTTGCTCTGAATAAGAAACTATAGAGACATAAGCTTTAATCTATCTAACCCATTTCTTCTCGAATCCAAGCTTTTCTAAAACTACAAAAATAAAATCCCATTTAACCCTGTCATATGCTTTACTCATATCAAGTTTTAAGATCATTACTTTATTTTTTCTTGAAGTTGTTGAATGTATAACTTCATGAGCTACTATGATCTCATCCAGAATTTGTCTTCCTTTCACAAATTCTCCTTGCTCTTCTGAATTAATTTTTTCCAACATTGGCCTTACTCAATTCACCATCACTTTGGAGATAATATTATATGATAAATTACATAGGCTTATGGATCTAAAAGAATCGAACAATTCAACTTCCTTATTTTTTGGAATTAGGGTAAGATAAGTTGCATTTATTTTATAAGGTATGAATTGTTTTACCCTACACTGTTCCACTACCACTAATAAAGAATCCTTCACTACCCTAGACTGTTCAACCAACCTAGTTTTGTGTTCCTTTCTCTATGTTTGTTCTTGCTTCCCTGGATCTTGCTTGATAATTTGAGGGTTTTCCTCTTTTTGCCTTGCCTATATCAAGAGTAGGTCTTATTATTCTATTCCTCAATATTCTTTCACAATTTTATTTTTCATCATATTTATCCTCTCTTGGCTCTACTACAAAAGCTTTTGACTTGTCCTGCTTATTTTTTGGTATTTCTTTATTAATAGGAAAGGTATTAACTTCTGAAATTACATTTTCTTTACCAATTTGTTTCTCATGAATGGTGCATGGTACTTCAAGAGAGTATTTCAAAATCTTATGAGACACATTCCTTAGGTTCATCGAGAATGTTATTCTGTAAATCGAGATCATACTGAATAGATGGTTCCTTGTTAATATTTTAAACCTATTGTATCATATCCTCTAAGTTTTGATCTATTTTTTCTTCATAGGATAAAGCCTCAAAAGAGTTTGTATTTCTTCCAATAACCTTCCTTACTGGTCTCCAATGTTTATTTTCTTTAATTTTCTAGATCTATTTTTTGGAAACGGAAAACCATCTTCATCCATAACCATTTGTAAGTTTCTTTTGTGGTTTTCTACATATCATTATTTTGGGCTCTTCTTAGGGAATAATATCTCAATATGCCCCTCCTCATGACATATTCTACATCTAAAATATATTTTTTATAATCTATGGTTTGGATCCACATCTTATCCCCATACTTAAGAATGATTGATTCTGGTAAGAATGACCCACATCTTATCAAACATGACCAATATCTAAGCGTAAATATCCAAGAATACATCTTTCATAGTATCTAAAATCTCAAGGAATTATCCAAGAGTGTTGTCTATTGCCTTGAAGGTATCTATTTTGCAAAATTTAATGGGTGACCCAAACTGATACTAGGGATAGATTTACATTTTTAGGTGAAAACCCTTCATACCAATGAGTGAGGAAGAGTCCTGCTCTTCCCATAAACCAAGGACTCCCTTTTAAGAATTTTCCTCTTTCTTCCCTAGAATAAAAATGGTTAGGAAGAAACCTTTAGGAAGAAAAGATAGAATTACTCCTAGAGACTTCCAACTCCTATCATCCATTTTCTCAAGTCTAAAGCCCCTAGCCAATACCCATTAAATTTATGAAAAACCACATTATCTTGGAGCAACGAGGAACTATTTGAGGTACGCTCACTAACCTCTACCACTAGAGATAATTCTAAGGATTTAACTATAAATTGATCCATGGAAAGGAAACAAAAACTCAAAATCTATTGAAATTTATCAGAATGTCCTATAGCAAATATAATATCTGATAAATCAAGTGGCATTAGCTCAATTGGTTAGATTCCTCAATATTATAGGAGGAGACCTAGGTTCAAATCTTGTCAAGCAATACATGGATCATATCCAAGCTTTGTTGTAATACCAATATATGGTTATGATGTAATACGAATGGAACCCGTTTCAATCCCATATAACTAATTAAAAATAATATTTGATAAAAAAATTATAATAATTTACATGCAAAATTTCTAATATAAAGAAGAGAAAAAAATTTAGCTAAAATTTTTGTCTAGATAGAATTTATTGCCTCGCTAAAGTCTTAGCCCTTCATTGATCTTCCCATCATCCGAACCCTAGTTGATAAATATTTTCAATTTTGTTTTTTGTGACTTGAAAAATCATCATTGCCCTTGTTCCATATGGTTGACTTCACAAGGTTGTATCTCCCTCAATATTGCTCAAATTCCTTCATATGACCACTCATTTTAAATTTATTCAAACTCCACACAAGTTAGTACACGAATCAATTGAATATGATAACTTATCACAAAGATATGGCACCTAAAAAATGAGACATTTTTAAGAAAAAATGCCCTAATTGTTCACGAGGCCAATAGAAAAAACAATTATAAAAACAAAACTAAGTTAAAATTATGATATATAAAAATATATATTTTAAAATGTTAAATGATTCTTAAACAAAAATGTTACATGATTAATTAATATGATATAAATATTTTTTATCAAATGGTATTAGTTTAATTGGTTAAATTTTTTAAACTTTAAGGAAGAAACTGAGGTTTGAATCTTGCCAAGTGATACATGCATAATTGTCAAGCTGTTAAAGTACCTATGGGTGAAATTTTGTGTATCCTCACCCACACTTCCTATTTGAGGATGATGTCATCTTAGGGTCAGCCAATTTTTTAAGCATTGGCGGCTGAAGCAGATTTTAGAGACCAAGTGGAAGAGCAATAGAACAAATATCTAATTTTGGGATTGTATGGAAGATTGGGTAGGGGTATGTTTAAAAGAAGACCCTAAATCCCTGCCCTGACTTTGTGCAGAAGATTGGAATCCCAAATCCTTGGACGGAAGAATCATATCACAACATAGTGGTCACAAGTCCCAAGTTCTCGTTCCCAAAGTGTGACGAAGCTTTGGAATGCAGCATTAAAAGTTTGATCCCAATATTTCATCCCCATGAAAATATGATGAGTGAAAGACTAGATAGTAGCGCATGAAGGAGCATTCTTGATTGCATCTGACATCAAAATGGAGGCCTCTAAAGGATAAAGTAGAACTATTAATGATCATAGCTACCCGGGTACAAGCTGATGAGGGGCAATTTGAAGTACACAAAGCCTACAGCAATTATCCAAACTTTCTAGCTGCTCGAAAGGGTAAAGTAGATGAAATTTATTACTTGAATAAGTCCTGTATAAGTGATCAAGGGTCCAGATCTATGAAAAAATATAACTTCTTCTGAATAGCCACCATTCTTCTAAGAAATAGTATGTCAGTAGATC
Source organism: Wollemia nobilis (assembly GCA_028583015.1). Taxonomy (NCBI): domain Eukaryota; kingdom Viridiplantae; phylum Streptophyta; class Pinopsida; order Araucariales; family Araucariaceae; genus Wollemia; species Wollemia nobilis. Next base: position 294,247 of record JAQPPZ010002105.1, read on the forward strand.
TTCTAGTCGTTCGAGAGTGATTCTTCCCATAGAATGTCATTAGTGCTTAAATTTGAATGTATTGAAAAATAAATAGTGGAATGCTCACCATTCCAAAGGGTGACTGTGGCCTTTAAAATTAATATGTAATTCTTCTTCACCTTGTAAATAATAGTATATCATTGTTTGGTCTCTCAATCTGAATTCGCTTCTATTTCTGTTTAAGTGTGGATGTTTATTTTTGTGATGATCGTCTGAGCTTATTCATTTAATTTTGCTATTTGGATTCTGTGGGTTTGGCTGGATAATTATGGAATTTGCATCCATCCCTGGGCATCAGGGTTTTATATATGTTAAATTTGATCAGGTGGGAGTGCTCTAATTCTACTATCTGGATTTCATGCACCCTCCTACTGGTTCTAGAATTTGCCCTTGCTCGCTCCACCGAACGAGAAGTGAGGATAGGATGAGCTAATTTGTTAGGTGGTATGTTGTTGTTTGCATTGGCGATGTTGAATGCATGTGTCTTGATGTGGTCATACCCCATCGTTGTTAGTTCTAGCTACAACCTCCCTTTACTTTCTTTCTTGTTCCTTTTTTCTCTTTCTCCCTTTGTGGTGTAGGTAGATGGAATTGAAGGAGCTGGCCTTCTCCAGAGATGAACCATCCCTACCTCTCCCAAAATAGGTGACCATTCAATGTTGGTAAAGGACCACTAGTTGTGCTCCCACTCGTCTAGTGTCTGTTTTCGTACCAATAGTTTTTGGCAACTCTACTAAGGAACTCATTGAGTTTTCATGTTTGAGGAAATTAGAGTTTGGTGATACTTTTGTTTGCTCACATCTTTGTAAATCACCTGGTGACTCCTCTATACAACATTTCCAGATCATGAGATCAATTGTCTCTTTGTGTTGAAATATCTTCATTTCTTGAAGGACCCAAGGTTCGATGAGCAACCCTGACCTTGCTAGCAATGAAAGTATGCTCATCTAGAAACTCCAACCTGGTGGCATAATCCAGAGGCTCTAAGGGACCACTACTTTAATGGTCCATCCAAGCTATCTTGGTTGGAATGATCATGATCCCCTCAGTCTTCCCCAACTTCATGATATCCCTAAAAATGTGCTGGAATTCTTATTGAATTATGATGGCATTAGTGGATGTGCGAAGGAGCACCTAAAAATTTTGACTTCCCTAGCCACCCTTCACAATATCATGCACGAAGATGTGATGATTAGGCTACTTTTTGCTTTTTAGAAAGGTAGAACATGGCTTTGGTATAAAGTCTTGTAATATGGGAGCATCTTCGCATGGGAATATTTGGGTAAAGCTCTCCTAGATGTGTTTGGTTAACTCGAGGACATCTTCTAGCTACTAACTTAGTTAACATTTATCAAGAGGAAACCTCTTGAGAATGTGACAGACTTCAACATCTGTTTTTGTACCAATTGGAAGAATATCCAAGTCTACTTCTTTCATCCTCTATCGAAGCATATCTTTTCTACATCTGGGCCTTCAACCCTGACATGGTAGTTCTCCTATGTCAATCTGGGAAAAAATGATTTCCTCAAATTTATGAGGAAGCCATCAGAGCTGAGCAGATGTTAGTAGGGAATTGGTAGCTATCACAGCCTTGCACGAGCTTCTCTTCTCTTAAGCTCATCCCAAATAAAAAAATGGGATCATCGCGGGAAAGGAGCCACCTATGGGATTAGTGTAGTAAGCCAATCTCAAAAAGATGTCCCATGACATGTCACCGCCTGAAAGATAGACTAAGATGGCAAAAGTAATTACCATCTTAATTTTTAGAGGCCTGAGCACCAAAGAGCTCGGTCAAAGCAAGATGAATTACAAGCTTGTCGTAATTATGAGCCTGCGTGGATAGTGCTAATACAAGCAAGGGCTCAAATTCAACGTAATTTGGTTTGGCCATTGCAAATTCAAAGGATGAATGGCACAAACATCCTAGGCTCAGGCATGCCTGGAACATCATATTTTTGTGGCAAGTAAATAAATTTGTGCCTTACACATAGTCGTTTGTGAGGTGTCATCATGCTATTTGGAACTTATAGGAAATTTTCTCCAGTAAAATATTACCACTTGGGGAAAAGGTTCCCTAGGAATTTATCTTAGAAATATAACATTCCTCTTCCATCTCTGTGTTGTCCTCCTAGTTTTCATTTCTTCCAATAGCTATTTTTGTGGCCTTGTAGGCCAATAGATGCATCTAGCAATTATCAAGACCTCTTATCTCGTCCTTAAGAGTTGTATAAAGAAGCCTTGGAACTTGCAGTTGTAAGTACAAGGTTAAATGAGTACGCTATAAATAGCATCCCGCAGGAATATGTAGACGAGATCAGAAAGTGTAAACTACAAAGTATAGTGGAAACATAATGGCCTCCTAGTTGATAATAGTCAGTGAAAGAGGGTTGTTGTTGGATTTCGTAAATAAGAAGACTTGGGATATTAGAATAAAATATCAATGACAATCTATTTATTCTTGGAAGATCTCAGATCTTTGGAGGGCTATGTTTAAAGGGATTCAATCCAAGAGAGTGCTTCATGAAAAAGGGTTTATGCCCTATCAATATCACATGATAAGCTTCGGGTTGCTTTTCCCTTTGTGTCTTCTCATTCCCCACCTCCCCCTTTATTTTACCTTCCCATTCCCTTTGTTTCCTACATTTATTCGGGTTGATGACAAATTCTTATTTGTCTCAATTGTTTCCCGATCTCCCTCTCTTTTGTATCTCCCTCTTTTCATTTCTTATTTTTGCTTGTTGTTTCCACAGCTTGTCTTCCTGCTGCTCTTGTTCGTCACATTTCTATTTGTATTTGTCATCTTCATCTTGTTTCTTTGGCCCTCTTTTCCTTGGTCTTCCCCTTTTCCATTGCTTCCTAAAGATTTTTCTTTTCTCTCTATTGTTCCCTCCTCATCTTCTCCCTTTGTTTTAGCTGTTATATCTCCTTCTCCTTTTGGGTTCCCTTTTTCACAAGATGAAAAAACCCTGTAAGTCACCAACAGTGTGGATAAAATTTTACGTCTCCTCACCCACTCTTCCTATTTAAGGATGATGTCATCTTAGGATCAACAAATTTTTGAAGCATTGGTGGTTGAAGCGAATTTCATAGATCAAGTGGACGAGCAACAAAATAAATCTCCAGGTCTAGAATCGAACGAAATATTGGGTAGGGGCATGCTCAAAAGAAGACCCTAAATCCTCGTCCTAAATTTGGTTATAATATTGGGATCCCAAATCCCCAAATGAAAGAATCAGACCATGACATAGTGGTCACAAGTCCCAAGTTCCTATCCTTAAAGTTGGACGGAGCTTTGGAAAGCAACATTAAAAGTTTGATCCTAATATTTTGTCCCCATGAAAATATGATGAGCAAAATACTGAGAAGGTGGCACATGAAGGAGCATTCCTGATCGTAGCTGATGTTAAATGGGAGACCTTGAAAGAATCAAGTAGAACTATTAATGATCACATCTGCTCTAGTACGATTTGATGAGGGGTAGTTTGAAGTACTTAGAGCCTGCAACAATTAACCAAACTTTCCAACTGCTCGAAAGGGTAAAGTAGATGAAAGTTATTGCTTGAACAAGTCCTGTAAAAGTGATCAAGGGTCCAGATCTATGCAAAAAAATCTAACTTATTTTGGATATCCACCATTCTTCTAAGAAACAGCACGTCAACAGATATTCTAGCCACTCCAGAGTGATTCTTCCCATTGAATGCCATTAGTACTTAAATTTGAATGTATTGCAAAATCTTCTATAAATAGTGGAATGCTCATCATTCCAAAGGGTGGCTCTGTGGCCTTTAGAATTCATATGTAATTCTTCTTCACCTTGTAAATAATAGTATATCACTATTTGGTCTCTCAATTTATCTTCACTTCTATTTTTGCTTAAGTGTGGATGTTTATTTCTGCAATGGTCGTCTGAGCTTGTTCACTTAATTTTACTATTTGGATTTCATGGGTCTAGTTGGGCAATTTTGGAATTTGCATCCATCCTTGGGTGTCAAGGTTTTATTTTTGTTAAAGTTGATTGGGTGGGAGTGCTCTAATTATTCTATCTAGATTTCATGCACCCTCCTATTGGTTCTAGAATTCACCCTTGCCCGTTGCACCGAACGAGAGGTGAGGACAGGATGAGCTGATCTATTAGGTGATTTGTTGTTATTTATACTGGAAACATCGAATGTGTGTGTCTTGATAAAACCATACCCCGTCCTTGTTAGTTTTGGCTATGACCTCCCTTTGCTTTATTTTTCATTCCTTTTTCCATTTCCTCCTTTGCAGCATAGGTATCTAGAACTGAAGGAGCTAACCTTCTCCGAAGATCGATCGCCCCTGCCTCTCCCAAGCCAGGTGATCGTTCAATGCTGGTCGAGGACTGTTGGTTGCACTCCTGCTCGTTTGGTGCCTATTTTTGCACCAACAGTACCACTATTTGGTCATGATGTAATACAAGTGTAAATTGTTTCAATCCTATATAAACCATTAAAAAAGATATCAATATTATTTTTTCCATTATCTATGTGAATTTTACTAGAGTCACTCCCACCAATTAACAAATAGTTTCTTTTGTTGTTAGGTCTATTAAAACACATCCATATTGCCTTTTTATTAAAGATATTCTATATTTATTTTTTCTATTAGATATATTGTTCATTCTTCTCAAACTGCTATGTTTCCTCAATTAGCTTCTTGACACCATTTTCATTAAGAACTAAAATCCCACTCAACCATTTGCATTCTAAAATTTGAATTTCTCCAAGATGAAATCGAGGGATTCGCTAAATTATTTACTACCTCGTTTTCTTATATATATGCTCATATTTTCAAGATTTTATCTCTAACAATAATTTATGAACACCAACAATAATGTTATTTTTTATCTGATCCTGCTATTCATTTTTGTTGATAGCATTACTGATAATTTTTATCTAATCCTTTTTCAATTTCAATTTTAATTCTTGTTAGTTGATTTTATCTAGGAATGCCTTATTCTCTATATGGTTAGTTGAAGTTCCATATGAATCTAAGTAATTCAGAAGAATTTTGCCTACTTTGTTTTGAAAAACACCACCCCACCAACTTTTTCTAGATTTCCTTTGGAAGCGCCATCAAAATTGATTTTGATAAACCTAATTTTTAGACATTTCTAGTTTATCTAGATCAAAGTAATTTTTTTTATTAACTTCATTGTCATAGATGACCCTTCTATGTATATCCAAATCCTATAACCAAAAGTCTAGCACCTCTTTTTTTCTCACTTGAGACCTCATAATGAGAACCATGTCTATAAACATTTTGCAAGAGAGGCAATATTATAGTTCCAAACTCGAGTATGGTCTAAAATTTATTTTATAAAAAACTATTATTCATTTTAAGCTATAAATTCTAGCAACTAATGGTAGGACCAATCCTCCGCAAAATATATAATACTTTAAAATTGAAACAATTAATCCAACATTTCATCAATTCTTTCAATGTTGATGGAAATCCTCAATATATTCTTATATTCTTGGAAAAGCAACCTCAAAAGGTGTAAGCAAAGAGACAATAAAGAAGTAATGATTTGATGTTTCTATCTTCTTCTCACATAAGGCATAGCTAAAAGGTCCATGATATTTTCTTCTTTGTAAACTCTCTTATAAGAATCTTGCTTTGGATTGCCAACCAAAGGAATATTAAGGTCTTAGAGAGAGCCTTTAGTGACCAAATATTTTTCCAAGGGAAATCATTAAGAGTAGGAAATTTTGATTGTTCTAAATACTCATATCCCAACTTGACTATGTATTCACCATCTTTTGATAAATTCTAAAGTAACTCATCCTTTCATGTAAAAATAGGTAAATATAACTCTTGGAGCATATTTTAAAGCTTGTCTGTTATTTGCTTCAATTCATATTCTTCATCCAGATTACTAATCGATATATATGATTTTAGAGTTGTTGCTCACATTAAATAATATTTAACCTTTGGACCTTTATAATCTAGACATGTCTGAGTTAGCAATTGCCCTTTTAAATAAGAAATATGAGGATAAGGATTCAACCAAACATTAACTTGAAAATTCATAAAATCTCCTTGATTGACTAACCATCTAGTATATTTCTTAATCATTTGCAAACTATCTAATATGAATTTCCTTATTGGCAATCCTTTATGTAGGGCTTGTTTTCTGGATAATTTCATTGCATCAAGAGAACCTATATAGTTTTAAAGTAACATTTTTACCCAGGTCTTTCCTTGATCTTTCAATAATCTCCAACCAAGTTTTTTTCTTAATGCCTGTCAAATTTCGTAATAGTTTCCATAAACTAACATAATCAACATATTACCCAGAAAGAAATAAAATCTCATACACGTAACTGCATATGAAGGGTGTACATAAACACCAAAGTAATATCACTAAAGAATTAAATACGCACTTCAACCAATAATGAAATATTTTATCTCAAGGGGTATAGATACCTAATTATATATGACCTTAGGTCAAGGTTAAATAAATTATATTAAGGTATATTATTAAAATACTACAATAAATCCACCAATATAAAGTTTACAAGGTCCCATAGGTCTATACAATAAATGTAATACAAAAGTGATGCTTAATACCTCATATTCCAACATCCCATCTTAAGTTGGATGAGGGATATGGAGAGAGATCCTTATTAGTCATCCACCCTATGGGACACTCTTCTTTCAAATATAATCTTTCAATCACACAAAAGGCACCTCAAGCATGACCTTGGTCAAGATATATGTTGTCTCCTCCATTGATGACATATAAAGTAGATCAACCAACCCATGGGTATGAAGCCATCAAACATAGTGTATATAAAACTCATGTCCTTAGCTTACTAATGAAACACTAGATTATGATAAAACTTAGTAGAGCTTTACACTATGAACATAGATTAGTTGTGGTAAACTTTGCATTAATATGATAGATGTGTACTTACAAGTAGAAGCAAGAATAGAGAGGTCTGTGGTTATAACTAAATTTGTAACCACCCTTAACCCTTGTAACCAATTACATAATTAAATCATCAAGACACATCAGGAAATAATATTCATTATATTTCCTCCTTATTACATCAATGCTTAACCAATGTACATACAAGAAAATTTATTAAATTTTTAAATTTAACACATGGAAGATATTTTTTATAAAAAAATTTGCATGTTGCACCTCAATTGGATAAAACTAAATCTAGATGTTATGTTCTTGAACATTTTCATGAGTGAAGTGGAACTAAACTTCAATGTGTTTCGTTCACTCATGAAAAACTAGATTGGAAATATGTTTTAGAACTCCTTGGTTGTCATAGCTCAGGATCGTTAGTTGCTTTTATGAAATGCCCATTCCTAACAAGATGTGACATAACAATATCACCTCATAAATAGCTCCTCCTACAACATGAAATTCAACCTTGATGGAAGATTGAACAAAAATATGTTGTTTCTTATTTTTCTAAGAGATCAGACTAGATTCTTTTCATAGTCCAAATCTATAAAACCTATTAAGAATAAATATCCAGATGTAGATCTCCTATCCTTGATAGATCTTGCATAGTCCAAATCTATAAAACCTATTAATAAAATTTGATCATTATTATTATACTCTAGATCATACTCATTCATACCACAAATATACCCAAGTACTCATTGGTGTTTCTTTCTAATTACACACCTTTGATTCTTGCATAAACTATGAAATATGGCTAACAATACAACTAATATTTTGTCTGGTGTAAGTTTTATGGGCATATTTCTATTAATATTATAAGCATTCTTCTATGTAAGCCTTTCGACATCTTTACGTAAGTATGTAATTTTTGATGTATTTATCCTTAGTATTATTAGTTAAACTACCCTTATAGTTAAACATTATTTAAGGGTTTAATACATCTATTATATTGTAATTTAATATTCAAATTAGGTTATGCTAGCTTTAGGTTAGAATTTAATTGGGGATTAGGTATGACTATATATACCCCCAATGATTGACAAATTATATTAGTTTGTGATGTGATATCATGGGGGTACCTATGGGCACCCACACCTTATTCCTCTTCTTTCAATTCTTCCTATCTAATTTTGTCTATATGCTCTTTTATTTCACCCTTATTTTTTTTTGTATATAATTGTGGTGAATGCATATTTAGGAATGTTTATGAAAAGTATCATTAATTCTAACATGGTATTAGAGCCAATACAAAGCAATTTTTCTCAATCATATAAAAGGACTACACAAGACAAATCAATGTAGATATGGTTGAACCATTAGTTCCATTGGTTTCCTTACAATTTTTTAGGGGGCAATGCGATTTCATTGTTTGATGTCTTCTTTTTGTGTCCAAAAATTGTCTTTTCCCTCCAATTCTTCAAAAAAATTGGATTAAAAAAAATAATATGATGTTAAATATTCTCTCCTTTGGTGACAAAACTAGGTGATGAGATTGTGCAAATGGGAAGGTGGAATCAAAGTTTTGGCCCATTGGGTACTATATGTGGAGGAAGTGCAGTTATCATAAACATGCAATATTGCAATGGTAGAGCATTTGCCTTAGAGGTGGGAGATTCAGGTTTTGAAGTGCAATTATAGCTTAGCATTTTTGCCATTGTAAGATGCATCATGATTTATATTATTTAAGAGGAAATAATTATTTGAGTTCAGTAAGGCGTTACAACATAGTTATAAGAAAACTTGTTTTTTGGCCATAGGTCATGGGTTCAACCTTGGGCATCTACATTTTATTCTCACATGTTTTGATATGAATCAAACATGGTGTACTATTCTTGTGGGAAATCATGATAACGACCCACTATACTTACTAATGGTTCTTTTGTTAAGAAATATTGCACATTCAAATTGCATGAGGATTTCTTTTTTGTTGTTGATATTAGAGGCATAGTGTTATATCATATACAAATTTTACAATAAGGTTGGATGCAATTTTTATGTTTTTGTGGTCATGTGATAGTTCAATGGGAAGGTGTTCTCTTCAAGTCACAAGTCACATACTCAAAATTCATTGACATATTTTTCTTAACCTTTTTTGTGGGGAAAAATTCAAGACCTGTATACTCACTATTTAGTGCAATTAGTGAAGCATTATGATTAAATAAATTTGGATGTGGTGATCTTCAAATAGTTGGACTCTCCCTTTATTTTCAAAATTTTCATGAGGGTGTTTGGCTCCCCATTTCAAAAACCCAAGTTTGAAATATATAATAGGATTGATAACCAATCATTTTATGCCAAGTTGCATTTTCCTATTCATTGACCTAGCAAAATTAGCACTCTAGTGAGAGGAATGATGTTAGCATAGCAAAGATGGCACCTTTGCTATGCAACACATGATAGTCCTAGAATTGGGAAATTTTCTTCGTAAAGTCTTATTTAATTCTTTCACTATTATTTAGTGTTGATATTTCTGATTTTTTGGAGATCATAAAATTTACATACAGAAGCATTTTGGGCCCTTTTTCAACATTGTAATTTCTTTTAGCTCTACATATTGCTGACAACAATTTAAGGACATGTTACTATTTTGTGTAAAATTATCCTAGTTGAAATTCTCCTCATTAGTTTAGTGTCACATTAAATCCAACAATCCCATTGCCTCAGTAGTTGAGAAGCTCGCTTACATCCAACATATTTATGGTACAAATTTGCATAGATAGTAAGGTTGATTTTGACTATAATTTTTTAGTCTAGTTGTATCACTTATAGGATTTTCAAATGATCAAGTATAATAGACTCAATATTATCCCTTGTTGCCTTTGCTAGTGCAAGTCTTTTAAAAGCCTTATTTAGAAAGGACATAGGTTCAAAACTCATTTTCCCTCATTTATTTTATCATAACACAAAAGGTTTTACATTTTTAAGGAGCACCAAACATCTAACTCCAACCAAGCTCATTGGTGTAGCAATTGGTTAGTTGCACCATATCCAAGAGATTAAGAGTTCAAGTCCACATATTTAACTGTTTAGATACTTCTCTCACCATGTGTCTCTTTCCCATATCTAGAACATGGTATAATCTATAAATCCAACAACACATTGGCATGGGTAATATTTTGGTTTAAAGAGAAGTAGGTTTTGGATAATTAGTGAAAGGAATGCCTTATTATGAAAAGTCCTTTTTAGCCATTAGGGTTGATTATTTGGAGATGTATCTATTACTTGATGATTCAACTACTTATTTTTAGTTTGGAGGACAAATTATGGTGATCATATTATATGTTAACCATCTTCTTGTGGGAACATCAATATCTTGGATTTAGAGGATGGAGTAATGAATTCATGTTTGCAAAGATATTGATCTACTTTATGTACCTTTGACAAGATAAGATAGCAGGATTCTTTGGCCCATTCAAGCATTCATTGTGGGGTATGTACCATCTCTAATGTTTTTTATCCTTTGATCCTTGATTTAGATTATGGGGGGGTGTTGTATTATATGTAAATTGACCTTGTTAGGCCAAGGTTGAGTGATGAAGTACCTATGAGCTCTCTTGATGTAGCTTACAAACAAATGCTATGTAAGCCTTCAAGTGTTCTCTATGTAATTCAATGGGTTCCTTCTAAGTAAGCATATGGGCATTCTATATGTAAGCATATGGGCATTCTTCTATGTAAGCCTATGGGCATCTTAATGTAAGACTATAGACACTTTTGATGTATTTATCCTTAGTGATATTAGTTAAATCACGTCTATGATTAACCTTGATTAAAAGGTTTAATACATTTATCATATAGTAATTTAACTTTCAAGTAAGGTTATGTCAGTTTGAGGTTAGCATTTAATTGGGTTTTAGGTATCACTATAAATAAACCTCGATGACTGATCGATTGTACTAGTTTTTTATGTGAGATCATCAAATGGGCACCCACACCTTATTCCTCTCTCTCTGTATATATATATATATATATATATTCGTCTATTTGCTCTTTTATTCCACTCTTCTTTATTTTTTGTATATGATTTTGGTGAATGTACATTTTGAAATGTTTTTAGAAAGTATTATGAATTTCAATATATAGTAACCAAACCTTTCAATCTTGGACAATGAGACATTACCATGCTTATACATATGATCTAACTCATAATTATACCTTAAAGCAACCACCTTGAAGTTATTCTTAATATCCTTGACATATGATAAATAGAGAGAAGATTAGGTTCGATTCTTGGAACATGGAGAACCTTCCTTCTTATAAAACCCACATGTTTTCTTTGAGTTCTTGTTGAAATGCTTCAAACAAAAACTTATGGATTTCTTTATCTCGGTCTCTAAGATATTTCAAAGTTCACTTATATTTCTTAAAGAAACATAATGTTGGATAAATTTGGAAAGTACTTCATCATTTGAAAGCTACTTCTACTTATTTAAAAATAATGGGATATTATGAATGATCCTATTCGACTTTAGGATTAAATAATGAGTATATTAGGTTGTTATAACAATTTATCTCTTTACTAGTATAATAGGACTATAACATTGACACCACTATGAAAAGTTAAAAAATTACATGATCTATAAAAAAGGGATAAAAAACAAATCAATATGAAGAAGCTTATAGTGTGCCTACAACCATAAGGAAGAACAACTACACAATTTGCTTTGATACCATTTGTAGTATGCCTATGATCATGAGGAGAAACAATTACATACTTTAATAAATATGGAGTGTGATACCTAAACATGGAGGAGGAACCTCTAATTGTATTCTTAATTGATATAGTAGTATATTTCAATAATATTGTAAAATAATAAATTATAGAAGGAGATAAAATCCTTTATTCATAGAAAACGTTCCTTTCTCCTTAAGCTACAATATATCTAGATGTATTGGATCTAATCAGTAATGAATACTAGGGATTTAATATAAAGTAGCCCATCAAAATACATATTATAATGTTGAATTTTTGTATGCAAAAGAATTAAGATCATCCTTAAAAATAGAGTCACATGCTTTAATATTTGAAAATTCAAACTATCCTTATAAGTTGGATCCCTACAATGTGACATAATTTTCCTAGATAGGCTACATATACCCTTATTAAAATTATATTTTTCCATCTATCATACTTATTGAGTGGAAATTTACAATTTGGGATACATTACGAGCATATATACATATATAATATTTTTATTTTTCATCACTTAGACATCATATTTACTATCCAATATGAAGGGGTTGAGAAGGTGTCATATCAATAGATCAAACAAAAGGGCCTAAACCCTTGAAAAATGTTTACTACCAATGAAGGCAACAAATAGGGAGACTCACCCATAGGATTTGGAAAAATTGGTTGGATGTGATGAATTTCATAGCATCAACCAAAGTTCCAATCCCATGAGTGAACCTTAACTTTCAATGAAATGGCATTAACTCTCCTTGTTATATTTTTTAACTTTCAAGGAGGAGACCTAGGTTTGAATCCTACCAAGCAATACATGCATAATTGATAAATTGTTATAATACCACTATGTAGTCAAGATGTAATACGAGTGGGGACTGTTTCAATCCCATATAACCAATTAAAAAAATAATAAGGGAGACTCAAAATCTCAACCTCCTAGACACAAACAACTTAGCCAAGCTAGTCTAGTAAAGTGCTTTGTGCACCACACCAATAACATAGTGGTGTTAAATAGTGATCAACACTCTTACCAACCTCAATGTTATAATGCAAGTACATGTTGAAAAGATGGTTGAATTTTGAATCCATGATCCTATGACTAACGATATCTTGAGTGAGCTATGAGGTTAAGCATCCTCCGCTATATTTTGTTAGGTAATGGGATGGGATCCTTTTATGAGGGTTTTTTTTTTCTTTTAGATACTTTGTAACTTGGTTTGGTCATGCACATATATGTTTGTGTACATATACATATACATATTTGTATATATATGATACTTTTTACCACATGGAGATCATGTTAGTTGACCGCTTTATTATCTTGGTCAAGAAACACCTTGAGAAGGTGCCACATCGACAAATTAGAGTTGATAGTACACCTCTTTGATAATATCCACCACCAAAAAAGTGATGAGTGTGAGATTGATATTATATTATGCAGTATTTATCTTGATTTTTATATGCAAACTTGATAAAAACATATGTGTTTCAATGATTATTACATCTTATTTATGTGATTTACGAGTGTATTCGACTTATAAATATTAAGTGATATATATTTGTATTTTATGCAAATTGTATGAGTTTCCTATATATTTTTTGCAGATAAATATTGTAGGTGTTTCATGGGAGATGTTGCAGCAGAACATAGGTTAAATTTCAAATACGGACAAACCAATCACGTGAAGAGTTCATTGAGAAGCCGTGTGGAAGTGCATTGTGAAAAGGTGCTACAAAATACATCTACAAAAAGGTGTTACAAAAAGTACCTACTGAAAGGGTCTACCAAAAGAACGTTGACCAAATAAATTGTCTGATGCATTGGAATTCCACGTCCAAGGATAGTGTAGCAACATCACATAGATTATACAGTCAACATAATTGTTAATGCGGTGGCATTAATATTTGGCATATGATTTAATCCATGTTGTATAGTTTGTAACATGACATTAAAGATATATTTTGTTAAAGTTGTTAAGTTGTCAAGATTCGAACGAAACCTTAATTTGTATTTTCCTTGAGAATAGGACAAACAGTTATTGTACCTTGTTAGCAAGTTATTCAAATTTAGGATATTTGTTATGTACACTTGTCAAATATACCACTTGGATAATTTTGATTGTAATAAGTCTAAGGGTAGTTGTTAGTGTATCTTAATTATAGCATATCTTTGTTATGAAAGATTAGAATTCAAATCTTCGAGCATTTGAACTGTAACAGATGGCAGAAGATAATTTTATTGTAAAATGTCCAAGTAACATTATAAAATACAAGGTAGCGACCTTTGAAAAGGTCTAATGGTCTATTGTATATGGTTTTACAAGTTGTTATTCTAAAGGCTTGATGTTCAAAGAAGTATGTTCGCATAGTCTATACGCATGAAGAATTAAATTTCATCAATAAAGCAGTATTTTCTTCCATGATTTCAGCAATGATATTTTGTATCTTCGCATGATTTATTTATCTTTGTAAACTTTCTTTTACTTTCCTGCATCAATGAATTAAATAGCATTAGATTAGTAGAATGAAACATTAGTTACTAAAATAAATTAGAATAGAGGAGAAGAGAATTACATTGTCTTCTACGAGGTAGGGCCCACTCCGAACAATCAGTCCCTTGCTCTTTGTCTCTTGAAATAGAGTAGAATTAGTTAGTAAGTAGAATTAGTCTTAGACTATAAGATAAATTATTATAAAATAAATCAACTAGTTAAAATCATAAATGCATTATTAGATTGCACGTGGATCCACAACACCTAGAATTAGCTACATCATAATTGCATTTTTAATATTCCATTTTATTTCATTTTATTTCTTGTAATTTTCATTTCTTGCAACCAAAACTAAGAAAACAAAATCAAGTCAAAGGTTAATAATTACGAAATAATCTATACTAGATTTATTGTTATTTAAATCATTTAACTTAGATTGATTAATTTAATTTATGCGATACAACTCAACACAAAGGTAATAAGGAGAGGAAGGTTTAAACTCTTGATCTCTTAGGAATGATTGTCATTGCAAATCTAGGATGGCCACATATTCCATGTCCCCCGTCAAGAACATAATGGTGCTAAAGAGTGATAAAAACTCATAAAAATACCTATGTTCTTATGTAGGTATGTGCCAAAAAAGAGGCCCAAGGATTTGAACTAATGACCTCTTGACTAGGAGCATCCTAAGTCAACTAAGTTGGGTTTTCACCCCAAGTGCCTTATCAAGCCATGGGATTGGGATCCTTTTCATAGAGGGTTTTCCTTTTTGGTGGAGCTTGAAGATTTTACCTCCTTACCCATAACATAATAAGCAAAATCTAAATGGGCTAGTAGGAATGCAATGATTAGATATGATATTTTATTTGAACCTATGTATTGCATTCCCATTCCCTCAAAAAAAAATTATTTTATAATTTGAATAAAATTACAAAAATGATTATATAATTTGAACTTGTGACATGAAGCATGATATGGAAAATTGTAAAAATTATCAATTAGAACCCTACGAAATTCTATACAAATTCCAAAAGTTCATTTTTTTTTTAAATTTAAGATGTTTCATCCTCAAGTGTCATATTTGACATCCAAAAACTACCTACTCTTTAAGTTAATATGACTTGATGTTCATGTGAAGTTTGAAGGAATGTGAAATTAACTTCATATTTCCAAATACCAACCTTATGAGTTAAATTGTGGTGTACTAGGTTCTACCCAAAAACTTTGAATGCACTAAGGTGATCCACTTAATTTTAGAACAAACTTTGATCCTCCAAAACCTAAAGTCTTGATCCCTCTAAACATCTTGAATCTAAATGGGAAAGATGAGAAAAAAACACATAGATTTTCCATAAACCCCAATAACATCAAAAAGGGTTTCCCACAAAACCTATCAATGTTAATTTGATCCCTTAGCCTGGTAGTTGTAACCTTAGAAGCATTACTATAAGAGAGTCATAACCTTTAGATACTAATAAGGAAATCTTTTTTTATAGTCACAACCTTAAAAACCACTTCCCTAAGAGTGCTTAAAACCTTTAAGTTGGTTTTCAAAAAAACTTACCAATGTCAATCTAAAACCTTGTGTTCATAGCCTTTAGAGCATAATTTTGAATAAAATAACATTGCAAAAGATCTATTTAACAAATCTTAAAATGAGTGACAAATATTCACACATGTTTTCATACCATGCATATAATCCATAATGACGAAGAAAGAATCAAATAAAATCAAGACACCCCTAAATTTATAATAGAAATTCATGAGAACAAAAGGAAACTAAAATGAATATAGAAGATTTGATAAGGTTCCTTTGGACACCATAATACTTAACTATATTTTCAACTAGTTTACAAAATGATATGTGGGGAGTATAAATGCTACCCATGATACAATGACACATATCCTAGTAATAATTAAATCAACATGTTATGGAATTAAGATATAATACATGGGTCACCTCATAAAGTGAAAAGGGACTCCTACATTATATTAGCTTGGCTACTACCTTTGAATTCCATCAAGGAATCAATCATGGAAGATGAGGAAAGAGATTTTATAGCCCTAATAACTACAATGTGAACAATAGTGGCAAGCTTACAATAGTGGTAAAGGCTTTGGCCTCTCTTTGAGAGGTCCAAGGTTCAAACCCCACTTAGTATGAGGGGACCAGGACCCCTCATAAAAACTTGTGTAAACTCATTGAAAAATAAACTATAATATGAATAAGAAATTTTGTATTTTCTTTTATTTGGCTAATTCCTAGAAGTGTGACTCACTCTAAGATGTGATTTGCTAAGGCTAAAGAGCAAATCACAATTTTGATACAATTACAAATCGCTCCTTCAAAATGGAAAATTGCCCTTTAATGCATTAAGATGGAGAATAGTTGCATAGGACCCAAAGAAATGACTTAGAAAGTGATATTTTGTCTTCATATGGTTCCAATAGGGAGCTAGAAGGCTACTAAATGTATTAGATGTAATTTAAAGGCATGCAAAGTTTAGTGATGCATCATTTTGGTAAAGACACCATTAAACTAGAGAATTTACTAGGAGTAGAAAAGATTTACTTCCTAGAAATAGGAGCTAGAGGCTTCATTATAAACATATTTTTAGCCATTTATTAAAATTGGAAATATACTTTGTGAGACTCAATTGTACTTATGAGCTCATTTTGCTAGTAATAGAAAGACTATGCATGATATTTATGAATTGATTGTCACTAAGTTTTTGGTTTATGGACAAATAGTGTTTGTGGGACTTCTCCCTCATTTTCTATTAGTTATTTCTTTTATTATTGCAAATTCTTTACAGTTTGGATCACATTTATGTTATTTAATCCCCTCCAGATATGCTTATTGATTAATGCTAATCTCAATATGGTCACAATTGTATTTACTTTACTACATTTGTTTTATTTCTTGCATCCTTTTCCTTTCAAATTTACTTTCATACATTTAGATTAGATCAATTTAGCTAGATTAATGGGAAGTTGGCCTGAATCTTTTTTTTTTTAAACAAAAAACCCCTTGTGGGGCCGCCTTGGTCTGAGAGACCACGAACAGGGGGTTCTACACCGTCAAAGTCACCCGGGAGTCGCACCCGACCCTGCCCACACCAACATTATCAATTGGATTTTGGATACCCAATTCAACTTTTTTGGTAGGGTGGAGATTTGAACCTGGGACCTCTCTTGGAGGATTTCCCTCTCCTCTCCAACTCACCTACAACACCTGGGTAAGTTGGCCTAAATCTAAAGGATAAATAGGATATGTCCTTTCATTCTAATTATGGAAATGTGACCTTATAGGTGCATACATTTTATGTGTGTTCAATATGCATCAATACAATAATACAAGTAAAATATCAATCACATCCCAAAGTATAAAGTTATACATTTCAACCTCTATAAAGAAAGAGTAATTTATAATTTCATTGATGGTTTGAGTAACATAAGCTTTAAAATTTTTTGGTTAAAGCACCTAAGAATGTTTATCTTTCCTAGATAACAAATTCTCATTGTAATTTAAATTTTTCATATTAGATATTTTATATCTTCTATAAAAAAGGTTATTCATGGATGTATATACACATAGACTTGTGTGTGTAATTATTATCACATGGGTATGGTATTTCAATGAGCCACATGGTGGTATTATATTGCTTGGTAATATTTGAACTTAGGTTTTCCCATTAGGAGTTCATAGTTTTAACCACTTAAACTAATGTCATTTGATATTTTAAATTGATTATATGGAATTTAAATAGATCCCACCTATATTATATCACCACCTTACCTTGATATTTTAACTGCACATATAGTTGTACTAAATGAATAACTCTTTTGCACTTATACATATGTCATGTGTCACAACCTTGATCTCTACCATAAAAGTCCACATTTTTAACCAATTGAGTTCATGCCATTTGATTAAACCCCATTAGATTGAAATCAAACTCTTAAGTCAAGTGATGCAGATTTGTACTTTGATACCATGTAGAATATTCATAACGACCAAGAAATAATCAAATAAAATTAGGATATCTCTAAATTTGTAAAATAAAGTTAAGAGAACGCAAGAAAACAAAAAGGAACAAGAAAGATTTTATAAGGTTCCTTTGGACACTTCGATACTTCACTAACAATGAAAATATCTTTGATTGATTTACAAAATGTATGTGTGAGGTAAAGTATAAATGCTACTCAATGACACTATTACAATAACCTTTAAATCCACATGTCATTTGATCAACATACAAGACATGGATCACCTCATAAAGTGAAAAGGGACTTGTGCGATAGGACAATAATGTTGAAACTGTAATCTTATTCATGGCCAAGGCCAACATCATATGATATAATCTTGGATAGACCTAAGGGCATTCCATTGTACAATGCACTTAATTTATTGTAATATTTTATTCCATAAGCCCTATGTGCTATGATTAACATTGTTATAGTTAAGCTTACCTTATAACTTGTAATTAAACTTAAAGCCCTCTTATTATGTTGGCTTAAGTTAAGTGCATATATGTAATTTTGGGTTTTTGGTATTGGTATAAATACCCCCACCACTCCATTATTTATAATTGAATTGTTGTGAATTTTATCTATGGATAAAACAATGATTATTTATGGTACCTATGAGTGCCATCAAACCTCTATGTCTCTCTCTTTCATCATTTTTTATGTTTTTTGTATAAGATTTAAGTGTATGGATTACTTATACTCATTGTGGGAAAATATTACGAATTCAAATTAATATTACAACACAAATACAACATCAAAAATAACCAAAAATGAAAAGTTATACATTTCAAGATCTATAAAGAAAGACCAATTTATAATTTCATTCATTGTTTTGGTAACATAATATTTAAACAATTTTTGGTTAAAGCACCTAAATATGTTTCTCTTTCTTAGATAAACGATTCTCATCATAATCCAATTCTTCTTCTTAGATAATTTATATCTTTTGTATGCAAATTTACTCATGAGTGTATATATTATAAAATTTGACCCTAGATATTTTAATTAAGAGCCCACATTTTTAGTTCGCTATATGAGATTGATATAGACACCACCCTCATATTACATCATTAACTTACCATGGTATTTCAACTGCCCACGTAATGGTACTAATGTAATAATAGTTTGACACTTATGCATATCCACATATTTAGCTACTTGAGTTAATATCATTTGATTTTTTTATTAGCTATATGAGATTGATATAGGTATCACTCTTATATTTTTTCAATGAGTTTACACAGGATTTTTATCAGGGGTCTCGGTCCCCTCATACCGAGTGGGGTTTGAACCTTGGACCTCTCAAAGAGAGGCCAAATCTCTTACCATTGAAATAAGCTTACAATTATTAGGCACCACCCCTATATTACATCATTAGCTTACCATGGTATTTCAACTACCCACATAATGGTACCAATGTAATTAATAGTATGACACTCATGCATACCCATATTTTTCGGTATTTGAGTTAATGCCATTTGATTTTTTTGATTCACTAGATGAAATTGATATAGACACCATCCCCAGGTTCAAACCTTGGGGGGAGCCTGTTGCAAAGGTAGTAGTCTGATCCAAATCCTCTAAGTGCATGCTAGACTAACGATGACGATACTAATCCCAAGCACTCGATGGTCCATTTCATGTCGAACTATAAAACAACGAGGTGGAATAGGTTTGGTGGATGCAACCCCCGTGGTTTGATCCTTGCACTTGTCAGCTACTAAAAATAGTGTGGTAGTAACCAACTCTCCTATCAAAACAAAAAAAAAGATATAGACACCATCCCATATTACATCATTAAGTTACCATGGTATTTCAACTACCTACATAATGGTACCAATGTAATAATAGTCTCACACTTATGCTTATATTGCTTGACAAAACTTTGATTTCTACCTTGCAAGTTCACACTTTTAATCAATTGAGCTCATGTTATCTAACTAAAAAGATAAGGTTTAAAATCTTGGTTTATAATGTAAAACTCTTTACTTATCATACCTTGTCCTAAACCCAATGGCCTAAATGTTAAGGTTCACAAGGTTAATATTATTTAAAATCCTAGTTTAACATAGTCTTTAAACAAAAATTTGGTCAAAGCACCTAAACATGTTTATCTTTATTAGATAAAAAATTCTCATCATAATCCCAATTCTTCTTAGCACAGTTGTATTACAACAATTTGATAATTACACATGTATTACTTTGACAAAATTGGAACCTGGGTCTCCTCAAAATTTGATAAAAATACTGATTGAACTAATAACATTTAATCTTAAAATCTAACTTTTTAATTATTATGTTTACAAAACAATTCTCTTGGAATGTATAACCTAAGGAAATTTATCAACAAAGGCTTGGGTATTCTAAATAAGAGATCCAAGGTTCAAATCCAAAGGGATAGGATATATTCATCTTATAAGTAGTTAAAATAATAAAAATGCATCCCCATACATGATAAAACTAAGAAATACAAGATAATTTATTATACTAAATAATTTTTTTTCTTTTTTCTTTTTTCAACTGGTTATATGGGATTGAAACGAGCCTTGTTTGCACTACATCATCACCAAATAGTTGTATTATAATAGTTTGAATATTATCTATGTATCACTTGGCAAGATTAAACCTAGGTCTCCTCCTTGAATGTTAAGGAATCTAACTGATTGAACTAATGCCATTTAATTAATTTTTAGGGTTTGAACTTGAATCTTCTGGATGAAAACTTAAAAACATACCATTACAATATCCTTAAACTTAATAAACTTTAAAAATTATTATTTTATTTATCTTTAAACACATTATAATATTTTTCATAATTTATTATACCTATAAAACAATAATAATGATAAAAAAGAACAACTCCCAAGGGTTAGTTGGATTGGTAAGTTCTAGTGTGGCTAGGCACTTAGCCAAGAAAAGACTAGGTTCAAACCTTGGGGAAAGCCAACCCTTTGCAAAGGTAGTAGTTTGATCCAAATCTTCGTGTGTGCCGACGACAATATGAACTCCGAGCGACCGATTGTCCCTATCTCACATCGGATCAACAAGAATAAGATGGATAACTCCGAGCGGTTGATTGTCCCTATCTCACATCGGATCAACAAAAATAAGATGGATAACTCTGAGCAGCCAATTGTCCCCATCTCACACGGGTCAACAAGAATAATATGGATAATTTTGTTAAGAGGAGTCCCTCTAATTTAAACTCTATATTTATCAGTCACTAAAAAAATAAAATAATAATAAAAAAGAGCATATTCCACCTATTATGCACCATAGGAAATGGAAGCCCACAAATAATAATAATAATAAATAGCATATTCGACCTATCATGCACCATAGGAAATTGAAGCCCACAAATAATAATAATAAAAAAGAGAATATTCAATTGAAGCACACAAATAATAATAATAAAAAAGAGCATATTCGACCTATCATGCACCATAGGAAATTGAAGCCCACAAATAATAATAATAATAATAACATATTCCACCTATCATGCACCATAGGAAATTGAAGCCCACAAATAATAATAAAGATATAAAGGATATATATCTAAAAACGCTGAGAGTTATCAATCTGAAGGCGTCTATTTCATTTCTTGGGGTATTGAAAAATATTTTATATGTTTGCAACGGTTGGTTAGTCGGTTTTTTTAGTTTAAATGTTTTAAATGTTTTTGTTAATGTCGGATTTTTTTAATAAAAAAAAAAATGTTTACAGCGTGACATGTATGACCTCTTTGCCTCCCACCCCCATGTCTGTCATTGTAGGAACGCCTCTCAAGCATAATAAAAAAGAGCATATTCGACCTATCATGCACCATAGGAAATTGAAGCCCACAAATTATGGACTGTGGGTATTTTGAGCCCACATATTAGGGACCATAGGATTTTTTTTTTGTGTGGAAAACATCCCAGAAGAGATGCCACTTTTGAGTAAGACCCAAGGAGGCGGGGGTATCCATTCCACCAAAAACGTCCAGGACTCGGACCTATCCTACCACCTTTGACATACTCAAGGAGCAAACAAACACACAACCAATTAAATAAATAAATAACAGTAAAAATAATAAAATAAAATAAAAAACATGGTTCTTAAGTGTGTCAAAACGAAAAGCACAACCAAACACACACACAATAAGATAAAAAACTACAACACGAACCACATAGAAAAAAACAAGAACAACATAACAAAACACAAGCATGACAAAAACAACTAAACACTACAAAGACATAACCAAAAAAATAACTAATTAAATAATCTGAAAAATAAACACAACCAAAAACTAAAAAATTAAAAAATAAAATAAAAATAAAAATAAAACACAACCAACAATAGACAATAAACAAAAACAAAAAACATAGAAAACACTTACACATAAAAACACGAATTAACACAAGCAAACAGAAACACAAGAACAAAAATGACAAAAACACAAGAATATAACAAAAAACATAAAAAACACAAAACAACCAAAACACAAGAACAACACAAAGAACACAAAAAAAACAAAACAAAAGAACTCACACCTTAAAAAATTAAACAAAGAAAAACAAATAGAAAAAAGAAAAAGAAAAAAATTGAACATAACAATGACCTTACTAGACCAGAAGAGGCAAGAATCAACAGAGGAAACAAAAGAAAGAAAAGAATGAGCTAGGGCACCAAAATAACCTGATCGAACAAAAGAGAAGCAAAAATAAAGCAAGAAGAAACTAGGTACCTCCAAAATTGGAGCTATCCAAAGAAATGATAGAAATAAGAGCTTCCCTAACTTGCGAAGCCCACCATCTCGGAGGGTGGCCATAAAAAGTAAGATCACCTTTGTCTAAAGCCCAATTAGCTAAAGCACTAGCGCTCTTGTTTTGATCTTTGACCACATGATTGTAATCAACTTTCAAACCCATCTGGATTAATTGAATCTTCTCAATAATTCTTTTTATTCTTCAATCAATCTTATGATTCTTAGAAGGAGTCTTCAAAATATTAATCATGAGTTGAGATTCAGACTCAACTAACACCTTTTCCCAACCAACCTTAGTAGCCTCTTGAAGGTCTCTGAGGATACCATACCCCTCAGCAAGGTTATTGGAAAGAATACCCAAATTCTCAACAAAAGTAAAAACCAGGGAGCCATTTGAAAGTCTACCGATTCCCCCCGCACTGGCTTTTCCAAGGTTCCCTCTAGAGGCTCCATCAGTATTGAATTTTCCAAAATCCTTAGGAGGAGGTTGCCAATTTCTTGCCCTATCCATCTTACAAATACTCACATGCCATTTAAGTTGGTTGCTCTTAGAAGATTTAATCTTCAATATTTGCATCACTTGATCCCATCTTTGGTGGGAGTTTTGAGGGTGATTAAGGAGATGATGGATTGATTCAACTAAGTTGGCTATGGTATTTTGCCAAATATAGTGAATATCCTTCCTATCTTGATTAAAAATTTGGTTGTTACTTTCATTCCAAATATTCCAAAGAAGAATGGTAGAACCCATCCAAACTAATTGCCTAATAAAATGATCAACACCCTCTTGATTAGGCTAATCCCTCCAAAGTTGTTCAAAAGTAAAAAAATTGGACCACTGTAAGCCAAGTAAAGTAGTCATTCTCCTCCATAGCTCATAGGCTAAAGTACACTCAATGAAAATATGGTTGAGAGTGTCTACATTCTCTTCACACATTTCACATCTAAAAGGGCTATGAAAACCACACTTCATAAGTTGCTCACTAGTAAGCACCCTACGATGAACCTCACCTTAGGCCAGAGCTTTTGAGCCCACAATTGAGAAAATATGTCAGAAGAATGGTTGGGATTAGTATGGCATAAGATCAAATAACCTTGAGCAACTGAATACTCACCCTTAGTGGTGTTGTTCCAACCAAAATAATCTTTTTCATGGGACCAAGAGAGAGATCTCATATGAAGGATGCCTTGGATATCTTGTCTTTGCCTTTCTGAGATTTGAATAGGCCAGTCCTCAATAGGGATCCAATATCTACCAACCTTTGAATTACCAGTATGGTATCGACTGTAATTAACCACCTTTATCCAGTTAGCTTGGTGAAGCTCCTCCATCCAAGGCCTCCAATCGGGGAACTGAGTTATCAAAGGCTTGTGACCATCCCAAGAATTTGTCCAAATATTTGCTTGCTGACCATTACGAATGATCCAAAATAAATTTTTCTTTATCAAATCCTCACCACTCTTAAGAACTGCTAAAATGGGAGAACCTTTGGTAGGAAGTTGATAGCGAACAAGGTCTTCGGGACTTTTGTTCTCAAGCATATTAAGCACGAAGATTATTGGCCCAAAGAGCATTGGGGTTATGCAACATCCTCCAATATAATTTAGCAGCTAAAGTTTTGTTGTTATTAATAGAAGACCGAAATCCTAACCCCCCTTCATTCTTAGGAAGACATAAAGTGTCCCATTTCACCAAGGCCCATTTTCTTTTCTCCTTAGTACCACTCCAAAGAAAACGATGATTAATTTGATCTAGTTCTCGAAGAACAACCTTTGGAATATTCAACACGGAAGATACATAAATAGGAATAGCTTGAAGGATTGATTTTACCAAGGTGATTCTACCCCCAGAAGAAAGCCACCTGTTGGTCCACTTTCCAATTTTCTTCTTGACTTTGTCCAACAACCAATTCCAATCTTTATTTTTTTTCCTTTGAATATTGATGGGAATACCTAAATAAGTGATCGGAAGGGAGGTCTTCTTATATCTTAATTTATCCAAGACCATGGATTCCTGTCTAGCAGAGCAGTGAAAGAAAATAACTTTACATTTGTCTTCATTGATCAACTGCCCAGTAGCCTTAGAAAAACAGAGAATGATTTATTTAATATTAGAAGTTTCCTTAACTATAGCTTTACCTAAAATAGTAGAGTCATCCACAAATTGAAGATGAGATATAGGTCTAGCTCCATGAGCAACGGTAACTCCCTCAAGGGTTTTGTTTTCCCTCTTTTTGGTTATAGTCCTACCCAAGCATTCAACAAGAATAATGAATAAATAAGGGGATAACGGGTCACCTTGCCTAATACCTCAGGAAGCTGGGAACGACTGAGAAGACCTACCATTAATAAGAACTAAATAGGAAACTGAAGAGATACATCCCATAATCCAATCCATCCAATCCTTAGAGAAACCAAATTCCCTCAAAACTTTGATAAGGAAGTGTCAGTCCACTCTGTCATAAGCTTTGGATAAGTCTAATCGAATGAACATGGAAAAAGATTTTTGCATATCCATGGAATGAATGGCTTCCTGAGCAAGAACTATCTCATCTACTATTTGACGCCCAAACCATAGAATTTTTAAACCTCATTAGAGCCGACATATTTGGGACCAAAGTCCACGTAGGATACATCAAAATGAAAATGATTCTTACGAAAGAACATGTTGGTTGATAGGGGCTACTTATTTTGTCACGATTCAATTTTTTAAATGATAAGTTTTGTTCGTTAATTTTGTTTTTATTTAATAATTTAAAATTATAAAAAAAATTTACACCACAACTTTCGCCCAATCAATTTTTCAATTTCTTTTTTTATAAATTATAATTTTTTTAAACATTTTTATGTACGTGTATAGTTTAAAACTTTTCATTGTTCTTTCACTATACAACCAAACCCCATATAAATGGAAAATAATTTTTGCAAACCATAATTCCTTAACAAATCAACATATACTATATTTTTTATATTATTTTAAATTTGAAAGTTATTTATGGTTGTTATAACACATTATTTTTAAAATTATCATTAAACTGATTATATATTATTAAAATTGATTTAATTATCAAAAGGGTTTGGTCTCTTAGGGGTTGCCTTTAAGGGGCTTAGAAAATGGTTTGTGCTTTAACAATCAACAAATCTAAAGGTTGAAAAAGCGTGGAAGGCTGAATGATGAGTTGATATTTGGATTGTTAAGGTTAAAAAAGCGTGGAAGGCTGGGTTGGGTTAAAGGAGTGTGGAAGGCTGGGTTGGTTGAAGGAGCTACAACGAAAGGCTGGGATGTTGGGTGGAATACTGAGATGATTGAAGGAGCGTGGAAGGTTGGGATGTTGAGTGGAAGGTTGGGATGCTGAGTGGAAGGATGAGAAGATTAAAGGAGCATGAAAAACTATTTACAATGAGAAAAATGAAATTGCAAAGTGCGAAGGATTAGGGTTTTTTCTTAAAAAATGTATCATCTTTTAAGAGCCATATATTCGTTAAGAATTATCCGATTTAATTGATTTTTGGACCAACTTGTGCAAAATTTGAATAACTTTAAAATGAGTGGTCATATGCAAAAATCTGAGCAATATTGAAGGAGATACGACCCTGTGAAATCAACCATGGGAATCAAGGGCAGAAACAAAATTGCAAATATTTGCCAACTAGGGTTCAAACAATAGAAAGAGCAATGAAGTGTTATGACTTCAACAAAGAAGGAAACTAGCAATTTAGATTTGGTAAAACGAACTATGATAATGCAATGTTTTAGAAATATTACTCACTATTATGAAAAGCATAAATAGTAGAGGTGAAGTTTTGGAATTCTGAAGACTGCTACAAGAAAATGTAAAAAAAAATGCTAAATTCTAGAGTAATTATATTCATACAAAAAATTGAAAAAATCCAGAAAATGAAAATTAAAAATTGGGACGTTTTATATTAAATGATGTAAGTTTCTAACTATAACATCTCAATTGAGATGAGAAGTGTATCTATTTATAAACTCTTAAAAAAGACATAATTTATTAAAAGTACGAGACGAGATTATCAAAAAAAAAAAAAATTAATTTAATTATATTTTATATGAAAACATTTTTTTTAATTTAAATTTATATAAATTTCTTCCTTAAAAAAATAATCTTGCAATATATATACCATTTTAAATTTATTTATTTTTAAATACCACTTTAAACTTTAAATTTAACCAGATAAATAATCATAAACTTAATTTTATATATATTAAAAATAAAATTTTGATAATAAACTATAACATAATTAATTAACCACATCATGTTATTTTTCGAAAAAACCGAAGGCCTTGACATTCTAGCATAGGTTTATATTTTCTACGACCATTGGCCATTATTGCTGTCACAATTTACAGCTACAACCCTCCAAATGCAAAATCATTTCTAGAAAATTGAAACACTATCACCAAGATTCTCGAGACATCCTCATCTTGTTCCAAAATCTTTGCTTTTGACAATAACGACCCATATTCCATTTGAGGTTACGAAAATCTAAGGGCTAGGCCAAAAATATCTCCCACTTGGAAAGAATATGCTCCCTATATCTCTATCTAGCAACTATACCTTGTCCACGTGGCATGTCATTGAAGCTTAGACAACGGTGATGAAGATATTTTATATATGCAACTCGTCCATTATACATTGCGCTCTTTGGCCTTTTTCTACATTTGTGTACTGAATTCTCGGCAGGATTTCGTAAGGTAGGTTATCAGATTCAATAGAGGGTGTATATTCAGTATGCATGTTAAGTTTTTAACGGCTTTGGCATCTGATTTCCAAAAAAAAATTTATGTGGGTGTGTTTTGGATTGCAGAGAACTTTGAATTGGACTACATCAATCAGTCTGTGAGGGGTGTTGGACAAATCCCGGTGAGTTTTGTCTCTTCAATCGGTTATTTATTTATTTTTTCTTATGCAAGTGTGAATACCTGTGAAAATCAATTTGATATATGCAGATTTTAGTTACCCTAAAAAGAGAGGACTGTGGGAGTAGAATATGTAGAAGTAGTCGGGTGGGTAGTTGGCTTCTTATACAAACTGTTTTTTTATTTGATGAAATTTCATTCCACTTTAATAAATGTTCTTGCATGTAGATTTTGTATTGAGTAGAGAAGGTTATAAGCCATTGCATGTAGATTTTGTATTGAGTAGAAAAGGTTATAATCCAGTGGCACCGGTGGCAATCAATAAGGAGTGTCTTTTTTCCCTCTCTTCTCTCTTTATTTAAAAATAACGATTGTTTTTCTAGAGTGGAAAGGTAACAACCTTTATCATATACAGCTGGTCATTGGTAATAGAATCTGGTTACTATAAACCCTTCTTACTCTTAAAATCTCAGTTGCAACCAATCAATTTTAAAAAATAAACATTTAACTTCAACCAAAAACACTCAGTTGCAACCAATCAATTTAAAAAAATAAACTTTTAACTTCAACCAATCAACCTATCCCAGGAATCAATCAATAAGGAGCTTATAAAGGTGGATGGTAGTAATGTAATAGAATATTAATGGTGACCGTGGTAACAGGGACACATATCTGAGCGAAGGAGGAATTCAATTGTAGTATAATTATATGCGAGTTGAAGGTAGATTTTTGTTGTGGTAAGTGCAAGTGCAAGTTGTGGGTTTGTGACATTAATTTTATGTTTTTTTAATTTGGTTATATGGAGTTGAAGCTATCAAACCCATCCAAATGAAGTTGGGTCCCCTCCTTAAAAGTTAAGGTATACAGGTTGAGCCTATGGCATTTGCTTAAAAGTTAAGGTTCATCCATAAGATTAGTACCTGGGTTTATGGTGTGAAACTTCAACTTCTTTACCACTTTTTCCAAAGCCCTTGGGGTTGCATAGATTTTTGTCATTGTCAGTACTTATATCTATATCCATCAAGCTGTGGCTAAGTGGCGGGTTATCCACTGCTGATGATTTCTTTTGATGGGCTATCACTGATTTTAGTTTATATAGTGAGACCAGGAGATGACACACTGACCCTACCCATGGGATTGTAACTTTGGCATACAGTGTGAAACTACTGGCTCTTCAACACTTGCCCAAAGCCATTGGACAATGATCTTGATTGCTATGCTAAAATAGTGTTTTTTTAGATTAAATCCGTAGGTGGAGTCTTCTATTGCAATATCAATTGTGGAATACCAGCTAGTTCCTGATTTTAAATTTAAAACATAAAAATGGGTGCTTTTAAATTAATCGCATAATAAAAATTATACCTGCAGTTGTGATCTAACAAGATTAGAACATAATTTGGTTTAGAATCAAAGGAGGATAATTTATTTTCCCAAGTTTATCTGGGATGGCCTGCATTGTTGCAACTCCGTTGATATGAGGAGCATGGTTATCTATTCTGTAAAAGAACATGCACAGTGGCCTTGTGTCTTTAGAAACACGAGGCATTTGCCTAGCAGGGCTTGAACATGGGCCAGCATCATGACAATCTTTGTGCTTTACTGCTATGCCATGGAACTCAACTATGGCCCACTGGACATAATTAGGAGATAAATTTGTTGGAAGAGGAGTTTGGGCTATTTTCCGTAAATTAATTTCTAGATGGAACTTGGCTTTCCTCATGGGGCAATGCATGTATGTAAGTTTTGCTGCCCATGGGACCTAACTGAAAAGTAGGTTTGTTGGAGAATATAAATTTGGGATGTTTTGATATCCTTTTCTGTTTCTTCATTAAATTACTATTTTGAGGAGGCTTGGTTGTGTATGAGGTAATGTATAGGACTGCTTCTGGTTTGCTGCCATAACACTGCTTAATTATTCTCAAGACACTTGTCTTTGTGGGGGCTTCCTAGTTATGATTATCTGTTACCAAATTCGTCAAATAGAATCCATTAGAGGAATGCCTACGTTGGGAGAATAATAGACAAGTCTATGTAGATAAAATATGCTACAAGCAGAAGCTAGCATATCATGACTGCAACTTAAAAGATAGGAAGAGAGGCACAGTGTGTAGTTTGTAACGCGATTGGGTCAATCCAAACGAAGAATGATAGTTGTCGAGTAAAGTTGATATAGCCTTAAATTGGTTGATCTTCCTGAATGTAAGGGGATTGAAATCAGTTGAAATTTTAGTGCAAGCAGAAGCCTCTTCATAAATGAATTCAAATTTGTTGAAACTTTAATGCAAGGAGAAGTATCTTCACAAAAGGGCTATGTGTTTAATTTTTTTTGTTAGTAGATTGAGGACCAACAGATGTTGAAGCTTTTAAAAAATGTTTGAATAGAATCTAAGAAATTTGAACACACTAATGTCCGAGGTAGTGGGGATCCAGGTGCCAATTTGACTATGATAAATAGGATGTTCATTTTCAATCAACACAAGACCAGAACCTGAGAACAAAAATAAAAATAAAAATTGCTAAAGTCCTTTTGCGTGTATGTCTTGGGAAAGTGGATGACAGTTTGGAAAATCCTGGACAAACCTTAACTTGATAAATATGGAAATTAAAGGAATAAGGTGAAATAAAATGAATTATCACAGAGAAGTTGAAAACCCTTGATAACATGAGAATCTTGGCAGTTCTTTAGAATCTGTTTGATGACATTTTGGTGGTCCTAACAGTAAATTTGGGTTCTGAAGAATTGATGTTATGAGAGATAAGGTTCTTTGAAAGTTCATCAGCGATGAAGACAATTATAAACCCTTTGATGTCCAAGCCTGGGGTCCACCCTTGCCCCCTATGCCATCATAATGCTCATCTACCAAACAGTACTGTTGAGGCTGCAAATAGATGGAGATGGTGTTTTTGTAGCTTGCCGGGGAGGCCGGAGAAGCTGGTATTTTCAGTTTTCTGCACTCCTGGCCAGCATTCAGATACAGATAGATAGGCTTCCCCCTTATTCCTTGAGTGTTCTCCCCCCCTCTCGGCATAGTAAGGAGAAGATGCTCCACGAGATCTGGAAGGATGTTAGTCTCCAGTACACTAGATGCACATGGATCTCTCCTGTTGCCCCTCTTTCCCCCAAGCTGTCTTTTTACCATGAGCACTTTTTACAGATTCAAGAGGGCAGAATAGTTCATCCACAATACCTTCAGCAACACACAATGCATAGTCTTCGGATCCCAATTGGGCAACTCAGGGTGTGTTCTCACCAACTCTGGATTGAGTCAGATCACCATCTTGCGATGGAGGAGCGGGTTTGCTTGTTTTGCTCCTTGGGTGAAGCTGAAACCTTGTATCACTTTATTTTTTGCTGTCCTATTTATTACAAGATCCGAGGCAGATTCCATTGCCTTTTCAGGGACAACTCTCGATCTGTTTCTACCTTCTTCAGATACCTGGACCAGCGGTGTCTCGCACTCTTTCTTAGGGAGATAACTCAGTTTCGTTGACATAAAAGCTCTCCTCTAGATGGATCTCACCCCCCTCAACATCGGCTCATCACAACTTACTTCAACTTCGATGGAACAAGTGACACTAGTTAGAAACACTCCGCTTCATCCAATTCGAACGGAAGCAGGGTCCCTTGAGAGCGCACCCACAGCTTGTTAGGATCCCGAACTAGCAATAGACAAAAACATATCATGGACTTCTTCAGCTCTGATACTTCGGTCTCAATTGTTAGGAGAGATTAGTTATTAGGGGTTCTTGGAGCATGCCCTTCATGGGCTGCTTCCTCTCCCTTCCCTCTCTCTCTTCGTTCTTCTTGGGTGCACTCCGCTCTTCTGGACTGCAGCCCTCCCCCCCTCTTCTCTCCCTTCTCTTTGGCCCGATTGTCGGGTTACGTCTTGTATTTAACTTAGTTTCTTTTCTTTGTTGGGCTTTTTAGCCTGCTAGCTGGCAGTCATTATTGTCCTTCTTATAGTCCCTTGGGTCTTTTTTTGGCCCACCACGGACATTAATAATATTTCATATCATTTCATTTCTACTTGATTAGCTCTCTTCTCTGGCCTGTGTGCAATGACGTCCAAATCTTTCCTAAAGTTATTCCTCATGTTTCTTGACCAACTGGACAGAATTTTGCAATTACAAATGATTCCCTGCTGAAGCCTTGTTGATTATCTGTTGCTGAAAGTGTCTGCAATCCAACCAACACTTCTAGTGTTGAGGATGAGAGGATGTGGGCTGGGCTGTCTAATCCCTTTTTTGTATCACCATAATATCATGTCTTGCACTCACTTTTTACAATGCCTTGTGAGGTGGTGAACTGGTGAGATGAACAAGTTTTCATCGACATAATCATCTGCTTTCCTGACAACTGTAGCGCTATTCAATTTTTCTAAAGGCCAGAGTAGAAATTAAACTTGCGCAGACATTTTTCTCCCTATTCTCATTGTTATCACTTGTTCTGCAGAATGTTAAATGAGTTTTTGCAGAAGTCGGAAATTTAAAAGCTTTTAAATGGAAAGGAGCATACTTGAGATGTTCTCTGTTATACAAATGATAATTTCCTTTTGCTTGTGAGATCTTTAGTTATATGACCATCATAAATGCCATTTTTACAAACAGAAAAGCAATGAGGCCATGAAGGCAAGTCCATTGTGGGGCTGTTTTTTTATGGTCCATCAACATCATCCTCCAAATTTTGCTCTCTCAATGGCTGTATCTAAAGCTTGGAATTCTTCATGTGGGCCTGGGCATAAGCTCCTTATTTTGTATTGCCTTCATTGCATTTCTCCATGTGTGTCTTTTATACTTAGGTACACGCATTGAGTCCTATTTTCCTTAGAAGAGACATCCAATGCAAGTGGAAAATGTCAAGCGAGTAAATGCCAGCTTAATTCGCAGTTTGTAGAAGCATCTTCACAACAACAAGAAAAGTCATTTTTTCTCTTAAAGTGAAGGGCTTGAACCTTAATAAACTCATTGATAATGAACAGTCTTTCATCCATCAAGAACAGTTTTTTTTTTTTTTTTGGTTGAGTAATACTTCTTATACACATCCACCATGGGGATTGAACCCGGGTCACATCACCGATAATGCAAGTGGCGGCCTTGTCGGTAGACCACACTCATGGGGATATCCATCAAGAATAGTTGCTGTGTACGTGGTGTAACACACATTCTCTATTAGAAGGCAGATTCTAAATGGTAAGGACTTTGGTTTCTCAAACCCAAGACAGACTTTTATGCACTAGCTGAGAGCCCACATACACTACCTACTAGATTTATTTGATAACAGCTTTTAATGCAACTCTCTTAATGCACTCATATGATAGGGCAAAATGGGAATTCAAAAAAGGAATAAAATTCAAGACCCTCCACTGTAAAAACAGAGTTATAATTAGACATATAGAAATATAATTCTCTGGAACGAACAATGTGATGGCACAAATATTGCTCTTTGTGTAAATATAAGTTTAACTAACAAGTTGGAAGGAGCTTTGGGTCAAATACCATACTATGGATAAGATTTACTAAGGCACAGCTTTGGAAATTAGATAATTCTGAAGTACTATTTCAATCACAGATAAGAATCTGCTGGTCCTTGAATTGGAGAAGCTGCAATTGATAAAAAAAAATAAAGCTTTTAAGTCCTGTGTATCTATCTGCCTCTTACATAGTTTGTAGGAGATGGAATGCAATTAATTCAAAAGTCTGGAAATATTAAAAGTATAATGAAGTATAGTACATAACCCAAAGGAATCATTCCATTGCATTTGATGTGCATGAAGTGGCAGGAAAAGAGATTTAACAGGATCCATAGCACCATGACCTAACTTTATGAGAGGAACGGAAACTTGCACATTAGAACTTAGATCTCTTTTTGGTCCAATTTGCATAGAGATTGAAAATCTTCCCATAGGGGCTTTCACAAAATCTAATGGCTCCTCCAGGACAATCTGTTGGTACTAGTAAGTTCAGCCCAAAAGTTTGCTTTCAGTTTACCCAAACTTCAAAATATCACACAAAAAAAATTGAATTTGAAAATGGTAAATCAGTCCGCACGTATCAAGTTCTCCATGCGATCTATCAAAAGCATGTTCAATGCATAAATAAATGGCATAGTGTCAAATAGCCTAATCCTATATCACAATTTAGAGCATATTTTAATGGAAGAAATTCAGATCTTGACAATTTTTAAACCTCCTGAATTAAATTTGCCACGTTTATCCATCCCCATCGATTGCATTAGACAGTAGAAATTTCAGGAACTTGGTGCCATCACTTTTGTTTCATTATTGGTCAATTGATCATGGTTACATATGTTGATATGTTTCTTTTTAAATAATATTTGAATTTCCTTAGAAATATGTATATAATTACAGGTATGCCATATCCCCACCTTCCCTCAAAACAATCGTTTTAAGGGAGTGCTTGAAGATATGTTTTGTACTTTATTAATTTCTTTGTGCCTCTATAGAGTAATCCAATATGCGGTTCCCCACGTTCCACCACTTCTTCGGTCATTTCCAATACTAATCGTAGACGCTGTGAGCAGCAGGATTTCGAGGTCCAAAATTCAAAGAGTAATTTCTCATCTGCTTGCTTTTAGTCGCCATCGGAGAGAGAGATTGATTAAGAAATGGATTACTCCCTTCACAATACCTTAAGAAAGAAGAAATCAACACCTTAAAATTCTTTACTTAAAATAGAGAGGGGCCCTTTCAGAGAAAACAGATTCTTTATTAAAAACCTATTCCTTATTAAAACGATTTAAAAAACCAACAAGTAGAAACCTTTTTCCACATCTACAGAATTGATGTGTCTTGAGACCTAAAGGAGGACTGAGCACCTAGAATAGCATGGGGCAAGTCCTCATGATCTTGATGGGCTGGGGGATACGATGATGATGCCCTTTCAATGCCCACTGTATCAAAATGCAGATCGGGCTGAAGGGGGCGCTCAGTCCAGAGGAAAGGTAATAGGAACATAAGCATTATTACCTCTGTGTTTGGGCTTCACAAGTTCTTCAGGGTTGGAATCTTCCCATGGTTGTGTCCCCGAACCCAAGGTAACTCTTCCTGATTAGGAAGCCCATCATTACTTCATTCCTACCATGGTTCAGTAAGGTCTCAAGACCTCTCTAGTTATAGAATAGAATTCGCTACTCAACCTTGACATTTAACTTTATCACATTTTTTGCTCTAACATTCTTTCCCAGTTTTTATCCTCATCAAGTTTGACTATGGATTCAAACCTTGTGACTTATTAAGAAACCAAGGATAAAATAGGAAAAGGTCATGACATATGAAAGAAGGGTTAAAAGGTTTTGGACTGTGAAAAGCAGCAATCCATACCGCCTTAGAGATATGGCTTTTTAATGGCATAGGGTTCATGTTAAATCGGGGAAATTTTCTAAACAGTTCCCTCGTGAAAAGAGAACATAATTTTGAAAAAGAGACAAGTAAGAAAGATCAAATTTTATCCCCATTGTGTTTGGGGCAAGTGGTTTGGAGAAAGGAATTTTACACCATATGCTAATATTCCATTCCCACGGGCAATACACAACATTTTAAGCCCAAGGAGCTTGGGACAAGCCATGGGGAGTTTACAGTGTAAACCAAGGTTCCAATCCAGCAGGTGAACCTTACCATTTTTCCCATGGTGCTGAAGTTTGACTAATGAGAATTTTATGGCTTACAAAGAGCCCCCCACCGGGGCTCAATTCCCATGGGTTCCACCTCAGTTAGCAGTATCTTGTCCATGTTTAAGTTCGACAAGGATAAATATTAAAAATTGAACTAAATCATTGTAGAAAAAATTAGCTGTAAAGTTCGTTATGATGTTCAAAAAAGAAAATAAACAGATTTGTAAATGTAACTACATAAAATAAATATCTATATGTACAAAGAGCTTCACAATTCATACAAAAACGATATTGACTTGTAAATGGTTCTATGAATGAGTTGCCCTAAAATCAAGTCAATATCACTCTTGACTTAAAATTGATGAAATTGAGGATTTTGTGCATGTCACAATTTGGTCCAACTCTATTGGTGATCAGCAATAGCAACTACAGTTCCTCTTTCAGTGATGGACTGTAGGCAGCATTGCATACAATCTATTCTTGCCAGAACAACCCTATTGCAATCAGAAATGTTGGAGCCTTTTTTGGAAGATTTTTTTTGGCTGGTAGTCTGGCATGCAGCTTCATTGTTGGTTTTCCACCTAGCTCACCCAATGACTATTAGCATCCACACTTACGCATGTGACCCTTGTTTCATTACCAATGAGTTGACCTTTAGATGCTGGCCCCTTCACTTGTTGCCGGCAAACCCCTTTCTAGCCAACCTGGTAGTTCCTAATGCTGCCTCGTTTCTGTAGATTTTGAAACACAAAAGAAGAAAGAAGCTATATATTAAAGGTCTGTTGTTTATGATAGCTAGGATCTCAATCTTGTCTTGGATATGATTGGTATGTTGTGATAATATTGTTCATGGGCTGTCCTATTAGTTTTCCCAACATTGATGGCGCTAGTGACTTAATGATCTTATCCTCTTAGAACCCTTGTTTTGTAGCTTTTCTAGCCATGTTTTTGGTGAACCTCACCAAACAACCTTTAAAGGGCACCCGTCCTACTAAGAACATCTTCTGTTGCCTTTTTGTGGAAGTGCATGAAGCTTTCTACACTTTTCATTGGTACACACAGCTCATTTCTAGGAGATTTTCAAGAACAAATGATTGCCAAAATGAACCCAGTATTCAACAACATTTCATACTCAAATTGGTGGTTGCAATGATCGGTTATACAGGACTTTGGTGAGATGGAATGGTGACATCATTGGAGCAACTTCAGACAAAGGGGAATTTACATCTATATGGATAGATCTTTTGAAATCCTGGTATAACTGACATGATCCCTTATGGAGCAAAATAAAATAGACCTTTATATGAAATCTAGTGGACTTCTGCATCATCCTGCAAATATGTTCAATAAGTTCTTCAATCTACTTACCACCTTGACATTTATGAATGTCAGATTTTCAAAATCTGAACTTTAATATACTCAACCATTGACTGTACCATATGAAGTCTTGCAAATGAAGAAAGGGACAAAAATACTGGAACTGTGGCAGTACCATATGTGGAGCTTTCCATATAAGGACCAAAAAAATAAAAATAAAAAATCTTCCATTGCAAGAGAGCTAAAGAAGCTTTACTGAACATTAAACTGTAGACAATACATGTAGGATGCACCTGTGCAGCCTAGGGCAAATAAAATCATCTTCCTTTTGTTCATCGTCGTTGTCTGAAGAAGCGAAAGAGGAAGGGTTCAGTTCAAGAGGAATCTCTGAAGTTTGCAGGCACTTTTAGAGCAATCTCTTTGATCAACCCGTTTGAGATGGTTGGTGTTTTGGACTTTCGTTTTCCTCGTCTTCTAAACAGATTTCCTAGTTCAAGCATTATATTTCTATGCATGTCACTGATGTATTCTCTGAGCAGATTGGTAGGTCTGTTGTTTTCAATGATGGATTCGAGGGCAACCTTTTCAGACACCTTCTGAATGTTCCTTCTGGTTCAAGCATATTCCCAAATTTAGCAGGGACTTCTTGATTTTTCAGCAGTGCTGGTTTTGCCTTTCATTTACATTCTGTTGCTGGCTATTGGGGAATTCCTTAACCACCCCTCTCTAGCTTTTTGGTAAGTGCAGAAGCTCTTTCATGTATTCATTCTTTAGTTTTTTCATATTGTGTTTGCCGCTGCAGCAAGCCTTTTTTTCTTTTGAATCAACCAGCACTTCATTTTTAAAAGCAGGTTAATAACTATTCCCTTACACAGATTTTCTTTTCTTTATTCTTGCCTAGGTAAAGGCCATGAATTATGTTATTTGGTGAGTGAGCAATCTTCTTTAAAAGTTTAACCCATGGACGGTTTAGAGAGTTTGCCATGTTTGACATTAAACCATCTTTACCTTGCCCCGTGTGATATGAGGAAGAAGAATTTTGAATTTTCCTTTGAAATACCCATGAGAAGGAACTATAAAACAAGAAAGGGGGGGAAACAAATGATATAATTTACCAAGCAGAAGACTGGAGATAATGGTGACTGTGCATGCCCCAGTTGGCTAGGGTGAAAACATATCATATTTTTATAATCAGCATGAACTATTAATTTCAGGAATGACTCAAGGTTAAAAGGTTAATTTCAAATTTATGTTTAATCTTTCTGGAGTGCTAATGTTTATTAAAATGAAAATATGTGGCTTGCATTTTTTGTTATATTATATTTGCCATTTTTATTTCTACAATGTGTTTTTTGATTCAATGTTAAATTTTTGCCCTTGCTCATAAAGAGAATGCTATCATGTTTCAGCTGCTTCTTTGGTTAGAAGTCATGGAACAAACAGGAAAAAATGAATTGTGAGGTTGTAGAGTTGGGATTGGTGGAGGTTGAGGGAATGAGTGATATAGTGTTGAAACTTGTTATAAATTTGAAAAGCAAAAGAATGTAAGTAGCTGGTTGGTGAGGGTTGAATTCATTTTGTTAGTAGGAAAGATGAATATTAAAGCTATGATAGACTAAACAAGATTTATAAAGAGAGATTATTACAATATCTTTATGTGTATTGGGCCCTTAAAGATATGGTAGAGCCCTTCAGAATTTGCTACCCTCTGAATTCAATTTCCCAACAAATCTCAGTTCATTCTCTTCCTTGGAGTCCCTGTATAGAAATTTGAAGAATTGTACCAAGCAATATGATCTTCTCATTAATCTTCAGATATAGAAACATACATGCGGTTACAAACTGTTCTAACCACTTAGGTGGTTAGAAACCAGAATTGGAGAGCGCCTACGAGCGCTTCTTTTAACATGCCAAGAATGGAATATGAATTTATGCTAACATCCCCCCTTATTACATTATTGGCAAATCCCAATTGTATTCCGAAACTTTTCATATTTGATGCGTCCAAGTGCTTTGGTAAAGATATCTGCAACTTGAGCATCAGTAGGAATGTAGTGAAGCTGTATATGGTGCTTTGGAACTTCATCTCGTATAAAATGACATCTGGTATCAACATGTTTGGTACGTTCATGAAAAATTGGATTTTTTACAAGATTCAAAACACCTTGGTTGTCGCAAAACAAATGAAGAGGAAGATTCTTTGGAAGGCCCATGTTTGTAAGAATGCGACTTAACCACATGATCTCACAGACTGCTTCACTGGCTGCACGATATTCTGCTTCTGTAGAAGATAGAGCAACCACATGCTGCTTCTTACTGTGCCATGAGATAGGTCCAGATCCTAGATGGAAAACATACCCGGAGGTGGATTTACGATCATCAAGGGATCCAGCAAAATCTGAGTCTGTGTATCCCAGTAAGAAGAATTTATTATTCTCGTCTATACTCCGCACCATAATTTGTAGTACCGTGAACATAATGAAGAACTCTTTTTGCTGCTTTCCGGTGACTCACTTTAGGCTCTTGCATGAACCTTGAAAGATATCCTAAAGAAAACCGAGATCTGGTCTGGTATTTGTCAGATATAGGAGACTCCCAATCAACTGGCGATAGAGAGTACCATCTACCTGAGGTGACTCATCATATCGAGATAACTTAAGTCCTTGCTCCATTGGAGTTGCTTTTGACTTACAATTAGTCATCCGATATTTTTCTACTAAAGTCTTGGCATATTTCTTCTGTGTTACTCTAATATGAAACTTTTGTTGAGTAACTTCTAAACCAAGACAATAGTGTAGAAGTCCTAGATCTGTCATATCAAAAGATTGCTTTAAATCATCCTTTACTAAATCAATCATTTTTTCTGAGCTTCCTGTGATGATCAAATCGTCAACATAAAGTACAAGAATCACTATATCAGAACCATTTTTCTTAATATAGAGATTTGCATCTGAAGGACTTCTAATAAAACCATGCTGCACAAGGTGACTGTCTATCTTGATATACCATGCTCGAGGGGCTTGTTTTAAACCATACAGAGATTTGATCAACTTGCACACTTTTTGTTCTTGCCCCTCAACCTCATATCCTTCTGGTTGAGTCATGTATACTTCTTCTTGTAAGTCACCATTTAAGAAGGCACTTTTAACATCCATCTGATGTAATTTCCACCCAAACTGAGCTCCCATGGCACAAAGTACTCTAATGGTAGTCATTTTTGCAGTAGGGGCAAAAGTCTCTTCATAATCTATGCCTTCTTTCTGAGCATATCCCTTTGCAACAAGTCGGGCTTTATGCTTATCAATAGATCCATCTGCCTTATACTTCACTTTGAATACCCATTTGCAGCCGATGGGTTTCTTTCCTGTTGGCAGATTGACTAGTTTCCAAGTATTATTTTTGAGAAGAGAGTTATGTTCTACATCCATAGCCTGTTTCCACTGTGGTTGAGTAAGGGCAGATTTAACCGTTGTGGGTTCATTTGTATTTAATGTAGACATATAAAGTTTTTCTTCATCCTCATCTTCTTCCCTCGTCATATTTGGTACTCACCGACAAATCATCAAAGTGTTGACAAAGTTCGTCAACCTCTCGAAGTAGATGCTTCGCTCTCTTCTCGTTGTGTCATACTGCGAGTACATGGCCTATCAAGAGATAGATCTGGAAAGGAGTTCAACTTAGCATCTCTCAAAGTGCTAGTATACCATTTTGGAACTTTTTGTTTTGACTTTGGAACTTGAACCTCCTTTTTAGGTTCTGCTTCATCTATGTATACAGTTGTGGATGTGTCTTTTGATGTAGGAGCTTCATCAAATACAACATCTCTACTCACATGTGTCTTCTTGGTCTTAGGATCAATCAATCGATAACCTTTTGAGTACTCATCATAGCCAAGAAAAATACACGACAGTGGTTTTCTCATCCATCTTCCTTCTTTTCTGTTTTGGAATGTGCATGAATGCTTTACACCCAAACACCTTCAGATGAGAAATGGAAGGTTTCTTATCACTCCATGCTTCTTGTGGAGTCTTCCCTTGTAGAGCACGAGTGGGTGCTCTATTTAAGAGGTATGACGCTGTGTTTACTGCTTCTGCCCAATATTGATCCTCAAGATGTGCTCCTTTTAGCATACATCGAACCATTTCCATAATGGAACGATTTCTTCTTTCTGCAACTCCATTCTCGCCGAGGTGTATAGGCCGTAGTCGGTTGTCTTTTGATCCCATGTTCTTTAAGGAACTCTAAAAAATCTTCGTAGGTGTATTCCCCCCTCGATCTGAGCGGAGGGTTGTTATCAAATATCCCGATTCCTTCTCAACAAGCTTCTTGAACTCTTGGAAAGTGAGAAGTGCTTCTGATTTCAATTGAAGAAAGAAAACCCACATCTTTCGTGAGTAATCATCAACGAATAGTTGAAAATACTTTTTCCCGCCATAGCTGGTTGGCATAGGACCACACAGATCGGTATGTACCAGCTCTAAAGGTTTTGCAGCTCGAGACGAGCTTGCTTCAAAAGGCACTCGATGTTGCTTCCCTGCTAAGCAATCCGAGCAAACTGGCAAGATAGATGAGAGGGGCGGAAGACCTTTCACCATCTCATATTTGTGTAATTCAAGCAAGTATCCAGAACTGAGATGCCCATAACGCCGATGCCAGAGAGAGGTAGCCTCTTTTGTAGTTGCAACCAAAGCAACATGGGAAGTGGAAATAGCATCGAGGATAAACAAGCCATGTTTGTAAGACCCAGTTGCTACATGTTTACCGCTGTGTGTGATAAAACATCTTTTCTGGCCATTGACAACTCGAAACACAACTTCCATGTTTCTATCCAACATTTGTGTGACTGAAAGCAGATTATTGGCTAATCCTGGAACATAGAGGACCTTTTCAATTTGACAATTACCATCAGGAAGAGACACAGAAATATCCCCTTCTCCTTTTACTTGATAGACCTGATTGTCGACAATTGTGACTGGCTTACCCTCTTTTTCAACAAACGTATCAAACCAAGATTTATCCCCAATCATGTGTTTGCTTGCTCCTGAATCAATATACCATACAACATCTATCTGGGAAGACGATGTATGAGTCATGAGTACCTTATGTGCTCGTTCAGAGTCAGAGTCTGAATCGGACTCAAGAGAATGTGAGTCTGAGTTGGATTCAGCATAAGCAACATGGCCTTTAGACCCGCTTATGCTTATAGTATTTTTTCTTGTGCTTGCCCTTCTTTTGGGAACCTCTTTCATTTTGTTGCTTGTTTTTGAACCAACATCTGTTGGTGTCATGGTTATTCATATCACAAATTTTGCAATATTTTGTATCTTTTTGCTGAGATTGCTTTCCTTTTCCTTTGGAGGAACCACCTCCTTTTTGAAACTGCCCTTGTTGTTTACCACTCTGTTGTGTGGAGAGAGCATTATCTGGCATGTCATCTTTCTGGGACCCGAGTTGCCTCCTCGATCCGAAGCAATTTTACCAGTTCCACAAATGAGACTTGTCTTCCAGAAACATTGAGAGAGGTGATCAACATCTTATAGGAACTTGGTAATGCTCTCAAGATAACAGAATTCAAGATATCATCATCCACAGGTTTTCCCATAGCATTCAATTTTGCTTTCAAATCTGCCACTCTACATAGGAATATGTCAACTGTTTCTCCATAACTCATACTGAGATTATGTAGTTGAGTTTGAAGATGGAGAATAGTGGATTGATTTTT
Source organism: Wollemia nobilis (assembly GCA_028583015.1). Lineage (NCBI taxonomy): Eukaryota > Viridiplantae > Streptophyta > Pinopsida > Araucariales > Araucariaceae > Wollemia > Wollemia nobilis. The sequence continues at coordinate 336,726 of JAQPPZ010002105.1, forward strand.
CCCTTCATATACTGTGAGCAAAGCATCCCAAGCTATCTTACTAGTTTTTGCATCACAAATATGAGGCTGCACCTCATCTGTGGTAGCAAGTAAGATAAATACAAGACTCTTCTGGTCTTTCTTATCCCAATCATCTTGATCTGTTCCTGTTGTTTGAGGACGTTTTTCAGTGCCATTCACTACATTCCATAAATCTTCCAACTGAAGTATGGCTTTCATTTTTGTCTTCCATGGAACAAAATTAGGACCTTTCAACAATTGGGAATCTGAGAGATATTTATGAATTGTGGCCATTATGAAGGTTCCTTATATCACCAATTGGTCTCCCTTTCTTTATACCTGCCAGATCATTATATTGTAACCATTCAATATACACCCGCCCTTACGTGAGGGAAACTATAGGTATATAGGAACAAGATACTACTCAATATGTACTCGCCTTACGAGAGGGAGACTATAAGTACATATGAGAAGCACAATATATTGACCATAGGCGATACTGAAAGGGCATCGTGTTGTTAATGACACCTACCATAGAAAGTTTTATTCCGCATGCGTGGGGCGTAACTTCCCCTAAACACTTTGGAAAAAAGAGCTTTCGTCAGATTTACGCCTAACAACAATCACGATGTGGGTATGAAATGAGAAATAAAAAACATGGTTTGCCTTATTTCTCCCCGACGATTTATAGAGAACAAGCTCAGACGTCGTTGTTGCAGACTATATTAGGCGGCGAATACAGTAGTCCAAAGCACGACAGCATTACCTGTAAGTGTGGACCAGAGGTATCTCAAATACCGAACGCTACTGTGCAATAAATTGCACAAATAGGGTATAAATTTGGGGTCTTATATTTGTAATTTATGATTGATAATGCAAGAAAACAGAATATTTAAATGCAAAAAATAACAATCATAAATGCCCACAAATTTTTAGCACCTATTTTATTCTAGCAAAATTCTGTCTGCCAAATAGCTTGATTTCCCCCCTTTGTCTGACAATTTTGTAAGGAAAAAAATGGATTTCCCCCCTTTCAAGTTGCAAAGAGAACAAGAAATTTGTTGCAAAAAATACCTTAAAGCTTCCTCCAAAGTATGCAGCCGTCAAAAACAAAATGACAGGCGTCAACTAGAATCTGCCGCCGTCACTGTGTCATTCGGGGCGTCAAAAAATCAAAGCCCGCCGTCACTGGGACACGCTGGGCGTCAACCACATGTTCCGTCATGTCAAAAATTCCCCGCAGGGATTGGAACTGGAGACCTTCCGCCAAACAAGAAACAATCTTACCGCCTGAGCCAGAGAGCCCGACGGGAAAGAACTTGCACGCTGGTGATATTGAAAACGTGAGGGCGATGGATTTAGGGAAAAAAATATATCCCACATGGTCTGTGCGACCGATGTGGGGGGGCTTAAAAACGCCGAAAGCCACTAAAGCTTTCGGTTGCCTTCGGGCAACCACCCCGTCCCCGTCCTTTTGCCTCCCTCCCGCCGAACCATCCACGAGCCACTTGCTTCTGCTGCGTCGGTGTCTGGTGTCTGTCGCGCTTCTGTTGTCCCAGTCGGTGTCTGGTGTCTGTCGCGCTTCTGTTGTGGTGTCTGTCGCGCTTCTGTTGTCCCAGTCGGTGTCTGGTGTCTGTCGCGCTTCTGTTGTGGTCTGTCGCCCTTGGTCCGTCAGGGTCGTGTCTCCTGTCTTCGGTTGCTTGGTCCGCGTGTCTCCTGTCTTTGGTCTGCTCCTGTCCGCAGCTCTGATGCCATGAAGAATTGTACCAAGCAATATGATCTTCTCATTAATCTTCAGATATAGAAACATACATGCGGTTACAAACTGTTCTAACCACTTAGGTGGTTAGAAACCAGAATTGGAGAGCGCCTACGAGCGCTTCTTTTAACATGCCAAGAATGGAATATGAATTTATGCTAACAAAATTTACACTTCTAACAATATTGTTAAGCCTATGCAATAACTTGGTTTTCACAATCACTGTTTCTTGCAATACTAAAATATTAATATCCATAAGTAACAGCTTGTCTCATTGCATACATATAACTATTGAAATTTCATTCGCACGAGATTTTTCAGACCTGAAATTGAAACTATTCAACAAATGTTTTAGGAACAGCAGTAACATTAACTTATCAAATATATCTATAATTTCAAGCTATGATGATATGGATACATTAAATCAATGGATGGAATTCAATATGACAATTTTGATAAGGGATGCTGCTATAAAATTCACTTATTCAAATGGGGAAGGTGTGCCGTGCTGGAAATTTCCATGTGATTCTCTTGTCCTTTTATTCCTTTGCATTTATTTATTTTTTATTTTTTGAAAAATACCCAACGGACTATAACTAAAGCACTTATCATTCATAAAAGTTAGAAACAGACAAGCATACTGTGTGAATAATTAGAGATTTGTAAAAATGGATCCTTTGCTTTTGTCCCTATGTATCTAAAAATTAAAGCTATTGACCATGTCATTTTTGCAGGCATGGCATGCATATCAGCAACTTCAGCAGCTCTGACGTTGCATGTGCGGAAGGACAACTATGTTTCAGATCATATCAGTAGAGGGGATGCCTATCCTACAAAATTAGCACGAACTGCATTCTTTGGTGCCACTGAGCATTTGCATAACATATCAGTTGGTGCAGTAAATGATATTAAAACAATCAAGAATTTAGGGGTAAGGGCCACATTGACAGTAGGTCCTTCTCTTAAGTCAGGGAAGGAAAAGCGCAATCGACATACAGTGGATCCATCGTCTCCAGATTTTTTGCCACTACCTTCATTTGAGCATTGTTTTCCAAACAGTACAAAGGAATTCAGGTATGCTTTGGTCTGTGCTGTGGTTCTTTCCTGAGGAAGTCTTTCTGATGCAAGACCTGAAACGTGGTTTGTTTTAGTTGTGGGCATCAAAGATCTCATTTCATTGTTACCACTAAATCTAAGTTACTTTTATCAGGGGTCAAATGGCCCGCATTTTTTGAAGATTAACATTCTCTTTTATAATTTATCATATGATATGAAACATATAATTTTCTTGTCCAATTGCAACTAGAGTTTGGATCTTGGAATTTATTCTCAATGACATTCATTGCACAACTCTTTTGTCAGGGGAAAATGAAGTTTCTACAGTTTCAATATTATTTTTTTCATAATTGTATTACAGAGAAGTTATTCATGAGCCAACTGGCTCCGTCATGCGAGTTCCATTTCGGCGTGTGCATTTGTCTGGAGAGGAACCTTATTTTGATGTATATGATACAAGTGGCCCTCAAAATATAATTCCTCGAATCTGTGAGTCTCAACCTATGTAGTCTACTTTTTATATTTTTTGAGTTGGTTGAGTGGCTATTTCGTTAGGTTCTCCTTTGGCTCACTACTTATTAAGATCATTTTTACCCTCTTGTATTGATGAATAGGTCTTCCTAAGATCCGAAAGGAATGGATTGAATTGCGTGAAAGGCGTGGTGATTGTCGCTTCACACAAATGTTTTATGCAAAACAAGGGATTATAACTGAGGAAATGTTGTTTTGTGCTGCAAGAGAAAATCTTGATGCTGAATTTGTCCGTTCTGAGTTGGCTCGTGGTCGTGCTATAATTCCTTCAAACAAGAAGCATCTAGAGTTGGAACCCATGATTGTTGGGAGAAATTTTTTGGTGAAGGTGAATGCAAATATTGGAAATTCGGCTGTTACTAGCTCAATTGAAGAGGAGGTTCAAAAGCTACAGTGGGCAACTATGTGGGGTGCAGATACAATTATGGATTTGTCCACTGGTCGTCACATTCATGAGACACGTGAGTGGATTTTGCATAATTCTCCTGTACCAGTGGGCACGGTACCTATATATCAGGCTCTGGAAAAGGCTGATGGAATTGCAGAGAATTTGAATTGGGAGATCTTTAGAGACACTTTGATTGAACAAGCTGAACAAGGAGTGGACTACTTACAATACATGCTGGTGTTCTGCTCCGTTATATACCTCTGACTGCAAAGCGAATGACTGGAATAGTGTCTCGAGGAGGCTCTATTCATGCAAAGTGGTGTTTGACGTATCATAAAGAGAATTTTGCATATGAACATTGGGACAAAATTCTTGACATATGTAATCAATATGATATTGCTCTTTCTATAGGAGATGGGTTGAGGCCGGGTTCTATTTATGATGCAAATGACGCAGCACAATTTGCAGAACTTGCTACCCAAGGTGAGCTAACTCGTCGTGCATGGGAGAAGGATGTGCAGATCATGAACGAGGGACCTGGTCATATCCCAATGCATAAGATCCCTGAAAACATGGAAAAGCAACTGGATTGGTGTAATGAGGCACCGTTTTACACTCTTGGTCCTCTTACAACAGATATTGCTCCAGGCTATGATCATATCACCTCAGCTATCGGTGCTGCCAATATAGGTGCTCTTGGTACTGCATTGCTCTGTTATGTAACTCCCAAAGAACATCTTGGCTTGCCTAATCGAGATGATGTCAAGGCTGGTGTGATAGCATACAAAATTGCAGCCCATGCTGCAGATCTAGCAAAACAGCACCCTTATGCTCAAGCATGGGATGATGCCTTGAGCAAGGCGCGTTTTGAATTTTGTTGGAGAGATCAGTTTGCCTTGTCTTTGGATCCTACTACAGCTGAGGAATTTCATGATGAGACCCTTCCTGCCGAGGGTGCTAAGGTAGCTCACTTTTGTTCCATGTGTGGACCAAAATTTTGCTCCATGAAAATCACGGAGGATGTTAGGAAGTATGCAGAAGAGCATGGATATGGAGATGCAGAAGCTGCTTTCAAGCATGGCATGAATGAAATGAGTGCTGAGTTTATTGCTGCAAAGAAAACAGTCAGTGGGGAGCAATGGGGAGAAACTGGAGGGGAAATATATGTACCACAGGGCTATGTCTCTGAAGGAAAGAGTTCACTGGCTAGTTAAAAGGCTTATGATCTATCAATGAAAGGTACTATATGTTCCTACTGTTTCTACTCATATTTGGTGCTATGGCTGGTAATATTCCTTGCATTTAACTAATTGGTGATCTGTTTGTCCCTGCAGGTCTTGTTCAACTGGAGATTTGGTTATCTGTTTGCAATTGCAGAGCTTGTTCAATTGGAGATGGTCCGAAATGCGCATTCAAATAACCTGGGTTTAGTTAATTAATCAGTAGTGTAGTATGTTATTCAGTTTCTCATGCAACTGTTAGGTGAGTACCGTATTGGATTTATCACAAGGCAATCTGTTTGCAGTTGCAGATCTTGTTCAACTGGAGATGTTCTGAAATGCGCATTCAAATAACCTGGGTGTAGTTAATTAATCAGTAGCGTAGTATGTTATTCACTTTCTCATGCAACTCTTAGGTGAGTATCGTATTGGATTTATCACAAGACAATCGTGAGTCTGGTGTGAGTATTAAAACTTACTGTATTTCAATTCAATGAGAAGTTCTTTATTTTCTATTGGTGTTGAGTGTACACTGTCTAATTAGTTGGGCACCAGGGGTGCTTGCCCTGTTTCCACCACTAGCAAAAGCTAGGGTGTCGCCAGGAGCAGGCTGAGAAAGTCCCTTTGAACCTGAGCAGGATAATGCCTGCGTAGGGAGTGTGCCATTCTTTTTTTTTTTTCAGTGTATGCACGGGCCAAGTGCTGTGGTCATGCTACTGGAGGGCATTGTGCTGCTTCTGGTAAGGTGCTATGGATTGTGCTGAAATTTAATGAACAGTATTTTTAAAATCAAATTCTCTGATAGGTTTCTATTGTGCAAATCAGTATTACCAAGTTTAGACATACATGTTAGAAGAGTGCCAGTATATCAAAGTGTTATAGTAAATGGGTTCAGACTTAGCTTTGAGAGTGTGTCCTTCATGTGTGCAAGCATCATTCTTTCTTGGCCTGTGGCTTAATGTTTCTATGAGAAGGATGCCTATGTATCTTTGAGTTAGCTATTCTAAGAGTAGGGTTGTATGCTTAGGAATGCATGCAGTGTGTTTGGAGCCATTGATTTTTTTTTAAATAAATTCTTTTTAATTTTCCCATGTATGCTTTTCTTTTAAGGGGTTTAGACTTAGCCTCAAGAGTGTCTTTCATGTGTACAAGCATCGTTCTTTCTTCGCCTGTGGCTTTATGTTTCTATGAGAAGGATGCCTATGTATCTTTGAGTTAGCTATTCTAATAGTAGGGTTGTATGCTTAGGAATGCATGCAGTGTGTTTGGAGCCATTGAATTTTTCTTAAATAAATAAATTCTTTTTAATTTTCTAATGAATGTTTTTTTCTTATTGGAAGTTTTGGTAAAACAAATTGTGATGAATTCACAAGATTTGTTTTTTAATATTCAGTGCTTGTCAGTCATTCTAAAATTGGGTGGTCAAAGAAAATGACCATGAGCTAGAGTGATTCAAACGTTGTTTAAATGATACACATTGTAGTTTTGGGTGAAATTTCCAACTTCTGCATTGCCTGTTTCATAAAGCTATTACCGAAACTTTGACTGGTGTAACTGTGGCAGACAGTGATTTCAATTCCACTATACTTGGGATTAAATACTCACATGAATCATAATTGGTTGATACTACTGGATTATCTGATGGTTTAAAATTCTTTTGAACTTTCTGGAGTTCGGATTATTGCGTTTGCTATCATGTAAGCAAAAAAATCAAATTCAAAATGTATTGTCATTCCTTATATAGCAAAGCAACTTTCACTATAGGGAAGGGTTGGCTTTGTCCTTGGTGATAGCACTAAGAGAATCTTGAAGATCATTACAGGAAAAAATCACCCCTCAAAACTTATTGATTATAACATCAAAGACAATCAAGGGTGCTGCCTTTTTGGTTTGGTGGTTTTCATAAACATGAATACTAAGAGGAAAATATGAGTTCAACAGGAAGTATTCATTTTTGTTTTATCAAAACAGGAACATCGTAATCAGGTTCTTGCTAAAAGATAGCCTGTTTGAGAGAGTTTAATTTTCAAATTGGTATTGTAAGACCCAAGAAAACATAGTGAAGTCAGATGAGTACATTCTGAAGTAGTCTTGAAGTACTTGCCTTATTTGTGTCTTACAATCTCATGTAGGATCTCTTCTGCATTTGCCATTGTTTATAAATAGTATGATGAGCATTAAAATAGAATTGAGATGCGTCTGTTTTGTGAGAATACGTCAGAATCTTGCATTCATGTACATCAATAGCTAATCATATTATTCTCACTTTGAACAAGTGTAAATTTTTTCCCTTCTCCTGTTATGAACAGGAGTTGAGATTTAATTCAACGTTTTAAGATAAAAATAATTTTTTTATCAATTTATTGAAAACAGTTGTAGATGGGAGATTTTCTTTAAATGATGCCTCTGCCTTGGCTTACCACGTCATGCCACACACCTAGCCTGCATTTTACTATTATTACACATGATGCTGCCACGTAGATGTTGGCATAATGGGCCTCTTTTATTGAGGCGGGTCTGAGATTAAATCTGGAATATTTCAAATTCTCTTATTTCTGTTACAGTACAGTGTAGACAAATTACTGATAATTTGGTCACAATCTTTATGTTGTATCTCAAGTTTTTCTTGTAGGTGGAAATTTGTCAAGATAGATAACTTGTCTTTTCCTCAAGATAGAACCTAGCTGGTGAAAATGAATGAACTTAGTTCAAGACACCTCTACATAGACGCACAGTTGCTTTGTATAGAAAACCAAAAAAAAAAAAGAAAAATAAGCAATTTCAAACTTTAGCGTATGATAGCTGATCCAGATCTCCAAAATACAGGTGAAAAACAATGCTAAAATACTGTTGCATGGAATTGAATGCTTTATCTAGGTTGCAAGAATTGAGTTTTGCAGTCCAGTTTTAATCTCATACATAGTTGAGAAAATCGGAATCGTGTAGTAAATCGGCTGGTTTAAAAATCGGCAAAGAATCGGAATCGGCAAAAAATCGGGGAAAAAATCGGCATTTTTTATTGAAAAAAAAGCTTTTTACGTGCATATCAGATTTTTTCGGGAAAAAATTGGCAAGATTGGCAAAAAATCGGCAAAATCGGGATTTTTTGCAGATTTTCTCAACTATGATCTCATATAACCAATTTTAAAAAAATTATACTTTTTGAAGCTGAATTAATTCAGGCCAATTTTAATCCCTTTAGCTGAATTTTACTAATTGTATGTTCCACATATCACATAATATTATGTGGTATATAAGCAAGAAGCGGGATGCAGATAAAATGGAGTCATGTTTTTACAGAATACATTATATTTTAGCTTCAACATCAGTGATTGGTAAGAGTTTGGTTGGATGAAGTCATGTTGTCTAATAGCATGTTGGATGTTAAAAACTATATTTTTTTTACTTTAACCTTATGTGAAGTTTTTTTTTTTTTGTAAATTAAATTTAGATTTGACAATATTATTTTGACAAAATCAACTAATTCTTTCATACTAGAAACTATTTGTAATTTTTTATTATTGTTAGAAACTATTTTTAACTTGCAAATATTTAGAAGGTCAACGAACTAAATGATAACTTATGAGAAGTCACTTGGGAAGTGATTAATATCTAACCTAATTAACAAGTCCTTTGTAGATAATATATAATGAGATGAGGGCAACTTAAGTTCAAAATCCTCCTTTGTAAGGGACACTCGAAATTGACCCTTCTAATATGATTAAGAATGAAGGGCTATTTTTTAACAAATAGTAAAGGATGTAAAAAAAAGTCTTCTTTTAAGAAAAACAATAAAATTCACACGACGTTTTGAAGTATTGATTTATAAAATTTATTTTAATTTGTTATATAGAATTGAAATCAGCTCCATGTGTATTAAAATTTTCAATGAAATATCTTAAAAATAGTACTATAGTGGCCACCTTCTCATGGAAGTGTTCATCATGTGCCACCTTATTATAGGACTGTCTATCATAGTTTGAGAATTTGAACGTGGACCATGTCGATAGTTGCAACCAACTTTTAATTACTTCATAATAGCTACTAAATCAGGTCGAAAAAAATACAATGTAAAAGCAGACTAAATAGTTTTAGACCCACCAATTCGAGGATTTATATTTTGAGGGTCACTTGTATCATATACATATAATTAAGTTCCTCTCTAGACAAATGAATGTGCTGAAATGGAACACGCATGACAGAGCCTGTTGGATCATGAATAACTTCTCTGTAATACAATCATGAAAAAAGAATAGTAAAACAACTGTAGAAACTTCATTTTCCCCTGACAAAAGACTTGTGCAGTGAATGTCACTGATGATAAATTCCAAGATCCAAACTCTATTTGCACTTGGGCTAGAGAAATATATACTTGCACTTGGGAAAGAAAATGATATGTTTCATATTCATATCATGAATTATAAAAGAGAATGTTAATCTTTGTCCCTGTTGAGACACCCCATCGTTACGTCATTGGCGTTTCCTCTCGTGATTTCAGTTTGAATCATAAGGAAGGAGGCCCCCTGTTGCTATGTCCCCGTTGAGTGTGGCCCCAAGTTGTGCCACCTGTTGTACTTTGCATTACTTCAAAAAAAGAATGTTAATCTTCAAAAAAAAAGTGGATGATTTGACCCCTAATAAAAGTAACTTAGATTTAGTGGTAACAATGAAATAAAATCATTGATGCCCACAACTATAACAAACCACGTTTCAGGTCTTCATTAGAAAGACTTCGTCAGGAAAGAACCACGGCATAGCCCAAAGCATACCTGAATTCCTTTGTCCTGTTTGGAAAACAATGCCCAGATGAAGGTAGTGGCAAAAAGTCTGGAGATGATGGATCCACTGTATGTCAACTGCGTTTTTCCTTCCCTGACTTAACAGAAGGACCTACTGTCAATGTGACCCTTACACCTATATTCTTGATTGTTCTGATATCATTTATTGCACCAATCAATATGTTATGCAAATGCTCAGTGGCACCAAAGAATGCAGTTCGTGCTAATTTTGTAGGATATGCATCCCCCCTACTAATATGATCTGAAACATAGTTGTCCTTTCGCACATGCGATGTCAGAGTTGCTGAAGTTGCTGATATGCATGCCATGCCTGCAAGTATGACATGGTCAATAGCTTTATTTTTAAGATCACATATGGACAAAAGCAAAGGATCCATTTTCACAAATCTCCAATTATTCAAACAGTACGCTTGTCTGTTTCTAGCTTTTATGAATGATAAGTGATTTAGTTATACTCCCTTGGGTACTTTTGAAAAAAAAAAATGAATGCAAAGGAATAAATTTCCGGTAGGACACACATTTCCCATTTGAATAAGTAAATTTTATAGCAGCATCCATTATTGAAATTGCTATTTTGAATTCCATATATTGATTTAATTTTCCAATTATTCAAACAGTATGCTTTTCTGTTTCTAACTTTTATGAATGATAAGTGCTTGAGTTATACTCCCTTGGGTATTTTTGGAAACAATATGAATGCAGAATAAAAGGAAAAGAGATCACATGGAAATTTCCTGTAGGACACACATTTCCTATTTGAATTAGTGAATTTTATAGCAGCATCCATTATTGAATTTGCTATTTTGAATTCCATATATTGATTTAATGTATCCTAGCATCATAGCTTGAAATTATAGATATATTTGATAAGTTAATGTTACTGCTGTTCGTAAAACATTTGTTGAACAGTTTCAATTTCAAGTCCGGGAAATCTCGTGTGAAAGAAATTGAACAGTTGAAAGCATGCAATGAGTCAAATGTTACTTATGGATATCAATGTCTTAGTCCCGCAAGGAAAAGCGATTCTGAAAACCAAGTTAGTGCATAGGCTTGCTAATACTGTTAGAGATGTAAATTTCTATACAGGGACTCTAAGGAAGAGAGTCAACTGAGATTTGTTGGGAAATTGAATTCAGACGGTAGCAAATTCTGGAGGGCCCTACCATATCCTCAAGGGCCCAATACACATAAAGATATTGTAATCATCTCTCTCTCACACACACATTAATTCGTGTTTAATCTATCATAACTTTTATATTCATCTTTCCTACTAACAAAATGAATTCAACCCTCACCCATGAGCTACTTATATTCTTTTGCTTTTCAAATTTATAACTAGTGTCAACACTATATCACTCATACCCTCAACCTCCACCCAACCCAACTCTACAATCTCACAATTCATTTTTTCCTGTTTGTTGGTCCATGACTTTTCACCAAAGAAACAGTTGAAACATGATAACATTAATTGATAGCATTCTCTTTATGAGCAATTGTAAAAATTTAACAGGTTTTACCGTAAAATTGGGTCAAAAAAACACATTGTAGAAATAAAAATGGCAAATATAATATAACAAAAAAATGCAAGCCACATATTTTCTTTTTAATAAACATTAGCACTACTGAAATATTAAACATGAATTTAAATTAAACTTTTAACCTTAAGTCATTCCTGATATTAATTGTTCATGCTAATTATAAAAATATAGTATGTTTTTACCCTAGCGAACTGGGGCATTCACAGTCACCATTATCTCCAGTCTTCTGCTTGGTAAATTATAGCATTTGTTTTCCCCCCTTTCCTGTTTTATAGTTCCTTCTCATGGATATTTCAAAGGAAAATTCAAAATAATTCTTCATCATCTCACAAGGGGCAAGGTAAAGATGGGTTAATGTCAAACATGACAAACTCTCTAAACCAAGCATGGGTTAAACTTTTAAAGAATATTGCTCACTTAGCAAATAACATAATTCGTGGCATTTACCTAGCCAAGAACAAAGAAAAGGAAATCTGTGTCAGGGATTAATTAGTAACCTCCTTTCAAGAATGAAGTGCCGTTGATTCAAAAGATAAAAACGCTTGCCGCAGCGGCAAACACAATGTGAAAAAAGTAAAAACTAAAGAATGGGTACATGAAAGAGCTTCTGCACTTAGCAAAAAGCAAGACACGGGTGGTTAAGGAATTCCTCAATAGCCAGCAACAGAATGTAAATGAAAGGCAAAATCAGCACGGCTGAAAAATCAAGAAGTCCCTGCTAAATTTGGGAATATGTTTGAACCAGAAGGAACATTCAGAAGGGGTCTGAAAAGGTTGCCCTGGAATCCATCATTGAAAACAGACCTGCCAATCTGCTCACAGAATACATCAGTGACATGCATAGAAATATAATGCTTGAACTAGGAAATCTCTTCAGAAGAGGAAGAAACCTGAAGTCCAAAACACTAACCATCTCAAACTGGTTGCTCAAGGAGATTGCTCTAAAAGTGCCTGCGGACTTTGGAGATTCCTCTTGAAGTGAACCCTTCCTCTTTCCCTTCTTCAGACAAGGACGGCGAACAAAAGGAAGATGATTATATTTGCCCTGATGCTGCACAGGTGCATCCCACATGCATTTTGTATTGTCTACAGTTTCATGTTCAGTAAAGCTTCTTTAGCTTGCTTGCAATGAAAGATTTATTTTGATTTTTTGGTCTTTATATGGAAAGCTCCGCATATGTTTCTGCCACTGTTCTAGTATTTTTGTTCCTTCATTTGCAAGACTTCATATCGTACAGTTGACGATTGAGTATATTAAATTTCAGATTTTGAAAATCAGTCATTCATGAATGTCAAGGCTGTGAGTAGATTGAAGAACTTATTGAACATATTCGCAAGATGATGCAGAAGTTCACCAGATTCATATAAAGGTCTATTTTATTTTGCTACATACAGGATTTCAAAAGATCTATCCAAATAGAAGTAAATTCAGGATTTTCATAGTGGAATTGGTAACTGCCATGATGATCCAGGCAGCCTGGCCGTTTTTATGGTCGCCATGGTATTCCACACTATTTGTCCTGGAAGTTGCCACACACGTCACTATGATCCAGGCACGTTGTTTGTTTTTATGGCCACCATGGTATACCGCTCTATCTATCTTGAAAGTCGTTACACAGTACTTTGTGAAGTCTGTCCCTATAACCACCATGTTTCATTCAATTTTAAACCTTTTACACCGCTGAAAGCACTAGGAATGAGACAAGCGTTCAGTTCGGTGAGGCTGGAGATTTGAACCTTAGTCATCCGTCTCTTTCCAAGGTTTCACCACATCAATTGGTCTACACCTCGCACCTTAAATGGTATTAATTCAATCTGTTATTTTGACAAATTTTGAGGAGAGCCAAGTTTCAACCTTGTCAAGTGATACAAGCATAATTATCAAATTGTGGGATAAGGCTTTGGGCTCTCTTTTGGGAGACCCAAGTTTAAATCATAGCCGGAAGTATGTGAGTGTGTTTTAAAAAAAAATTATTTATCAAATTGTCACTCTACTAAGAAGAATTGGATTTTGATGAGAACTATTTCTCTAAGAAAGAAAAACTTTAAACAATTGAGTTTTTAAATAACTTTAACCTTATGCACCTTAATATTTAGACCATTGGGTTTGGTATAAGGCATGAGAAGCAAGGAGTTTTAACATTATAAACCAAGATTTTAATTAGATGGTGAATCTTTTGTCCAACAAGGACAATGTCGTGCTTAAGGCTTTGGCCTCTCATTGGGGAGGTCTAAGGTTTAAACCACGACGTACCTAGTAAGTGATAGGTTGGATGATAGCGGTCGAGTGTTTGCTTGTTAGATGCCCCAATTTAATGCCCTAGAGGGTTGGGGTTCCCTTGACTTTGTCTATAACCCAACATGCTAGGATTTATAGTAGCAACACCTAATTGCTTTCTTTATGTATTAAAAAAATTAGATGAACTTTATCATTGTAATTAAATAACATGAGCTTAACTGATTATAAGTGTGAATTTTTAAGGTAGGAAAAAAAGTTTTTTTAAAGGTAATATATGCATAAGTGCTCGATTATTATTATATTGTTTTTTTTTTTGTTACATAGGAGAGTTGGTCACAATCACACTATTTTTAGTAATTGATAAGTGCAAGGTTCAAACCATAGGGGCTGCTTCCACCAAACCTATTTTGTTTTGTTATTGTTGACCCAACGTGAAGGGGACCACCGGTTTCTCGGGATTCGTATTGTCTTCGTCGGTCTGGCGCGTACTCAGAGGATTCAAATCAGATCCCTATCTTTGCAAATAGGTTGCCCCCGAGGCTTGAACCTAGGTGTCATTATTATTACATTGTTACCATTAAAGGTAGTTGAAATACCATGGTAAACTAACAATGTAATATGGGTGGTGCTTCTATCAATCTCATATAGTGATAAAAAATCAAAGAACATTATCTCAAGTAGTTAAAAATGTGGACTCCTAATTGGAATACCCAAATACATGTACATTTGCATACAAAAGATATAAATTATCTAATAAGAAGAATTTGATTATGATGAGAATTGATTATCCAAGATAGAGAAACATGTCTAGGTGTTTTATCCAAAATTTGTTTAAATATTATGTTGTTAAAACCAATAGTCAAATTATAAATGTGTCTCTTTTGGTTATAATCGATATTATATATGTGTTGTATTATTTGTTAGAATTCACAATATTTCAAGGTCTGAGAGCTTGGTTTAGTGGTCAAAACGCTCTTGTGGGAGCGTGAAGACCGCAATTCCAATCCCTTAGGCCTTGTAGTATTGGAGGGTGTGTTGCATCAGTGTTGTACGTGAAAAAGTTTATCGGGCACAATTGAAGGTTATAATGGCAGCAAAGAGCAAGATTCGAAACCACGAAGAGGCGTAAAGAATTGTAACAAGTTATCGATTCCTCTAATATAATAATAATAATAAAAGAATTCACAATATTTTCAAAAAAACGAATATAATTAATCCATCCACTCAAATCTTATACAAAAACATAAAAAAAAACACGGAAGAACCATAAATAATAATTGGAACAACCACCCGTTATTGATTCCTCTCATATAATAATAATAATAAAAGAATTCACAATATTTTCAAAGAAACGAATAGAATTGATCCATTCACTCAAATCTTATAAAAAACGTAAAGAAAACACGAAAGGAAAAACCATAAATAATAATTGCATTAATCCATTCACTCAAATCTTATACAAAAACGTAAAGAAAAACACGGAAGGAAAAACCATAAATAATAATTACATTATCCACAGATAAAATTCACAACACTTAGATTAAAAACAATGGAGTGATGAGGGGTATTTATACCAATACCAAAAACCCCAATTACATGTGAACTTAAAAGTTGACATAATAATTGCATTATCTATAGATAAAATTCACAACACTGAGATTATACAAAAACGTAATGAAAAACACGGAAGGAAAAACCATAATTAATAATGCATTATCCACAAATAAAATTCACAACACTTAGATTATAAACAATGGAGTGGTGAGAGGTTGTAGGTGAATTGGAGAGGAGAGGGCAATCCTCCAAGGGAGGGCTCAGGTTCAAATCTCCACCCTACCAAAAAGCTGAATTGGGTATCCAAAATCCAATTGATAATGTTGGTGCGGGCAGGGTCGGATGCGACTCTCGGATGACTTTGACGGTGTAGAACCTCCTGTTCGTGGTCTCTCAGACCTTTCGGCTTTTTCGCTTTAAAAAAAAAAATGGAGTGATGAGGGGTGTTTATACCAATACCAAAAACCCCAATTACATATGAACTTAAAAGTTGACGGAAGGAAAAACCATAAATAATAACTGCATTATCCACATATAAAATTCACAACACTTAGATTATAAACAATGGAATGATGGAGGGCATTTATACCAATACCAAAAACCCCAATTACATATGAACTTAAAAGTTGACATAATAATTGCATTATTTATAGATAAAATTCACAACACTTCCATTATAACTAATGGAGTGATGAGGGATATTTATACCAATACCAAAGACGCCAATTACATACAAGAGGGCTTGCAGTTTAATTACAAGTTATAAGGTATGTTTAACCATAACAATGTTAATCGCAGCCTATAGGGTTTATGTAATAAAATATTACAATAAACTAAATACAAAGTACAATCAAATGCCCTTAGGCCTATCCAATATTACATCATACAATGTTGGCCTTTGCCATGAATAAGATTACAATTTCAATATTATTGTACTAGCAGACAAATTCCTTTTCACTTTATGAGGTGATCGATTTTATGGTTATTGGATAGCATTTATACTTCATCTTGCACATATTTTTTGTAAATCAATTAAAGATATTTCCACTGTTAGAGAAATATCCAAGGGTCCAAAGGAACCATATAAAATCTTTCATGTTCCTTTTTGTTTTCTTGTGTTTTCTTGACTTTATTTTACAAATTTAGAGGTGTCCTAACTTTATTTGATTATTTCTTGGTCTTTATGAATATTATACATCGTATTAAAGTGCAAATCTTCATCATTCAGCTTAAGAGTTTGATTTTAATTTGGTGGGTGAACCTTAACATTTTAATCAAATGACATGAACTCAATTGGTTAAAAGTGTGGGGTTTTAAGGTACAAACCGAGGTTGTGACAAAAGATATATGCATAAGTGAAAATATGTTATTGTATTACTACAACTATATGGGTGGTTAAAATATCATGGTAAGGCAATGATATGATATAGATGGGACCTATATCAATCCTATATAACCAATTTAAAAAAAAATCAAATGTCCTTTAGTTTATATGGGTAAAAATTTGGACTCCTAGTGAAAATACCCTAGTTCAAATATTATCAAACAATATAATACCACTATGTGGCTCATTGAAATACCATGCTCATGTGATAATAATTAATAATTACACACATCTTTGTGTATATACATCTATGAGTAATTTTTTATATAGAAGATATGAATTATCTAATATGAAAAATTGAAATTACAATGAGAATTTGTTAGCTAAGAAAGAGAAACATGCTTAGGTGCTTTAACCAAATTTTTTTAAAGCTTATGTTACTCAAACCATCAATGAAATTATAAACTATTCTTTCTTTATAGAGGTTGAAATGTATAACTTTTTACTTTGGGATGTGATTGACATTGTACTTGTATTAGTGTATTGGTGCATGTTAAACAGGCATAAATATATGCACCTTATAAGATCACATTTCAATACTTAGAAAGAAATTATATCCTTTAGAGTCTTTAGATTCTAGCCAACTTCCCATTAATCTGGCTAAATTGATCTATTCTAAATGTATGACAGTAAATTTGAAAGGAAAAGGATGCCAAAAATAAAATAAATGTAGTAAAGTAAATACAATTGTGACCACAATGAGATTAGCATTTATCAATTAGCACATCAAGAGGGAATTGAATAACATCAATGTGATCCAACGTATAAAGAATTTGCAATAATAAAAGAAATAACAAACAGAAAGTGAAGGGGGAGTCCCACAAACACCATTTGTACATAAACCAGAAAGTTAGCGATGATTGACAATCAATTCATAAATGTCATGCATAATCTTTCTATTATTAACAAAATGAGCTCATAAATATAATCAAGTATCACAAATTGTATCTCTAATTTTAACAAATGGATTAAAATATGTTTACAATGGAGCCTTTAGCTCCTATTTATAGGAAATTATCCACCAAAGTGTAATTAGAGGCAAAGCTTTTCTACTCCTAGTAAATTCTCTAGTGTAGTGGAATCTTTAGCAAAATGATGCATCACTAAACTTTGCATGCCTCTAAATTGTGTCTAATATATTTAGGAGCCTTCTAGCTCCTTATTAGCACCATATGAATACAAAATGTCACTTACCAAGTCATTTATTTGGGTCTTATGTAACTATTCTCCATATTTATACCTTGAAGGACAATTTGGCCTTTCGAAGGAGAGCTTTGTAATTGTATCAAAATCGTGATTCACTCTTTAGCCTTAGCAAATAACATCTTAGAGTGAGTCATGCTTTTGGGACTTAGCCAAATTTTTGAAAAAAATTAAAATTTCTTGTTCACATTATTGTTATGAGGGCTATATAATCATTTTCTCATGTCTTCCATGATTGATTTCTTGTTGGAATTCAAAGGTAGTAGCTAAGCTAATACAGTGCAGGAGTCCCTTTTCACTTTATGAGGTGATTTGTGTATTATATTCTAATCCCTTAACATGTTGATTTGATGGAAATTGGGATGTGTCATTCTATCATGGGTAGCTTTATACTCACATATCATTTTGTAAATTAGTTGAAAATATAGTGAAGTATTATGGTGTCCAAAGGAACCTTATCAAATCTTCTATATTCCTTTTTATTTCCTTGTGTTCTCTTGAATTTCTTTAATGAATTTAGGGGTGTCTTGATTTTATTCGATTCTTTCTTGGTCAATATGAATTTTCTACGTGTTATGAAAGCAGATGCAAATATTCATCACTCAATTTAAGAGTGTTAAATAGATATTGTACAATGTCATTTTATTAAAAAATGTGCTCTAGAGGATTTGAGTACAAGGTTTTAGATTGACATTAGTAAGGTTTTTCAAAAACCAACTTAAGCATACTTAGGGAAGTGGTTTTAAGATTGTGACAATAAAATAATGTTTCCTTATCAATATTTAAAGGTTTTGTGACTCTTGCAGTAATGCTTCTAAGGTTATTGTTGTTGTCTCAGAATGTCCTAGCCTATTGAGGTAGCATCCCAACATGCCTAGGAACCCATGCCTTGCATTGAGCAACACAACGAGAAGATTCGTGGGTAAAGAGTGTATATGAGGTAACCTTTAGGGTTTTTATTGAGGTGAATCCTCACCAAAATTTATCTTTTGCACACATTTTAGACCTTGTGGCCTTAGGTTTGTGTTTCTTGCTAATAGGAAAAGGGAAAAATAGAAAATAGGAAGATGAAGTTGCAAGAAAGTAAAACCTAAGTTATTACACACTTCATTACAATAGGAAGATGAATTTGCTAGAAATTGAACACACTTCATTACACTAAACCCAAAATTGAAAACACAAAAGTAGGATAGAGCGAAGTTAGTTGCAACATCTATTTATGCATCAATGATTACAGGGCATACAACCTAAAGAGGCTTGATGCTCCTTAGACAATGGGTCAAGGTTCGAGTCTTACTCATATAGACAAGATGACATGAAAGGAATATATGAGGCAAGAGCAAGCAACTTCCTATGCCTTACAATGAGTTTTAAATGCCTATTTATAGGTTGAGACTAAGGGGATATTTCCCTCCAAAATCGTGCATAAAGGACTTAAGAATTAACTTATATTCTATACTCGAGATCCCTATGCACCTCCATTCAACCACCTCGAGGCCTCTAGATCTAGGGCCATCAATGATTGAGGTTTCTAGGCCCTTAGATGGGAAGTCATTGCTATCATCACCCCTTGTTGTGGCGTTCAATAGGTGGTTGTGCCATTAGTTGTGTAGTTCAAGGCTTCGAATGTCAAAACTCCCTTAGGTCTTCATCTACTTTCTCAGGTACATTGCTTGCTAATGTTGCTAGAATGACCTCCTTGATTGTTGTAGGTTTGATAGGGCAGGGTTATCCATGTTGTGGGTGGTTGATGCAGTTGCCATGTTGGTGACTATGATAGGTTGGGCCGTAAAAGTCAATTTTAACTATCAATGGTAGAAATACCTTGAATTACCTTTTATGTTACCTTCTTTTTCTGGGAATAGTCGCCATATGTCTTGGTTGAGGTAAGATCCCTCTTGGTCAGTGGCAAGCCATCTCTAGCTACACCCAACACTTCCTTATCTTATTTCCAAATGATTACCACATGCTTGGTTAGGGCTTCATCAAGGACTTCCTCTTTCTTGCATTGGCCTTCATTGACAAAAATAACACAAGTCATCAAATGGAAAATTGACAGTTTGTGGGCCTTTGATTTTTCAAACCGCTTGCTTGAGACGAAGGAGTGTTGACCATTGATGAGAGATCAAATGGTCAGCATGACTTGAAGCTTCTCGTGATTGCCTATTTTAGACGAAAGAGAGTGTCGATCATTAATGATAGATCCAACAACTACCAAGAACTTGATGCTTGTCAACCCTTCTTTGTGGTACAATATCAACACCCATCATAGTTTTTGGATTGGTCAGCGTACAAGGCTTAAGGACTTGAAATGCTCCAAAAGGGCTACGTGCACCTATGATCAGGTATTATTGACATGAGGTGGCGGAGCTCAACTTGTAGCCTTATAGTTTGAGACTAAGGCTTCATGGTAATTCCTTCCCTCTTTATCCCAAAGGGGCGTTGGATTTATTTTGCATTTATCTCATAGTGTGGTGGAGAGGATGGATGTTGGGGCTAGAGTTATGAAGCCAAGCAGATGCAAGCAGGACCTAGATCTGCAAGCTTATCCCTAGGAAATTCATATTGACCCAAAGCCTCAACTTGTATTACACACCCACCAATGGAAGAGTCATTGTAGTTATCAACAAAAAGGCTCCTTGACTCTTCACTCAGGGGGGTTGAACTTCGATCTCATCAAAAGGGTCGGTGAATATAGTGTAAGCCATTGGTCACTTGGGACAGATAATGACATGACCGCTCCACCTAGGACCTCTTAGGCTCACTTCAAATCTTTGTCAGATGATCTTTGACCAAGCTTCTTGGCAAACTTGTGGTGTGGGCCATAAGGTGGTCGTCTGTATAGAAAATTCACTACAGTTACAACTACTGGACTAAGGGATCAAATTAGCATTGCTAGGGTTTGTGAGAAATCCTTTTTGATGTTATATGAAAAATATGTGTTTTTATTCATCTTACCCATTTCTAGATTCAAGATGTTTAGAGGGATAAAGACTATAAGTTTTGGAGGATCAAAGGTTGTTCTGAACTTAAGTGGATCACCTTAGTGCATTCAAAGTTTTTGGATAGAACCTAGTACACCACAATTTAACTCATAGAAACATGAATTTGATTTCACATTGCTTCAAACTTCACACGAAAATCAAGTTATATCAACTTAAAGAGTAGTTAGTTTGTCAGATTTTGAAAATTAATCATTCATGAATGTCAACGCTGTGAGTATATTGAAGAACTTATTAAACATATTCGCAAGATGATCCAGAAGTTCACTAGATTCATATAAAGGTCTATTTTATTTTGCTACATACAGGATTTCAAAAGATCTATCCAAATAGAAGTAAATTCCCCTTTTTTTTTTTCTGTAGTTGCCCAGTGATGTCACATTCCATCTCACCAAAGTCTTGTATATTTAATCATTGCAACCACCAATTTGAGTAGGACATATTGAATTTTAGGTTCATTTTAGCAATCATTTGTCCTTGAAAATTAATTGCTATTCTTATTAAATTAATTTAGGATATTCATTTGTTAAATTTAAGTCCTTATTATTTTAATTGCTTATAGGATAATCTTGGAATTCTTATTTAGAATATCCAAGCATTTGTTGTTACATCCTATTAAGTTATACATTCCAAGAAAGTTGTTTTGTAGACGTAATAATTAAAAAGTTAGATTCTAAAATTAAATTTTTATTTTTTTATTTTTTACCGTTACTATGATCCATGCACATGCTGTCTGTTTTTATGGTTGCCGTGTTATCCGTACTCCAAGTAGCCACACATTATTAGATTCTAAGATTAAATGGTATTAATTTTTTATTTTTATTATTTATTTATTTTTTACATAATGGAATTGGTAGCCGCCACGATGATCCAGACAGTCTGTTTGTTTTTATGGTCGCCATGGTATTTCGCACTATTTGTCTTGGGAGTCGCCACACACGTCATGATGATCTAGGCACGTTGTTTATTTTTATGGCCTCACGATGATCCAAACACGTTGTTTGTTTTTATGGCCACCATGGTATTCCGTGCTATTTATCCTGAAAGTCGTTACACAGTACTCCGTGAAGTTTGTTCCTATAACCATCATGTTTCATTCAATTTTAAACCTTTTACGTCGCTGAAAGCATTAGGAATGAGATAAGCGTTCAGTTTGGTGAGGCTGGAGATTTGAACCTTAGTCATCCGTCTCTTTCCAAGGTTTCGCCGCATCAATTGGTCTACACCTCGCACCTTAAATGGTATTAATTTAATATGTTATTTTGCAAATTTTGAGGAGAGCCAAGTTCCAACCCTGTGATACATGCATAATTATCAAATTGTGGTGTGGTATTAATTTAATATGTTATTTTGCAAATTTTGAGGAGAGCCAAGTTCCAACCTTGTGATACATGCATAATTATCAAATTGTGGGACACCACATTGATAAGGCTTTGGGCTCTCTTTTGGGAGACCCAAGTTTAAATCATAGCGGAAAGTATATGAGTGTGTTTTAAAAAAAAATTATTTATCAAATTATCCCTCTACTAAGACGAATTGGATTATGGTGAGAACTATTTTTCTAAGAAAGAGAAACTTTAAACAAAATTTGTTTAAAGATTATGTTAAGTTGAGCTTTTAAATAGCTTTAACTTTATGAACCTTAATATTTAGACCATTGGTTTTGGTATAAGCCTTGAGAAGCAAGGAGTTTTACATTATAAACCAAGATTTTAATTAGATGGTGAATCTTTTGTCCAACAAGGACAATATCATGCTTAAGGCTTTGGCCTCTCATTGGGGAGGTCTAAGGTTTAAACCATGACGTACCTAGTAAGGGTTAGGTTGGATGATAGCGGTCGAGTGTTTGCTTGTTAGATGACTCAGTTCAATGCCCTAGAGGGTTGGGGTTCCTTTGACTTTGTCTATAACCCAACATGCTAGGATTTATAGTGGCAACACCTAATGGTGTTACTGCTTTCTTTATGTATTAAAAAAATTAGATGAACTTTATCATTGTAATTAAATAACATGAGCTTAACTAATTATAAGTGTGAATTTTCAAGGTAGAAAAAAAGTTTTTTTAAAGGTAAGATATGCATAAGTGCTCGATTATTATTATATTATTATTTTTTGTTACATAGGAGAGTTGGTCACAATCACACTATTTTTAGTAACTGATAAGTGCAGGGTTCAAACCATAGGGGCTAATTCCACCAAACCTATTATGTTTTGTTATTGTTGACCCAACGTGAAGGGGACCACCGGTTGCTCGGGATTCGTACCATCTTCGTCGATTTGGCGCGTACTCAAAGGATTCAAATCAGACTATTACCTTTACAAATAGGTTGCCCCGAGGTTTGAACCTAGGTGTCATTATTATTACATTGTTACCATTAAAGGTAGTTGAAATACCATGGTAAACTAACAATGTAATATGGGTGGTGCTTCTATAAATCTTATATAGTGATAAAAAAAATCAAATAACATTATCTCAAGTAGTTAAAAATGTGGACTCCTAATTGGAATACCCAAATACATGTACATTTGCATACAAAAGATATAAATTATCTAATAAGAAGAATTTAATTATGATGAGAATTGATTATCTAAGAAAGAGAAACATGTCTAGGTGTTTTAACCAAAATTTGTTTAAAGATTATGTTATTAAAACCAATAATGAAATTATAAATGTGTCTCTTTTGGTTATGATCGATATTATATTTGTGTTGTATTATTTGTTAGAATTCACAATATTTCAAGGTCTAAGAGCTTGGTTTAGTGGTCAAAACGCTCTTGTGGGAGCGCAAAGACCACAATTCCAATCCCTTAGGCCTTGTAGTACTGGAGGGTGTGTTGCATCACTGTTGTCTGGTACGTGAAAAATTTTATCGGGCGCAATTGAAGGTTATAATGACAGCAAGGAGCAGGATTCGAACCCACGAAGAGGCGTAGAGAATTGTAACGAGTTATCGATTCGTCTAATATAATAATAATAATACTAAAATAATTCACAATATTTTCAAAAAAACAAATAGAATTAATCCATCCACTCAAATCTTATACAAAAACATAAAGAAAGACACAAAAGAACCATAAATAATAATTGGAACAACCACCCGTTATTCATTCCTCTCATATAATAATAATAATAAAAGAATTCACAATATTTTCAAAGAAACGAATAGAATTAATCCATTCATTCAAATCTTATACAAAATCGTAAAGAAAAACATGGAAGGAAAAACCATAAATAATAATTGCATTAATCCATTCACTCAAATCTTATACAAAAACGTAAAGAAAAACACTGAAGGAAAAACCATAAATAATAATTGCATTATCCACAGATAAAATTCACAACACTTAGATTATAAACAATGGAGTGATGAGGGGTATTTATACCAATACCAAAAACCCCAATTACATATGAACTTAAAAGTTAACATAATAATTGTATTATCTATAGACAAAATTCACAACACTTAGATTATACAAAAGTGTAAAGAAAAACACGAAAGGAAAAACCATAAATAATAATGCATTATCCACAAATAAAATTCACAACACTTAGATTATAAACAATGGAGTGATGAGGGGTATTTATACCAATACCAAAAACCCCAATTACATATGAACTTAAAAGTTGACATAATAATTACATTATCTATAGATAAAATTCAGAACACTTCCATTATAAATAATGGAGTGATGAGGGATATTTATACCAATACCAAAAACACCAATTACATACAAGAGGGCTTGCAGTTTAATTACAAGTTATAAGGTATGTTTAACCATAACAATGTTAATCGCAGCCTATAGGGTTTATGTAATAAAATATTACAATAAACTAAATACAAAGTACAATCAAATGCCCTTAGGCCTATCCAATATTACATCATACAATGTTGGCCTTTGCCATGAATAAGATTACAATTTCAATATTATTGTACTAGCAGACAATTTCCTTTTCACTTTATGAGGTGATCGATTTTATGGTTATTGGATAGCATTTATACTTCATCTTGCACATATTTTTTGTAAATCAATTAAAGATATTTCCACTGTTAGAGAAATATCCAAGGGTCCAAAGGAACCATATAAAATCTTTCATGTTCCTTTTTGTTTTCTTGTGTTTTCTTGACTTTATTTTACAAATTTAGAGGTGTCCTAACTTTATTTGATTATTTCTTGGCCTTTATGAATATTATACATCGTATTAAAGTGCAAATCTTCATCATTCAGCTTAAGAGTTTGATTTTAATTTGGTGGGTGAACCTTAACATTTTAATCAAATGACATGAACTCAATTGGTTAAAAGTGTGGGGTTTTAAGGTATAAACCGAGGTTGTGACAGAAGATATATGCATAAGTGCAAATATGTTATTGTATTATTACAACTATGTGGGTGGTTAAAATATCATGGTAAGGCAATGATATGATATAGATGAGACATATATCAATCCCATCTAACCAATTTAAAAAAAAAATCAAATGTCCTTTAGTTTATATGGGTAAAAATTTGGACTCCTAATGGAAATACCCTAGTTCAAATATTATAAAACAATATAATACCATTATGTGGTTCATTGAAATACCATGCTCATGTGATAATAATTAATAATTACACACACATCTTTGTGTATATACATCTATGAGTAATTTTTTATATAGAAGATATGAATTATCTAATATGAAAAATTGAAATTACAATGAGAATTTGTTAGCTAAGAAAGAGAAACATGCTTAGGTGCTTTAACCAATTTTTTTTAAAGCTTATGTTACTTAAACCATCAATGAAATTATAAACTAGTCTTTCTTTATAGAGGTTGAAATGTATAACTTTTTACTTTGGGATGTGATTGACATTGTACTTGTATTAGTGTATTGATGCATGTTACACACACATAAAGGTACGCACCTTATAAGATCACATTTCAATACTTAGAAAGAAAGGATATCCTTTAGAGTCTTTAGATTCTAGCCAACTTCCCATTAATCTGGATAAATTGATCTATTTTAAATTAGTGACAGTAAATTTGAAAAGAAAAGGATGCCAAAAATAAAATAAATGTAGTAAAGTAAATACAATTGTGACCACAATGAGATTAGCATTTATCAATTAGCACATCAAGAAGGAATTGAATAACATCAATGTGATCCAACCTATAAAGAATTTACAATAATAAAAGAAATAACAAACAGAAAGTGAAGGGGGAGTCCCACAAACACCATTTGTACATAAACCAGAAAGTTAGCGATGATTGACAATCAATTCATAAATGTCATGCATAATATTTCTATTATTAACAAAATGAGCTCATAAATACAATCAAGTATCACAAATTGTATCTCTAATTTTAACAAATGGATTAAAATTGTTTACAATGGAGCCTTTAGCTCCTATTTATAAGAAATTATCCACCAAAGTGTAATTAGGGGCAAAGCTTTTCTACTCCCAGTAAATTCTCTAGTTTAGTGGAATCTTTAGCAAAATGATGCATCACTAAACTTTGCATGCCTCTAAATTGTGTCTAAAATATTTAGTAGCCTTCTAGCTCCTTATTAGCACCATATGAATACAAAATTTCACTTGCCAAGTCATTTATTTGGGTCTTATGTAACTATTCTCCATATTTATACCTTAAAGGACAATTTGCCCTTTTGAAGGAGAGCTTTGTAATTGTATCAAAATTGTGATTCACTCTTTAGCCTTAGCAAATAACATCTTAGAGTGAGTCATGCTTTTGGGACTTAGCCAAATTTTTGAAAAAATTTAAAATTTATTTTTAACATTATTGTTATTGGGGCTATAAAATCCTTTTCTCTTGTCTTTCATGATTGATTTCTTGTTGGAATTCAAAGGTAGTAGCTAAGCTAATACAGTGCAGGAGTCCCTTTTCACTTTATGAGGTGATTTGTGTATTATATTCTAATCCCTTAACATGTTGATTTGATGGAAATTGGGATATGTGTCATTGTATCATGGGTAGCTTTATACTCCTCACATATCATTTTATAAATTAGTTGAAAATATAGTGAAGTATTATGGTGTCCAACGGAACCTTATCAAATCTTCTATATTCCTTTTTATTTCCTTGTGTTCTCTTGTATTTCTTTAATAAATTTAGGGGTGTCTTGATTTTATTCGATTCTTTCTTGGTCAATATGAATTTTCTATGTGTTATGAAAGCAGATGCAAATATTCATCACTCAATTTAAGAGTGTTAAATAGATATTGTACAATGTAATTTTATTAAAAAATGTGCTCTAGAGGATTTGAGTACAAGGTTTTAGATTGACATTAGTAAGTTTTTTTCAAAAACCAACTTAAGCACACTTAGGGAAGTGGTTTTAATATTGTGACTATAAAATAGGGTTTCCTTATCAATATTTAAAGGTTTTGTGACTCTCTTGCAGTAATGCTTCTAAGGTTATTGTTGTTATCTCAGAATGTCCTAGCCTGTTGAGGTAGCAGCCCGACATGCCTAGAAATCTATGCCTCGCATTGAGCAACACAACAAGAAGATTCATGGGTAAAGAGTGTATATGAGGCAACCTTTAGGGTTTTTATTGAGGTGACTCCTCACCAAAATTTATCTTTTGCACACATTTTAGACCTTGTGGCCTTAGGTTTGTGTTTCTTGCTAATAGGAAAAGGGAAAAATAGAAAATAGGAAGATGAAGTTGCAATAAAGTAAAACCTAAGTTATTACACACTTCATTACAATAGGAAGATGAATTTGCTAGAAATTGAACACACTTAATTACACTAAACCCAAAATTGAAAACACAAAAGTAGGATAGAGCGAAGTTAGTTGCAACATCTATTTATGCATCAATGATTATAGGGCATACAACCTAAAGAGGCTTGATGCTCCTTAGACAATGGGTCAAGGTTCGAGTCTTACTCATATAGAGAAGATGAGATGAAAGGAATATATGAGGCAAGAGCAAGCAACTTCCTATGCCTTACAATGAGTTTTAAAGGCCTATTTATAGGCTGAGACCAAAGGGATATTTCCCTCAAAAATCATGCATAAAGGACTTAAGAATTAACTTATATTCTATATTCGAGATCCCTATGCACCTCCATTCAACCACCTCGAGACCCCTAGATCTAGGGCCATCAATGATTGAGGTTTCTAGTCCCTTAGATGGGAAGTCGTTGCTATCATCACCCCTTGTTGTGGCGTTCGATAGGTGGTTGTGCCATTAGTTACGTAGTTCAAGGATTCGAATGTCAAAACTCCCTTAGGTCTTCATCTACTTTCTCAGGTACATTGCTTGCTAATGTTGCTAGAATGACCTCCTTGATTGTTGTAGGTTTGATAGGGTAGGCTTATCCATGTGGTGGGTGGTTGATGCAGTTGCCACATTGGTGACTATGATAGGTTGGGCCGTAAAAGTCAATTTTAACTATCAATGGCAGAAATACCTTGAATTACCTTTTATGTTACCTTCTTTTTCTAGGAATAGTTGCCACATGTCTTGGTTGATGTAAGATCCCTCTTGGTTAGTGGCAAGCCATCTCTAACTGCATCCAACACTTCCTTCTCTTATTTCCAAATGATTACCACGTGCTTGGTTAGGGATTCATCAAGGACTTCCTCTTTCTTGCATTGGCCTTCATTGACAAAAATAACACGAGTCATCAAATGGAAAATTGACGATTTGTGGGCCTTTGATTTTTCAAACCGCTTGCTTGAGACGAAGGAGTGTTGACCATTGATGAGAGATCAAATGGTCAGCATGACTTGAAGCTTCTCGTGATTGCCTATTTTAGACGAAAGAGGGTGTCGATCATTAATGATAGATCCAACAACTACCAAGAACTTGATGCTTGTCAACCCTTCTTTGTGGTCCAATATCAACACCCATCATAGTTTTTGGATTGGTCAGCGTACAAGGCTTAAGGACTTGAAATGTTCCAAAAGGGCTATGTGCACCTATGATTAGGTATTATTGACATGAGGTGGTGAAGCTCAATTTGTAGCCTTATAGTTTGAGACTAATGCTTCATGTTATTTCCTTCCCTATTTATCCCAGAGGGGCATTGGATTTATTTTACATTTATCTCATAGTGTGGTGGAGAGGATGGATGTTGGGGCTAGATTTATGAAGCTAAGAAGATGCAGGAAATACCTAGATCTGCAAGCTTACCCCTAGGAAATTCAGATTGACCCAAAGCCTCAACTTGTATTACACACCCACCAATGGAAGAGTCATTTTAGTTATCAACAAAAAGGCTCATTGACTCTTCGCTCAGTGGGGTTGAACTTCGATCTCATCAAAAGGGTTGTTGAATATAGTGTAAGCCATTGGTCACTTGGGACAAATAATGACATGACCGCTCCACCTAGGACCTCTTAGGCTCACTTCAAATCTTTGTCAGATGATCTTTGACCAAGCTTCTTGGCAAACTTGTGGTGTGGGCCATAAGGTGGTCGTCTGTATAGAAAATTCACTACAGTTACAACTACTGGGCTAAGGGATCAAATTAGCATTGCTAGGGTTTGTGAGAAATCATTTTTTATGTTATATGAAAAATATGTGTTTTTATTCATCTTACCCATTTCTAGATTCAAGATGTTGAATAGGGATAACGACTTTAAGTTTTGGAGGATCAAAGGTTGTTTTGAACTTAAGTGGATCACCTTAGTGCATTCAAAGTTTTTGGATAGAACCTAGTACACCACAATTTAACTCATAGAAACATGAATTTGATTTCACATTGCTTCAAACTTCACACGAACATCAAGTTATATAAACTTAAAGAGTAGTTAGTTTTTCGGATATCAATATATGGCACTAGAGGATGAACCATTATAAATTATTTTAAAAAATAAGCTTTTGGAATTTGTGTAGAATTTTATGGGATTTTAATTTGACAAGTTTTGCAATTTTTCCATATCATGCTTCATGTCACATGTTCAAATTATATAATCATCTTTGTAATTTTATTCAAATTATAAAAGAATAATTTTTTAAGGGAACAAGAATGCAATATATAGGTTCAAATGAAATATCATATCTAATCATTGCATTCCTACTAGCCCATTTATATTTAACTTGTTATGTTATGGGTAAGGAGGCAAAATTTCCAAGATCCATCAAGAAAATCCTCTATAAAAAGGAGTTCAATCCCATGATTTGATAAGGCACTTGGGGTGTACACCTAGATTAGTTGAATTAGGATGCTCTTAGTCATGAGGCCATTAGCGTTTATGACTCTATCACTTTTATCTTCTTGACACGGGGAAAGGAATACTTGACCATCCTAGATTAGCCATGACAATCATGTCGAAGAGATCAAGAGTTTAAACCTTCCTATGCTTCTTGCCTTTTTGGTGATAGGTATTATCAAAGAGGTGGACTATCTATTTTAATTTGTTGATGTGGCACCTTATAAACCCTATTTTCACCAAAAAAAATTGGAAAAAAAAGTTGTCTTAGTTGTACTAAGTTGAGTATGTCCTCTTCTTATCACTCTCAATCAGATGGTCAAAAAGATATTATTAATAATTGTTTGGTTATTTACATTCGTTTTTTTTCTCAAGACAAGTAATATCACTGGGTTCATTGGATATCATTATCCGAATGGTGGTATAATACTTCATACCATACATCCCTCAAGATATCCCCATTTGAAGCATTGTATGGTCAAAAATTTCCATTAATGGTAAACTATGTTTTAGAATCCTCCAAGGTTTTCCAAATAGATGATTTGTTATAGCAACGATGACTTGTGCTTCATCTTCTTAAGGATAATTTGATCCAAGCACAAAGCCACATGAAATAACAGTAGGATTCATACTGATATGATTATAATTTGTCATAAGAGATATGGTCTTTTGTGCTTTGAGATCAAAGCTTTTTAAAAAGGAGCCATGTAATGGCCGTAATATAGCCATGTCCGCTATCATTATTTTTATTAGCTTAGGCCCTAGGTTTAGATAGTCGCCCCTTGAGCATTAGGGTTTGGGTTAATGTTGATTTAATCTATAAATAGGAAGAGTTATGTGGTAGTTGAAATAATATTTTAATTTTATTCTTAATCGCTTCTCCTGTACATATAAAACTTTGTCCTCTCTAAGTGGCTAAGATATTTTTATTTATTTGAATTTGGATACTTGCACATTGAATTTGCTAACAATTGGATCTAATTTATTGATATCATTGGATATTGTTATTATTGCATTACCAGATTGCTACCGCTATTGTTGTAATTATTGAAGTTGTTTCACAACATCCAATCTCAAGAAAAAATAACTAAATCATGAAACACTAGACAAGTTTATGACTAATCAATCATATTGGATAGAAAGGGATCCACAAGGACAAGGTGAACCTTTCATTGACCATCCAAAATCTACTCCTATTATAGCTAAAATAACACCAACTACCACTCCAACAAGTTGTTGAATTTAGAGAGTGCACCATGTCTTAGATATGGGAAAGAGGCACGGTGAAAGGAGAAGTGTACAAAAAGATAAACATAGGGAATTGAACTCCCAAATGTAATACAACTAATTATTTGCTACACTAATGATCTCAATTAGAGTTAGATGTTTCTAGATGTTTCGTGCTTCTTAAAGACGTCAAATCTTGAGTGCTATGAAAAATATGATAGGAAATGCATTTTTTTGTTTGAGCAAAGTTGCTTTGTATTGGCTTTAATACCATACATGTCACAATTTGATATATACACCCCTTTTGTTTGTTTGGACAAAGTTGCTTTATATCGGCTCTAATATCATGTTGGGTTTTGAAATGCTTTATAGTGTCATTCTGCATTGCCCTCAGAACAACAACAAGTGAAGGTAGAGAATAATTTTTTAGGAACCTCTGTTATTAGTGGGAAGCTGGGGACTAATTTGGGCAAACAATTAGTGGTTAGTAAGGGGGATTCAGATTGGAGGATTTTTTAGAAACATAGAGAGGACAAGGACTTGTTGGATAGGTCTTCTAAGCTGAAAAAGAGCTCATTTGTTTCCCAAGGGAAATCCAGCGAATAAACTATTACTTCCCAGGACATCAACCATCTTAATCAGTCAAAAAAGGTCAGTAGAAATCTAAGTGAATATTTATACGTCCTTGAGGGTAGGAGAAAAATCAAAATTTTAGCTATAGATAGGAGTAGGTATCCCAAAGGAAGGTCTACTCAGCTTAGCAATGGGTTTGAGTCTTTAAATGATGTTGTTTCCCAATAAAATTTGAATTTAGTTCATGTAATTTTTGAGGAATGTCAATTCCCCCCAAAAGATGTTTGGTGAGTATTTTTTTGCATAGTGTTAGTGCTGATGTTGTGTGTTTATAGGAGTTCAAGGCTGATGGTTTTTCTCTCCATAGTTGTTTGAGTAAAAGTTGAAATAGGACTTGGTCATCTTCTATGCATGATAGAGGGTCAGGTGGGGTGGTCCTTGCTGTTAAACCTTGACTAGCTACCTCAATGGTGGAATAGGGGGAGGATCCTCAGGGTAGAATATGTTGGACTACGTTTGTTGTAGTTGGTCAGGTGATTGGTATTTGTTCTCTATATGCTCCTAACATCTCTAGTGAGTGGATGATCTTGTGAGATTGCATGCAACACAATTTACCTAATGCACATTGGATTATTGGAGGTGAGTTTAATATGGTTGAATGGGATGGGGACATAGAAGGTGGTCAGGGAGATTGTATTTTTGGTTATGAAAATAAATCCTGGAGTAGTTTGAAGGCTTTGCTTCAAAATTTTGATGCTAATTTTAGATAGAAATGTTTGGAAATAGGAGGATGGTTTACCTAGTCCAATAAGAGGAGAGGCGGTGATAGAATTATGGCCCGATTGGATAGGCTTTATGTGGACAACAATGTCTTTACATGTGTTGGTAGAGGAAGAAGGGATATTTTTGTTGACTTATCTGCCATTGGATTTGATCATTATCCAATTAGATCTTCAATATTTTTGGGAGCTACTACAATGATTGATAAGAAACTTCCATTTAAACTTAATGTTTCTCATTTAGATTCTAAGTCTTGTAGAGATCTTATCAATTGTGTTTAGAATTTGGAGCCTCGTCCAATTGATACTGGGTGGATTGGTTGGTGGGAGGCAACTATTAAACATACCGTGAAAGTTTTGTGTGGTTGGGGAAAGCTGGTTGCTAGGATAAGAAAAAGAAGATTGAAGCAGCTTAGGAAAATTTGGATAATGTTGGAAGAGCTCTTAAGGTGGATCCTTTTAATATTCAGATTTAGGAAAGAGCTGTTGGTTGGGAGCATGAGATTCATTGTTATGATGTAATTTAACAAAGGGGCATAAATTAGGAGCAGAATTCATTGGTTGTAGCAAGGGGATGCTCCCTCTCAATTAGTTTTTAGTCATATAAAGAAGAAAATTGCTTCTGAAAGAATTACTGCTCTTCACACTTTCCATGATAGGTTGGTGGAAGATGATGATGGGATTAGGGCTATTGTTGAGTAGCATTTCTAGAATATTTTATTTGCTTATCCTATGTCTTTGGAGGTTATTACTGCTAGGGATGAAACTAAGAGGAGTGTTCCAAAAAAAGTGTTCAGTTTTGAGAGTGATCGTGTTGCAGCTGCATTTTCCAAGGAGGAACTGTTTGAAGACCTTTTAAAAATGAAATATGGTAAGTCTCCGGTTCTAGATGGTATCCCAATGGAATTTTACAAAAATTTATGAGATATTGTTGGTGATGATTATACTCAAATGGTTCAGGAAATTTTTGATAGAGGTTCTCTTTCACCTGTTCTTAATCAGGGGCTTATTAAGCTTATTTCGAAGGGCAATAGGAAGGATACTATGGGGGGTTGGAGGCCCATCACCCTATTGAATGTTTTGTACAATATTTTTTCCAAGGATTTGGCTCTTCGTTTCAAGGATATTGCTGCTTAGATTGTGAGACGTGAACAAACTGGTTTTGTGAAAAAGAGATTCATTTTAGACACAATTCTCATGGCTTAGGAGACTTTGGAGTGGGCTCAAGAAAGTGGGCAAAATGCGATTATGCTCAAGATAGATTTTTATATTGTATATGATTGGGTGGATTGGTCCTTTATCTTCAATATGTTGGAATGGCTTGGTTTTACCAGGCAAGCTATTAATAAAATTTGGGTTATTTTCACTTTTACTTCTATTAAAGTTGTTGTTAATGGTAAGATCACTAATAATATTAGCCTCTTCAAGTCCATCAAATAGGGTTTCCCCCTTGCTCCACTTATTTTTGTGATTTTAGCAGATACCTTGGGTTATATGTTGGAGGAGAGAAGTTGTGCTAGTTTGATTAAGGGAATTGATACTCCTGGAGGTTCTATTTTGAATAATCATTTTGCGGATGATTCTCGATTGTCCTTTCAGTTGGATGCTTTATCCCTTACTAATGTTAAAATATGTTTGGATCAATTTTGCAAAGCTTCGGGAACTATCATTAGTGAGGAAAAGTTTGATTTTTGGTTGATTGGTGGTGACTCTCTTCCTACTGATTTTTCCTTTGGTTGGTGATGGGTGAAGAATGGTGAGATTTTTAGGTACCTGGGAACCCCTTTTGGTAAAGCTCTTTCTTTGAAAAACATGTGGAATTGGTGTCTTGCTAGATTTGAAAAAATATTTAGCTTTGAAAAAATAAACCTATTTCTTTTGCTGGAAAAGTAATCATTGTTGGGAAGGTTATTCAAGCTTGTCACCTCTACTATTCCTCTTGTTTTTTTGAAAAAATTGAAAAAAACTTGTATTAAAACAAAGATCAGTTACAATTGGGAGTAGACACATCCCAGTCGAAAACAATGAAAGCACATGATTACAAGAGAAGAGGAAGATTTGCAATGGAGCCAAATCTCTTGAACCAATACCAAGCTAGCTGAGGGAGCTGATTGGTCTATTACAACAACTTGTCGCGAAATCGCGCAGCAAACACCAACTTCACCTTTGGCCGCGAAAAAGCTACAAGTCGCGAAATCGCGACACAAGACTCCTCTGACCGCAAAAAGTCAACCTGTCGCGAAATCGCGACAACAATCCTCCCTTGGCCGTGACAAAGCAACATGTCGCAAAATCGTGACACCTTTCCACCTTTGGCCGCGATGGAGCAACATGTCACGAAATCATGACAACTTTCCTCTTTTGGCCACGACGAAGCAACATGTCACGATATCGTGACAACTTTCCTCCAGTGGCCACGACGGCGCAACACGTCGCAAAATCGTGACAACTTTCCTCCAGCGGCCGTGACGGCGCAACATGTCGCGATATCGTGACAACTTTCCTCCCTTGGCCGCGACGGCGCAACATGTCGCGATATCGCGACCAATTCCTCCAGCGGTCGCGACGGCGCAACATGTCGCGATATCGCGACAACTTTCCTCCCTTGGCCGCGACGGCGCAACATGTCACGATATCGCGACAACTTTCCTCCAGCGGCCGCGACGGCGCAACATGTCGCGATATCGCGACAACTTTCCTCCAGCGACCGCGACGGCGCAACATGTCGCGATATCGTGACAACTTTCCTCCAGCGGCCGCGACGGCGCAACATGTCGCGATATCGTGACAACTTTCCCACAGCGGTCACGATGGCGCAACATGTCACGATATCGCGACAACTTTCCTCCAGCGACCGCGATGACGCAACATGTCGCGATATCGTGACAACTTTCCTCCAGCGACCGCGACGGTGCAACATGTCGCGATATCGCGACAACTTTCCTCCAGCGACCGCGATGGCGCAACATGTCGCGATATCGCGACAACTTTCCTCCAGC
Organism: Wollemia nobilis; assembly: GCA_028583015.1. Classification (NCBI taxonomy): domain Eukaryota; kingdom Viridiplantae; phylum Streptophyta; class Pinopsida; order Araucariales; family Araucariaceae; genus Wollemia; species Wollemia nobilis. The sequence goes on from JAQPPZ010002105.1 coordinate 372,144, forward strand.
GGCCGTGACGGCGCAACATGTCGCGATATCGCGACAGCTTACCTCCAATGGCCGCGATGGCGCAACAGGTCATGAAATCGTGACAAAAACCACCCTTAGCTTTTTCTTTGATCATTGGCTCAAGGATCTTTCAAGGCCCTGCCTAATCACCTCATCTTCAATAGGCATGTCACTACTACCTCTTTCTCAGCACCCATCTTAGCCAGGAAATCGGTCGCTTTGTTTAAATCTCTGCTCACATAAACTGGAATCACATCATCTAATTCCCTCCATAATTCCTTGATTTGAGAGACCAGAATCCTCAACCTCCAAGCTTTCAACGCAAAGTTCCTCATGCAGTCTAGAGCTCCAACCAGAATTTGAGAATCGGATTCAAGAATTATCCTCCTGTGGCCCTGAGTAACTGCCCAAATAGAAGCAGATTTGATAGCAATGGCTTCTGCTTCATTATTTGTGGCTCTACCCAAGCCCTGCAGTTCCCAATAGAGCACTGATCCCTCATGATTTCGACAGACCATGCCAATTTTGGCACTACCCGGATTGCCCTTTGCAGCACCATCGGTATTGATTTTAATCCAGCCTTCAGGGGTGGTTTCCAACTGGCTCTGTCCTGTCCCTCTTGCTTTTCAACTCCCTCTTCCATTGGCCCAGGACCAACTCTGAGTTTCCTCTTTAGCGTAGACGGCAACAGTTTATGTGACTTTGCTCCAGATGACCTGCCAAACTCCATCTAGCGAGGAAAAGGTTTCTCTAAAAATTCTAGCATTTCTCTCCAACCACACTTGCCACCAAATGAAGTATAAGCCAAGCTCCCACCCAATTTGAAGAGCTTTGGATTTAAATCTACCCGCTTCCATCTTTCCCAAATATTAGTCCGATTCATGTCACCATTAACCTGGATTTTATAGTGAGAGAACCATCGCTTCCAAATCTGACGCGTGAAAGGGCACTCAAACATCAGGTGATCAGTTGTTTCCTCGTTCTTGTGGCATAAAACACATTGAGAAGGGCCGATGATTCCTCTACATCTGAGATTGTCAAAAGTGAGAATACCATTGTGCATAAACTGCCAGGCAAAAAAGTTTACTTTCGGCCAGCCCTTGGAGTGCCAAATCTTTCTCCAATCCTCAACCGGATAAGAATGGGGGGGAGGCTCTGGGAGGATCTTGTCATATCCGTCCTTCATTGTATAAACACCAAGGCTCCCATAGCCCCAAGCTAATTCATCCTCCTCGTCTCTCCCTGTGAGAAACCTTTCTGTCAAGATTTTGGTCAAGATGGGTGCCAACTCCAGGGGGATTGGAATTGGCCACTCCTCCAACCTCTTAAACTTCTTAAACTTATACTCCCCAGCTGAGAAGTGTTGAAATAACTTTCAATTTGGACCCAACCCTTGGTTTCTATGGCAGATTTTATTGGAAGTAACTCGGGGAATTCAACAATGATGGGTGGGTACTGATCCCATGAATCAGTCCAGAAGCGAGCCTTCTCCCCTCTCCCCACTTTCCAAAACAATTGGTCTTTAATAACCTGAGATCCTAGCTTGAGAGCCTGCCACACTAAGGATCCAGTACCATCCAGAGGGAAACGGCCCACCTCATTGGGGTTAACTTGACCCAAATATTTACTAGTTAGGATTCTCCTGAATAAGGAAGTTGGTTGGGAAATCCACCTCCGAGTACAACTTTCCGGCCAAGGCTTGATTATTTAACTTGGATCCTCTCGGTCCCAGCCCACCTTTTACCTTGGGCTGGGTGACTTTATCCCAGCCCACTAAGGCCCACTTTCTCTCTCCCTTAGCTCCTTCCCACAAAAACTTCCTAGCCATCCTGTCCAACTCTTTCCATATTGTAAGCGGGGCAGCCAGGATAGAAAATTTGTAGATTGGCATGGCTTGAATGAGTGAGCTGTAAGAACGTTAATCTGCCACCATAACTTAACCACTTGTGAGACCAGTGATTAATTATGTCCTTGATACACTCCAACAAATTCCTCCAAGTGTCTAATTTCAGCTTCTTGAAGTGCAAGGGGATCCCCAAGTAAACCACAGGGAGAGAAGTCCTAGTGAATCCCAGGATTTCTAAAATTATATTCTGAAGCCTTTGCTCCAGATTAAAAAAGACCACTTTGGATTTCTTGTCATTAATGACCTGTTGAGTAGCCATGAGATAGACATTAAGAGTATCCCTAATCGTTCTTGCTTCCCTGATGCTGGCCACTCCCATCAAACCAGTGTCATCCACAAACTGCAGGTGCGATAAAACTTCATCCCCCACCCTAATACCCAATAATCTGCCTTGTTGTCTTCTCCTCAAGAAAAGTCTGCCAAGACCTTCAGCCAGAATGAGAAAAAGATAAGGGGAACAGGGGATCCCCACAGCGCAGACCCGAGAAGCTCCAAAAGGTTGCGAAGGAAGGCCCTTGATAAGCATAGAGTAAGTCGGGGAAGAGACACGACTCATGATCCACTCAATCCAGCCACGAGAGAAGCCGAAGGCTGCCATCATTTTAGCCGGGAGACTCCATTCAACCCTGTCATAAGCCTTTGACATGTCCAATTTAATGAACATCCCTTTATTACCGAAAGTGTGCATTGAATGGATTGCTTCCTGAGCCACAACCACCCCATCCAGAATCTGTCGTCCCTCAACAAAGCCCCCTTGCTCAGAGGAGATAATGTTGTGAAGAAGAGGTTTTAGGCGCTCAGCCATTACCTTTGTGATTATTTTGTACAACACATTACATAAGGCAATAGGCCTATAATCTGAAATATGAACCCCCTCCTCCCCTTTTGGAATCAAGGTAATGAACGTGTGGTTTATAGCTTTAAGCATTCTCTTATTTTCTCTGGACTCTTCAACAACGACCCTTACATCTTCCTCTAAGCGAGTCCCGGAAAGCTCTGAAAGAACTCAATTGGGAAGCCATACTGGACCGGGAGTTTTACCGGTGCTCATTCCAAAGACCACGATTTTCAATTCATCCCTATCAATGGGTTTGAGGAGGGCCTGATTTTCATCCTCCGAAATAATAGCAGGTATGACAGAAATAACTTCATTTTGGGCCTCTACATCTTGAACCACACTTTCCTTAAAAAGCTTAGAAAAATAATCCATAGCATGGGAATGTATACCTGGAAGAGTATCAAAGGAATGACCGTTCTCATCTTGAAGGACCTCCATCTTATTCATCCGTCTTCGAGCACAAGCGGTCTGATGAAAGAATTTTGTATTTCTATCCCCTTCTAATAACCAGGAGGTTCTTGCTCTCTGCTTCCAATAGATCTCCTCCTGGTTGTCAATGTCCTCAACCGTTGTATGCAAGGCATCATCCTCAACTTTGAGTTGGTCAGTTATTACTCCTTCTCTAAACTATTTTTGGACCTCATCCTAGCGGGCCACCAATGGAGCTCTTTGGGCCTGGAAGTCAGTTTTATTAGAACGCCTCCAATACTTCAAGCGAGTTTTGACATATTGAAGTTGTTTGTGGATTCCGAACATTGCTCTCCCATAATCTGGGTGGCCTTCTTCCCACCACTTGTGGGATTTTCTCCCGAAGTTCTTCTTTTTGAAGCCAGAAATTCTCAAATCTGAAAGGTTTGTGATGGTGCCCCATCCTAGTCCCGCCTTCCAACAGAATAGGACAGTGATCAGAAATAGGGCCTGCTAAAATCTGAAAATTGATATTCCATTTTACAAACGCCTCCTCTGAAAGCAGAAAGCGATCTAGCTTCACCTTCCTACTATGTGGCTCCCACCTTTTATTAGTCCAAGTGAAGTTATTGCCAGGACATTTAATGTCCACTAAGTGCAAAGCCTGGACTTGAGCAATCATGAAACGGTCCCCTGGATCCAAAAGAGGTGTTCCCCCTTCCTGGTCTCTAGAAGATAATTTAGCATTAAAGTCCCCCGCTATAATCCAGTCTAGATCTTCCCTTGATGCTCGCATGTCATGCATAGCCTTCCACTACCGCCTCTGACCCTCTAGGTTTTGAGATCCATAAAAGTTAGTGATTAGAACGAATTTCGCAGAGACATTATTCCTAAAAAGAGAAGTGAGAACACCCCTCCAGGCAAGGTGTTCTATTGCAGACCATTCCAGAGAGTTCCACAGAGTAACAATCCCCCCTGAGGCACCTTGGGCAGCCACATCCATATGACCAGCACCCCTCCAAATTCTGTTGACTATTTTAGACATAAGATCCAAAGACATCTTAGTCTCTTGTAAAAGCAAAAAATCAGTATTGCTATTCTCTAATAATATTTGAACAGCAGATTGATGGGTTCTGTTGTTTAAACCCCTCACATTCCAAGATTGTATAATCATGGGTTACCCTAGGAGCAATAAGAGTCAATTGTCCTCACCGATCCTCCCATGATCAATTTGTCTCCCTGGGCTGCTAGCAGCTCCTTATTGGATCTTCTACCTGCTCCCTGAGAATTGCTATTTTTTGATCTTTTTTCTACCTGGGTTATCCCCAAAGATGGCCTTTCCCTGTTCTTCTCTGCTATCCCCATGCGAACATCCTGAGATACTATCTGCTCCTGGTTATGGACTACTAAGGCACCAGAACACACTTGGTTGTGATACCTCGGGAGGGATCAACTACCTGTTGTATGACGGGAGAAGATGAGAGGGGGAGTTGCCCGGGAACAATAGAAGTTTCCTTGAAACCCTCCAAGCCCTCCATAGATTGATCCTCTTCATCAACCAATGACTTAAAAATCTCATACCTATTGGCAGGCCTGAGATGAGATTGCTCCTTTCCCTCCTTTTTCTTTGTCCGTATTTTTCTTTGGGCTGTTCAAAACCCTCTCTCTGAGCTTCCTGGCCTTGACCGGTGCTAATAGGATCTTTATTAGGTGCAGCCTTATCCTCTTTAGGCAGGTTTGGCATTCCTGAAGGGGCCTCCATATTGGCATTCATATTAATAGGACAAAAACGGGCCAAATGTCCATGCTTGTGGCAAACCCTACATCTAAAGGGTAGGGCCTCATAGTCCAGCTGTTGAATCCAGGAAAGACCTGCCAATTCAATTTCCAACTCTGTCGGCAAAGGCTGGGTGAGATCCATCTCCACACATATTCGAGCATACACCGCCATGCTCCCTTCAATAGTGTCTCTGGCAACACCCCAGATGTCTACCAATCGAATTGCCAATCATTGCCAATACCTGCTCACCCCAGAATTCCATTGGAAGAGCATATAGTCGAATCCACACTGGGACAGCAGTAGGTTCAACACGAGGATCGAATCCTACCCTCCATGGTTGAACAAATAGCCCTGTCGGGCCATGGTTTTTCTTCTCCGACTCGAAAGCCTTATTTCTATCGGCCAGAGCCGAGAAGCTGACAATAAAATAACCATTACTAATAAACCACAATGAATACTCACCGTGGGGCTCCCGGTTCAGCGGATCCAAGAATGCGAAAGCTCGGGGAAGGGCGAATACCCATGAACTTGCAGATTAAATCATGGTTAGCTCTATAGAGGAGTCGACTCTTCAACCATGTTGGGCTCAATGACGATTTTTGGCCTGGATTCGGCCTGCGGCAAACAACCATTCACACGACGTGCTTTGAAGACCTATTCCCAGCAGTCGTGAAGAGCTTTTTATATGCCATCTTTTGGGCTTCGGCATTCTTCGGAGGAGAATCTTCTTTAAACAAATCAGCGTAAGAGCTGGTACTTCCTGGAAAAGGAGCCGGAGAAGTCCCCATTGGACCCTCCTGGGGCACCGATCGAACCTTCAGATCCACCGTACCCCAAAGACACTTCTGCAAGCCAGCAGAAGCCAGAGATTTTTTGAAAATCCAGAAACCCTAGTTCAGAGAAAAAAATTGCCAGATAATTTAAATATTATTACCCCAACACCAATTATTCACTACTTTTAAAGTGGAAAAACTTTAAATTCCTACTATTCCTCTTGTTGGTTGTCTAATGCTTCGCATTTTGGAAAGCTTGGAATACTTATTCAATGGTTTTTATGGTCTAATTTTTATGGATAAAAGAAAATGCCCTCTATTTCTTAGATTTTTTGCATTTTTCCCAAGGATGAAGGAGGTTTGGGTTTGTTGGATATCTAGATGCAGGATAATATTTTGGCTGTGAAATGGGTGGTTAGGGCTCTAGAAGAGAATGAAGCTTGGCGGAATATTTTTTGGTTCAAAATTTAGAACGCTCAACATGTTGAAGGTTTAAAATGAGCTTTTCATATTGAGGACATTGTGGGCCATCCCAACAAGTTTAAAATAAGAGGTTGTATTCTTGTTAAGAGGATTTGGGAGGCTTGGAAGACTATTGGTTTAGCTGTTTACTAGGCTTATATGGAAGAATGTAGGGGCTGGGTTCTTTCGTATAGGTCTATTTGGGTTTGGAAGAATAATGGGGTATACTATTCATAACTTCCTCACCTCAGATGTAAGAGGCTAATTAAAAAAGGGATTGTAAAATGGTCGGATCTTTGGGATTCAAGGGTTGGAGGTTGGGTCAAGTGAACTGATTTATATAGTAAGTTTAAGTTGAAATCTTCTTACAGAGATGCTATTATGCAAATTCAATTTTTTCTTTCATCCGAGAATCATTTTAAATTAAATGGTGGGTTTCCAGGCCCCATATGGCACAACTCGCATTGGAGTTTTCATGGTATTATTACTTCTTATAAATTTGGCAAGATTTATAGAGCTCTTCTACCTAAGATTTCCTTGCATATTGTGTTGAATAGGCATTGGGGGATTGTTTGCCTTGAAAAGAAATGGAAAACGAGACTTGCCCATATATGGAAGTTCAGGATAGCTCCTCAACTAAAAGTCTTCTTCTAGTTATTAATTTTTTAGGGTATTCACTATAAGGCTAGATTGGAAAAATGGATGAGGATTTTAGATCAATGCAGTAGCTATGGAAGGAAGGAAACTGTCAAACATATCTTTCGGGACTGCAAAAATTTAAAGAAAGTTTGGAAGAACCTCGAGTGGACATATTTCCCTATTCTTGGGGATCGGTTTAGCTGGAAAATGGTTTTGTTTGGTGATGATTTTGGCTGTCCTCAACATCTGTTGGGTGTGTGGACTACCATTAGAGTAGTAACTATATATGCTATATGGAGGGCCAGGTGTAGTTTGGTCTTCAAGGATGAAGCACTCAATGCTTTAGGGATTGCTTCTAGGGCTGTTATTGATATCTAGGATCAATGTAGAGCATTTAAGAGGCTGATGATGAAAGACATTAAGGATTGTTTTGCTCAGGATAAATCTGATTGTTGGATGTCCTTGAGTAGGTTTTTGTAATATTTGTATCTACGATGTATTATGAATTATTTTTAGTAATATAAGTAGTATTTATTAAAAAAAATATTTTAAAACATACATTCACCACAATCCTATGCAAAAAATAAAAAATAGCAAAATAAAAGAGCATATAAACAAAAATAGAAAAAGAGATAACAAAATGAATAGAGATAATCAACAAAAGGAATAGGAGGTGGTTGCCTGTAGACACCCCTTTGATTTAACATCCAAAATTAATTCAATGGATCAATCATTTGGGGGTATTTATAGTGATACCTAATCCCCAATTACATGTTAAACCAAAGGTTATATAACTTGAGTTGAAGGTTGAAAATTTTCCATCAACCTACTTGGGTATTCCTTTGTCTCATAAAGGAAATAAAAAGGAGCTTTGAACCTCTTCTTTGGATAGAATGAAAGTTTTTTTGGCAGGTTGGAAATGTAAGTTATTAACCATAGTGGAAAGAATACAATTCTAAAGACGACATTGAAATCCATCCCTACTTATTTATTGTCACTTTCAAGATTGCTTATAGGTATAACATTAGAAATTTAAAATTCAAAGATACTTTATTTTGAAAGGATGCAAGGAAAAACATAGGTTTTCTCTTTGTAAGTAGGATAGGGTTTGAAAAAAAAAGAATATTGGAGAAGTAGGCTTATGGAATTGTAGACTTATGAGTTTAGCATTAGATGTAAGACTTGGGTGGAGATTATATAGAGATCAAGGAAAGAACTAAAAAAATGTTACAAAATATATAGGTTCTCTTCATGCAATGAAATTATATAGGAAAATAACCCTACCCAAAGGATCACCAACATGGAACTTCATATGAGATAATTTGTAATTAATCAAGAAAGATATTATATGGTCAATAAATTAGGGGAATTATATATATTTTTGGTCTGATGCTTGGTTGAAGACTTTTCCTCTTATATTTTATTAAAAATAGAAATCATTGGCTTGGGTATGCCTAGCTTGTAAAGGTATAAGTGTCAAAGATTATATTAATGTGAGTAACAACTCAAGATCATGGATTTCTATTAATAACTCGTTTGGATGTGAAGAACTTAAATAAATTGTAGATGGGATTTAAAATATGCTTCAAGAGTTTTAGTTGTCAACTATTACACAAAAGGATGAGTTGGTTTGGAATCTATCAAAAGAGGTGGATACTCGATCATGTTGGGATATGAGGATTTAGAGCAATCAAAATTTCCTACTCCTAAATATTTTTCTTAGAAAAATGTTTGGTAATTAGAGGATCCCCCTAAGGCCTTAAAATTACTTTGGTTAGTAGTTCAAAGTAATATTATTATAGGAGAGAGTCTACAAATAAAAATATATCATGGAGCCTTAAGACGTGTATTGTATGAGGACTTAGAAACATCAAATCATTTACTTCTTCATTGTCCCTTTTCTCACACCATTTAAGGGTACTTTTTAAAAAATATGAAAATTTACTAGGTAGCTCCATCAACATTGAAAGAATTGATGAAATGTTGGATTAACTATTTCAAATATAAAACATTATGTATTTTGTGGAGTATTGGTCTTGTCATTATTTGTTGAAATATAGACAGGATTAAATAAAATCGGATGGCTGGCATTGATTTATTTATATAAATATATATTTATTAAATATATATAAAATATCATTATTTAAATAAATATATAATAAATATATAAATATATATAAATAATAGATAGAAATGGCGAGAAAGCTAGGATGGAGGAAAAATGACTATGTTTTGGTGGTGGAAATGGTGGGAAAGCATGGATGGAGGACAAGTGGCTAGATTGTGGTGTCTATAATTTTGACTAACTTTGAGGGTGGGATTGGAAATATCAAATCATGGATGACCCTATACCACCAAGCAACATATTATTCTACTAACTCATCATCAAATTTTCATAGATTATATAGATCCAGTAGCGATGTTATCTTTTTTATATTGATGGAGAAATGCTCAAGAAATTGATTGGTCACTTGCTCAAACATAAATAGGTTGTGTTGAGGAAGGTTATTCAACCAATCGAGTGCCTGACCACCAAGAGATAGAGAAAATGTATGGAGCATAAGTTCATCACTATCTTGAAACAAGTAGTAAGCATATCGATAATTGCAAAAGTGCTCTTGAGGATTCTCTTTACCATTAAATTTATCAAACTTAGGCATCTCATACTTGCATGGGTATTGATGAAGGATCATCAATGGGTGAATGGGGTCATTGCATATTTGACTATAAGGTAGTTATTGTGGTCTATAACCATTAGTTTGCAACTCCAGGTTTTAAGTTGTTCCCTCATAAGATGCATTGTGGTAGGGAGGGCTCACAATGTATGAGTGGAGAGAACAATTTGTTCTGCAATAGGTCATTCAAAATAATAATTATGGATACCAATAGAATGATGTGGTGGTGATTGCACATAATAATCAAGTGAAGGTTGAGTATGATATTATGTGGGATTTATTTGAGATGAAGAAGGCATTTGAGATGAAGAAGAAGACTAATTTGGATTGTTAGGAGCTTGATGTTGTGCTTGAGATGGTGCATGTTGATTTTTTGAGTTGGAATTTCTAAGAAAATCTGATCAGACCCTTTAACAGATGCATGATATGGATTCTAAAGATAGTTTTGATTGACCTATTGAATAGGACCTTGGGTTGACATATATTGATACGTGGAAGGCCACTCGTACTAATATGGAAGGAAAGGGTGAAAAGACGACATTGTGTACATGATTAAAGTCTATGTTGAAGGTAAATTGAAACCACTTTGAACTAAAAGAGGGATAAAAGTGAATGTAGGAATTTGAGATGAGGGGTAAGTGGTGTAGACACTTACCTAAGAAGATGCAAGAATATGATGTTGAAGCTTTTGAGAAGTTTGTGGATAAGAAGAATAGATAGGAGGATTTTGGATAAGTTGAGAAAATTGAGAATGGATTGATATTTGTGTATAACTAGAAGAAGGGGCCTGTGTGCTAGTGGTAAATTAAATCTCAAAATTATGCCCAAGTTCAAAACCTTATTATTGTCTCTCTTACATAATTTTTATACATATGATGCTCATCATGGTAAGTCTTAAGTGCAAAAAAATAGGTGGTAACAACGTGACATGATTTGAACATATATGGAAGAGTCATTTACAACAATGGCATTAAATAAGAGGATATACTTTGATCTAGGGTAAAATGAAATTGTCCAAAAATTGGATTTATCAAAATTAATTTTAATGATACTTCAAAAGAAAATCCCAAAAAAGTTAGTGGGGATGGTTTTTTTCAAATAATAAGGACAAATTCTCCTCACTTACTTAGAATCATATGGGGTTTCAACTAACAACTATGTAGAGGCTAGGGCACTTCATGTAGGAATTAAAATTACAATTGAAAAAAGATGAAAATATATTTCAATTGAGGAGGATTCACAAATTATCGTTAATGTTATAAATAAAAGTGAATGTGGGGATTGGATAAAAAATATTATTATTATTGATATTCATCATTTATTATATGAGGCAATCTCTTAGAAATGTGAGCATATCTATAGAGAAGGAAATCAGGTAGCTAATAATTTATCAATCACAATGTTGACCTTTGTCTTGGTAATATTTAAATTTTAGAAGGAAACTGGTCGAGTGACATTTTATCTCTTAATAAAAATGATGTCAAGGAGCTAATGTGAAAACATAGCACTTTGAGGAAGATGAATATATTTGATAGAAAAAAATGAAAAGTATATATGATAAAAAGGCAAGCTAGATATGGTTTAATTGACCAAACAACAAATGTAATATTTTGATATTTTGATGGGAGTGGTTCCCAATAGAAGCACCATTTAGCTAATTAAAAAAACCATTACTTGAAGGTTAAACTACAATGTAATAAATTTATAAACCCTGTAATGAAGGTTAAGCATAGAGGTGGTTTAACAAATATCACTAGGGGTGAATACATCAAAATTACCCATAGGCTTACATAGCACTTTCTCATAGGCTACATCAAGAGTTCCCGTAGGCACTACATCATTGTCGACCTTGGTCTAATAAGGTCATATTAAAAATATTTTAACAAAACCATTAGTGGACACCCATAATTTTATCCCTAAATTCAAAACTAAAGAACATGATGAAAAATAATTACTCTTAGAAGTAAAGACATTGAAAATATTTTATTCAATCCCCATTTTCATTTAATTCACTTTTGGATCTCTAAAAGATTTGATTGCAATCAATTAATCATGCATATTAATCTTGTAATTTTAAGAACCATTGGCTGGATCATCTCATTCTTAATAATCACTTCTACTATGTATTTTACCATGTGGATAGGTATTGTTGTATACTCATTCTTTTGTTTATCCCCAATTATGATGTCTTCACTTGCACTTAAGACTTTCGTATATGACTTTCCTTACTACCTAGATTTTCGTCATGAAAATCCTTATTTATTTTAAATTTTTTAAGGATGTCGAATAATATTTCTAAAAATGAGGTTTCAACTCATGTGCTGGCATTCCATCTCTACTCATTCTCGAATTTGAAAGTCCACATTTTTAACCACTTGAAATCATACCATTTGATGAGAATGATTTAAAAAACATATGGATTCCTTTGGGGGACACTTCCATCAAAATAAAAATTTATTAAGTCAATTAAACCATATCTAATTTATATTTTTATTAAAGAAATTCTTTATTTGCCTTTTTATCAAAAATATTCTTCATATCCCTCAAACTACTATGTTTTTGAAATTGGCTCCTTAACATCATTGTCATTATAAAATCTTGCTCAACTAATTGCATTCTAAAATTTAAATTTTTCCAAGAGAAAGATCAACATTGTGATTGGGTAAATTATCTACTAGTATTTTCCTTTTCTATAGATACTGATAATTCCAATATATTGCTTCTAATAATAGTTGATGCACATACAAAATAATATTATATTTCATTCAATATCCAAGTCCATTGTTATCGATGACATTAATAATATCTGCATCAATCCATGCCACACCCTAAATTTAATATCTACCCTTAGATGTGCTTTAATCTCAGCCACACGATTAGTGTCGTTGAAACCCTAGCATGCCCTAGGTTAGATTATAAATAGGAGCCATTTTGATGGCTCAACCCCTAAGTGCCTTAAGTCTTTTTGAAGTTTTTAAATTCCTTGAGTTCCTAAAATCCCTAAGTCTCCAACCAAGCCTTTTGTGCCCTAATCCCATTCCATCCACCATATTCCTTATTCCCTCGCTCACCATCACCATCATCGCATCCCTCATCTTCACTAGATCTACCTTCATAGAATCCTCCATCATCCGCTAAGCACCTTCGAGCACTTTCTATCAATACCAAGCACCTATGGGCACCTCCCTACTAGACTCGCAGTGCCCACAAGCATTTTCTATAGCTACCAGGCTCACGGGTGTTTTACGTAAGCCCTTCTGAAAGCCTCCTACCTTCGAGCGATGCTAGGGCACACCTTCACCATCGACCTACAATAGATCCAATCATCAAAGGACAATCAACAAGGAGCAAGGTAAATCAATTATTTCTTTTATTTTAATTTCAATATCTTTAGATTTGTATGCAATTTTATTTATCAATAGCTAGGGTTTTATTGATATCTGAGGGTCTCACATAGTGGAGCCCTCATAGTTATTACTAACTCCCTATTATTATTTTTATGTGTGTAGATCTGGAGATTCATCAACATTGGATAACTGTTTAAGCTGGAGTGGCCTGGCTCAATGGATATCTGAAGCCCACTCAACTCTGTTGGGAGCAAGAACGAGTTTTATAGACACCATAAGCATTGTTAGCTAGGGTTTCGGAGAACCCTAGCATTATTGTATTTATTGTATCTGAATAAACTATGTAAAACCCCTATTTGGGGTCACATTTGATTGTACTCAGATCCCCCAACAATAATAATATCAGATCTATTTCATTGTGCAATTTCTTGTGTTATGTGGTTTATTCATTTTTAGTTAGTTATATCTGGTGTTTCATTTTTGTCTTCACAAATGGTGATCACGGTGGGACCCCCTAAGGGTTTCATTTTATGATTTATCTTGAATTCTAACTTGTTGTTTGTTGTCCTATTTTGTAGATTTTTAGAAGTGTAAATCATGCATCTTTCATTGGATCTAGGGTTTCTGAAAGTTTGTAGAAGTTGCAGAAAGAGCGTGAAATGCCCAATGACACTCGAAGGTCATTCAAAAATACCTAGAGGTGTTCAGAGGTCATCCAAAAATGCCCAGGTGCATTTCCAGAAATGCCCAGGTGCATTTTATGATGATTTGGAGCAAATACGTAGGTTGTCCAGTAAGTTTACTATCTAAAATCTAAGTTTCTAGTTTTTACGTATTTTGGGTTATTTACTATATTTTTCAGATTCTAAGCTTAAAATGAACAATCATTAAATAATATAGAAAATGAACTCATTCTAGTTTGCATTTTAGGTTTGCATCCATTCACACATTCTAATTAGGGTTTCTATTTTTAATGTATTCACAAATATAAAATGTTGCATTTTGTTTGCATCTGAATTGAGAATTGCATAACATAGTATTGCATTTTAGGGTTAGAAACACCTTCTTTTGTTTATCTAAGTAGGAACATCATTAGGGTGCCAAAAGTATCCCTACCAGTTGGGTGATTCCAAGCAGAGGGGTGGATGAACCCTCCGATTGTTATTTAGATAGGGGGTCTTAAGCGGTGTACTTCACACCCTTTGGAGAACTTGGCATTCTCTTGTTGGATTCTAATTTAGATCTATGAAATTAATTATTTCTAACATTGTTTGTACACATTAGTAAACAAAAACTTTAAAAGGAATTCACACACAACACATTTCACTCAAAATAGTAGTGGTTGGATTTCATCACCAACCATTGCTTGAGATTTGGTGATGGTGGCATTCATCTCCATCCACCAATCTCTACCCATAGAAACCATAGGATACCCCCGAGCAAACTTGTTGGATTTCATCACCAACAAGAATCTCATTGCCCTATCTTCACCATAGATTTTACCTTTGTTTCATTAAGTAAGATTAGAACATCAAAACACACAAGACTGACACATAAAATGAATACACATTAAAAGGAGATAATCAATGAACAAGGTAAGCCACATTGGTTGAAACTTAGCATTGGTTGTTTGTTTCCTTAAGAATTTTAGTTTTTGTGTTACATTTGGTATTTTAATTTGTATCTTGATTTATTTTGCTTATGGTATTAACTAGAAATCAAAAGAAATCTATAAGTCAAGATAACTTAATGGAACCTTCATCCACCTTCCCCACCACTTATGTGGTAGATTCCCTGAATGTGACACAGGCAGATTTATCTACAGGTCCCTCACATTCTTTACCATCCATAGCCTACCATATGGCCATGCCCCAAGAGGAGTCAACCTCCCCTACCATTGACAACCACATTACCCATATAGACATGGCAAGAGTAGAAGCTTTCATGAAGTCTTCTAATTATGTCTTAGAGTCTATTCCCAATTCACCTAGACAGGATTCTACTTTACAGCAAGAGCCTATCTATTCCCAACCCCCATCCACCTTTACCTAGGTGTATACTAACCCTCTTTTTGAGGCATCAGTTGCACCTTCATCCCATGCATCCATTCCCCAACCTTCATGTGCTCCTAGCACCTCATATACCTCCACTTACACCAACCCCTTGTATGAGGCACAAGTCAATGTTGCTTCACAAGTTCCAACCTCACAAGTTGCCATACCTAGTGTAACTTGTACCCAAGCCACATCTTCCATACCATCTACCTCCATACCCTTAGCCTCTGATAGAGATATTAGTGAGGCATGGGAACACCTAAACAAATTGCTTAGACAACATCAAAATGCTCAACAACAAGTACAAGCAAACCCTAAGCCCTTACATAACTCTACTCAGACTATCCTTGTCAACCAGGGTCCATCATGGGCACCATAATCTTCTATGGTTTCTATCCCTATTCCCCCATCAAGCCATACCATTACCCATCCTATTCCCATTGGCCAACCTAGCCATAACCTCCATCCATCAACATCATTCCATAATTCTCCATATTTTCATCAACAATCCCCCATTCATCATATTCCATCCAATTCACCTAGTCATCAATACCAATCTCCTCATCATTTAATCACTCCACAACATTTCTCCACACCACCACAAACTCATCAGGTAATTCAGGGCTTTCACATTCCTAAGGAAGACCCTCGAATTAAGGCCATGCAGAAACAAATAGATCAATTGATGCAATTTACTCCTAGTTTTTCAAACCAGAAACCAACCTTACACCAATTGATCAATCAACCAATTCATCCTTCGGTACCATCCCCACCATATCCAATAGATTTTACGATACCCAAGTTTGAAAAATTTAAGGGAACTGAGGATCCCAAAGAACATGTGAGCACCTTTGTTCATGCATGCTTTAGAATTCAAGATGATAATGCTCTCATGCTTCAAAATTTTCCTCAAACATTAGGAGGGGATGCCATAGAATGGTACAATCAATTGCCAAGCCATAGTATCTATACTTTTGAGCAATTGATTGATCAATTCTTTGATCATTTCATCCTAAATGTTAAAAATAAGATCTCATTATCTGATGTCTATGCTTTAAGGCAGCATGATGATGAATCTATCTATGATTTTAAAAACCGTTGGAGGGTTATCATCACTAAATTGCCATTCACCCTACCAATGGATGAGCTAATTAAGCTATTCACCAAGAGTTGTTTAAAACCTATCTCTTGGATGCTCCAACTATGAACTTATCAATCATTTGAAGAAGCTTTAGCTCAGGCTAGTGTCATTGAGGATATCAAAATCCAAGAAGGCATATTAAAGCCTAAGAAGAAAGAATGGCAAAACAAGGGCCAATACAAAAGCAACTATTCAGGCCAACAAAAATCAACATAGGCTACCCCAACCACCCAATCCAATCAAGTCAATCAAGTGGTCATGAGCCAGCCGGTAATGGCTCAACAACAACCTATGCAACAAACACCACAACAAATTTCATATCATGTGGTCCCCTCAACAACACAAGCCCCAACAGTTCAAAACATAGTGCCAACTATGGAAAACCATCCCCGATGATAGTCTATCCGAAAAAATCACCAATATACCCCATTAGATGAGTCATATGCCTCTCTTTTTAGAAGGTTGTATGAGACAAATAAACTTGCTTTGCCCGAAATTAGACCAGATGATCCCACCAGACATGGTAAAAATTATCGAGAATACTTATTTTACCCTTATCATAGGCAAAATGGGCATGACATCAACAATTACCATGTGTTTAAAAATGTAGTCCAAGACCTTATTGACTTGGGGGCGATCAAGCTTGATAATCCCCTCGCTCAACAAAACCAAAACCTTGGTATATTTCAAACACCACTTCCTCATCATGAGGAGGTGCAACCAAATGTAGAGGGAGCTAACACTAAAACTCCCCCTAACCAAGTCAATCACATTCAACAATACCAAGGGTTTGTGGGGGCCATTCATGTGGTCACTAGAGGTCAAAGGAATAACCAACAAAGGCAACCACCTCAAGCAAGTGTGTCACAACCTTCTACATTGCCACCCATCCAAGTTTCCCCTAATCCTTCATCACCTATCCATATCCCTAGCCAATCGAATCCACCAAATCCACCCATCAATCATCCACCTCGACCAATCATCTCATTGAGTAGCCAGCTAACTACAAGTTTGAAAATGGCTTCCACCAAATTATCGATTTATGAGCTAATCCAACAATCTCCCCCACATCATGAGGCATTAATGGATATTTTAAAATCCATCAAATTGCAATCACAAGATCCTAATGCCTTCAACAACTTTGTGGGGAGCATCCAAACATGCATGGAGCCTTCCATCACATTCTATGACTTTGAGATTAAGCCAATCTCATCGGAATCAGTAGACCCTCCATTGCATATCATGGCTCTAATTGACAAGAAGCCTTTTAAAAGAGTCCTAATTGATACCGGTTCCTCTATCAACATCATCACCACATCCACTCTTCATCATTTGAACCTTCCTCCATCTCACATCACTAAGTCATCCTTCACCCTCAAAGCATTCAATGATGCTTTGTGTTCCATAGTTGGCACTATCATTTTACCCATCGAAGTAGGGGTTAAAATATTGCACATAATGTTCCACATCTTGGAAGGATCCATGGTATACAATGTACTCCTTGGAAGACCTTGGATGAGGGAAATGAGATGTGTCCCTTCAATACTACATCAATGTTTGAAATATGTTCATGAGGGACAGGTACATTGCATACCGATGGATGTCGAGCCATTTAAGTATTGCAATTTCATCTCAAATCCTTATGAGTCCATGCTCCCTTCCACTCATATTTTTCTTTCACCATCATCCAATCCATCCACCACTTCACCAATCTCTTCATCAAAGGATCCCATTCCTGAAGAGCTCCCTATCACCAAACCTCATCAAACTTCCACATCCCCATCATCTTCATCAGTGACTACATGCACATGTGGTCACAATCAGTCCACATCATCAACATCATTGCCATCCACTTCATCATCATCATCCACTCAACAACCTTCCCAATCCAATCCATCACCATCACCTAATGTTTCACAAGTCGAATTGATAGATTGTGAGATACCTCCATTTCCACCATTTCTTGATCCATCACCTGACCATGATCCTCCCATGTCATCCCAAGTCGAGGTCCACCTCACTAATCCTGGTATTGGTGAATACGTGGTCCAAGACATCACCATCACACCCCTCACCATCCCTAGTGCTAAGGATTTTGGTCACCCACGTGACCCACCTTTAGCAATAGGAGTAGTCTATAACATGGGTTCAACTCCAAATAGCATAAATTTTGTATATGGGGGGATTGATTCTTCATCAAGTCCAACACCCATAGAGGAACCCAAAGAACCACAACTTGCCAATATTCCAAACATGATGGGATTTCCATCTCGATATTTCCACATTGTCAATTGGCAAGGCCATGGCCTAGGATTGCATGAACAAGGAGTGCATCAACCTATCGATGTTCCATATCAAGAGGTGCATGACCATTCAGGTCTAGGCTACCACCCACTTTCTACCACCTCTTCTCTTGAACAAGCCTTCCAAAGGCTTAACCTCAATTCAAGAGAAGAAGCCCTCCATCCTGATAATTATGATGAGGAAATCTATGAAGAATTTAAACTTATGTCGATAATTTTAGATGAATCTAAAGAAGAATCGGAGCCCATCATTCCCCATTCTAAACAAGATGAGTTTTATCTCAACATGTTCCCCATCCATGAGCCCATATTTCACTTGCTTCTTCCACAAGAGTGAGCTACCCCTACCGGTGAACCACCACCTCCATTCCATTAAGCCATTCCATAAGCCAACTTGTAACATATGTACATAAAACAAAAATAGTGGTTCTCACCACTACCAAAAAATAAAAATCAAAAATCAAAAACATGTTTTCTTTCTTTGCATTACATATGTAAATATACCATTTAATAAAATATATTTTGTGTTGCTTGTTGTTGTTCAGGTTAACCAAGCCCATAGCACCGATCCCTAGGTTCCATCCATTCCATCCAACCTTGTCCACCTTGCCCATAAGTCAACATGAATCCTATTGATTTATTCACCCCGCTCCATAATCCATACGATCTGGCTAAGCCAATTCCAATTGACATAAGCCTTATTGATATGGATCAGATTTCCTCACCTCCAACCTTTGCCAAATTTGTCTTGTTCGAGGAATTGTTAAGGGCTTCCACCAACTACATTCCTCCATCCCCTCTACCTTCACCTTCACCTTCACCTTTGGATCCTAAGGTTTTCTAGGAAGAAATAGATGAGGATAAGCCAAAAGAGTTTGATGACATCTTAGATGATATTCATATGATCCCTACACCCCATCAACTTGAGGAAGGTTCCCACATGTCTATTGAAGATACTATCGATGTGGACCTTAGTTCAGATAAAGACAATCCCCAAATTGTCAAGCTTGGCAAAATTTTATCACCCGATGAACAAGAGCAATTTATTGCTCTCCTCAAGAGGAAAAAGGGCATATTTGCATGGTCCTATAAGGACATGCCCGGTCTTGACCCTAGTTTGGTTGTCCATAATCTCACCTTATAACCTGATGCTAAGTCGATCAAACAAAAACTTAGGAGAATGCATCCTACCATGGCCCTCTTGGTAAAAATAGAGCTTCAAAAACTCTTAGACATGAACTTCATAGTTCCTATCAACTATCCTGAGTGGCTTTCAAACATGGTACCCATTCGCAAGCCTAACAGGGTGATACACGTATGCACTGACTTTCGAGATCTCAACAAAGCGTGTCCTAAGGATGACTTCCCTCTCCCAAACATTGATACTCTTGTCGATACCTACACTGGCCATGAAATGCTTTCACTCATGGATGGTTTTTTAGGATACAACCAAATTCGAATAAATCTTGATGACCAACACAAAACAACATTCACTACACCTTGGGGAACTTTTTGTTACAAGGTGATGCCCTTTGGCCTCAAAAATGCAGGTGCCACTTATCAACGTGCCATGACATACATTTTCCATGACTACATGCATAAGATTATCGAAGACTATGTGGATGATCTCTTGGCTAAATCCAAAACTCGACAAGAACATATTGGTGTATTGGAGAAAGTTTTTGATCGACTCCTAGAGCATAATGTAAGGTTGAATCCCAAGAAATGTGTCTTTGGTGTTACCTCGAGCAAACTACTAGGATTCATTATCTCCAAAAGAGGCATTGAGGTGGACCCTAACAAGGTCAAGGCTATCATGGAGATGCCTCCCCCAACTAACTTAAAGGAATTGCATAGTTTACAAGGAAATATTCAATCAATCCATCATTTTATTGTGCAACTTTCTGACAAATGTAGGCCATTCAATCACCTACTACAAAAGGGGGTGCCATTCTCTTGGATAGATGAATGTCAAAAAGCCTTCGATGACATTAAGCAATACCTAGCTTCTCCACTAGTCTTAGCTCCTCCTCATCTAGGGGTCCCATTTTATCTTTATATCTCAGCAATGGACTTTGCATTAGGGACAATGCTTGCACAAAAGAATGAACAAAATTGAGAGCAAGTTGTCTACTACATTAGTCGAACATTGGTAAGCTATGAAACTAAATACGCTTATGTAGAAAAATTGTGCTTAGCAGTGGTTTTTGCCACTAAGAAACTTTGACATTACATGCTTAGCCACACAACTTATGTCATAGCTAGAGAAAATCCTCTGTGTTACATGATGTCCCGCACTTACAATAACACCCGCACCGCTAAATGGATAATGCTCCTCACTGAATTTGACTTGGAATTCATAAGCCAAAAATCCATTAAAGGTCAGGTAATAGTCGATCAACTTGTGGAAGCTCCACTACCTAGTGATCATCCTTTGATTATTGAGCTCCCAGATGATTCGGTATTTGCTATCACTGAGCAAGAAGAAGATGTCATTCCGGAGGAAGACGTCGATATCACATTATTCTTTGATGGCTCTAAGTGCATGAAAGGTCAAGGTGTTGGAGTCGTATTTCACACACCACAGGGGGTACCTATCCCCTTGTCATTCAAACTAGACTTCCAATGCACAAACAACACTGTAGAGTATGAAGCCTTAATCTTAGGTCTTCAATCAGCTATAGCTATGAGCATTAAGCGTATTAGGATATTTGGTGATTCTCAACTTGTCGTCAAGCAAATCAATGGAGAATACCAATGCAAAGAACCTACCATTAAGCTTTATCATGAAGTAGCAATGAAGTTGCTCTCTAAGTTTGATTGGTATGAAATCAATAGCTTGCCATGTTCGACTAATAGATTTGCAGATGTGATGGCCTCCCTTGGATCATTGATTCCAAAAGATTCATTTGGAGAGGTACAACCCCTTATCATTTCAATGGTCTCTAAATCTGCAATTTTCTCGTGTTGAGTCAAAATATGAAAAGGATGTTTGCTTTATCCAGTTGGATTCATATGAGCCTTGGTCGAGCCAAATAGTAGCCTTTCTCAAGTTTGGAACACTCCCATATGATATGTCTCAAACTGCCAAATGCACTTTCAAGAAAAAGGTAGCTCATTTCATTCTTTTGGGGGATGTGTTGTATAAACATGGTTATGATGGAGTCCTCCTTCATTATCTCGAGGCTAGTGAGGCTCAAAGAGCCATAGATGAAGCCCATGATGGTACTTGTGGTGGTCATTTTAGTGGAATGGCCATTGCAAAGCGTATTCTATGCATGGGTTATTATTGGCCCATAATGGAACGTGATTGTTGCACATATGTCAAACATTGCAAAAAGTGTCAAGAACATGCTAATTTAACTCATGTACCATCACAAGCCTTACAACCTATTCAAAGCCTTTGGCCCTTTTCACAATGGGGTCTAGATCTAATTGGAAAAATTTCACCTCCTTCCTTGAGACAACATACTTTCATCATCACAACCACTGAATACTTCACAAAGTGGGTTGAGGCAATTCCTCTAACCAACACGATAGGACCTAGAATTGTGGAGTTTATACTCCATCATATCATTTGTCATTTTGGTATCCCCT
The DNA here is from genome assembly GCA_028583015.1 of Wollemia nobilis. Taxonomy (NCBI): domain Eukaryota; kingdom Viridiplantae; phylum Streptophyta; class Pinopsida; order Araucariales; family Araucariaceae; genus Wollemia; species Wollemia nobilis. The sequence continues at coordinate 394,067 of JAQPPZ010002105.1, forward strand.
CAAAAATCATTTCAGACAATGGCAAGTCTTTCAAGAACAAGGATGTTCGAGCACTTTACGAGAAATATAACATTCAACATAGTTTCTCGACTCCTTATTACCCACAAGAAAATGGACAAGTTGAAGCTTCCAACAAGACCTTAATTGCTATTCTCAAGAAACTTGTCAAAGAAAATCATAGAGATTGGCATACACAAATTCCCTTGGCATTATGGGCTTATCGAACAAGCATCCACATGCCTACAGGGGCAACACCATTTTCATTGGTCTATGGAGCCGAAGCAATCATACCTCTTGAGCTCGAGATCCCTTCCTTGCAAATTTCTTTGTAAGAATTCATAGATGATGACACTGCTAGACAAGCACATCTTGACCAACTCACACTTCTTGATGAGAGGTGAGTCAATGCTTTAGAGCATTTACGAGTTTATCAAGACCACCTCAAACGTGCTTACAATGCCAAAGTTCATCTACATGAATTCCAAGTAGGAGATCTTGTCCTTAAAGAGAACCAACAAAACACCAATGCATTACCACATCTTCATGATAAATTCATGGCTAATTGGTTAGGTCCATACATCGTTACACAAAGAGTGGGTAATGGTACTTATAGACTTACCAGTCTAGAGGGAGAGGAAGAATCCGAACCACTTAATGTTATACACTTGAGAGCATTCTATGCATGATTTGATTACTATATATGTATATATACATGGCTAATACACAAAAATATTTGCATACACTTCATTCATAACATTGCATTTCACTTGCATTCACATTCCAAAAACAATGCATTCACCCACATTTCATATTGCATTTCACATTTCATAAAATTGCATGTCATACATTGCATTCACATTCCACATTCTACATTTCATATAGGGATCATTTATTAAGTTCAAGGTCTTAATTGGTCCAACAAAAGTCATGTTGCCTTAATCAAGGGCACCTTCACAATGTCATCCACACAATTCCACTAAATCAAATTGCCATTAGCACAAACCATACATTCACAAGTCCTAGGTGTTTTCGGTCACTCAACCACTCCTAGTGTTTTAAGAAACCTCCAAAATACATGTCGAGTTCCTTTTAGGACCATTGCACATATCACACTAAGAAAATCTTGAGTTTTGGGAATTGACTTCAAAACATTCTTGAACCAAACACAATTTTCACATCTTAAAAACATCTTGTGTCAAAGAGGGATAACACCATACTTGGTATGAACCTTGAAGTGAAAAGGGTCATCCTTGCTAGTCCCATCATGCAACATAGTCCATAAAAATAGTGGTTTTCACCACTATCACAATTCCAAAAATAAAAGAAAGAGTAGGGGAAAATCCCTAACAAAAACTCTAAATATTTTACATCACACACCACTGATCAATTGGGTTGTAAGGATCATACTACATTTCTAGTCAGATGGTTAGGTAGTCATCCCCAAAACTTAAGAGATCAAAAACAAAAGTCATGGACTATGGAGTTAGCCTCCACCGGAGCTATAGACGCTTGAATGGAAGTGGAGTACGCTCATGCGTGGTGACATATCTCTTTTAAAAGAGACCTCTGACCGCTCATACGGACAAGCTAGCTTCTTGGTTTCAACCATAACAGGTTTACCCAATTTACTCAAGATGAGTTAATGAACTCACTTGCACACACATTGGTTCTTGATTATCTAGGGTCATTACCATGCTCTTGATTCGGTAAATGAATTCACTGCACACACATTTGGTCCTATAAGGATTAGGTAGTTTTAGTGGGTTTGTTTGATGCCACTAGGATGTTTGAGTCTCTACAAAATAGGTTATCTTCTTCCATATCAACATCCATGTCTTCTTCCATATCAACATCCATATCTTCTTCCATATCAACATCCATATCTTCTTCCATGTCAACATCCATGTCAGTTCATAAGTCATTCATCCCATATGCCACCAAGTCTGGTGCCCCTGATTAAACAACAATGCTAGCAAAATGACCAAGAAAATATCTAAACTATAAATGATCATTAATACATGCCATATTGCATTAATCATCCATATATTTCATCTTGCATTAATCATCCATAACATATCATATGCATTAATCATAAACATAAACATGCATTCCACAAAAGCATTCCACAAAAAGCATTCACACAAAAATATAACACAAAAGGTAAAAGCCATGTATATATATGTATAAATATCACATATACAATGAGTTCCCAAAGGCTACATACAATGGAGCACCAAGGCTCATATACAAAAGTGCATCTAAGCACTAGCTACATCCTCCAAGAAGACCCCTGTGACCTAGCAGGAGCCTGTGACCTAGAAGGAGCCCTAGACCTAGAGCTATGCCTAGACTCGCTATGCCTCATACCCCCAGACATAGATGAGGTTGGAGGATCAAGAAGTGGAATATGATGTTCCATCAACCTATCCTCCAATGCCTCGATATATCTATGTCAAGATCGAAGGTGTGCTATGTCGATATTATATTGATGCTCTCTCTCTGCTAGCTCTACCTAGAGCCTCATGATCCTTGCATCCCGCTCTACCACCTGCTACTCCAGCTGTGCCCACTCCTCCTCGCTCTGACCTAGAGGTACATCTAGAACCTCCTTCGCATCCTCCCTATCTCCTCCATCTCCCCCAATCTTAGGAGCCTACTATGCTGCACCCTTCACCCTTCACCTTTGACTATCATATAGAAGGCATTGCTACTTGGGGACCTCTTGGGTCCCCTCATCTTGGGTCTCTTGAGTACCCTCATCCCTAGCCTCTCCACCTCCATCCCCATTAGTTGCTCCTCGAGGTGGTACCCATGGTGGTTGAGTCATAAACCATGCATCATACTCCATGGTCATCCTCGCATCCTCCACATTTAAGAGATCCATCTCCTCATCATCCTCCAAGACCACCCTCCATGGCTCCATGCAAGGTAGCCCGATCTCCTCTCGATGTCTCCTATACCGCACCGACTCATCAGGGACATCCTACCTCAACCCAAACTGGTGGAGCACTCATGAGAATTGGAAGTACTCCACCTCACTCCTATGCCTCCCAACCACCCACCTACCCTACCGCACCCACCATAGATGCTCTCCATCCCTGGTCCACTGGGCACCCAACCATGGCCTCCACACCACTTGGGTGGATGTCAATCCAGCCCATAGATCCCTGTACCACTGGCTCGTCCTCACTAGATGACTCGATTGCACCTCCTCAGCAAATACCCATCACCTAGCATAGGGCTACTCCCTACCAAAATCCTCCATAGGCAAGCCCTCCGATCGAGCAACCCTAAAATGCTCCCATCCCCAACATTGCAATAATAAGTTGCACCCCAATCCCTTCTACCCCCACCTCATCACATCATATAAATCTCGGTATACCTACGCTAGTAAGGTGGGAGCCCATGCATACACCTATCTCTTAGTGAGCATATCACTCACTATCCCTATCAGGTTCCAAGGGAACCTACACTCGGTATTGTTCGGGGCCACAATGTTGGCCAACACGAACATCACCAAAGCATGGAGGGGGTCCAAATCCTTGTCCACATACATGGAAAAATAAGGTATGCCCCCACTCTCCACCTTCTATTGGACATTTTGAGCTTATTTGGTTGTCATTGATGTCAAGGTGAAAATTCATCATTGATGCCAAAGTAAACATATGAAGATGTCATTAATAGCACCAGGAACAATGCGAAGAGTTGAAGAAGTTGGCAAACTAATATTTTATGAGGGTTTATGGTAAACTCATGGTGGAAGATTAAATTGGTTTTATTAAATCATTATGAGGATATAAAAGTTTCCTCACACATTGAGATGGAAGTTAAGATTTTACAAGACCCTCGGTGGAAGAATAATTTACAATTTAAAGATTTAAGTTTAAACCTAAGGAAGGCTTTAATCTCCTTAAAGTTAAAGTTTATAAATATAATTTATAAATAATTTACAAATTATAAATGTTGGAAAGCGTCGACGTCATCAAACAAGTGGGAGCGTCGATGTCTAAGCTACAAAGGGAATTCGTGTATAAATTAATTCTAAAGAGGTATTCAAAACTTACCCCTCGACATTTTAATGAATGCTACAAATCTAAAATATTTTTGTGAAATCGTGATTGTTGAGGAAGAAGACAAGGATTCGCTTGTCTTTAGCGCTAGGTAAAAGACAAAAGGAAAGAGTATTTTGGTTAAATCGTAAAGGACACAGTGGTCCATTGGCAGTGCACGTTTTGCGAAGATATTGGGATTTGAGGAGTCTATGATCGATTTGCATGGATGATTGGCGTGTTTGACTTGAGCGCCAAGGGAAAGTTTTGTTCGTATTCATTTTTGAGCACCAGGTGTGGTATATAGAGCACAATGTGCTCGTAGAGTGTTAAGTGTGCGTCTAGCGCACGTAGTGGCTAAGTCCGTGGCTAGAGCACTCACGGGGGTAGATGATGAGCACCAAAAATGCTCATTTTATATACACGGTTAAGGAGAATTATCACTGGTTCAATTAGCATATGATGTATTTTATATAACTTATGCATATAATTGATAGAAAATCCGATATTATGCTTGATTGGTGTTTTTAGTGGGAAATGTGTATAAATGCAGGTATTGGTACTAATATGGTGTTTTCCAGTCTATATCCACTTGGACCCGACATAATTCTGCTTACAGAGACTAAGGCAAGAGATTAGACGCCTTCCTTGAAGCAAGGAAGGCACCCAACAGAAGTAGGCACCTTCCTACAACCGGAAGGCGTCCACGGAAGAAGAGCGCCTCCCTGCAACTGGAAGGCGCCTCCATGCCTTCATACTTTGCAAGATTTACCAAGTCAACTTTGACTGGTTGACCAAGGACTATGGAGGAGGTTGCACGTGAAGACAAAGGAGATCTATTTTAATCATGCATTTATTAAATAGAATAAAGTGTTTGTTATTATCAACCGATTGGTCGGTTGACCTTGTAAAGCTCGTAAAGCATATTATTATTTTTAGGATGCATTAGTTTAGGATTTGTTGTTACGTACACCTAAGGATGTTTATAATCTGGTGAACGAACATACTTTAAAATAGAAGAATAAAATATGTGTAGAATCAATTGTAACTAAATCACATCACGTGATTAAAATAGACCGATTTGTTATTGTAATGATATCTGGCTGCGCTTTATATAAAGACGTAGGCCAGATGAACAGAGGGGATCAAAGATCAATGATTAATTTTACATAGAACTTATTTTATTTTATTAATTAAGAGTGCAACTCCTCTTATTCGAGCAAGCTCTACTTAGCTAGCCGGGCAGACTATCTGCGGGAGCTTGGGCCCACTCCCTGCAGTAGTCCTCCCCTGTTTAATTTGTGCATTTGCTTTCTGTAGATTAGTTTACTGCTTTATTTAATTTCAATTGTGTGTGTTTATTTCCTCGCATTTTATTTCCAGCACTTTACTTTTTGTTTAATAATTTATTTATTTCATTTCCCGCAGTTAGTTTATTTGGTTTGGTTGGAATCCAATTACACAAACCTCCCCACCAAACTAAATAAGGTACAACCAGATTTGTTCCCCAACACTGCAGGCATATACTGTGTGTGACACTCATAAGTTTACGAACTTACCGGATTGATAATTTATGGAAGAGAAATGAATGTTTTTCGGGACATGAATTTCTGCTCACCATTTTGGCGCCGTTGTCGGGGAGTGTCTAAACTGTAGTGTTCTGATTTACAGGTCAGATAAAAAGCATATTTGAAATTACCTGTAAATATTTTATCTGAGAAGAATGAGTCCACTAAGGGCCTTTTTATAAGGCCAAAAATAGTTTCCGGCACAGTCAGAGCCAAATCCCATAGGCAATTATTTATATTTTTTTTGGCTTCTCAGGTAAACGCGGGAATGAACCTGATGTACCATAATTAAGTGTAGGAGTAGAAATAAAATGTGTTGAAAAAAAAAAAATCTGGCATTGAAGGATTTCCATCATGTTCTAAATGGTTTCAAGAAATAAACGAAATAGCACAACCCAAGTCTGATAGTTGAAAATTTTTAGGGACGTGTTTTTATACGGAAACCATTGAAAAAATTGTGCCTCTAGAAGCTTGGTTTTAAAATTAAAAATTTTTTACAGGCTTGAAATTTTTGCAACGTATTGGTAAATGTTTTTTTTGATGAAATTAATAATGCAGGGAAAATGACCGAGCATAATTTAAAAATAACATCTTGTTATGGAGTATGCTCTTCACTTGCGCTTAAGGCGACCTGGTGAATCAGAAACTAGCATGTGTTTTTAACAGATCGCTATGCCATGTTTTCTTCAGGTTGCTAGCATGCACATTTTACCACTACATTGAAAGAAGTTTGGTTGCGAGGCCATGAAGGAAAATACTCTTCTCATGCTACAACATATCAGACTAGTTGAAAAAAAAAAAAGATTTCGAGAAGACTAGTTCAGATGTAGGCATGGGGGAGACCCCACCTTCATCAAATGCCGCCAACAACACAATGAACGCTATTTATAGTGTTCATGAAAAAAAAAAAAAAAAGAGAAAAAAATAAATCATCTGCTGAAAAGGCTCCAAGTTAATGGAGCAAATCAAAAATAGAGTTTTATTTTGCTGCTTGTTGAAATACAGTAGCCTCTTTCCCGAGGACCAGCTTGGTCCAGAATGGAAATGAGAAATCTCCAACCGGTAGCTAAATAAAACAAGGAAAATGCTTGGAGGAGATCAGATTTCAAATTTCTGCACAAAGGCCACAGGATTAACATTTTTTTTTTATGTGCTAATTGAGGAGGAGCTTGGTGTTTCAAAAATGTGAGTTGTTGGTTGTCATATGAAAAAAATATACAAAAGAGAGGCGGAGTCTCACTATGGTGGAAGATAATATCAACTTTGAGAGGATCTGAAACCATGGAGAAATATGCTTTTCACAAAAAGTGTGAGGGCAAAGATGTTTCAGTACATGGTACATTTTGCCAAATTCTTAGGATGGATCATTGACAAACCTCCAGATGTGAAAATCACCAGCTCAAATGGTTGAAGTCGACATCCTACTCTTTGATGCAGATGATGAAAAAAAAATGATAATCCAAGATCTGTTCTGGTCAAGGCAGAATAGACCAAAAAAAAAAATACAAAAAAAAAAAAAAAGAAAAAAAAATTAGTTAGAATTTTATTTTAACGTCTTTAGTTTAGATTTTTCTTTTATGTTTTGCAGGACAACGTGAAGTGCGAAGTAGAAAAATAAGGAGGTGTCTGTGAAGATCTCATGAATTGAGATTCATACATGGAGTTCGTAATAGCACTATACGAACTCGTCTCGGTACCTGATCGTATAGCATCCAATCTAACAAGTGAAAGCCAACAGAGTTTTGCCTTGGAAACATTGGCACTTGAAGGCAGGCTAAGTAACCTTGATCAAGCAAAAGGCTTCTAGCCCAAGGTGCTTGTGGAATTTGGGGGAAAATTTTGCTGGAAAGTGCATGACTGTTATAGCCTGGATGATAAACAAAGTCAGATATGCTACACCAAGTGCAAGAGAAGAGTTTCGAGACAACGTTCAAGTAACGATCAACGAGCTCCATTAACCACTGCCTCACATTCACAAGAGTGGATCATACATCGGCATGGGGGAGACCCCATACCATACCAGTAGCTTGGACGAATGTTCAAACATTTATCGAAAAAAAAAAAAAAAAGGAAGAAGAAAAAAAAGAGAGAGAAAGGAAAAAACAAAAAAGAGAGAGAAAAAGAAAAAAAAAAGGAGAAAGAAAAAAAAAGAAGAGAGGGAGGATACGTAAAAAAAAATGAAGTGAAAGACGCCTTGTTTATCAAGAAGGCGCCTTCCGCATCAAGAAGGCGCCATACATTGGAGGCGCCTTCCACAAGAAGAAGGTGCCATACATTAGAGGTGCCTTTCGCATGAAGAAGGTGCCATACATTAGGGGCACCTTCCGCATCAAGAAGGCGTCATACATTGGAGGCGCCTTCCACAGGAAGAAGGCGCCACACATTGGAGGTGCCTTCCGCATCAAGAAGGTGCCATACATTGAAGACGCCTTCCACCAAATATATATATATATATATATATATATGCGAATCCTCCTAGTGAAAAAAAAAAACATAGAACATGTCCTGTTTAGCATAAAAATTTTCTTTCTTATTGCTTTGCAGGAAATCATGAACCGAATGCAAGCTACAGGCATCCTGAGAGCCAGGGCCTAACAGGCACGGAGTCATGACTCCTATTTTACTGCTTTCGTGTGTGCAGTTTTTGTAGGTGTAGTTTCGTAGTACACAACCATGAGCATGATCTGTAGGCAGAGCCGGCTTAAACTAGGCCTAATGGATGTGACATTTTGTGCCCTGCAATTAGGAGTGCGGCGAAGCAGAAAAGGCACTTACTTCCCACTAGGAAGAGAGTGCCTACAATCATCCCAATACAGCAGTGCCTTTTTCCACCTGGAGGAAGGCACCAATAAACAATTTTCTTCTCCCTTGGATGGGGGTACTTGTTGTTCAGTGTGGGACCTGATGTTTGGAGGGCTGCAGACCTGTTGCGCAGAGGGACCTGTTGTTAGTGATAAGGGCATCACCAATTTAAGTGGGGGAAGATGCGGGTGAATCAGGACCTCCCGTAAAAAAAAAAAAAAAAAAAAAAAAAGGGAGTTCGGAAGGCTGTTGTCATGAGGACGTGACAAATTTTAGACATGGGGGGAAAGACGCCTTATTGTCGGTGCCTAACTTAATATTATGAAAAAAAAGGTTCGAAAGGCTGTTGTCACGAGGACGTGACAAATTTTAGACATGGGGGAAAGACGCCTTATTTTCGGCGCCTAACTTACTCCTATGAAAAAAAAAAAACCTTGTGTTGAAATAGCTCCACGATGAAATGCAAATTAGAAGCAAAGTTTTATTTTTTCTGCCCATTGGAAGAGAGTATCCTCTTTCTCAAGGACCAGCCTGGTCCCGAAGGGAAATGAGAAACCTCCAACTGGTAGCTAAATAAAATGGGGGAGGAGTTTGAAAAAAAAAAAATAGATGTCAAATATTTGTTTCCTTCGGAATCAACGCATGGTAAGTAGGCACCTTCCTCTTCAAGGAAGGTGCCATAAGAAGACACCAATGGGAAGGCGCCACTAGAAGGCAAGCGCCTTCCTCATAGGGAATGCGCCCCTGTTCTTCGCCCGTTGACTAGACAAGCACGATGTGGGCAACAAATATTGGTGCAGTTCCAACTCTACGGTATGTAGGTTAATTTGGGGATCGCATCAACGAATGAGAACATCCTACCAACGCCAGCACATACAGCACATACATATTCGCAATGCACCTGACAGATGCCATGAATGATGAAATAAATAGTGTTTTTCCTCACTCTGAAAAATAAAGGAATGCAGTGTTGTTCCAATTATGCATGCAAAAGAAATAATTCAGAGGGGAGATCAGTTTGGATGCACACATGTCAGGTATAAATTTTAATATTCATCCTGTAAATGCATTCGGAGAGAGATACGTCAATGCAGGATTAAAATATTTTTTTGTGTTGCTGAGAAAAAGCTGGGTATTTCAAAGTTTAGAGTCACCAGCTCGGTTTTTGCGGATTGACTCTATTCTTTGATGCAGAGGACGACAAAAAAGAAATCGAAAAAAAAAAAAAGAGTCAAGATATGTTCTATTCATGGCAAAACAGATAAAGATACTTATAAATAAATAAATAAAATCTCCAGGAGCACCAACGTGAAGACGTCTCACACCACCAGCATCATATATATCAGATTCTACGAAATTCACCCGAGTATGTACTGATTTTCTTATTAATTATGTGTATAGTTATTTTAAAATCATTTCTATGCTAATACCAGTCGACACCTCCACAGTTTTTCAAAATCTCCCATTAGAATTCAAACACATGATGTGCCTTGAAAAAAATATATAATTGAAAAAGAGAGAGAGAGAGAGAGAGAGAGAGGCTATGGCATCTACGTGAATAAATTTGGCATCATTTTCATTGCCGCCTCATGACAATGGCAACTGGCTTGAGCGAACACATATAAATGATGCTACTCTATGCCACAAAGGAGGTTCTGGAGATGTGAAATACGTTTCAAATGTGGGTAAAAGTAGCAGCTGGTGACTGCACTTATTTTAAATCAATTTGGTCTCACCAAATATGACCAATGAGCAACATTGGAGAATGCCAACATTTAAAAAAAAAAAAATGTAGTGGTCATTGGCCCTGAACAGTGTGGTCACAATTTAACTATTTGTTCACAATGATTAGTCAGGATGTGTTTCTGACTTCTGTTGGTGCCGCATCACTCTATGGATGAATAATAGCAGCACTCAGCGACAGAGAAATAGAGACGTTGAAGGCCATTTAAAAAAAAAAAACAGTAGTGCTGAATGGAAAAAAATAGTAGCACTCAGCGGCAGAGAAACAGAGATGTTGAAGGCCATTAAAATAAAAAAAAGAGGGAAAAAATATATATATCCCAGGGGTTTTTATCATGAAGACATGACAAACTTTTTGGCATGGTCAGCCTGCGAGAGGGATAACTTCACCTTTTGGTGCCACGAGGGCGTGGCACATGTTAGGCATGGGGGGATGATGAGCACCAAAAATGCTCATTTTATATACACGGTTAAGGAGAATTATCACTGGTTCAATTAGCATATGAGATGTATTTTATATAACTTATGCATATAATTGATAGAAAATCCGATATTATGCTTGATTGGTGTTTTTAGTGGGAAATGTGTATAAATGCAGGTATTGGTACTAATATGGTGTTTTCCAGTCTACATCCACTTGGACCCAGCATACTTTTGCTTACAGAGACTAAGGCAAGAGATTAGGCACATTCCTCTTCAAGGAAGGCGCCCAACAGAAGTAGGCACCTTCCTACAACCGAAAGGCATCCATGGAAGAAGAGCGCCTCCCTACAACTGGAAGGCGCCTCCATGCTTTCATACTTTGCAAGATTTACCAAGTCAACTTTGACTGGTTGACCAAGGACTATGGAGGAGGTTGCACGTGAAGACAAAGGAGATCTATTTTAATCATGCATTTATTAAATAGAATAAAGTGTTTGTTATTATCAACCGATTGGCCGGTTGACCTTGTAAAGCTCTTAAAGCATATTATTATTTTTAGGATGCATTAGTTTAGGATTTGTTGTTACGTACACCTAAGGATGTTTATAATCTGGTGAACGAACATACTTTAAAATAGAAGAATAAAATATGTGTAGAATCAATTGTAACTAAATCACATCACGTGATTAAAATAGACCGATTTGTTATTGTAATGATATCTGGTTGCACTTTATATAAAGACGCACGCCAGATGAACAGAGGAGATCAGAGATCAATGATTAATTTTACATAGAACTTATATTATTTTATTAATTAAGAGTGCAACTCCTCTTATTCAATCAAGCTCTACGTAGCTAGTCGGGCGGACTATCTGCGGGAGCTTGGGCCCACTCCCTGCAGTAGTCCTCCCCTGTTTAATTTGTGCATTTGTTTTCTGTAGATTAGTTTACTACTTTATTTAATTTTAGTTGTGTGTGTTTATTTCCTCGCATTTTATTTCCAGCACTTTACTTTTTTTTTAATAATTTATTTATTTCATTTCCCGCACTTAGTTTATTTGGTTTGGCTAGAATCCAATTACACAAACCTCCCCACCAAACTAAATAAGGTACAACCAGATTTGTTCCCCAACACTGCAGGCATATACTATGCGTGACACTCATAAGTTTACGAACTTACCGGATTGATAATTTATGGAAGAGAAATGAATATTTTCGGGACATGAATTTCTACTCACCAGTAGATATTGTGGGTTTGAATCCCACTAGTGGCAAAGGTAATTTTTGATTAATTTTTTATATTGCCCAAAGTTTTCTAAGGTGTTGTTTGGAGTTATAATGGTTTGTGAAGAATTAATTTTTGGTAATTGATTTGTGTTTGTTTCGAGTTATAAGGGTTTGTAAATAATTAATTTTTGGTAATTGATTTGTGTTTGTTTGGAGTTATAAGGGTTTGTGAAGAATTATTTTATTGGAAATTATTTTGTGCCATTTGGAGTTAAAAGGGTTTTTGAAAGATTATGTTATTGAGAAGTGATTTATGTTATTTTAAGAAAAAATGATTTTATTCTTGCCAAAGTTCTTTTTGCCATTAAATTTTATTAAAGAGGTTTTGAGTTATTTTGGTGGAAGTTGAAATTATTTTTAGTTGGGAGTTTATAAGGTGTTATTGGATAAATATTTTATGTATGTTGATGGTTGTTTTTGAAAGGTGGAGTGATAAGGTGTAATTGAGTATTTGCATTATATTGTGAGAAAGATTTATCTTCTAACCTCTTTGAGTTTGGCATAGAAGTGTTTGTGGTTGTAGCAGATTTATGAGATCCCTTCATCATCAAGAAAAAAGTATGAGCAAATTTTTTCAAAAGTTGAGTTGATTGGTTGGTTTTCTGGAAAATAAGTTTGGAGTGAAAATGACTTAATTAGGGTTTCCTTTTGAGAGTGTTTGAGTTAATGCATCAATGTTTTCTAGAATAAAGAGTTGTGATTAAAACCTTGTTTGATAAGCATTGTTGTTGAAGACATTGTTAGTGTGAAGAACTTGATTTAGGGTTTTGCAAAAGAACATGAGTATCATTGTTATGTGAAGATTATCTTATAAGCATTGTTGTTGAAGTGAGTTGTTGAGCAAAGAACTTGAACTAGGGTTTGAAGAGAACATGAGTATCATTGTTATGTGAGAGTTGTTTTTATAAGCATTATTGTTGAAGTGAGTTGTTGAGCAAAGAACTTGAACTAGGGTTTGAAGAGAACATGAGTATCATTGTTATGTGAGAGTGGTTTTAATAAGCATTGTTTTTGAAGCCATTAGTAGTATGAAGAACTTGAGCTAGGATTTGAAAAGAACATGAGTATCATTTTTATGTGAGATTTATTTTTTAGCATTGTTGAAAATATTTTGAGTTGGTGGTTATATGCTTGAACTAAGGTTTGTGAGAAAGGGGTGTTTCATTGAATGATTGGTTGAGTAAAGTTGATCGAGCCTAGTCAAGTGGATGTGTGAAGTAATTATTCAAGTTCCATAAAACAAACTATTCTATATTCTGATTTGAGTTGAGAAAGTGATTGAGAATTGAGTATAGAACATATTGGGTCTCTAACAATTATCTTTATGTTTCTATGAGATTTGGTTAAGTTTTGTATGGACTTATTGAGCAGAATTGAGTAAGTTTTGAGTGGACTTGTTGAGCAGATTTGAGCAAGTTCTGAGTGGACAAGTTGAGCAGATTTGAGCAAGTTCTGAGTGGACTTGTTGAGAATATTTGAGCAAGTTCTAAGTGGACTTGAGCAGAATTGAGCAAGTTTTGAGTGGACTTGAGCAAATATGAGCAAGTTTTTAGTGGACTTGTTGAGCAAAATTAAGCAAGTTTTGAGTGGACTTGTTAAGTAGATTTGATCAAGTTCTAAGTGGACTTGTTGAGTAGAATTGAGCAAGTTTTGAGTGGACTTGTTGAGTATATTTGAGCAAGTTCTGAGTGGACTTGTTGAGCATATTTGAACAAGTTCTGAGTGGACTTGTTGAGCATATTTGAGCAAGTTTTGAGTGGACTTGTTGAGCAAATTTGAGCAAGTTCTGAGTTGACTTGTTGAGCATATTTGAGCAAGTTCTGAGTGGACTTGTGGAGCAGAGTTTGATGCATATTTGAGGATAGGTTTGTGTCAAACAAATATGGAGATTGAGCAGATATGTGCCAGATCGAAGGATTGTGTTTAGTGCATATTTGATATAGAGCTTTGGAGGTGATAGAACAAAGAGGACAATAGTCTCTAGTGGATAGAGATCCACCAGCCAGGGTAGTGAGAACAATTCTTCTGAGAGGGGACAAGAGTCTTTAGTGGAGATAGATCCACAAGCCAGTGCAATGGAGGTAGTAGTCTTCTAGAGGATCACCAACAAAAGCAGAGAAGGATTTATCTTATGGATAGAGATCTATGAACTTGATTTAGGGGATCAACATCTCCTTTGGATAGAGATCCATAAACATTATAATAGAGAAAGGATTCCCAAGAGATTGATCGAGAAAATTTTAGTGAAAGAATTTTTCGTGGAGTATCCCACATTGGGTGAACCACATAAATTATGGTGTCTCTATTGTGTATGGTATTTTGTGCATTGATTTGATTATTGTTGTTGATATTGCTATCTATGCATTGCATAATATTGATTAGAAAAGTAAAGTAAAAAGTGGTCTTATACTATTCACCCCCCTCTCAGTATAAGCTTGTATTCTTCAATTAGTATCAGAGTAGGTACCTTCAGAAGAGTTTAACAACTTGAAAAAAAAGCTATCAAGAACACAATGGATTCTTAGATAATTCAACACCAGTATTTTATGAAAGTGACTATATGTATTGGAGCATGAGAATGAAGATCCACTTAATGGCACTTGGTAATGAAATTTGGGAAGCAGTTGATCTTGGTTATGATCCCTTAATTAATCCTCCTACAGATAAGGAAGGTAAGATCCTACAACACTACAATTTAAAAGCAATTAATGCACTTTTGAGAGGTTTGCATAGAATAGAGTTTATGAAAGTTATGCATTGTAAAACTACAAAAGAAATGTGGGATATAAATTGCAAGGTATATATGAAGGAGATAAAATTTTTAAGAAAGCAAAAATACAAAATGTCAAAGGACAATTTGAAGCATTAAGAATGAACGATGAGGAAACTATTACTGTTTATCTACTTCGAATTGATGAGGTTGTTAATGATATGCAAAGACTAGGATGATGCAAGAGCATCCAGTGGTGTAAGAATGATCTTACATCACCCAAGTTGTATTTAATTTATTTTGTCAAAAACTAGTGAAAAAAAAAACAATTCCTACTAGAAAAACTAGTAAAACATGCAGGTGATTTTTGAAGGTCTTAGAGGTCAAATTTGAAGATTTTCAGTTAGATGCAAGCCTTGGCGCAGAGGCTTGCCTCACTTAGCTTGTTTCATGTCGTTTTCAAAAATGTGTTGTAATAGTAAATCAATTCAATGAGTGCAAATTTATGACCTCGACAAGTTGACCCCAAATTTCAAATTTGAAATAGATGGTTTTAGGTGGGAAAAGGGGAAAACAGGGTATTTGAGAGAATTTTCAAAATTGTAAAAGGGCTCTTTCTTTGGTATCCTCATTTTGGAATGAAGGTAATGAAATGTGTGGTTCTCTTACAAGAACAAATAAATACCTGTGTATCATTTTGTTTGTGTTGCTTAATCATATGTTCGTGTTGCTTGATCGTCACCAAGTGGTATCAGAGCAGGAGTTCCTGAGTGTGTAAAACTATCAACGAATGTGAGGAAGTTTACACCATGATCTATGGTTAGGGTTTGTGAGAGAAGTGATCATAATGCCTCCATGAATAAATCATGGTGGTGGGAGAAATATGGTGCCAGAAGAAGATTTTAGAGCTTTGTAGAGGCAAGTTCAGGCTCTACAAGAGGAGTTGTGTAGAGGGTTTGAGCCAAGGAGAGAATATGGTAGTGAATATGAAGTTGAAGAAGAAGAGGACCAGTTTGAAGAAGAAGAAGAGGTAGTAGATCCTGCATAATCTAGGTTATACAGAGCCATATCTCATATTGGAAAGAGATCAAAGATGGAGGTTTCTACGTATTTTGGAAATCTTGATCCAGAGGAGTTGATTGACTGGATCAATGATTTGGAAGAATACTTTGAGTATGAGGAGGTTGAAGATCCTGAGAGGGTCAATTTTGCTAAGACCAAGTTAAAGGGTCATGCTAGCATATGGTGGAAGGGAGTATAGCTAGATAGGAACAAAAGATAAAAAGAAAGGATAACAAGGTGGGAGCGAATTTTGGAGAAGTTGAAGAGGTAGTTCATTCCAACTGACTACGAGTTGAATTTGTTAAATAAAATACAAGGTTTGAGGCAATCAAGTAAGTTTGTCAAAGAATACACAGAGGAGTTTTATAAAATTTTAATTAGAACAGGTCATTCTGAGGCCAACAAGGAGAAGGTAGTCCATTATATTAATGGGTTAAAAGCAAGTATTCAAGAGGAGTTAACTCTGGTCAGGATGACCACCATAGAGGATGCTTACCTGTTTACCCTGAGGGGTTGAAGAGAAGCTGAACATAAGGTTTGAGAGCAAGCAAAGAGGAAGAGGTCATGGTGGAAGAAGTGGTGGAAGAACAAATGGAGGATGAAATGAAGATCATAAGAATAATGGAGAAGCCAATAATAGTCAGGACCAAAATGGAGATAATGCTTATTGCCCCCGTGATCATAATAATGGTTACTAAAGAGGAAGAGGAAGTTCTGGATGAGGGTTTGGAAGAGGAGGATTTCTTGGAACCTATTTCCACTGTGGGGAATAAGGACATCAAGCATACGAGTGTCCACAACACCAAGAGAGGACAAATAAGAGACCCGAAGGTAATGTCCAAGCTACTATTGTTGATGAAGATGTTGAATCTGATCACTCTAAAGAAGTAGAAATAGAAGTGTTGATCACAAGGAGAGCCTTGCTGAATGTGGAGAGAGACCCATATCAGAGGAAGAGCTTATTTTACACAAGGTGTAAATGTGTAGGTAAGATCTGTAATATTATCATAGACAATGGTAGCACAGATAACCTAGTCTCAGAAGGAATGGTTACCAAATTACAGTTAGAGAGGAAGAGACACACGCATCTATATCGGATTACATGGTTGTATAATGACCATAGGGCTTTGGTCAATGAGCAATGCTTGGTAAAATTTAATATTGGGAATTACCGTGATGAGGTTTTATGTGACATCCTACCTATGGATGCTTGTCATTTGTTGTTGTGAAGGTCATGGTAGTTTGATCAGTGTGCAATGCATAATTGTCGTGCCAACACTTACTCCCTAACAAAGAATGGAGTGTGCCATAAGATGAAGCCCCTAAAGGAGGTGGACGAAAAGGTATGTAGCAGTGCCAGAATCTGTTTAGTTTAAGGTAGAAAGTTTTTGGATGGTTTGAAGTATGAGCATATGTGCTATGCATTAATTCCTAGAGTTAGGGAAGAATAATGTAAAGATACCCCAGTAGAAGTCGTAGGTCTGTTAGAAGAATTTCTAGATATTATATCAGATAATGTACCTGAGGATTTGTCACCAATGAGGAAGATCAGTCACCATATAGATTTGGTACCAAGATCTAGTTTACCCAATAAGGCAGCCCATTGAATGACTCCTATAGAAAGTAAGGAGTTAAATAGGAAATTCTAAGATTTGCTGAAAAAGGGACTGATTTGGGAGAGCCTGAGTCCATGTGCAGTACCTACA
Organism: Wollemia nobilis; assembly: GCA_028583015.1. NCBI lineage: Eukaryota > Viridiplantae > Streptophyta > Pinopsida > Araucariales > Araucariaceae > Wollemia > Wollemia nobilis. The sequence continues at coordinate 411,416 of JAQPPZ010002105.1, forward strand.
GTACTAGCACCAAATAAATATGGATATTCAAGAATGTGTATAGACTCTTGAGTTATTAACAAGATTACCATAAAATATAGATTCCCATTGCCAAGGATGGATGACATTATGGACTGTTTTAGTGGAGCCAAGTACTTCATAAAGATTGATCTGAATAATGGGTACCATTAGATTTGTGTCAGAGAAGAAGATAAGTGGAAGACAACATTCAAGACCAGAGAGGGTTTGTATGAGTGGTTGGTCATGCCATTTGGGATAACCAATGCACCAAGCACATGCATATGTCTGATGAATGAGGTATTGAAGGAGATTTTAGGAAAAAATGTCATTGTCTATTTGGATGACATTTTAATATTTATCAAGACCTAGGAAGAGCACTTGATGCATATTAGAAGGGTTTTTGAGAAGCTGAGGGAGGACCACTTGTTAAAGATGGATTGATGTTAATTGTCTTCTTTTTAGTTTCTTGTTGGATAGTCTGAACAATGACGAAGTTTATCAATAACATCTCGTGGTGTCTTGGAAGTTCCGTAGACATGGGAATGAATGTGTCTCACATGTAACAAAATATCAAAGGTCAATTATACTAAAACTATATCCCATGAAGGAGTGGAACCGTAAACACCTTTTTAAATCTTTAATTCATATGAGTCTACAAACATCCTAAATTTTGGGGCATTAATTTAATTGAGAAAAACCAAGCAAAAAAATCTTCCAAGATCTAGTGAAAGAGGGAAAACAAAAAATGTAAAAGACATCCCAAAACTATTTAACAATGTCACAAAAACAAAATAAATGAATAAAATTTCTTAAAACATTAGAAAACATACATTAAATAAATATGTATAAAAACTATGGTTATAATATCATATATTGGTTATAATATCATATATTATTAATTTAAATAAATACATTACAATATTAATTTGAAAAAGTACAGTTTTGTGAAGGAGTTAGTGTATCTAGGATTTGTCATCTTAGCCACAAGTCTAAAAATGGACCCAGAAAACGTGAGGGCTATCATTGAATGGCCTACTCCAAGGAGCATAACTGAGGTAAGATCATTTCATGGTCTAGCAATTTTTTATAGAAAATTCATTAGAAATTTTATCAGTATTTGTGCACCCCTTACAAAAACAATGAGAGGGGATAAGAAAGAATTTAAGTGGACCTTAGGAGTAGATAAGAGCTTTGATATGTTGAAAAATAAGGTCACAAAGCAACCTGTTTTATCACTTCCAGATTTTAATAAGGTATTTCAGGTAGATTGTGATGCTAGTGGTAGTGCCATAGGAGTTGTGTTCAGCCAAGAAGGTAAATTTGTTACCTATTTTAGTGAGAAGCTTAATGGTGCTAGAAAGAAATATTTTGTATATGATCAGAAGTTTTATGCTATAGTTTAGGCTCTGAAGAAATGGAGGTATTATTTATTGCCAAAAGAGTTTGTTCTATATACTGATCATCAGGCCTTACAATATATTAATAGCCAAGGGAAGCTATATCAGAGGCACTTGAAGTGGGTTGAGTTTTTACAGAGTTATACCTTTGTGTTGAAGCACAGGAGTGGAAATTCAAACAAATTTGTAGATGCCTTAAGTAGAAGGTAGTGTTTGTTGACATAAATGAAGGTGGAAGTTGTAGGATTTGATGAACTTAAGGGTTTGTACCCTGAAGATCCTGATTTTGCAAAGGCTTGGAGGGCTTGCTTAGCACCTGTTACTTTTGACAGGACTAAGTGGTTGGATTTTCTAATACAAGATGGAATTTTGTTTAGAGGAAACCAATTATGCATTCCAAGGAGTTCAATGAGGGATAATCTGGTCAAGGAGAAGCACAATGGAGGGTTGGTTGGACACTTTGGTCAAGATAAGACCATTGCCCTCATTAGTAAGAACTACTATTAGCCACAGTTGCAACAAGATGTGAAGAGATTTGTGCAAAGTTGCAGAGCATGCCAGATGACCAAGGGTGTGAGACAAAACATTGGATTATATCAGCCATTACCTATACCAAAGAGACCATGGGAGGACATCAACATGGATTTTGTTCTTGGCATACTAAGGACACAAAGGGGGAATGACTCCATATTTGTAGTGGTTGACAGGTTTTCAAAGATGCACATTTTATTCCCTGCTAGAAAACTAATGATGTAGTTCATGTTGCAGGGTTTTTTTTCAAAGATGTGGTACGAATTCATGGTCTACCAAAGAGTATTGTTTTCGATAGGGATACCAAGTTTGTTGGGTATTTTTGGTGGACCCTATGGAATAAATTGAAGATAAATTTGAAATTCAGTTCTACATACCACCAGCAGACTGATGGGCAAACAGAGGTGGTGAACAGGAGTTTGGGCAATCTACTAAGATGCTTAGTAGGAGATAAGTCCAAGGGTTGGGACTTGGTTTCCACAGGTAAAATTTTTATACAATGATTATGTCAATAGGAGTACTAATAAATCCTCATTCCATATTGTGTATGGTAGCATCCCAAGGAATACTTATGAGTTGAGAAATATGGGTAGATGGGAAAAGAAGAGTGTTGAGACTGAGGACTTTGTAGAGCACCTAAAGAGATTGCATGAAGAAGTGAATAAGCATATTACTAAGATGAATACTCAGTACAAGACAAGGGTATACCAGAAGTGACGGTTTAAGGAATTTGAAGTGGGAGATGAAGTTGTGGTCCATCTGAGAAAAGAAAGGTTTCCTGCTAAAACCTATAACATGTTGAAAATGAAGAATTTTGGACCATGCATAATCATAGGAAAATGGGATTCAGGCAATGCATATGAAGTGAAATTGCCAAGTGGGCTTAACATATCACCTATTTTTAACATTTTAGATTTGGCAGAATACCATGAAGGAGACAATGGTGAGGGACCAGTAGCAGAATCATGGAATCTTCTAACATCTACTCTAGATACGGAAGAGATAAAAGAGATCCTGGATACCCGCATCGAAAAAAGTACTAGAAATAGGCAGTATGAAGAATATTTGGTTAAATGGAAGGGCAAGCCTATGGAAGATTCAACTTGGTTATCAAAGACAAAGGTTGACCGCCTGGGTTTTCCTCCAATAGAAGAGAAGTGAAGGTCACTTCTAAATTTACCTTGGGTGCCTGATGCAGGAGCATCTAGTGATGTAAGAGTGATCTTGCATCACCCAAATTGTATTTAATTCATTTTGTCAAAAACTAGTGAAAAAAAACAATTCTTGCTAGAAACACTAGTAAAACTTGTAGGTGATTTTTGAAGGTCTTAGAGGTCATATCTGAAGATTTTCAATCAGATGCAAACCTTGTCATGAAGGCTTACATTGCTTAGCTCGTTTCGTATCATTTCCAAAAATATGTTGTAATAGTCAATCGGGTCAACGAGCACGAAGTTATGACCTTGGCAAGTTGCCTCCAATTTTTAATTTTGAAATAGATGGTTTTAGGTGGGAAAAGGGGAAAACAAGGTATTCGAGGGAATTTTTAAAATTGTAAAAGGACTCTTTCTTTGGTATCATCATTTTGGCATGAAGGTAATAAAACGTGTGGTTCTCTTACAAGAAAAAATAAATAATACTTGTGTATCATTTGTTTGTATTTCTTGATCATTTGTTCATGTTGCTTGATCATCACCATTTCCACAATTAAAACACTTAACAGATTTTAGATCTCTAGATCTTTTAGAATATTTATCTCTTCTACCATAATTAGCTTCTTCATCATTGGATGACTCACTATTTGATTTTGACTTCTTACCCTTTGTCTTCTTGATTGCTTTGAAGATTGCTTCCTTCTGGGGAATAGGATCTTTTTTTCTTAACTCAAAAGTTGTAAGCATACCAAGCAACTTATATCTTGTCAAAGACTCAACATCTATTGACACTTCTATAGCAAAAACATTTTCACTGAATCTTTTCAGAAGAGTTCTTAAGACTTTGTCATAAAAATCTGATTCATCAATCTTCATTCCTATGGTGACGATCAAGCAACATGAACAAATGATCAAGCAACACAAACAAAATGATACACAGGTATTATTTCTTTTTTATTGTAAGAGAACCACACATTTTATTACCTTCATGCCAAAATGAGGATACCAAAGAAAGAACCCTTTTACAATTTTGAAAATTCCCTCAAATACCATGTTTTCCCCTTTTCCGCCTAAAACCATCTATTTTAAATTTGAAATTTGGGGGCAACTTTCCGAGGTCAAAACTTCGTGCTCGTTGACCCGATTGACTATTACAACATAATTTTCGAAACGGCATGAAATGAGCTAAGCGGAGTGGGCTTTGCATTTAATTGAAAATCTTCAAATTCGACCACTAAGACCTTCAAAAATCACCTGCAAGTTTTACTAGTTTTTCTAGCAAGAATTGTTTTTTTCACTAGTTTTTGACAAAATGAATTAAATACAATTTGGGTGATGCAAGATCACTCTTACACCACTGGATGCTCCTACATCAGGAAATTTTGAACATTTTGCAACAGATTGTCAAGAACCAAAGAACAACAATGGTGAAGAAAAATATGATCACAGGAACAGGGAATCAAAAAGATATAGGCACTAGAAGAAAAGCAAATATGGACAAAGAAGACAAGGAAATAAGTTCTTTAAAAGATAAAATAGGAGATACTATGCGGATAAGGCAAGTAAGTACTCAAGTGATAGTGATGCTAGCTTTTAAGACAATGATAGAGATGAAGTCATATTTATGATTGAAGAAAAAGAGTAAGTTAAGAAAAAGACTCTAGTAATTCTTAAGTGTTTTAGATGTGGTAACTTTGGACATCTTGAAGAAAATTGTACAAGGGATGGTTATATTTTCATTGATGATGAATATGAAGATACACTTCAAGGACCAGATGAAAATCTTCTAATGGCATTAGAATAAGAAGTAAGTGATCCTATAGAAGACAAGCCCATAGAAAATAAATATGTGGACAAAGGCAAACAAATAGAGGAATATTCAGAAAATAATGGCTATGGTCTCAAGGGAGAACTTATTTATGCCCTTGAAACAATAAATAAGGCAAGAAATCAACAATCTAAGCTTGAAATTGAGTTTCAAGAATGTGATGAAGAGAGAATATTGCTTATAGAGGATTTAGAAAAATCAAATGCTAAGGCAAAGACGTTCAAGGATAAGTTCAAAGTAAAGATCTTAGAATGTGATAAGTTAGCACAATTAATGGCACTACTAAGATAAGATTTAGAATACTCCAAGGTTAAGATGAAAGGGTTTAAAAATAGCTTAAAGAACTTGGATAAGTTTATCAAGATACAAAATACTGCATAAAGTAAGACAGATCTTGGATTTGAATAGGTTCAAAAGAAATGGGAAGGAAAGTCAACCTTAAGTTTTGGAGGAGAAGATACTCCAGATGAAGATACTTTAGAAGAAGAAAGTGTAAAAGAGAGTGAGACATATGAGGACGAGTTGGACAATAGAGAGTTCAACAAGAACAGGAACAATGCACAAAAAAGATACAGATGGAACAACAATCAGAATAGGTGTAAGAGACCAATGATATCAAGACAAGGAAACTTCAATGGAAGATGCTTTTCATGTCACAAGTTTGGGCACATGGATTCTCAATGCTGGACACATGAAAAACAAGAACATGGGAACATATAGTTTTTCCATGGTTATTGCTACTCATATAATCAGTTTGGTCACAAGGCAATGAATTATAGGGTTCATGGCAAAAGAGGATATTGCTTCACTAGGAGAAATTCTAAGACATTTGCACCTCCAAGGAATAATAAAATTAAGTGTTATAAGTGCAATAATGATGGTCACACAACAAAATGGTGTAGAGTAGACATTTCAAAATCAAGAAGGAACATGAACAGGAACAGGAACATGGATATGAACAGGAACAAGAACATGGACATAAACAGGAATAGAAACAAGAACTAGAACAAGAACATGAACATGGATAAGAATAGGAATTGAACATGGATATGAACAGGAACAGGAATAGGAACATGGACAAGAATGTAGATATGGATAGGAACATGGACATGGAAAAAAATTAAAGAAAACAAAAACTTAGATAAGGAGAATAGAAGAGAAAGATAAAGAACAATGCTTTCTGGGAGTAGAAATACTCCCACCTCATAATTAACCACCTCATAAGAAGGTGGGGGAGGGGCTAAGCTAAGAGGCTCATTCTTAGCCTCGAGCACCAAAGGTGACCCTTTACCACTGATATCAAAGGGGAAGATATTTGAGTAAGGGGGAGAGATTTGATATTTGAAAGAGCATTGAGCCAGGGGGAGCAATGTCCTAGGGGGAGCAGAACAAAGGAAAGATCAAGTTTTTAGTTAAAATAATTTGGGTTGCCAAAGGATATTATTGGACATTTTGAGCTTATTTGGTTGTCATTGATGTCAAGGTGAAAAGTCATCATTGATGCCAAAGTAAACATATGAAGATGTCATTAATACCATGAAGCATACCATTAATAGCACCAGGAACAATGCGAAGAGTTGAAGAAGAAGTTGACAAAATAATGTTTTATGAGGGTTTATGGTAAACTCATGGTGGAAGATTAAATTGGTTTTATTAAATCATTATGAGGATATAAAAGTCTCCTCACACATTGAGATGGCAGTTAAGATTTCAAAAGACGCACGGTGGAAGAATAATTTACAATTTAAAGGTTTAAGTTTAAACCCAATGAAGGCTTTAATATACTTAAGGTTAAAGTTAATAAACATAATTTATAAAATTTAAATTATTTAGAATTTAAATAATTTATAAATTATAAAGGTTGGAAAGCATCGACGTCATAAAACAAGTTGGAGTGTCGATGTCTAAGCTACAAAGGGAATTCATGTATAAATTAATGCCAAAGAGGCATTCAAAACTTACCCCTCGACATTTTAATGCATGCGATAAATATGAAACATTTTTTTGAAATTGTGATTATTGAGGAAGAAGACAAGGATTCATTTGTCTTTAACACCAAGTAAAAGACAAAAGGAAAGAGCATTTTGGTTAAATCGTAAAGGATATGGTGGTTCATTGGCAATGCACATTTTGCAAAGACATTGGGAGTTGAGGAGTCCATGATCTATTTGCATGGACGATTGGTGTGTTTGACTTGAGATCCAAGGGAAAGTTTTGTTCACGTTCGTTTTTTAGCGCCAGGTGTGGTAGATAGAGCACGAGGTGCTCGTGGAGTGTAAGCATGCGTCTAGCACACGCGGTGGCTAAGTCCATGGCTAGAGCGCTCACGGGGGCAGAGATTATGGGTTCAAATCCCACTAGTGGCAAAGGTAATTTTTGATATAATTTTTATACTGCCCAAAGTTTTCTAAGGTGTTGTTTGGAGTTATAAGGATTTGTTAAGAATTAATTTTTGGTAATTGATTTGTGTTTGTTTGGAGTTATAAGGGTTTGTGAAGAATTAAGTTTTGGTAATTGATTTATGTTTTTTTGTAGTTATAAGGGTTTGTGAAGAATTAATTTATTGGAAATTATTTTGTGCCATTTGGAGTTAAAAGAGTTTTTGAAATATTGTGTTATTGAGAAGTGATTTATCTTATTTTAAGAAAAAATGATTTGATTCTTGCCAGAGTTCTTTTTGTCATTAAATTTTATTAAAGAGGTTTTGAGTTATTTTGGTGGAAGTTGAAATTATTTTTAGTTGGGAGTTTATAAGGTGTTATTGGATAAATATTTTATGTATGTTGATGGTTTTTTTGAAAGGTGGAGTGATAAGGTGTAATTGAGTATTTACATTATATTATGAGAAAGATTTATCTTCTAACCTCTTTGAGTTTATAGAAGTGTTTGTGGTTGTGGCAGATTTATGAGATCCCTTCATCATCAAGAAAAAGGTATGAGCACATTCTTTCATAGTTGAGTTGATTGGTTGGTTTTTTGGAAAATAAGTTTGGAGTGAAAAGGACTTGATTAGGGTTTCCTTTTGAGAGTGTTTGAGTTAATGCATCAAGGTTTTCTAGAATAAAGAGTTGTGATTAAAACCTTGTTTGATAAGCATTGTTGTTGAATATATTGTTAGTGTGAATAACTTGAGTTAGGGTTTTGCAAAAGAACATGAGTATCATTGTTATGTGAAGATTATCTTATAAGCATTGTTGTTGAAGTGAGTTTTTGAGAAAAGAACGTGAACTAGGGTTTGAAGAGAACATGAGTATCATTGTTATGTGAGAGTTGTTATAATAAGCATTGTTGTTGAAGTGAGTTGTTGAGCAAAGAACTTGAACTAGGGTTTGAAGAGAACATGAGTATCATTGTTATGTGAGAGTTGTTTTAATAAGCATTATTGTTGAAGCCATTTGTAGTGTGAAGAACTTGAGCTACGGTTTGAAAAGAACGAGTATCATTGTTATGTGAGATTTCTTTTTGAACATTGTTGGAAACATTTTGAGTTGGTGGTTATATGCTTAAACTAAGGTTTGTGAGAAAGGGGTGTTTCATTGAGTGATTGGTTGAGTAAAATTGTTTGAGCCTAGTCATGTGGATGTGTGAAGTAATTGTTCAAGTCCCATAAAACAAACTATTATATATTCTGATTTGAGTTGAGAAAGTGATTGAGAATTGAGTATAGAACATATTGGGTCTCTAACAATTCTCTTTATGTTTCTATGTGATTTGGTTAAGTTCTATGTGGACTTATTGAGCAGAATTGAGCATGTTCTGAGTGGACTTGTTGAGAAAATTTGAGCAAGTTCTCGGTGGACTTGTTGAGCAGATTTGAGCAAGTTCTAAGTGGACTTGTTGAGTATATTTGACCAAGTTCTGAGTGGACTTGTTGAGTAGAATTGAGAAAGTTCTGAGTGGATTTGTTGAGCAGATTTGAGCAAGTTTTGAGTGGACTTGTTGAGAATAATTGAGCAAGTTCTGAGTGGACTTGTTGAGAATATTTGAGCAAGTTCTGAGTGGACTTGTTGAGCATATTTGAGAAAGTTTTGAGTGGACTTGTTGAGTATATTTGAGCAAGTTTTGAGTGGACTTGTTGAGAAAATTTGAGCAAGTTTTGAGTGGACTTGTTGAGAAAATTTGAGCAAGTTCTGAGTGGACTTATGGAGCAGAGTTTGGTGTAGATTTGAGGATAGGTTTGTGCTAGACCAGAGATAGATATTGAGCAGATTTATGCTAGATCGAAGGATTGTTTTTAGTGTAGATTTGAGACAGAGCTTTGGATGTGACAGAGCAAAGAGTATAGTGGTCTCTAGTGGATAGATATCCCTCACCCAAGGCAGTGAGGATAGGTCTTATGAGTGGGGACAAGAGTCTTCAGTGGAGAGAGATCCACAAGCCAGTATAGTGTAGGCAGTAGTCTTCTAGAGGATCACTAGCCAGAGCAGAGGATAATGAATAGAGATCCATGAACTTGATTTAGGGGATCAACATCTTCTTTGGACAGAGATCCATAAACATTGTAATAGGGAAAGGATTCCAAAGAGATTGATCGAGAAAATTTTAGTTAAAGATTTTCTCTGTGGAGTAGCCCATATTGGGTGAACCACGTAAATTGTAGTGTCTCTATTGTGTATGGTGTTTTATGCATTGCTTTGATTACTACTATTGATATTGCTATCTATACATTTCATAATATTGATTGATAAAGAAAGTAAAAAGTGGTCTTATACTGTTCACCCCCCCTCTCAGTATGAGCTTGTGTTCTTCACCTTCATCCCATACCATGCATCCCCAAAAATTCTCATCATCTATGTCTTTCGGTTGAGCTCGACCTCAACCTAGATCCCCTCCATTGGTACATTGAGGATGCGATATACATCTTCCAAGGTAATTATCACCTCACCTATGGGAAGCTAAAATTTCCCCCTATATGCATCCCACCTCTCTGCCAAGGTAGAGATATATCTCTCATTGGCCCTCACCACATCCATTTGGGCTATCTCTGCTAGCCCCACCTCCCCTAGCAACTCCTACTCCTCATTCATAATCAACTTCCTCATTCCAAGGATGTAAATCAAAAATTAGTGTCGAGCCTCCAAAATCCTAATATGTAGCACAACACAATATTAGTTAATAATTTTGACAAAAAAAACTTTGCACAATACAAAAAGCATAATATTACCTCAGCCACTCCAGCCCCATCCACAGCCCTAGCCCCTGCACCAGCTCCCTCCATCGCCATAGCTTCTATGCCCAAACTTCAATACCTCACTTCACTCCTCACTTTCCTTCACTCCTCAGTCGTAGCTTCTCAAACTCCCAAATGCACAAATGAGCTTCAATATCATACAAAAATATATTTATAGCTCCTTCAAGCACCTTGGGATGCCCATGGGCATTTTTTGGTGTCTTGAAGCGCCCGCGGGAATTTTTGTAGACAGCAAGCGCCCACGGGCATTTGGCGTTAACATTGACAAAATACCAAACAAGCATAAAATAGTGGCTTACCTTCATCAAATCAATTCAAAATACATCCATGCATTCATTCCATTATTTTATTATGTTTTGTGAAGATTACAGCTAGTTTGGATGCATAATCATCATTTGCGACCACATTTTGCAAATTCATAACACAAGTTACAAAAGCACCCCAAAAGGGTATAAATCTTCACAAAATGATGATCATCATCATTTTCATCATTCATACATATTCACTTCATTTCACATCATCATTTATATATTTTCCCAAGTTCATGTACACATTCAAGTGAATCTCATATTTAGTTTTCTATTCTATCCCCTTGGTGATTTCATTGATTTACATCCATGCAATTCAGTAATATGAATATCTTACCATAAGGACACTTATCCATGATCATCATCACTTATCTCCTTGCTCAAGATCACAATCATATTTAATACTTCACATTTTGAGTGAAACCTTGCCAAGAGAAATTTGCACAAATGTTGTCATTGATGGCCTAGTTCATGGGGCTTAAAACATGGAAAAAATCAACTTTCATCATTACACATTTTCTTGATAGTCATCATAGAGATAGGAACTAACTAGGATGATTGGTTCCAATCATGGGAATTATTCAACAGTCACTAGCAAGCCCTCCAAGGTTGACTCTTTTTATTTACATACTCATATTTGCATATCAATGATGTCGGAAGGCAAAGTGTTTCAACAACATCGAATCACCCCAAAATTTGGGGTAACCACATTTGGTTTTGAATTTCCCACAATGGGATACATCTTACATGATCATGGCATATGCACTTGGCAAAAATCCCTTCATCTATTGGGGCATAAACAGACACATCTTGCATCACATTTTCACAAATCCCTTCCTCTTTTGGGGCAAAAATAGACACATCATATTACATTATCACCAATCCCCTTCCTACCATTGGGGAAAAAATGGTATCACATTTTACATCATTCATATCATCCACATTACATTTGCATAAGATTTTTCCATTGGTTCACGAGATTCATCCACAAACTTATTCACCAATTGAGGGGGTAAGCTACACAAAACTCTAATTATTTTATTATTTTATCTTCAAGCTCATGTTCCACATCCCAAGAGAAGTTGCTTCTGCACCTGGCCAAAATAGGTGTCTCGTGTTTTTGCATTACATTGTGTTTCACGCAACGCAGTACAAAAGGGGCATCTGTAGACATCAAAATCTAGCCACTTGTCCTCCATCCATGCTTTCCAACCATTTCCACCACCAAAATATAGTCATTTACCATCCATCCTAGCTTTCTTGCCATTTTTACCTATTATTTTTATATATTATAAATATTGATTATATATATTTTTAAATAATAATAATTTATATATTATATTATATATATAATAAATATATTTTTATATAAATAAATCGATACCAACCATCCGATTTCATTTAATCATGTCCGTCCATCCGCATAAATCCATGCCACACCCTAAATTTAATATCTACCCTTAGATGTGCTCGAATATCAACCACATAATTAGTGTCATTGAAACCCTAGCATGCCCTAGATTGGATTAAAAATAGGAGCCATTTTGATGGCTCAACCCCTACGTGTCTTAATTTTTTTTCAAATTTTTTAAATTTCTTGAGATCCTAATCTCTGAGATGTTGGATTCCCTAAGTCTCCAACCAGGACTTTTGTGCCCTAACCCCATTTCATCCACCATATTCCCTATTCCCTCGTTCACCATCACTGCCACTGCATCCCTCGTCTTCACCAGATCTACCTCCGTAGATTCCTCCATCATCTTCTAAGCACCTCCAGGCACTTTTTGCCAATGCCAGACACCTATGGGCACCTCCCTACTAGGTCCGCGTACCCATGAGTTTTTTTTGTAGTTGTCAGGTGCTCGTGGGCATTTTTACATAAGCCCTTCTGAAATCCTCCTACCTTCAAGCGACGCTAGGGCACGCCTTCACCATCGACTTGTAATAGATCCAATCATAAAAGGACAACCAACAAGGAGCAAGTTAAATCAAGTATTTTTACTAGTTTATTTCAATATAGTTAGGTTTACATGCAATTTTATTTATCAATAGCTAGGGTCTCACGCAGTGGATCCCTCATAGTTATTACTAGCTCCCTATTATTATCTTTATGTGTGTAGATCTGGATATTCATCAGTATTGGATAACTATTTAAGATGAAATGGCCTGGCTCAATAAATATCTAAAGCCTACTCAACTCTGTTGGGAGCAAGAACAAGTTTTACAGATACCACAAGTATTGCTAGCTAGGGTTTTGAATAAACCTAGCATTATTGTATTTATTGTATCTGAATAAACTTTTTAAATCCCTTATTTGGGGTCACATTTGATTTTACTCAGATCCCCAGCAATAATAATATCATATCTATTTCATTATGCAAATTTCTTGTGTTATGTGGTTTATTCATTTTTAGTTATTTATATCTGGTGTTTCATTTTTGTCTTCACAAAAATATTTGTAAAAAGTTGTGCCAAGCACATATAAACTACTCTTCAAATACAAGATTGCTCCTTTGAGGATGTTATTTCTTAGGCTAAAATAATTAAAGATATAAAGGTGCAAGAGGGTGAAGTTAATTTTTCTAAGAAGAGTGATTACACTCCCAACACCCTATTTAGCAGAGGTGGTCCAAATCCAAATCCTCCAAAACCACCATAGGCCAATCAATTTATGTCAAACTCAACACCCGCTCCACCACCACAACAATATCAACAATGTCAACAAGGGTATCAACAATTTGGGGTTCGTCCCTCAACTAATCAATCCCAAAATTGACAGCAACATCAATAGTTTACACCACATAATTGAAATCCTTTATGGAAGCTATTATCAAATATATTTCAAAAGTTGTATGGTGTTGGGCACATTGCTTTACCAAAAGCAAGGCCTGAGGACCCAAATTGGCCAAAGCCCAAGAACTATAATGAGCATGTATTTTGAAATTATCATAGGTAATGAGGATATGACATCAATAGATACCATACGTTTTACCATTTAGTGTAAGATCTTATTGATAATGGGGTTATACAGGCTGAAAATCCATTAGCTCCCTCAAATCAAAATTTGGAGATCTACAAAACACCTCTACCAAAACATGGGCAGCCACAAATACAACCTAATGCTTCCATGCCTGAACCTAGATCTCGGTAGGTTAATCATATAAATTAGGACCCATCCCAACAAGGTTTCATAGGCATGGTCTATGTCACTATGTGGAATCAGCTCTACCCCACTCATTCTAACCATCAAGAAAACTGTAAATCATCACTTCTTCAATCACATTGTTGATACAAATTAACCCATTGTCGATATCACACAATATCATTACCATTCCTAATAGTCTCACTTATCACTTTGCACAGATCCTACTAGGTTGTTCATATATGACCTTTTGCAACAATCACAACCTCATCATGAAGCTTTAAGTAAAATCCTATAATCAATTAATTTAGAAACACATGATCCTAATGCCTTCATCTAGTTTGTTAGCAATGTACAAACATGTATGCAACCTTCCATCATATTTTATGACCATGAGATCAAAGGGGAGAGCATTGATCCTTCAATGCATGTCTTGGCTTATATAAATGATACTATATACAAATTTTTTCTAATCAACATAGGCTCATCTATAAGCATAATTTCTATTTTTGCCTTATAACATCTCAACATTCCACCCACCCATTTTCTACTCCTACTTTGGATCTACGAGCGTTATATGGCTCCATGTGTAAAATTATGGGTTCCATCATCTTTCCAATCTAGGTTGGCATCAAAATAATATCCACTCTATGTCATGTTATCAAGAGAAAAATGTAATACAACATACTCCTCGAGCAACTATGGATTTGATACATGCAATGTGTCCCCTCCATGCTTCACCATTGTCTAAAGCATCTTCATGGTGACCAAGTGCAGCACTTTTAGGTTGATGAGGATCCCTTCCAATTTTGTACTACAATCGCTCTTCCACTAGGACCACCTCTATCTTTTACTCAATTCACACATTTTATAGTACAACATTCTACATTCGACCACTCGTTTTCCTCATCCAAAACTCAATTAAACCCTTCAATCCTCTCATCTCCTCCTTCCATTGATACATCGATCAACACTCCTAGTAACCTTGGTACAGATGTGAGACATACATCTCATTCAACCTCAAGATCTTCTCCTTCTCTTATATTCCTTCCATCACCATCATCATACTCAACCCATCCTGGGATACAACCTCTTATATTTTCTAACACTGCTACTAACACCCCTATTTTACCCACTCTAAAAAATCATCCCATTCACCCATAATTATATCTAGATCCTACTTATGCCAATCCTCCTTTTTATGAGCCCCCCTCTTCACCCACATCACAATTCTCACATGCTAATCATCCTATTCAATCTACTCCGACTGAGTGTCATTCTTGATAATAGTGCACCGCCTGATTTGACACCCAAATCAACCAGTATCCTCCATCCATTACTCCTACTCTTATTCCACTTCCCCAAGAGTCACAACCATCATCATATTCATCACATCAAGGGTCATCACCCCATCACAAGCATTATGGCATACCTTATGTGTCCATCCTCATAACCAACCTCACTTCAAGAGAGTATAACATTCATAGTGCTCATGTATCTCCTCCCAACATCCAAACCATCTATGACTTTGGTCACCCTTGTAACACACCTCTCAAAATTGGTGTTATCATTCCTCTTGACCTACCTACAAATTGCACAAACTTCATCTATGGGGGTGTTAATACATCTTCCCCATAATTGAGCCCAAATAGTTTGAAGTTAAGTTTTGTGGCAAGCTTGATCATATGTCGAATCTAGATTTTATGAGATGTTATTTACAATGCTTCCACTGGCATGGGTTTTGTTTGGGTCATAATGAACAAGGGTCTAGAACCCTTATCGACCCACCTTATCAACATCCCTAAGATAAATTTATCTTGGGTTATCAACTTGAACCTATCAAAGTCTTGAAATATGAGCTTCATCATCTTTCTCTCGAACCTCTAGAGGATGATTTTTATGTGAAGCCTAAGTGTGATTTTCATAGCAATTATCTCTCGCCTCATTATATGGTCAACATTCCTGATCATTTCTTCTAGGATTCCTTATAATATGTTCTTCCTTTTGCTTATAATATCAAGGACCTCATCAAGGTTTTCATGGCACTATTGCTTACATCCTCTTCAGTGGATATGGTTCTTTTTTCCACTGCTCCATCATATTTTCATCCATACACTCACTCTCACATAAGAAGGCAAGTTCGTTTATCTCCTCATTACCTCCACTCTCCACCTGTGATCTTTCGGCCCCAATTAAATCAACCCATTCTCTCATCCTCCTATAAAGATTCTATTGATTCTACATTCTCTCCTACCTCAACTACATCAGTAAATATGATCTTCATAGATCTGTTTGCCCCACTTCATTATGATACTAATCCTGATTGGATCATATGCACCAATCCTGATTACATCAATTTTGATCACATTTTCTTTGAACCTTCTCTAAAGGATTTCTTTCTATCAAATTATTGATCCACTTGGCTACTTCTCCTCTTTCTTCCATCCCCTCTCATGCTCCTTTTGTCCACCATATAAAAGTTTCTCATGATGACGAGACTTCTATCTCAAAATTTATAGAGCACTTACATCTCATTCCCATCCTAGCTCAACTCGAGGATGGTTCCCACATGCTTTGGTGGAGGATACAATCGATGTTGATATTAGTGAAGATTCTTCAAATCCTCATATTATCAAATTAGGCAAGAGCCTATCCCTTGAAGAGAGATATATGCATTGCCCTTCTCAAAGAGTACAAAAAGGTCTTTGAATGGTCTTACATTGACATGTTAGGTCTCAACCCATCTCTAGTCATTCATAACCTTACATTGAACAAAAGTACCAAACCCATTAAGCAAAAGCTTTGAAAGATGCATCCTACTATTGATTTAATGGTAAAGGAGTTACAAAATCTCTTGGATGTGGGATTAATCCAAACACTTGACTACCTAGAATGGGTTTCTAACATGGTTCCCATAATAAATTCAAAGGGAGGAATTCAATGCACTAATTATAGAGATCTCAATAAAGCATGTCCTAAAGATAACTTTAACCTGCCCAATATCGATACATTGGTCAACTCCATAGTAGGTCATGAATTGTTGTCCCTCATGGATGGGTTTTTAGGATACAACCAAATTAGGGTTAATCTTGATGACCAACATAAAACATACTTCACCACCACCTAGGGGAATTTCTTTTACAAGGTCATGCCATTTTGTCTAGAGAATTTTTGTGCCACATATCAACGTGCCATGACCTAAATTTTCCATGATTACATGCATAAAATCATGGAATATTATGAATATGACCTACTAGTTAATTCTAATAAATATCAACACATTGATGACTTGCACAAAATTTTTGATCGACTCCTTGAGAACAACGTATGTCTGAATCCAAAAAAGTGTCTTTGGTGTAACCTCAGGAAAACTTCTTGGGTTCATTATTTCTCCACAAGGAATCAAATTCAATCCAAATAAATTCAAGGCTATCATAGCCATGCCACCTCCAATAAACTTGAAACAATTACGCAACTTGTAGGGAAAAATCCAAATAATTTATTGCTTCATTGCCCAACTGTAATACAAGTGTAAGTTGTTAAACCATATATTATAGAAGGGGGTTACATTCAATTGGGACCATGAGTGTCAAGCCACATTTGACACTATCAATACCTATATTACTTCATCGCTTGCATTATCTGTACATCATCCTAATATTTTGTTCCATCTGTACATATCCACCATAGATTTTGTATTAGGGATGTTGTTAGCCCAAACAAATGAGGATAGCCAAGAACGATGATTTATTATATCAATCATACATTAATAAGATATGAAGCGTGATATGCTTACATGGAGAAAATGTACCTCATAGTAGTTTTCACCATAGAAGTTACACCATTACATGTTAAATCATACAACTTATGTTGTGGCCTGTGATAATACACTCAAATACATGATATGTAAAAGCTACAATAATAGCCGCATAGCTAAAGGGATTATGTTGCTAACTAAATTTGATCTCGAATTTATCAGACAAAAATCTGTTAAAGTCTAGGTCATTGTTGACCATCTCCTAGATGCTCCTTTAACTAGTGATAAACTAATTCTCATTGAGATTCCTGATGACTCGGTGTTCCATACTATCAAAGCTAAACAATATGTGGAATCTGAAATAAGGGTAGACTTGACCCTCTTCTTTGATGGTTCTCATTGTGAACAAGGGGGAGGCACATGGATAATTTTATTTCAATCACAAGGGGCACCACTCCCCTTCTCATTCAAATTTGAATTTTCTTGTACAAATAATAATGTCAAATATGAATCACTTATCCTCAACCTTAAAACATCGCTTGCTATGTGCATCAAAATATTACAAATCTTTGGTGATTCTCTACTCATTGTTAATCAAGTAAAGGGAATTTACCAATGTTGATACCCCATAATTAAACAATACAAGCAAGTCACTAATAAATTTCTTGCTCAGATTGAGTGGTATGAAATCAACGCTTCTCCACGGTCTACAAATTATATTATCAACATAATGACTTCTCTCGATTCCCTGGTACTTCAAAATCTATATGATGAAATTACTCATGTGTATGTCTAAATGATTCACAAATCATACATCTCCCTATAACTTCCTTTGATGATGTGGGCATCAATTTTGTCCAAGTTGAACCTTATGATCCTTGGTCTTCTCAAATAAAGGACTATATCAAGCTAGGCATTCTTTGCCAAATTTGCCTCACATTGGTAAATGTGCATTTAAAAAAGCATAATCTATTATACTTTGTTGGGGAATATCCTCTATAAGCACAACTATGATAACATCCTTTTACATTACCTAGAGCTACATGAGGCTAATCATGTTCACGCATCTACCCACGATGGTACATGTGGTGGCCACTTTAGTGGCATGGCCATTACCAAGTGCATCCTCTACATGGGCTATTACTAGCCCACCATGGAGCATGATTATTGTACATATGTCAAGAAATGCATTAAGTGTCAACAACATGCTAATATCACGCATCTACCATCTCAGGATTTACAACCTATCCAATCAATGTGGTCATTTTCTCAATAGGGTTTAGATCTCATTAGCAAAATCACTCTAGCTTCTTTTGGTAATCATAAGTTCATTACTACAACTACTACATATTTTACAAAATGGGTTAATGCAGTACCTCTTTTACAAATGACAGGGCCTAAAATTGTTTATTTTAATATACAACACAATTTTTATCATTTTGGCATTCCTTAAAAAATCATTTATGATAATGAAAACACCTTTCAAGAATAAGAATGTCCATACATTGTGTGATAAATATAATATTCAACACAACTTCTCAACTCCATATTATGTCCATGGTAATGGCCAATTAGAAGCTATCAATAAAATATTTGTGCTATTCTTCATAAAATCATTACAAAGTCACATCATGATTGGCATAACCAAATGCCTTTGGTACCCTAGGCCTACAAAATCAACATCAAAACACCTATTGGAACAACACCATTCTATTTAGTCTATGGCATAGAAGCCATCATACCCTTAGACCTAGAAATTCCTTATTTAAGGATTTTGTTACAAGAATTTATAAATGATGATACTCCTCATCAAGCACAATTAGATCAACTTACCCTTCTTGATGAACATCACATCGATGTTGTTGAACATATGTGCATTTATCAATATCTTCTCCACCATACCTACAACAATAAGGTCCATTATCATGAGTTCTAAATTATTGATTTGGTCCTCACAGAGAATAAGAAAAACACCAGTCAACTGTGCTATGTTCATGATAAATTTGCACCAAATTAGTTAGAGCCATATATCATCATGAGAAAATTTGTTTTTGGGGCCTATCACCTAGGTAATATTAAAGGAATTATGGAACCCAACCCCCTCTACATCATCCACCTATGTATATTATATGTTTGACTAATTTCCACTACACTTCTTCGCTTCTCATAGAGCTAATATCGACTATTACAAATGTACAAAATTAAAAAACAATAAAAAAAATGATAAAAACAAAAAAATATCAAAACCGTCCATTTGTCACATCCTTTGCAACTCATATATCGTTGGCTTCATTCCCTTTCATTTCTTATTTCTCCTCTTTCTAAATTTCTTGTCAACATTATATGGTCACGCTTCAAGTGACTACATACCTTTGATTAAGATCTATTTCTTATCTTCTCTTCTAAACTCTGTAGGATTTGGGTCAATGTTGTATGGTCATGCTTTGAATGGCTACATACCTTTGATTTGGTCCTATTTTTTCTCTTGTTTTGTTGATTTCTCTTTTTTCATGTTCCTAGTCAATATTGAATGGTCACGCTTCAAGTGACTATATACATTTGTTTGGTTACATTTATTTATTTCTCTTCCTTTTTTATTCTTTTTCTTGTCCTTATCTTTTGAATTTCTATCCATTTCACATGCTCACTTTTGCACCTCTTCCATCATAATATGCATACATCAATCAAGTTTATTTTTTCGAACATTGGTATTCAATTCACTCATCACATGCATCCATATATACCATCAAAATTTGTTTATATAAACTGGGTAAAACATTTGGATACACAAATTCACTTTACACTATCCCACTTAGCTTTCTTACTCAAGAACAATTTGTTGCATCTTAGTTTGCATTCATAAGAATTCCATTATGTTACTTGCCCATGCTTCCATTTTACTGCATTGTTGTTGTCACGTCATCATGTAACTTTGCTTATACATATGCATACCACATCTCCCACACAACAAATAACTAAGGAGTTAAATATACATTCATTAACATGTTTGCAGTGGTGTATAATCCTATTCTCAATTTCATGGTAATGGGAAGTTCTTCTGTTATTCAACCATTCATAGTCAGTCCAATCAGCCTTCATTGAAACCATAAAATTCTAAAAGTATTTTGAAGCTTCCCTTGGTTGACTTGAGTTCTTTCTTGGGCCAATCACACACTTCACATAGTAAGAAAATTTTGAGTATAAGGAGGACAACACCTTCTATAAGCCTTGCCAAAAAAAATAGCTTTCCCTACTCATCCTATCATTTGCATGATCCACACCTAAGGATCGACAAAAGGAAAAGCTACCAAAAAAATGCAAAGAATACAAGAAAGCAAAAAATAAAAGCAAAAGTAAAAAATGGTACCATAAAACCATCGAGGCTATAGACACCTTATTGGTAGTGGAGAGTGCCTTACAAGTGGTGACATGTCTATCATAGTAGAAATTTTTTTTGTATAGACCATTGTACGCTTGTGGATGAGCTAGCTTAAATGTCTAAGTTTATAATAGGTTAGTCCAACCTCACTCAAAATAGATAAATGACATCATGTGCACACAAAGGTCCATGCTAGGCTTAATCTCAATCAGGATAGTCATGATTTCTGTAGGATATTGATTGACTACTAGATGAGTTTGATTGATCAAACTATGGTGTTTGACTTTCTTGGAATTCTTCTAAACATCCAACAATCCTAGGGATAAGGAATGAACAACATCATCACTAGTTTTTCCAATGACAAGTGTTCTCTTCATCACGTTTGTACATTGTCATTTGTTACACATTCAGAGCATCAATTACATTACCTACGCAGATGTATTTTACATTGCAATCATCATGTATAGTACATGTTTGCTTGTTTCATGCTAGGGTAATCGATCAATGTGAATGTTTCTTTGTCTTTTATTAATTCAACCATTTGAGATAATTAAAACCAAATATGAATTTCCAAAATGTATGGTCATATACATGCATCTCAATTCTACATACAATAAATATCTCAAATTCATGCATTTCCATTTTGACATATGCATAGTTAGTCAATTAAATGCTACATGTCAAATACTATCTATCAAACAACATCATCAAGGCATACTCACATGTATTAATTCACACAAAAATACATCATTCACAATAAATATACATCCAAATAGTGTGCATCATCAAAAGAGATCATCATATATATAATATCATAAAATGGGTTGTACATAGTCAAAATTACCCATAGGCTACATCACATATACACAATGATGTACATCACCGCATTGGCAACTATCATAATACTTAAACATTGGTATCTCTCCACTCCCCTCATGTATTCTAAGAGCCTCCTCAACCCTCCTCGAAACTCCCTCATTGCTATGTCCTAGGATAGATCCCTTTACCTATGGTATTGCTCACTCCTTGCTCAAGACACCAGTGTCACAACTAACTGTGTGCTCCTCCTATTTTGGTATGACTACAACTCAAAATCTATATAAGCTAGGATATCTATCCCTTGACTCATCAATCATAACTCCAACCTCCATATCCTCCTACCCTCTCTATAAAACAACCACTCTACATTCTTCTTCGCACAATGCATCCCATCAAACTCAGCCCACAAAGCCACCATCACCTCACTCTGAGCCCTCTACTGCTCTACCTCCTTGCATAATCTTACCACCTCAATATCCATCACCTTTCACTCACTTTAATGGATTTGTACTTATATTTTAGCTCTCTCCAAAGCAGTTGCCAAGGTATCATGTTCTTTCTATAGCTCATCTACCTGCACTCTCACTCTATTTGCCTCCCTCTCTACATCATATTGCCCTATCATAGGTGCATCCCTCTTAGCCAACACCCATCTCTCTCCAGCACCAAGACAACCCTCGCATGTGTCTAGGTTATCTCTCGCTCTATCATCATGGCCTCCACCTAGTGCACTCTATCTTGTAATATATGGGCCTCATCCAACACATCCATCATGTTGTATAGACAGATGCTAAAGTCTACCTCTTTTGTCAATAAGTCCTCCACCACATATGTATCTACTACAACTTTGATTACACTCTCTCCACTAGCCTTAAATGGGTGTGCTCCATTATCTAGATGTCTCATGCATTGCACTAAATCTACATTAGACTCCTCCTCGTTGACCTACTCTACATCTATGTCATGACCACCTACTGCTCCACCTAGGCTACTAGCCCCTACATATACTACTACACTTGGGCTACTCACACCTGCATCCACTCCTCCCCATGTGCTACTCACTACTTCTACTACGTCCTCCGTAGTCCACTCTAAATTCCTAGTTGTTACTGCTACTATCACTACAAATCCATATATCATCCTTCTACCTGGCTCCCATATTTGTGTAGCCCACAAAGAATCATACTTTGGTGTCATCCCTAGATCATCTACATATAGAATGGAAATATTCACATCTAAGGATGTATCCAAGGGTCCTATCTATGGTTACCTATCACTAACTCCCTTCATCCTCCAGATAACTATTGGTGGATCAAGTAATCTCTATGGTAACCCAAACTACCTTAGAACCTAAGAGAAGGTAAAGTACTCCATTTGTGTTGGCTCATACCCAGTCACCCATCGTCCTTACCTCATGAGGATAAACTTGAATCTAGTCTCACCCCATAATAGTGTCCCTCTCCACAACTACCATATAATGTCATGTCATATCAATCTATAAAATTCCCCTCGTAATAGAGCGGTTGTCCCTCATGTGACCTCCTTAATCATACCTCCATATATGTTTTCTCTCTCAATGCATACAACAGATCAATTCCCATAAACTCATGAGCCTTGTATGGTAGCCCCTCCAACCTCAGTACCATTATATGCTCCCAACCCCAAATCTATAGTAGCAAACTACTACCCATATATTTATTTTATCATACATAGTGCACGCAACTCACTAAATATTTACACTAATAGTATTGGTTCCCATGCAAATTGATGCCCCAGCTCCACCATATCACATACTATCCCCATAATCCTCCATGGAAACCTACATTTGAAAGTATTAGGTAACACATAGCTCAAAATAAGGACCATCTTTAGGCAATGCCTCAATGATATCTCCTTGGTATTTCAATAATCCTCATACGATACACTCCCATTGCTCGCCCTCACTCCTTTCCATCTATCTCCAAAATTTTGTTGTAGTATGGCTCTCCTCAACCCTCTCCCTACAACAATCACTATCAATCCCTCCACTGGTAGTTGATATATACAATATATATCCTTCAACATGATATTTATTTCCCCTATTTGGAAATAAAAGGTGTTCAATCTAGATCTCATCACTCGCATAGCATACCCAAATACGAATGGTCATAGTGCACTATCACTATATTTGCAACTCCATGAAAATCCACATCCCACAGCCACTGCTTCATTCCTATGTCCCAAATCTTCTTCAAATCCTTGAGCAAGGGATGAAACCGATGCCTCGACTCTATGTCCTTCACCTGTTCAACATTAATACTTCATTAGCTTCAAATATTTAAAAAAAGAAAAAAATTATGTACATCCATACAAAATTTTGTAAAATTGTACAACCATAGGTAACCTATGACCATATGAATACGAGTAGATTTGACTACCCATTTCTCTCATTTGCGCAAATTTGTCAAAATAATTATCAAAAATATATGCAAATAAGCATGAAGAACACAAGCTTATACTAAGAGGGGGGGTAAACAGTATAAGTCCACTTTTTACTTTCTTTACAAATCAATATCAATTAATGTCCTTAATTGTAATAACCAAATATAGCAGTGTGCATTAATAACTCAAATAGCAATAGTAAGCAAGAGCACAAATCATCACACACCATTGAGACACAAGATTTAATGTGGTTCCCCCAATGTGGGGTACTCCACAAAATAATCTCCTTATAATATTTCACACAGAAATAAGGATCCTTATCCAATACAATGATTACTTTGATATGCTCAAAGCTAGGCAATAACAAGCTCACACAAAAATTATCCAAATCTGATCAACAAGCTCACATAGAACTTGTCCAAATATGCTCAACAAGCTCACACAAAACTAATCCAAAAATGCTCAAAAAGATCACACAGAACTTGTCCAAATCTGCTCAACAAGCTCACACAGAACTTGTCCAGAATTGCTCAACAAGCTCACACAGAACTTGTCCAAAACTGCTCAACAAGCTCACACAAAACATGTCCAAAACTGCTCAACAAGCTCACACAGAACTTGTCCAAAATTGCTCAACAAGCTCACACAGAACTTGTCCAAAATTGCTCAACAAGCTCACACAGAACTTGTCCAAAAATGCTCAACAAGCTCACATAGAACTTGTCCAAAACTGCACAAAAATCTCACATATAACTTGTCCAAAACTGCTTTAACAAGCTCACCAATAACTTGCTCAAATCTGCTCCAACAAGCTCACTAAGAACTTGTTCAAATCTGCTCTAGCAAGCTCACCAAGAACTTTCTCAAATCTGCTCGAACAAGATCACTAAGAACTTGTCCGAATATGTCCACAAATCTGTCCCAAAACTGTCCACAAAGGCCTTCTCAAAGGCTCAATCAATCATACACAAACTGCCACAAATCTGTCCAAAAATCTACCCCAAAGGCCTTCTCAAAGGCTCAATCAATCATGCTCAAGTAGCACTCAAATCTCATCCACAAATCTACTAAATACAAGACTCAATGATGAACTCAACAATGAATGGCAATGTGCTCTTCAATGGATAACAACAATGATCCACAATGATCTCAACTCAAATCAATCTCAACTCAACCCAATTCAATTCATAGAAGCATAAAGATAATTGTTAGAGACTCAATATGTTCTAAGCTCAATCTCAACTCATATCAGAATTATAGAATAGTTTGTTTCATGGACCTTGAAAAATCACCTCACACAATCACTTGACTAGGCCCAATCAACTCAACTCAACCAATCACCACAAGGGATAACTTTTTCTCACAAAACCCTAGTCCATGCATGTATCAACAAACTCAAATGTTTCCAACAATGCTCAACCACAAATATCACATAACAATGATACTCATGTTCTTTTCAAGTTCTTTATTTAACCAATGGGCTTCAACAACTATAAAACAAGGTTTTAAACACAACTCTCAAACCAGAAAACCTTGAAGCATTCAACCAACCACTTTCGAAAAGGAAACCACAATCAATCATTTTCACTCCAATGATATTTTAGAAATCAACCACCATAAATAATCAATAGGAGAATGTGCCCATACATTTTTTATGCCAAGAAGTTGTCCATAAAATTTGCCATACTAAACACAACTTTCCTTTCCAATCTCAATTAGGGTTAGTGGACTTCAAATAATAATCACAAGATAAAGCATAACTCAATTTACACCTTTTTACTCCAACTCAATAAACACATCCACCAAAGTCCTTTTTAATAAAAACCCTTATCAAAATAATAATCAATAAACCTCTCAAAAATTATTTTATAACAACTCCTTATTTCTCCTAAATCTTAATTCTCAATTTCATAAACATCAATTAAATCAACAACTTATCCAACCTTTGAAATAATAAACACGACCCTTATTAAACCAAAGTTTAATTAAAACTTTAATTACTTCTAACCACTTTATAACTCCAAATTAGGGCTTAAAAAAATTAATTAATACAAAAACTTAGGTTGCCACACAAGCTAGCCACTCGTTCGGAAGGGGAAGGCACAACGTGCCTTAAACCCTTTCCTCCTCCGTAAAACAAAAAAAATGCCGAAGCACTTTTCTTCCAACGCGTACCAAACACAGTCAAGGGGATTCGAAACCTTGACATTTCGTCTACCCCACGCCTTAGCCAAAATCCAATTGCCAATGCGCCACGTTGTCCACGATGTCTTTTCTCTTAACCACACTTTGTCTTATTCGTTGCTTTCGCTTTCTAAAGTATTTCGCACGAGCTTAATTAAGATTCTTTTGCCAATGATTAATTCATGAGCAAGGATAATTTTATGAACCTTAGGTATCCCATTTATATAGTCTCCTAATTATTTTCGATGACATCGGTGGAAATCTTGCATATTTAATTTTAAATTTAAATTTTAATTTTAAATAATTAAAATTTAAACTAAATATTAAAAATTAATATCTCCATCATCGGGGCACCTTTTTTGATGAAACGAAAGGCCAACTTGGGTTTTAAGAAAACCCAATTCAAATCTGCCATCCATGGTTTTAAATAAAACCTTTTATTTTGCCTGCCTTGGTTTTCACAAAAATCCTATATTTATCCATGCTTTCCAAAATATCATTTGGCCACCAAAACTCAATGTGATCCATGTGACATCAATGATCCATGTGACATCAATGACAACCTAAAATAACTCACACACCCACCCACATGCACACACACACCTCAAAAATAATGTCGTACAAAAAAAATGCACACATAAACACATCAATACATGCCACTACTTTCAGTTCCATTGCCCATGCATTACATATGCTATGGTTTCAGTTCACTATAAAAGGGTCCTATGGTTCCTTTTATTCCTTGAAATTCATAAAATATGGTTGCATGGTCAACTTACCCAAACTACACACCCTCCAGTGCCTACTTGTGTTGCACCCTTGGTCATCTTGTCCATATCAATCTCCAATTTGGTAGTGCTTTGCTTTCAAAACCTTCTCACTCTCTTCTTTTGCAAATCATAAAAATGAATCATGCACCTTGTGATTCAGCTTTTATAGGTACATGCTAGGATCACAAGTTATTCTGTGGCTTTTTAGACCACAAGTTACCTTGCAACCTAAACCAAACTACTCCAAATCTTACCAAATGGTCCACAACGGTGATCTCTACCTCAAATTCATGTTACTTCTTCATTCTCATTCAGTTTTTATGCATAGGATCACACCATAAATCAATTTTTCAAGTGTTTCACCACTACTACAAATTTTCTCCTCTCATCGACTCATCACTTGAGGGGGTAGACATCATATAAAAATAATTTACCTTACATATAATCATAATCAAACACTCCATAGTGGAAATTAAGTTAATACAAAAATATTTGCTAGAGATCATCTCAAGCCCTCCTTTGCTAGGGCAAACAAAATTAGAATTTCTCTTCTCAACAAAATTTCAATTTAAACAAATATTTAATAAGCCAAATGCTTGAGCCTGTAGGTTAATCATGGATTTCCTTCATCATAGTGGCAATCATAAGACCACTCATGAATGAAGAACTTGATACAAATCTACCAAGGCCTAAAAGATTCATCAAATCAAATCAAGTTCAATAATTCATCAAAGTTAACATTTCAAAATTATTCCTCCCTTTCACAATTGGGTCATTTTACATTGATCACGATAGCAAGACAATATTGTATCTTTTATTCCAACAATCATCACAACATGATTAAATACATAATCATCCACAATAATCCATCACAAATTCATCTTTTTCAAAATCAAACCACCAACTAGTTTCATAAGTATTTTTACTACGTCGTGTCTTCACACAATGCCGTACAAAAAGGTGCAAATATAGACACCCAAAAGTTGCACGTTGTCATTTCTCCCATCATCATGACTGATCAATTTGCAAAACCCATGAAATTTGCATACATTAGCCTCAAAATACTATTTATTTATCAAAATCACTATTCATGCACTATTCATAAGCCCTCTTTGGGCCACTTAAGCCCTTTCCTACACTTAACTCTAGGTCCTCGTGCAACTATCATCTTTGGCTAATATTGGTTAATATCTAACCTTGGTTAAGGTCAACTCATAGTCAAACTCCACCTCATGGTCAATCTAATTTTTTGCCACCTCACCTAGTCTACTCTTTGACTAGCCTAGGCTCCACCTTATCCATTTTACCTTAGCCTAACCTAGGGTTAACCTAAGCAGGGTTACCCTTAACCCTTGCTCCACACAAATCCCCATCTGCATTTAAGTCCATAAATGGCATTTGAGTACTTTGGGATTTCAAAGCATGGACCAAAGGTGAGTCATCTTCCACATCACCCAAGTCAATTATTAACTCATTTTTAATCCTACTGTGATTAAGATTTAACCCTTACTCCACTCCACAACCCCATGCTCATTTATGACATGTAGGTGGATGAGGTATTCTTTCATCCAAATACACTTACGATGCATGCCACATTAGGGGATATCTCATAGGGTATACCTCAGGGGACACCTCGGCCCCTCTTGACCTCTTTAAATTCTATAAATAGAGGGTCATTTCTTCTATCTTCATGAATCTAACATTTGCATACCCAGACTCTATCAAAATCTAGCTAGGTTGCACTACATTCCATCACCCACTTTGCCATAAATATCCATCAATCACCACATCAAACATCTTTTTACACCCTTTTTGTGTCCCAAAACTGGTTTGTGTTGTAGGTTCTGAAGGTGACTCGATGAGAATAGGAGCTCCAACAATAATAGAAGACCATTTTGAACCACATAGATTTTTGTCAGGGTATAACAGTCAAGGTTGCAAGGTACCCTATGACCCTAAACAGTCGCACCTTAAGGTGGGATCCTGTTCAAGGGTTTATTTTAGGCATCAAAAGGATAAAAAATCATCTAGGTAGTTAAGTAACACCATCCAAACTGGTTTTGTAAGCATTTTAATTATTTTTGTAATGGATTAGTTTCATTTCATAGTCCTTTTATCTACAAAAATGAAGGGTTTGATAAATACAAGCCTCCAAATGTTCTAACCCATTTTTTTAGGACTTGTAGGTCTTGAGGATAGGTCAAAATGATAGAGGCACATAAGAAGTAAGCCCACTCCCATTTGAAAATCTCTTGTAATACTTTTGGGGTGTTGTTGAACAACTTACTGAAGATGAGTTCTCACATCCTAAAACCTCATTTAGTGGCCTCCAAAGGCACTTTTGTAAAAAGGGATTCTCTTGTACCCCTTTAACTATCAATTGCAAATAATACTAGTTTTCTATCAATTCAATCTTTACTTATCATAAAGGCTTCAATCCCACTCTATACTTCTAATGTGCTTGACTATGTTGAAGGTGAATAGACATTGATAAGAATGAAATAAATATCTACAAAGTAGCATGTGACTAATGAGGCTCTCCAATGCTTAGTTTTATGAATGGTTGCATAGGAGGTTTTAACAGGATTCTAGCATGTTAAAATTCTTCATGTCACTCCTTTAGAATCCACAACATCCCCTTCACATCTTGCCCATACTACTTTCATAGTTTTGAAAACTTCTTCCTTTGTCATTTTAGTTTTCTAGAACAAAGAATATTTATTACTCAAACAAAGGTCCTTGATACACCTCTTCTTTGAGGAGGCATTAACATCCCTTATATTTCATGAGATAGTAATCATATATTATTAGGGGCTATTAGCCTTGCCTCCAAATTTCCAATATAATTTTGTTTTTTAATAAAGAGAAGTTCAACCAACTTAGATTGTATTCCTTTCTCTATGTTTGCTCTTTATCCCTTGACTCTCACTTGATAAATTGAGGGTTTTCCTCTTTTTACCTTGCTTGTATTAGGAGTAGGTCTTATTATTCTATTCCTTAATATTCTTTCACAACTTTCCTTTTATTAGATTTATCCTCTCTTGGCTCTGCCATAAAAGCTTTTCACTTGTCCTACTCATTTTCTAGTAGTTTCTTATTAATGGTAGAGGCATTAACATTTAACATTACGTTTTCTCTACCATTTTTCTTCTCCCAAATAGCACATGGCACTTCAAAAGAGTTCAAAATTTTATGAGACACATTTCTTAGGTACAACGAGAATGTTCATCCCTAAATTAGAATCATACTAAATAGATGATTCCTTTTTAATATTTTGATCCTATTGTATTGTGTCTTCTAAGCTTTGATATGCTTTTCTTCATAGGTCAAAGCCTTAAAATATTTGGTATTTCTTCTAATATCCTTCCTTACTGGTTTCCACTTTTTATTTACTTTTATCTATCTAGGCCTATTTTTTGGAAGCTAAAAACCATCCTCATCCATATCCATTTGTAAGTTTCTCTTGTGGTTTTCTATATATGTTTTTGTTGGACTCTTCTTAGGGCATGATATCTCAATATGCCCCACCTCATGACATATTCTACATATAAAAGATATATTTTCATAACCTACGATTTGAGTCCACAACTTACACCCATACTTAAGAATGATTGATTTTGGTAAAGATTTACTTATATCAATTATGACCAATATTTGAATATAAATAGCCAAGAATCCATCTTTTGTAGTTTCTAAAATCACAAGAAATTCTCCCAAAGTGTTGCCTCTTGCCTTGAAGGTATCAAATTTCTAAATTTCAATGGGCAACCCATACATCCTAGCATAGACTAATACTAGGGATAAATTTATGTTTTTAGATGCAAAGCCTTCATACCAATGGGTAAGGAAGAGTCCTATTCTTCCCATAAAGCGAGGACCCCTTTTAGGATTTTATCTCTTTCCTCATTGGAACAAAAAATGGCTAAGAAGAACCTTTGAGAAGAAAGGATAGACTCACTCCTTGATACTTCTAACTCCTATCAATCTATTTTCTCAATGCCAAAGTCCTTGGCCAAGACCCATAAAATTTACTAAACTTTATCCTATCTTTGAGCAACAAGAATTGCTTTTCTATAAGGTCCTCACTAACCTCTACTATAGGGATGATTATAAAGGTTTAGGTATAAATCAGTGCATGAGAAGGAAACTATAACTCAAAATCTACTTAAATTTATCAGTATATCTTATAGCGATTATATCATTTGAAAATAAACCTATAACAATTTTTATGTAAAAATTATAAGATAACGAAGGAGAAAAACATAGTTGTATTGTCCTACCTTGTTGATTCCCTAGCTCTCTGTTACTCCTCCCCTCATCTGAACCCTAGCTAACAAATATCTACAATTTTGTTTTTTGCAACTTGAAAATCAGTACTACCCTTATTTTGGATGGCTGACTTTATAGGGTTGTCAACACCATGCAAAATTATTCATATGACCCCTCATTTTAAAGTTCTTTAAATTTCATATAAATTGATCTAAGAATCATCTGAATTAAATAACCCCACACAAAAAAAATAAATTCTAAAAGATGAGATATTTTTCAAGAAAAATTTACCCTAACGTTGCCCTAGTTTTGAATGGTTGTCTTCACATGGTAATATCTACCTCAATACTTATGCAATATATTTCAATGAAATTATATGCTTAATTTTGATAATAATTACCATGCATTTTATGCCTAAATGAGATGCAACTACCGTCATATGTGCATGAATTTTATTTTTGATCATGCTATTGTTGCTACTTTCATAATTTCTCTCTTCAATGATGCTCTACCCTTTGTACTTGGTCAAGAGCAGCCCTTGTCAACCACTCAACTATAAAAATATAGTTAATTATGTTATATATATAATAAAAGACATTTACTTATCAATTAAAATAAATCATGAATTCATTAATTAAGTTATCAATATCTAAATGCATATTACATGATAAAAATAATTGATTGCTAGGTCACTCACTATGGAGACATGTCATCACAATTATATTACATTAAATTGCATGTTAAAATTCAGTTGCTAAAAATAAATTATATAAATTTGAGGTGTGACTATCTTCTCCTTGAAAATTAAAAAATTTAATCAATTAAGTTCATGTCATTTGATAATGGTTCTATGAATACCCAGATGTTGTAGGTGAGTTGGAGAGGAGAGGGAAATCCTCCAAGAGAGGTCCCAGGTTCAAATCTCCACCCTACCAAAAAGCTAAATTGGGTATCCAAAATCCAATTGATAATGTTGGTGCGGGCAGGGTCGAGTGCGACTCCCGGTGACTTTGACGGTGTAGAACCCCCCTGTTCGTGGTCTCTTAGACCAAGGCGGCCCCACAAGGGGTTTTTCGCTTAAAAAAAAAAAATGGTTCTATGAATGATTTTCAAATGGTTATATGGGTCTATAATAAATCTCATCCATATTATATCATGACCACATAGTGGTATTACAAGTTGACAATTGTGCAAGATTTACAACTAGGTTGAGTCCATGTCATTTGATAATGATTCTACTTATTGATGTTTTAATTAGTTATATGAAATTGAAATGGATCCCAACCCTATCACATCATGATTGTGTATTGGTATTACAACAACTTTGACTATTGTGCATATATCCCTTCATTAAATTTAAATATAAGTTTTCTTCCTAAATGTTTAAGAAATTTAAGCGATTGAGCTAATACCATTTTATATGATTCTAAGTTTTCTTCCTAAATGTTTAAGAAATTTAAGCGATTGAGCTAATACCATTTGATATGATTTTATTTATCATTTTTTAAATAGGTTACATGGAATTGAAATGGGTCCCACTGGTATTACATCGTCACCACATAGTGGTATTACAACAAAGCTTGGATCTTGTCCATGTATCGATTGACAAGATCTGGGTCTCCTCCTTGAAATGTTGAGGAATTTAACCAGTTGAGCTAATGCCACTTGATATGATTCTATTTATCGTAAAAATTAAAATAAATTTATTTTAATTATTAAAATATTTTTTTGATTGGTAAAAGAGGTTTTGAAAGAGTCTCATAACCTTTTACAATGAGGAAAAAACAAAAGAAATAACCTCCCAAAAATAGGGAGACGATTCCCAAAGAAGACACCCAAAGACAATCTCCGTAGAACCATATCTAGACAAGAATAGAGACAAAAAGCAGGTTTCCCAACACACCAAGAAACATCCCCACACAAATTGAAATAGGTATTCCCATTGAAGGAAAACCTCACAACCATGGAGATAGGCTTCCTCATACTCTAAAATTTGAAAAAGGTTTTTCCACCTAGGATAAAACCAAAACAATCCCATACATTAAAATTTGAAAAATGTTTTCATGCCTAGGAGAAAACCTAATAGTCTTGATACACTAAAATTTGAAAAAGGTTTTCTCACCTAGGGGAAAACCAAACAATCCAGAACATAGAGTAGACACTTCATAGGTCTACCTGCTAGAACACAGAAAGATCAGCATCGAGCAAATCAAAGTAAGCAGAACACATGATCCAAAAGATAACTGACACCCAATCTTTGAAGGCCTAAAAATGAAACAACCCAAGAAATGATCCACATGTCTCAAGGTCATCCTATAGAGAAAGTTAGCACAGTCAGATCTAGAAAATCGTGGCCAAGAAACAATGTCCCTGAACCATGAAGTAGATCATACACGATATTAGATTTCAGGAAGCCCTCCACTACAGCAAACAATTAGCACATGATCTCCCCCAAGATTAAAAAAATATAGGCAGGTCCATCAAAATAAACACCAACAAATTTGCAAGAACCCCAAACACGGGCCGCAATATCGTCCTATAGATAAAGTTATGCACAACCAGATAGAAATCCGTTGCCAAGAAATGATGCCCCCAAACCATGAAGTAGATCATACACAGCGTTAGATTTCAAGAAGCTCTCCACTATAGTAAACAATCAACACATGATCTCCCTCAATATCAAAAAAACACTACAGACTTGTCCAATAAAATAAACACCAATAGATCTGCAAGAAGCCTAGCCCTGCTATGGAACAAGAAGAAACTAGCAAAACCCTTCTACAACATGAAAGAGCATAGGGTCCTCCTTCCAAGACCAGAAGAATGGAGAGAAGGGAACCGTTAGGAAACCCTTGAACCAAAACTGCCACTAAAACCCTGAACCAGAGTCAACCGCGAGAGCCTCTTATCTATGGGTAATAAAACCATGGTCTCCTCCCAAAGACCAAAAAGAAACACAGAGAAAGACCCTCTAGGTAACAGTAGAACGTAGAACAGGAAAACAGAAGCCCACCCATGAAACGAAACAAGGCTCAGGAAAGAATAGAGAACCACCCCTATGAACCAGAAAGTGCATGCCCCCCTCCCAAGACCAAAAGAAAAACTGTAGAGAAGAGCACCATCAACCCACTTCCTAAACCAAACAATAAACGAAACCCCCAAACAACCCATATTAAAAAAAACCAAGGAATATTTGGCTAAATAGCATCGCAAAGCAGAAACATCAAGAGAAAACCTTCCTAAAACAATCCAAAAAAATGCAGAGGCCTAGAAAAACAAAAGATCCACTTGGAAATCCTCCTTTTAATTCTTAAAATATAATTTATTTATTTAATGCAAATATATCATAAATTAAATACATGCGACAATATGTTATAACTTTTAATTATTACTAACTTGTAATAAATACTTAACATTCTTTCTTATATAAAAGGAACAATATAGATCTTGTTATTTTTTTTTATCTTTATCTTTTTAATCCCTAAAAATGAAACTCCAATAAAATAATATAAGTAAAACCTCATTTCAACTAATTTATCTTTTATTCAAAATTTATTTTAATATTAAAAATCATTTTATATATATATATTTATATTTATTTATTGTTGAACACACTCATCCCTCATAGAACCTTTGAAAGAAGAACATACATATATTTTTAATCTTTTTATTTAAATATAATTTATCTATATATAAACTCAAAATATAGTTAAATAATAATAAATGTTTTAATATTAAAAAAAATACTTAATAAATATATTAATAATGATGAATATTAAAAGACTTATTCAATAAATATATTTTGCAAATAAAAAATAAATATAAATAAATGCCCTTGAAAAAATAATTGCATTAGGGGATGACATAGCACATATACTTCACCGACCATTGTAAAGGAAAAGAAATTATTTGAATTAGATGTCGTAGATAGGTAGTTGTCCTAGTGGCTAAAGATGGTGGTTGTTTCTTAAGTAGTCTTGTATTCAAACCTCTTGAAGATGACTGTTAATGTAATTTGTAAACGTTCTGCTAAAAAAAAGAGGATGCCTTTTCATTAAACGAAAATATTACTTATTTTATTAGATTAAAGCGAGATGTCTAGAAAAATATTAATCATTTTAAAAGAAAAAGTTATTGATATTTTCATTGGAATTTTTTTTGTTTTTTATTTCTTCACAGCTGGTGTTAAAATATTACAGTTTAATGCTGACAATGGTATAATGAAAAAAAAAAATTAAACAAAGAAAATCAATTATTTAAATATAATGTATATCATAATTTTTTATTATTAATTATTCAAGTTATCACATCCAAGTTATATTTATATATAATAATTTTTAATCACTTCTATTTTCACTTTTAAATGCTTAATTATTCTTCCATTTTAAGTCCTAAAGCAGTCCATTTATTTCCATGCATTCTCAAACATCAAGCATGAGTGGAATATAAACTAGTAAAGAAAATTGATCGTTTAATATATATATATTGTATTGGTTTGGTTACAAATATTATATGAATACATTTAATTTAGTCACAATGTTTTATATTTTCAAACATCAAATATAAAACAAAGGGAGTGGAATATAAACTAGTCAAGATAATTGATTGCTTAACATACACATTGTAGGGAGTGGAATATAAACTAGTAAAAATAATTGATTGCTTAACATATACATTGTATTTGTTCGGTTACAAATATCATATGAATACATTTAATTTAATCACAATGTTTTTTGGTTACATAAATGAATTGGTTACGCGGACAAGATTCAAATTATTGGCTAAGGCTTCCAACATACCCACTGTCTCGTTAATGGTAACTCGGCGTGAGATGAGGACCGCCATACGCATAGGGTTCACACCGTCTTCGTCAGTTTGATTCAACACGTGACATGAAAGGGAGTGGAAAATAAACTAGTAATACAAATATCATATGAATACATTTAATTTAATCACAATGTTTTTTGGTTACATAAATGAATTGGTTACTCGGGCAAGGTTCAAAATATCAGCGAAGGCTCCCAACACACCCACTGTCTCGTTAATGGTAATCCGGCGTGAGATGAGGACCGTAGTACCCATAGGGTTCACATCGTCTTCATCAGTTTGATTCAACACGTGACATGAAGAAAAATGAAATATAAACTAATAAAAATAATTGATTGCTTAACATATACATTGTATTTGTCTGGTTACAAATATCATATGAATACATTTAATTTAATTACAATGTTAGTGATATCTTCC
Source organism: Wollemia nobilis (assembly GCA_028583015.1). Taxonomy (NCBI): domain Eukaryota; kingdom Viridiplantae; phylum Streptophyta; class Pinopsida; order Araucariales; family Araucariaceae; genus Wollemia; species Wollemia nobilis. The sequence continues at coordinate 447,813 of JAQPPZ010002105.1, forward strand.
TTTCATGTAGATTATGCATTCTCAAACATCAAGCATAAAACAAAGGGAGTGGAATATAAACTAGTAAAGATAATTGATTGCTTAACATTGTAGGGAGTGGAATATAAACTAGTAAAGATAATTGATTACTTAACATATACATTGTATTTGTCTGGTTACAAATATTATAGGAATACATTTAATTTAATCACAATGTTTTTTTGGTTACATAAATGAATTGGTTATGCGGCAAGGTTCAAACTATGAACGAAGCTTTCAATACACACATCGTCTCATTAATGGTAACCCGGCCTGAGATAGGGACCGCAGGATGCACAGGGTTCACATTGTCTTCGTCAGTTAATGGTAACCCGGCCTGAGATAGGGACCGCAGGATGCACAGGGTTCACATTGTCTTCGTCAGTTAATGGTAACCCGGCCTGAGATAGGGACCGCAGGATGCACAGGGTTCACATTGTCTTCGTCAGTTTGGTTCAACACGTGACATAAAGGGGAACCGCCGAACAAGCAGAAAACAGATCGCCGTTATCAATCAAGTGCAACACGCAAAGGAGTCGAATCGGACTACTGACGCACAGGGTTCACACTGTCTTAGTCTTTCTTACACAATGCTGCAGTTTATTGTCTGTGCTTGAGTGTTGCCCTTCCTTTTCCTTTTCCCAGTAAGAATGGAGGGAGAGGAAATGCGTCATGTAGAGAAATTGGCCTATGTGAACCCCCAATACTTGTTGCCAATTCTGTCAATCCCAGGGGATGTGTGGATTAAGTCTTTAGTCCTAACCAGCATGATTCTCCAAATCCTGCTCATTTTTGCAGGAGGATTGAGATATCAATGCAAAAGAAGCCAACTGTTGACCACAATATATGTCCGCAGACGCTGTCGCCATGTATGCCATAGGTGCCATCATGGATTTGTCAAACACGAGCACCCAAATGGTTTATGCAGTATGGGCTCCCCTGTTGCTTATTCATCTGGGAGGACCCGACACGATTACTGCTTATTCCATGGCACACAACGAAATCTGCGGATTGTCTTACGGTAGGAGGGGAATTTCTAACGCTGAAGTGGGTGCAGAATGGTCACATGGGGATGGGAGAGCAATCAGACTCTGCCGTATGCGACAGGACTCAGAGTGGGAAAGAGAGATTGTAAAGCTCTTTGTTTAGTAAAAGTAAATAATCTAAAGGAGTTTAGTGTCTAGCTACTAACTTAACGATTTTACGCATGTTTATATTATTATGGTGGTTTTCATATTTACACAAATTAAATTATTTAATTTGTAATATTTTATACGAAAAATAAATTATTTTTTATAAATTATAAAAAATAATCTTATATTTTGATTCTAAAATATCAATTTAATAATAAATTATAAGTTTAGTGTTTGTTCTAAACAAATAAATTTATTGGAGGAGGTTGTTTACAACAATATTTATATCCTACAAAGCCATAGGCCATATGAGACTACCCTTAATGAGGATGTTGTTTATCCAAGTTATCCAACTATACTTCGGTTGCTGAAGCATGGTATACAACCCTAGTGCCCATAAGATTCAAACCTTAGATCTCTATTCAGAGTTCTAAAGTCTCCACCTTTAGGTCAACTTAGATTTTATTCATTCTAATACTATTAAGCTATATAATGTTAAACAAACTCACAATTATGATCATTAACTATTCCTTTGGAGCATCGCAACAAAGATTTAAGTATTCATTAGTTTCAAAAGTGCTAAACAAATTTGCTAACAAGTGTTTAGATTTAGAACCTTCATATTGAAGTGCTTCAAGAGATGGTTGTTTGTGTTGAATAGCAAATCCTCCATATATTGAAGTCAATTATGCTCATACAGAGTTTCCCTTGGAGTTAAAGAAGTTATGTTACTATTCAATTGGCTTAAGGTGGATTACAAGTGATTTAATGCCCAAACAATATTTGCATTCCTAGATCATGTGCTTATGGAGTCTTTGCTTGGGAAGTATTTAGTAGATATCTAACTTCAAGCCCTTGACCCTCCAAATATAGAATATTGGCATTGACCAAGATAGACCGAAGTGACTCAAGATTGACATCTAGACTTCCATCATTCTATTTTTCAAATTGAGAAAAGCCCTCATTCTCTAAGAGGAATCTCAAGTTTGCTAAAAACAATAGCATACATGCATAGAAGAATATGATCTTGAATATGGGTCTAACATTCCTCCATTTGGAGATCAATTTTATTTTTATCTTTCAAAATGTAAGCAAAAGAAATGCACCCAAACAATAAAATATTGAAACAAGCAATATGCAATGAAATGATTTGTATTGAACTTTAATGGAGCCTTGATCTTTGTTTATAATGCTTTTTGCCCCAAATTGTAGGGGTTAAAAAAATGTATGCTTTTTTTTAGATTTACAAATAGACACAAAGGGAGGAAAACCCCTTTGGCCAAGACAATGAAAATGGGTGTCTTCGATCTCCTTTTGCTCCAATCAATTTGTGGATGGGCTTTAGTTATCCTTGGAAACCATTTGTTGCCCCAACAACATCCAATGACTTGTAACCTGCACACATAAAATTGTAAACACACGAGGTCAATAGCACCTATTGATACAAAAGAAATAAAGCTACCAAAATCGAAATCCTAATGTTAGCAAACTATAAAATGAAATGCAAGAAACATAAATAATGAAATCAAGGTTACCTTGTTGATACCTAATTCGATCTATCTTTTGGGGTTGACAATGTTGTTAGGTAAACAAGGGGCCATGTCTGGGGACTGGCTAAATGTAGTCCTATATCTCTGCAAATGTAGAGCCACGTATGAGGTTGTGTAGTCGCCATATCGTGTCTAAAACTAAGTTGCAAATTTGGGGCCTCGATATCTCGATCTTCAGACTTCGATTAGGGTTACTCTCACGATTTTGGTAATGCATTGTTATGGATTTTGTATCTTTCTTCCCTCTTCACAAAAGTGAATAAGGTTTTATAACCTTTTGGAAGGTTAGGGTTAGGGTTTGGTGGTGACAAGCTAGCATTGCCAAATGGTAAGCTAGGGTTAGGGTTTGGTGGTGACAAGCTAGCATTGCCAAATGGTAAGCTAGGGTTAGGGTTTGGTAGTGGCGACTAGGAAATATATATATATAGCAAATGACTAGGATTTCGTATCTACAGATACCCCTTTTTGTATCGCATTGTGTAGAACACAATGCAATGCAAAAACAAGAGACACCTAGAAAATTTGAAAAATAATTTTGGAAAATTTGATTTTAGCTTACCGCTCAGTTGGTGAATGGGTGAAGAATGAAACCCACGAGTCAAATGACCAAATGTGGATGATGAAAATGGGTGGATATGATAGATGCAAATATTGAAAATCAAAATCAAGTTGGTTATCCAAGTTTGGGGTAGATCTTTGTTGTCGAAAATTTGCCTTGATAGCATGAGGTGCAATTTGATGTGATAGATGGCCAACCATTACGGGTGTACGGTTGACCCTTTGTGACTAGAGTGATGCCTACCAATTTGAATTTTTTGAAAAAATTACGCATTACAATCTTGTGGAGAGGGATTAATAAAAACCTTGGGCAAATTTTCTTGAATGTAGGCACATTTTTGAATTGAGGGACAAAACTGATTTGATTTCAAACGTGATGATATGGGATGATGTTTTGGATGCATTGATGAGTTGATTTGATGATTTTGTGAAATTTTGAATTGTTTTTGGATGTTTTGAAGTGTTTTGGGGTATTTTACGACTTTTAGTCGCATTCAAAAATTAAGCACCCAAATCAATCCAATTTGCCACAAAATAAGATGTAATGATGGGATTGATGCTTGGATGAGCTGATGTGATGATTTTGTGGGGTTTTGCACTATTTTGGAGTCTTTTGAAGCCTTCTACAACATTTTGAGAACAAACGCAAGACTGTGTCTATGTCTTCCCAAACATAGAGGTGTGTATAGTCATTTGCAGATGCAGAGGTGCATATCCATGCGCTCTCCATACATAGGACTACGTTTGAATGTGCCTACCAAACGTGGAGGTGTGTCTACGATTAAGCTATAAAAGGGTTGCAGGGATCATTCTCACTTTATTCTTATGTTTGAGAGTTTTGAAGTTGACGTTTGAGAGAAGAGTAAAGAAGCTTGGTGATGGTGATAGAGGGATTTGGCATGGTGATTGGAGCTTACGAGCGGGTGGCGAAGGTAAGTTCTTATAGCCTTCTTATTTATTTTTGCAATTATTTTCAGGTTTTTGTTTGAATTTTGAAGTTTTTTTGGAAACAAAAAAGGGGAGGGCAAAAAGTTTTTTTTTGAAGTAAAATGAATGGAATTTGAAAAAATTTATTCTTACACATGTATGATATACTGATGTGTATTTATTTTTGTGTGTGCTACAGTTGAAGATTTGGAGGTTCCATACAGATTTTTACCTATCCTACCTAGGGTGAAAAAGGCGTTGAATAAGGTTGACTGAGAGTGGTTGGGGAAATTTGGATTGGATGGGTGTGCACGAGTTGAGATGTTGAGGTGGATGAGAGGTACCTCTATGCCATACTAGAGGTGGGATCCAGATAGGGTAACCTTCTAGCTCTCGATAGGGGAGATGACAGTGAAAATAGAGGATATCTACTGCATATTTCATGTACATGTGGAGGGATTGCATGTTCAGGTTGGACAAGATAAGGGGTATAAGATTAGATGCATTTATGGTAACACCTGGGAGGATGCAAATATTGAGAGTGACATCAGATAATTAGAAATATACTCGAAGGAGTTGGAAGCATTACCAACCTATGTGATGTTCATTCTAGCCAATATGATGTTGCCAAACAACATAATATGCAGGTTCCCTTGGAAGCTGATTAGGTTGGTGTACAACATGATCGATGAGCCTCGAGTGTATGCTTGGACGCATGACTTACTATCTCAAGTGTATACAAAGTTGTACAAGGTGAAGAGGTGAGGGCAAAAAGTATTGGGATGCAGTCTGCTTCTTTAGATCTAGGGCTAGGAGCACTTTAGTGTAGCTTGTCCTATGGGCTTACCTTGCAAGTGAGATAGGGCACATCCCTATGCACTTAGGTGATAAGCAGTTGAGGCTATATGATCGATCTACCCTAGTCACAATGATTAGGAGTATAGGGACTAATGGACGATATTGGCACTTGATCAGGTGTATTAGAGGTCATGGCAAGGGGCTAGATGAGATATGGATGAGGATCAAGTATGATGGACTAGATGGGTCATATGGGTTATCAGACACCACAATAATGAGATAGAGTTAATACAATTCTCTCATGTTCTATAATAGTTCAGGATATGACAGAGTCTTCCCAATGCTCCAGGATCTACAAGCATCGTGACAATGAGCTAGGCTTACCCTATGCTGATTTTTAGGGGGTGGAGTCAGATGATGATGTCAACATGGATATCCCAGATGTGGATGGCATCGGGACTACATCTGACTATGGTTCATGGTTTATTTCTCAGTCTCCATAGGTATCGATTCAGGTGGTGGATGAGGTTAATGGCGATGATGGAGAGATTGCAATCAATATAGAGGAGACTCCTCGATGACAGAGACATCATCGAGCCAACGATGGGGAGAGGTAGTCAAGGGTCGAGGTGGATTAGCCTCCTAATATCGAATGTGATAGTGAGGGTAGCGGTGATGGTGGGGGTGATATGGGAGAGATTCTTAAGAGACCTCCAACATGGAGCAAGGAAAAGTGGGTTGTGCTCTAGGCTAAGTGAGATATCTTGGTTGAGGAGCGATATTAACTCCTACAAGTTGTGGTAAAGCATGATGCATGGGATGCGAGGTTACATGGAGAGATCGACGCTCAAGATACTGAGATTGCATGGTTGTGGAGGGAGGTGGAGGTAATATAGAGTACCCTAAGTGGAGGTGATGATGTAGTTGTGATAGTTTATATTTACACATGGATAGCAAAGAAGTATGGGTAGATGAGACAAGATATATCTCTCCTTCGCTTAGAGGAGGATCATATGCGAATGCAGGATATATATATTTGATTGTTGGAGAATCAACTTGTGTAGGGATGTATATCACTATCTCTATGATCCTCTTCTTCAAGATCTGACTCTAGTAGATGAAGCGAGTTTAGGCACAAAATTTCTCACTCTAGAGCTCCATGGCATCCTGATCCATTAGTGTCACAGGGTTCTAGTCATGGACCTCATTTTGTACCTCCTACAGATCGTAGTGGCACTAGCTAGTGTTAGAATATTAATGTGTACTTTGTCTTTTGTCTTATTAGGTCACATGGATTGATCCATGTAGGGTTATAGAGATCATGACACTTGTCATGATCTCATAACCTCATATAGGCTCCTAAGCTTATATATGTAACTCATTTCTTATACATATGAATCAATACATTACATCCCATTTTCCCATTAGTAACAACTAGTAGTGCTTATTACTTATTTTTGTAGTTTTCAATTTTGTATATGAGCCTCAGTGCTCTATTTTATGTAGCCTTCAGGCATACTTTGTACTTGTGATTCATATATAGATATACACATCTTTTATTTTGTGTATCATTTTGTGTTCCTTTTATTGTGGATGTGTGTATAGATGCATATGTATATGGTGGTATAAATGCATTATGAATCATGTGCATACTTTATGATGACAATGGATGTAAATAAATTGATGATATCATGCTCTAATGATCATTCGTAGAAGCTTTAGACTCTTGCTTGACCAACTTTGTCTTTGTTGCTTACTCAGGGACACCAACATATAATTATGAAATGTCAAGTGGATTATGAAACTTATGTAATGATGTGATGATGATATGGAATGTAAGCTTGCCTATGACTTGGTTTCCCTTAGGGATAAATTATCTAGAGTTGTTTTGCAAAGACTCAAACATCCTAGTGATTTTAAACAAACTCATCTATTAATCTAGTAAAGCAAATTCAAATTTCTCAAGGACCAATTATGCATGCAATGGATGTTCATTTACCAATCTGAGCATGGTAATGACTCAAGCCAATTAAAAACCATTGTGTGTGCAAATGAATTCATTTATCCATATTGAGTAAGGTAATATTAAACCAATCATGGAGAGAACCAAAAAGCTAGCTTGTCCTTATGTGCATTTAGAATTCTCTTTAAGAGAGACATGTCGCCATGCATAGTCCAATATTAGGATCTTCAAATTTTGAGGAATCAAATTCTTAAACACTCAAATCGAGTCCTGATGAGAAGTAAACCTTATCCTTACTACTTGAAGGCCTATGATTATTACTTTATGTTTATAAAGAGAGAGCTTTGGGAAACTAGATTCTCAACCACTCGAATCAAGTCCTGATGAGAAATTTATCCTATCTTTACTACTCTATCTATTATGAGATTGTTGTTGTGAAAAGAATTAAAGCTTTGAAGAATCGGATTCTAAACCACTTGAATCGAGTCCTGATGAGAAATTTTCCCTTATCCTTACTACTTTTTATGTCATTTTTATAAATTAAGCAAATATGTATATTTAAAAGTGGTGAAAACCAATGTTTTCATTGTTTTGGTCTATGTGCATAATGGGACAAGCAAGAAATTTTTGCTTCAAGGTTCAACCCAATCATGGTGTCATCCCTCTCTAACACAAGATGTTATTAATAAGTGTGATATGTGTTTGGTTAAAAAATGGTAGAGTCAATTCCTAGAACTCAAAATTTTCTTAGTGAAAAGTGTGTTTTGATCCAAGAGGAAACTTGACATTCAATGGAGGTTGCTTGAAACACTAAGAGTGGTTGAGTGACCAAAAATAGTTAGAGGTGCAAATTTTTCTCGTTTATTTTTTTATCATGATTTTTGGATTGCGAAATGGGATTGATGCTAGACCAAAGGTGCCCCTAATTAAGGCAACAAAACTTGTTGGACTAAGAATTATCTAAACTGGTTGAATGATAACTAATACAAAATGGATGCAACTGATACAAATATGTGTATGCAATGTAGGTGGAATGCATTAATAGATGCATGAAATACAATGTGTATGATTGAGTGGTAATGAAAATACATTTTTTAAGCCATGTATATATGTGCTTATATAGTTCACATTAGGTTGGCCAAGATGGTAGTGGTGGTTCGACAGGTGGCTCGGGTCACTCTAACGAGAGAAGTAAACGAAATATGGGTTGATGGATGGGAAACATACAAAGGTAGAACTCATCTTCCTCCATGAATAACACAACTGGAGCCGACTCTTCTTCAAAATTGTTTGAGGTGATCAATAGTACTTCGTATTCCTCATATGAGTCTTCCTCGAAGTCATCATAAAAAATATTTTTATCATAGCAATGTGCAATCTCATTTTCGAAAAGACCTCATACAAAAGAGGTGCAAACTTAGGGTCTATGTATTCATCCTCGCTATCATCGATATTCTCATCCTTCTCACTATCCTCTTTAGAATCTATAGTGAGTTGTTTGAATACTTGCTCGATGGGGAGAGTAGAGGATAGTATCTTGAATCCTAAGCTAGAGTGATCATGCGCTTCATGATAGTGGGGATCAATGATGTCATGAGTGTCCTATTCATGTTGTCCTAGACTATATCCTTGTTAGTTTACCCGACATGAGTATTTCATTGGGAAATATGGGTTGGACATGTATTCTATATTGGCATAAACTTGTTGTTTTGGTTCATCAGTAGGGAGTGGATCAGACGAAGAATTGACTCCCCCATATATGAAGTAAATTATATTCAAAGCTAAACTGATGTTATAAATTGTGCCTATGGCTAGGAGTGGTTTGCACGAATGATCGTAGTTCCTAACAGTCTCAATAGTAGGTGGGTTTATTTAAATGCTCTCATCTATGTACTTACCAATGTTAGGATTGGTGGGATGGACTGCAACTTGGGTTGAAATGGATTCGGATGAAGCGAGTGCGAAGGTGGAAGTTTCAATAATAACTGATGGCTCAAGAGGGGGAAATAGAGTATGCTACAAGGGCACCTTATGACTAGATAGATCTACATGTAAGACATTGGATGGCAAAGGTGGAGATAGATCTTGCTGAACAAGGTAGCTAATGACTATAGGCTCAGGCTGAGATGAGATAATAGGTGGTTCTTTTGAAATTGAAGGTGTGGATGATGAAAGATGATTGATGCTTGGTAATGCAGATGATGTGGAGGCTTGTTTCCCTTGTTTGGATGTTTTATGTGATGATTGGACCTGACCAAATGTGAACGATGCAGCTTGTGATGAAGGGTGAGATGTGGAAATAATGTGATGATATTTTGAAGTGGAAGCCTGATTTGGATTGGTGGTTGATAGTGCTTCCATAATGGGTACTTTGGATGATGTGTTTGTTTTGAGGTGAATCTAGTAGCGAGTGGAGTAATGGATATATGAGTGGATGGAAGTGATGGCTCATAGGGATTTGAAATGATGTTGCAATACTTGAAGGAATCAATATCGGTTGGAATTCAATGGACCTTTCTCTCATGCACATATTTCAATCATTGGTGCAATGTAGAGGGGACACTTTTCATTTTTCGAATCTAGGGGTATCCAAGGAGTATGTTATAAGCCATGGCTTCCTCTAGAATATGGAACATGGTGTGGATAGTCTTAACCCCCACTTTCATAGGTAGGACAACTATTTTGACTATAGAACATAGGGCATCATTGAATGCCCACAAGGTGAAGGTTGATTTTGTGATATGTGAAGATGGGAGGTTAAGGTGCTAAAGTGTTGTGGTGGTGATGATATTGATAGAAGAACCAGTGTCGATCAAAACTCGCTTAAAAGGTTTTTGATCAACATGAGCTATGATATGCAACGGAGGATCAGGTAACTCTGGTGGCATTGTTTTTATTTCAAAATCATAAAATGAGATTGAAGGTTCCATGCATGTTTGAATGTTTCCCACAAAGTTAGCAAAGTAATTGAGATCTTGAGTCTGAACTTCAATGGACTTTAGGATGTCTATCAATACCTCTCAATGTATATGAGACTATTGTATAAGCTCAAATATTGATAGTTTAGTCAAGGACAACTTTAGGCTATGCGTCAATCGACTCCTCGGTTTGATGGTTTGTCTTGGTGGATGGTTATGGATATGAATTTTAGGTGGTGGATGAGTGTGATCCGATTGTAAATGTATGATAGTTGATGGCATAGGAGGGAGTACCATTGGTTTTGGTTCATTTGATTGTTGTGTTAAGTTGGCATTCCTTTGAATTTGGGTAATTAAGTGAATAGCCCCCACAAAAACTTGGTATTGTTGTGCATGGTGTATATAGTTGACTTGGTTAGGGGTAACTATAGAAATTGACATCCCGGTTGTTTGTTGTGTTACCTCATGATTGGGAGATGCTATCTGATAAATACCAAGGTTCTAGTTTTATTGTGCCAAAGGGTTATCAATCTTAATAGTCCCCTTGTCTATCATATCTTGGACTATATCTTTGAACGAGTATCAATTACTAATATCATGACCTTTCTGATGATGAAAGGTGCAATATGTTAGATTTTGATATAATATTCCAAGGAAGATAACAATCACGAGATGCAGAAGGGATATTCCTTTTTGAAATTTTTGTTGACTCTCCACAATAGTCCACTTTTAATTCACCTAATTGCTAGAAATTAGTGGGGCAATTTTTAGTTACTAATTTATTTACTTTTAAAAGATATATATACACATTTATAATATATATTGAATTTTATATGTCAAATTTTATTCCAAAATTTTAAACATGTCGAATTTCTTTCAAACTTCAAGAGTTTCAAATTCGAACACAAACTCAAACTTGGTAACTAAGTGTACATTCATACACACCTACCTTATGACACACTCACCCACACTATGGTTTGAACCTTGGACCTCTCAAAAAAGAGCGAAAGCCTGAACCGTTGCGCTGTCCCCCTTGGAACACTTTTTTTAATTTCTATTTGTGCATAGGGAATCTTTGTAATCCCTAGCCCATTGGGTAAAGATGAAGTCAACAAGACCTTGAACCTTCAAAGAATCGAAACGAAGTAGCTTATCGAAAAGCACTCAACCACTACTAACCAACCTATCATTTATGAATTTTTTTAGTGTAAAACATAGATTTTTTGAAAGGGTTGTTGGTCCCCTTGTACTAGGCTTTGAATTTGGATAGCTTATTGACAATCACTCAACCACTACCAACCAACCTATCATTTATGAGATTTTTTAGGGTAAAACATGGGTTTTTTGAAAGGGTTGTTGGTCCCCTTGTACTAGGGTTTGAATTTGGGTCTTCTAGATGAACACCCAAAGATATATCACAACGGTATCCCTCATAGGACAAAAATGTTAGAGTTAAGCATGGGTTTTAATTAGGGGCTCAAGTCCCCTCGTAATGGAGTTTGAATTTGGGTCTCCTAGATGAAAACCTAAGGAGACTTGTCCCTCCTAGGACAATATTTATGTTAAAGCAAGAGTTTTTGAAAGGGGTCTCGGTCCTTATGCACCAAGGTTTTGAACTTGGGTCTCCTAGATGAAAACCTAAGGAGACTTATCCCTCCTAGGACAATATTTAAGTTAAAGCAAGAGTTTTTGAAAGGGGTCTATGGTATCCCTCATAAATAAAAAAATTGAGTTTACATGGGTTCCCTTATAAAACTGTTAAGGTAAAAGAATAGGTTTTTATGATGGGTCTTGATCCCTTCATACCATGGTTGGAACTTAGGTCTCCTAGATGAAAACCCAAAAACTTACCACTACAATATCCCTCTTGAGACATAATATTAAGAGAAAGCATGGGTTTTAATGAGGGATCCTAGTCCCCTCGTATCAGGGTTTGAATTTGGATCTTCTAAATGAAAACCCAAAGACTTTTCACAACAATATTCCTTTAAGGGTTTAAAATTTTAAGGTAGAACATGGGTTTTTGAAAGGGTCTCGGTCCATAGTGTAGTGGTTTGAACCTAGATCTATTAGATGAGAACCAAAAAACATACCACTACATTATTGCAACAAGAATATTTTCTTAAAATTTATAACTTAAAAAGATTTAACAACAAAAGCCTTAATATTCTAGATGAGAGATCCAATATTCAAATCTAAAAAACATAAATATATTCCTTCTATATAAACAATTAAAATAATAATACCTTTCCCATACATAATAAAATTAAAAATAACAAAACAATTTAGTATACTCGATAAACTTTAAAATATTATTCTCGTGGCCCATCACACGCTGCTAAAATTCTCAAAGCCCTAGCTTTATTATTCCTACAATCCCTCTGTTACACACTGCTAAAATGCTCAAAGCTCTACTTTTCTGTTCTCGCGGTTCCTTTATCGCGCACTGCTAAAATGCTCAAAGTGTTGAAATGTGATCTGGGCTTTTCTCGCAATCTTTATATTTTTTTTTCATTGAGACATTAAGAGAGTGATTAGAAACCACCCTCTTAGGGTTGCCTATATCGCCCTCTTAGACCTAAGAGGGTGGTTTATAACCACCCTCTTATGTTACCATAAGATGACGATTTGAATTTGGCCAACCAACCTATCATTTATGAGCTTTTTAAGGGTAAAACATGGATTTTTTGAAAGGGTTGTTGGTCCCTTTGTACTAGGGTTTAAATTTGGGTGTCCTAGATAAAACCCCAAAGATATACCACAACGGTATCCCTCACGAGACAAAAATGTTAGAGTTAAGCGTGGGTTTTAATGAGGGGCTCCAGTCCCCTCGTAATTGGGTCTCCTAAATGAAAACCTAAGGAGACTTATCCCTTCTAGGACAATCTTTAGGTTAAAGCAAGAGTTTTTGAAAGGGGTCTCGGTCCTTATGCACCAAGGTTTTGAACTTGGGTCTTCTAGATGAAAACCCAAAGACATGCCACTATGGTATCCCTCACAAATAAAAAATTGAGTTTACATGGGTTCCCTTGTAAAACTGTTAGGGTAAAAGAATAGGTTTTTATGAGGGGTCTTAATCCCTTCATACCATGGTTGGAACTTAGGTCTCCTAGATGAAAACCCAAAAATTTACCATTACATTATCTTTCTTGAGACATAATATTAAGATAAAGCATGGGTGTTAATGAGGGACCCTAGTCCCCTCGTATCAAGGTTTGAACTTGGATCTTCTAAATAAAAACCCAAAGACTTTCCACAACAATATTCCTCTAAGGATTTAAAATTTTAAGGTAAAACATGGGTTTTTGAAAGAGTCTTGGTCCATAGTGTAGTGGTTTGAACCTAGATCTTGAGAACCAAAAAACATACCACTGCACTATTACTACGAGAATATTTTCTTAAAATTTATAACTTAAAAATATTTAACAACAAAAGCCTTAATATTCTAGATGAGAGATTCAATATTCAAATAAAAAACATAAATATATTCGTTTTATATAAACAATTCAAATAATAATACATTTTCCAAACATATTAAAATTAAAAATAACAAAAAAAAATTATTATACTCAATAAAGATTATTCTACATTTTATTTATCTTTAAACACATTGTAATATTTTTTATAATTTATATATCTATAAAAACAATAATAAAATAAAATAAAATAACACATTCCACCTATCATGGACCATAGGAAATTGAAACCCATAGGATTTTGGAGCCCGTATATTAATGACCATAGGAATTTTAAACCTTTAATATTTAGGAATATATGTTTATATTTTTTACCATTAATGGACCATAGGAATTTGGAGCCGAGGAGCCCGCATATTAGGGACCACAATAATATATTATTGACCAATTATGGACCATAGGAATTTGGAGCCCACATATCACGGGCCATAAGAATTTTAAACCTTTAACCTTTAACATTTAATAATTTATATTTTTATTTTTGTCACTTAAAGCTCTAGTTACCTTTCACACAATGCATTAGAATTGAAAATAATTTTTTTAATTATTTAAAAAGATAGGTTGATTGGTAATGGTTACTTACTAGTTGGTAAGTTGTCTTTGATTGATTCTTTAAATGTGCCACCTCTCATTAACTTTGTCTTATCCAATAAACTAAAGTTTATAAAGTTCTCTCTACCAATTCTAATGACATATTCTATGATTCTACAACAACAACCACCTAAAAAATTAAATTTTCATTATTCTTCCAATATACAATTAAACCTCATACAAATGAGGAAATATTTTTGCAAACCATAACAATTTAAAAGTCAATATAAACCATATTTTTTATATTATTTTAATTTTAATTTTTTCTATAACCACAATTTCACATAATTTTAAACCTTTGCATTGGTGAATATGGATAAGCTTTTGGTCCAATGAAACCCAAGATTTGAACCTTGAACAATCACCTGACAAGGATATTATTTTAAACTTTAATGCTCTTTATAGTTGTTCCAAAACATTATTTTCAATATTATTATTGTTTTAATATTAATTTTAATATTTATATTGTTTTAATTATATTTATATGAAAGTTACAAACTTCCTGTAGTACTAAGGGATTTGACATTTTTTTGAGAGGTACAAGGTTCAAACCTTACTTAGGAGACTAGAACCCCTCAGTGTAAACTCATTAAAAAAAATTATTTTATAAGAAACCAATAATTTTTAATATTATTTTTTTACATAATTTTTTTAATTTTTTTTACCCAGGCCTTGAGGAAATCCACCAGAAGTAATCCACTGATAAATACTCCTAGCTACCAACAGGATTATCCTTTACTAAACCTTTTATAAAAAATTAAACTTGGATAACTCAAATCTCTTTAATAAAAACTCATAAATTACCTCTACAAAAATAAACTATTCTTATCTAACAAGAAGTAAACCCAAAACAACATAATTGAATGATCACATAGTCTTGATTTTGTAAACTTAAAAAACTAATTGCAATCTGAAGCCCTTGACATTCTAGCACAGGATTATATTTTCTATGACCACTGGAACTTATGCTGTCACAATTTACAGCTAAACCCCTCCATGCAAAACCATTTTTAGAAAATTGAAACGCCACCACCAAGATTCGATACATCCTCATAAAGACAACCTTATCTTGTTTAGCGATACTTGCTTCGAACATAACGAAACATATCTCCACTTCGAAAGAATATGCTCTATCTTCCGATCGTACCTCCTCCACGTGGCATATCATTGAAGCTTAGACAACAATTATGGAGATAGTATACAAATGCAACTCGTCCACTCTACATTGTCATCTTTTTTTCATGTAGGTTATCAGATACATTCTACATTGTCATCTTTTTTCATGTGTGTACTGAGGGAAGGATTTCTCAAGGTAGGTTATCAGATACATTAGAATTTAGAGGGTGTATATTCAGTTTTTAGTGGTTTTGGGGTGTGATTTTCAAAAAAAAATATTGATGTGGGTGTGTTTTGGATTGCAGAGAACTTTGATTTGGATTATATCAATCTGTCTGTGAAGGGTGCAGAACAAATCCTGGTGTGTTTTTGTCTCTTCAATGGGTTATTTATTTATTTCTAAGTATTTTTAGGACATGCAAGTGTGAATACATGTCAAAATCAATTTGACATATGCAGAGTTTAGTTACCCTAAAAGGAAAGGAGGAATGTGGGAGTAGAATATGTAGAAGTAGCTGCATGGATAGTTGGCTTCTGATACAAACTGTTGTTTTTGTGATGAAGTTTCATTCCACTTTAATAAATGTTCTTGCATGTTAAGTCTTATACAAACTGTTATTTTTGTGATGAAGTTTCATTCCACTGTTCTTGCATGTAGATTTTGTATTTAGCAGAGAAGGTTATAAGCATGCAGATTTTGTATTGAGTAGAAAAAGTTACGAGCCACTGGCACCGGTGGTAATAAAAAAGGAGTATCTTTTTTTCGCTCCCTCCTCTTTTTATTTAAAATAAGGAGTGTTTTTTTCCCTCCCTCCTCTTTTTGTTTAAATCATTATAGGGTGGAAAGGTAACAATATTTCTCATCTACATCTGTTTATTAGATTATAGAATTTTGTCCTTATAAACATTCTTACTTTTCAAAAAAATGTTGAAAGGTGTTCCAAAGAATTAAACCGAGGCCATTAATAAACACTTAGCTGTAATCAATCGGTCTATTCCAAATACAAATAAATAAGGAGCTTATAAAATTTAAACATACACACTCCTCTTTATGGTTTTAATTATTATGTTTACAAAACATATATTTTTTAAATGTCCAATCATACATATCCACACCCTCATACACGTGCAGTTTGAACCTTGCAAAGAAGAGTTAAAGCCGAACCATTGCATAGTTTAAATTTTTATTTGGGCATAGGAAATCTTTGTAATCCCTAAACTGTTAGGTAAAGATAAAGTCCTCGACCCTCTATGGAATCAAACCGAAATAGTCATCTACAAGCACTCAACCACTATCAACCAACCTATCATTTATGGGCTTTTTTAGAGTAAAACATGAGTATTTTAAAAGGGTTCTTTGTCCCCTTGTACTAGGGTTTAAATTTGTGTCTTCTCAATGAAAATCCAAAAACATACCACGACAGTATCACTCACATGACAAAAATGTTAGAGTTAAGCATGGGTTTTAATGAGGGGTTCTAGTCCCCTCGTAATGGGGTTTGAAATGGGGTATCAAGATGAAAACCTAAGGAGACTTACCACTATGGTATCCCTCCTAAGACTATTTTAAGGGTAAAGCACAAGTTTTTGAAAGGGGTCTCAATCCCCATGTACCACGGTTTTGAACTTGAGTCGTTTAGATGAAAACCCAAATACATACCACTATGGTATCTCTCACGGGTAAAATATTGAATCTACACGGGTCCTCTTGTAAAAAAGTTAGGATAAAAGCGTAAGTTTTCATGAGGGGTCTTGATCCCTTCATACCAAGGTTTGAACTTGGGTTTCCTAGATGAAAACCCAAGGACTTACCACTATGGTATCTCTCCCAAAATAGAATGTTAGGATAAAGCATGAGTTTTAATAAAGGGTCCTAGTCCCCTCATATCAAGGTTTGAACTTGGGTCTCCTAAATGAAAACCCAAGGACTTTCCACTACAGTATTCATCTAAGGGTTTAAAATTTTAAGGTAAAACATAGGTTTTTGAAAGGATGTTGGTTAGGATTATGCATAAGGGGTTGAACTCTAAATGTACTTGTGAAAAATAACAAATCCTATTTTTTTTAAAAGCGAAAAACCCCTTGCGGAGCCGCCTTGGTCTGAGAGACCACGAACAGGGGTTCTACACCGTCAAAGTCACCCGGGAGTCGCACCCAGCCCTACCCGCACCAACATTATCAATTGGATTTTGGGTACCCAATTCAACTTTTTAGTAGGGTGGAGATTCAAACCTGGGACCTCCCTTAGAGGATTGCCCTCTCCTCTCCAACTCACCTACAACACCTGGGTATAACAAATCCTAATTGAAATCAAGGTGAATCAAGGCGAATCCTAAGCAAATAAAATCAATCATTCTCACACCAAAATTTGGGGCATTTGAAGCCCTAAAACATAAGTTTATATTTGAGGCAAATTTTGACCTACTATATCATCTTATAACTTCATAAAAAGACCATCATTAGATCAGACTCGAAAAAAACTTTCCAACGAGTACAAATATACCTATGTTTGGATATATATTTTGACAAATTGACCCTAAGAAAAAATTGGTCTCAAAAATTTTGGGCAAATGAGCCAACATCGAAGGTCCTCATATTCACCAATTTCTAGTTTTGAAAATCTTAATATTCGTTCAATTTACGAATATTCACCATTGTGCATAACCCTGTCTGTCCCTGTCCATAATGTAGTGGTTTAAACCTAAATCTCTTTATATGAGAACCAAAAGACATACCACTACACTATTCCAAGTAACTAAAGAATATTTTCTTAAAACTTATAACTTTAAAAAGATTTAACAACAACATACCTTAATAATTTAGATAAAAGATCCAATATTCAAATCTAAAAAACATAATATATATTTCTTCTATATAAACAATTAAAATAATAATAATACTTTTTCATGTAAAATAAAACTAAAAAATAACGAAATAATTTATTATACTCAATAAACTTTAAAAAATTATTCTACTTTTTATTTATAATTTATTTTTAAACACATTATAATATTTTTCATTCTATAAAACAATAAAACTAAAATAAAACAAAAACCACATTCCACCTATCATGGACCATTGGAAATTGAAGCCCACAGATAATGGACCGTGGGAATTTAGATTCCACCTATGATGGACCATTGGAAATTGAAGCCCACAGATAATGGACCGTGGGAATTTGGAGCCCACATACGGACCATAGGTTTTTCATTTTTAATCTTTTTTTAAAGCAAAAAACCCCTTGCGGGGCTACCTTGGTTTGAAAGATCACGAACAGAGGGTTTTACACCGTCAAAGTCACCCGAAAGTCGCATCCGACCCTGCTTGCACCAACATTATCAATTGGATTTTGGATACCCAATTCAGCTTTTTAGTAGGGTGGAAATTTGAACCCGGGACCTCTCTTGGAGGATTTCCTTCTCCTCTCCAACTCACCTACAACACCTGGATAGATTTTTTGTTTATATTTTTGACCCCTGGAGCCCACATATTAGAGACCACAAGAATATAAATTTGACCAGTTATGGACCATAGG
Organism: Wollemia nobilis; assembly: GCA_028583015.1. Taxonomy (NCBI): domain Eukaryota; kingdom Viridiplantae; phylum Streptophyta; class Pinopsida; order Araucariales; family Araucariaceae; genus Wollemia; species Wollemia nobilis. The sequence goes on from JAQPPZ010002105.1 coordinate 466,396, forward strand.
AATTTGGAGCCCACGTATCACGGAAAATAGGAATCTGGATCCCACGTATCACGGACCATAGGAATTTTAAACCTTTCCACACATAATGTATCAAAATGAAAATTATTTTTTTAATTATTTAAAAAGATAGGTTAATTGGTGATAGTTAAATATTTGGTAAATTGTCTTCATTTGATTTTTTAAATGCGTCGGGTTTTTTCCCATATTTCATAATTAAAATTTTGTTCCATGTGAATATTTTTATTTATGTACACAACAACTTAAAAAATTAAATTTTTATTATTCTTCCAATATACAACTAAACCTCATCTTCCATTATACAACTAAACTCCATGAGGACTTTATTTCATTATTCTTCCAATATACAACTAAACCTCATCTTTCAATATACAACTAAACTCCATGAGGACTTTATTTCATTATTCTTCCAATATACAACTAAACCTCATCTTTCAATATACAACTAAACCCCATACAAATGAGGACTTATTTTTGCAAATCATAACTCCTTAACAATGAATGAATGAAAGATTTTAATTACGTCCGCGAGACCCAAATATGGTCTATGGGACCTCAAATATGGTCTATGGGACCTCAAATATGGAAGTACAATTACTCAAATCATATCATATGATCTTTAATATCTTTGAGAAGGTTGTTCCTTCTCTTGCTGATTTGTGTTAGCAATTCCCAAACTTTTTTATTTTACTGTTTTCAAATAAATTTGTCATAAACTCGTTTCCAAGTGTTTCTTTGTATTTGTCGCGGATATCTGAAAAACTCGGGCATTTATAGATGAAGTGTTCCTCTCGTCTCTATTGCCCCCGTGTCTGCATAGAGTACATATCCTTTCTTCCCATTGTTCTTTGGGCGTTGTCCATCTCCCTGTTTCACATCTAATCCTATGAGAGCTAGTCCTTATCTCAACAATGAGTATTTTTTCCTTCCACTTGATTTCAGCGTCTATATACGCTTTTTCCTTGTGGTCATACGTTGGGTTAAAATTTGCAATATAATATTGTCTTTCCCTGCTTGCATTTTTCCACATTCCACTTTTGAACTTTTCATTCACATAATTTTTTATGTCTTTGTTGACATTTGGGCGTTCATTTCCCAACGTTTCATCTATTTCTGATTTTGTTTCATCCATGTATTCTTTCGCCTATGCAACTCTTCGTCTCTTGTTGCCCTAGACCATCTATCATCTTTCATGTTTTCTGTTTTTTTTAAGTAACATAACAGCTTGGTCATAGCAATTGCTTCTAAAGGGAACATTCCAGTTTCAGCTAGGATAATTTCATAAGGGGTTGTGGCCTTAATTTTGAGAAAGTTTGTGATTAGATATTTTTGAATCTTTTCTACTTACCTCCATTTTGCATTTGTTGTGCCACTAGCCCACACCTCGCAACCATACAATAGAACCGGTGTAACAAGTAGGCCAAATAAGACCTTGGTGGTCTTCCAGTCCCACAACTCAGCATTCCTACACCTGTTTTGAAGTGCATATAATGCTCTCCAACCACTTTGAGTTCTTTTCATCCTACTACTACTACATCAAGTGGTTCTCCTGCAAATTGAAATTTGAGTTGTTTCTTCTTTTTTGTTGAAAAAATCATAATTTTTGTTTTGCTCGTGTTTACCTGCATCCCAACTTCTTTACAAAAGAGTTCTAGAGCTTGAAGGTGATCTTCTAGATCTTTGGCTGTTTTGGCCACAAAAATTACATCATCTACATACATGAAGAGTTTTACCACATATTTGGCTAAATGCACACCCTCTCCTCCAATTTTGTTTATTCATTATTTTAACTTGTCAATGTACAACCCAAATAAGGTCGAAGATAGAGGGCAACCTTGTTTGACACCTATGTCACTACCAAAACATTCAGATAACCTTTCCTGTGTTCTGATTCTAGCCTTTACAAGTTAATATATACTATATTTTATATATATATATATATATATATATATATATATATATATATATTTTAACTAGCATGTTGCATCATTTTAAACTTGCTGAAAACATCAAGAATACAAACAAGCATTTAGTCCAACGAAACCCAATATTTGAACCCTTACGAGGATATTATTTTAAACTTTGATGTTTTTTATGGTTGTCCCAAAACATTATTTTCAATATTATTATTGTTTTAAAATTAATTATAATATTTAGAATGTTTTAATTATATTTATATGAAAATTGTAAGCTTAGTGCAGGCTTTGGCTTATCTTTGAAAGGTCTAAGGTTCAAACCTCACTTAAGGGACCGAATCCCTCGTGTTAAAAGCTCAGTTATCGTCCACACAAATTATTTTTTTAATTATTCAAATGGATAGGTTGATTGGTAATGGTTAAATACTTGTTAGTAATTTGTATTCATTTGATTCTTTAGACGATTGGTCTCCTTAACTCTCTTTATCCAATAAACAACTAAAGTTAATGAAAGTTCTCACTACAACAACCATCACCTTAAAAATTAAATTTTCATTATTCTTCCAATATACAACTAAACCCCATACAAATGAGGACTTATTTTTGCAAACCATAACTCCTTAACAAGTTAATATATACCATATTTTTTATATTATTTTAATTTAATTTTTTTAATAACCACCATGTCACATCATTTTTTACTTTTAGATAGCTGAAAGCATCAAGAATACCTACAAGTGTTTAGTCAGCTCCCCTTTACAAAGATATTATTTTAATTTTTTTTTTTAAAGCTGTCCCAAAACATTATTTTCAATATTATTATTGTTTTAAAATTAATTATAATATTTAGAGTGTTATATATATATAATATTGTTTATTTTAATACAAGAAAATCAAAATACAAAACATCGTAGTAGATTACAAAAATTTGCTCAAGGACATCCAATTATCTGACTTGTCCTCAACAGAATAGTCTTTGAGATCTTTGATTATACTTTTATGAAAGTTACAAGCTACTTACTGCAATGGTAAGGGCTTTAGCAAACCCTACTTAGAGGATCAAGACCCTTTATAAAAACTTGTGTAAACTTATTGAAAAAATAATATTTATATAAAAATAATAATTTTTATATTATTTTTTGACATAATTTAAAAATAAATAAATAAAAATAAGTATTTTTTTTTTTTGGTAAGTAGTGTTTGTATTTACGGTGGGTTTTAACAAGGATTCCAAAACTTGATTACATAAGCAATGGGCCTAGGGCATCAATCCCTTGAAACTGAACACCAAAACAGAAATCCCGCCAGTGATAACGAGTAAGCATGAAACAATCCCTCTCGGCGGAAACAAACAAATAAGAAAGAAAGTAGTTTTGGAGATCCCGCCCAGCGAGGAGTAGCCAAAAACCACCATCGAGAAGATCCCACCCAGCAGGAAGCAAAGAAAAACCATTACAATAAAATCTCGCCTCGCGGGAAGCAGTAAAAACCACCACAAATAGTCCCGCCTAGCGGGAAGCGACAGGGAAATCCCGCCATCCCGGAAACTAGCGAGAAAGAAAGGATCCCGCCTCGGCGGGAAAACCGACGGAATTGGCGGATCCCGCCCCGTGGAGAAACCATCCCGCCCACCGGAAAACATATCGTTCGGCGAGAGCCATCCCGCAGAAGTCAACAACCAGACACGAGAGAGAATCCAGCCCATCGGGAAGCGACCGGAGAGCTGCACCACGATGAACCCGCCCTGGGAAAAAAGAAGAGGATCCCGTCCCGGCAAAATAAAAAGAAACAGCAGGTTAAGGGACCAGGGATCTAGGGACTAGGAATCTCGAGCGGGAAGAGGAACCAGTCACAGGGATGGGATCCTTAGGAACCAAAATAGTGGGAAGTTGTCCAAACCCTAAACCATCACCTCCACCGCACCGAGAAACACAGGGGACCAGATCCACGCGAATAACCTGCAAAAAACCCCAGGGGGAAGCCTGAGGGAAAAAGGGAAGGGATCCCCAACCAAACAGGGATCTCTGGGAAGCACCAGTCCGAAAAAACAACCAAGGAAACCCTAGCCGGTAGGGAGGGGCGCAGATAGTGGAGAAGGATCTCCCTCCGGAGATCATCTGCAAACAACCACTCCCCGGGAGGGATGACCTGGATTGAGCCAGGGACTGGGCAGGAACCAGGAGCCATGGGAGGGGGAGCAGGGGAGGGACCAGAGCCCTCCCCTCTCTACTTTCTTAATAAAAATAAGTATTTAACTAATTAATAACTTTATTATTAAACTACAATTATTTAAACATATATTATATAAAAAAATTATATATATATTTTAAATTTATTTATTTTTATATAAAAAAATTTAAACTTAATTGAATTTGAATTTATTAAGATAGATAAATAACCAGATAAATAAATAACCACAACTTTAGTTTTGTGTTGGCTTAAGTAGAGATTCTTTATTATCCTTGGGCTCTTGCAATAAAACTTGGACCTTTTAGGAAATCAACCTGAAACAACCAACCAACAAATACTTTCCCCTACCAACAAACTCATCTTTTTCTAAGTCTTCCAAAAAAAAATGTTTGAATTTGAAAAACTTAAATCTCCCTAATAAAAACTCATAAATTTCAATATTATTATTATTGTTTTAAAATTAATTATAATATTTAAAGTGTTTTAATTATACTTTTATGAAAGTTACAAGCTGCTTACTGCAGTGGTAAGGGCTTTAGCCTGTCTTTGAGAGGTCTAAGGTTCAAACCCTACTCAGAGGACTAAGACCTCTAATCTTAGTTATCAAATTCATTGATTTTTTATATGAAATTCGAAATTCGTCGAATTTAAAATTTTAATGAATAAATTTGATGAACAAACTCTAAATTCGGGCAACATCTGTAATGAAAATTGGCGGAGAAGGGAAAAATGTCAACCAAAATTTTTTTGTGGCGTTCGTGGTTTTTTTTTTTTGTGGAAAACATCCCAAAAGAGATGCCACTTTCGAGTAAGACCCAAGGAGGCAGGGGTATCCATTCCGCAAAAAACACCCAGAACTCGGACCTGGCCTACCACCTTTGACATACTCAAAGAGCAAACAAACACACAAAACCAATTTAAAAATAAGTAAATAAATAAGTAAATAACAATAAAATAATAAAATAAAATAAAAAACATGCTCCTTGAGTGTGTCAAAAACAAAAGCACAACCAAACACGCACAATAAGAAAAAAGAAACCACAACACAAATCACATAGAAAAACACAAGAACCACATAACAAAACACAAACAAAACAAAAACAATAACACTACAAAGACATAACCCAAAAAAAACATGAAAAAAAGAAAAATGTAGAGAAAAATTTTTCTATGGCTTTCACTTGATTTTGTGGTTTTCCTGCTTTAAATCAAGGGATAAAGTTTTTTTTTTTTTTTTCCGAAGAATAAAGTTTTTTTTTTTTTTCCCGAAGATTCCTGAAAATTTTCTAGAAACCAGGGAAATAGAAATTATATTAAAAACTTATGAAATTTAAAATTGTGGTTTAAATCATGCCATTTTGTGGTTTTCTTGGTTTAAATCAGTCGATGCATTAGTTTTTTGCGGAGAGTTCCTGAAAAGTTTTTTGGAAATGGGAATAAGGGCAATACAAATTATATAAAAAAAAATTATGAAATTTAAAATTATTAAAGTTTTAATAGTTTAAATTACGTGATTTCGTAGCTTTCGTGGTTTAAATTAAGCAATGGAGTTGTTTAACGAAGGTTCTTGGAAATTTTCCAAGAACAAAGGAATACGAGTTAAAAAATTTATAAGTTATAAATAAAGTTGGTTCAAATATTGCAAATACTGGAGACATATTTAATTTTATTATTTTGAATAACTCAGTAAACATATAATTTGATTAGACCAGTACCTAGTACCTTATTTTTATTGCACATATATCCAGTTTTATTATTTAGATGATTTGGTTTATTGCAGAAATTTCTAGTTTTATTATTTTGGATTATTTAGTACAAGACAATTTGATTAAATGAGTATTTAATTTTCAGTATTTTTTATTTTTATTTAGTGTGGGGCAATGTGATTGGAAAAAGTTGGTTTTATGTTCGATTAAAAAACATATTATGTGCATACATCCAATATATCGATTTTTTTTTTTTTTGGTTAGTAGTGTTTGTATTTACAGTGGGTTTTAACAAAGATCCCAAAACCTGATTACATAAGCAATGGGCCTAGGGCATCAATTCCTTGAAATCGAACACCAAAATAGAAATCCCGCCCAATGGTAACAGTAAGCATGAAACAATCCCTCTTAGTGGGAAACAAACAAATAAGAAAGAAAGTAGTTTTGGAGATCCCGCCTAGCGGGGAGTAGCAAAAAACCACCATAGAGAAGATCCCGCCTAGCAGGAAGCAAAGAAAAACCGTTACAATAAAATCCCGCCTCGCGGGAAGCAGTCAAAACCACCACAAACAGTCCCGCCTAGCCGAAGCAGCAGGGAAATCCCACCATCCAGGAAACCAGCATAAAAGAAAGGATCCTGCCTCGCGGGAAAACCGACGGATTTGGCGGATCCCGCCCTGTGGAGAAACCATCCCGCCCACCGGGAAAACATTCCATTCAACGAGAGCCATCATGCAGGAAGTCGACAGCTAGCACAGAGAGGATCCAGCCCATCAGGAAGCGACCAGAGAGCTGCACCACGAGGAACCCGCCCCGGGAAAATAGAAGAGGATCCCGTCCCGACAAAACAAAAAGAAACAACAGGTTAAGGGACCAGGGATCCAGGGATTGGGAATCCCGAGCGGGAAGAGGAAACAGTCACAGGGATGGGATCCTTAGGAACCAAAACAGTGGGATCTATGGTCTGCATGCATAGATCAGACCCCCCCAAGAATGAAACATGCAGCAGAAAAAGGAAACCCAACAGCAAGGACCAAGAATCCCGTCCAAGCACAGAGGCAGCTTCAGGGAACCGGGACTGGGAATGGGAACAACCCAGACAGGGAAAAGCCCCCCCAAGGCCAAACCAGATGCCTAGGGTGTCCACCAAGGAGCAGAACCAGCACGAAGAAGCCTCCACGCGGGAATAACATCAGCTAGGATCCTGCCGAGGATTCACAAGCAAAAGGGGAAAAGAGGCCCCCCCAGACCACCCCCAAAGCTGTGAGGACCTCAAGGGAGACCCCAGAAAGTTGTCCAAACCCTAAACCATCACCTCCACCGCACCGAGAAACGCAGGGGACCAAATCCACGCGAATAACCTGCAAAAAAACCCAAGGGGAAGCCTGAGGGAAAAAGGGAAGGGATCCCCAACCAAACAGGGATCCCTGGGAAGCATCAGTCCGAAAAAAAAAAAAACCAAGGAAACCCTAGCCGACCGGGAGGGGCGCAGATAGTGGAGAAGGATCTCCCCCCAGGAGATCATCTGCAAACAACCACTCCCCGGGAGGGATGACCTGGATTGAACCAGGGACTGGGCAGGAACCAGGAGCCATGGGAGGGGGAGCAGGGGAGGGACCAGAGCCCTCCCCTCTCTACTTTCTTCCCTCATTATAATTATATCTTTATACCAGATAATTTGACAGAAATAAAACGATTTCCAATATATCGAATTTTGTTCCGAATTTATACAAGACAATTTGATTAGATGAGTGTCTAATTTTCAGAATTTATTATTTTTATTTAGTGTGGGGCAATGTGATTGGAAAAAGTTGGTTTTATGTTCAATTAAAAAACATATTATGTGCATACACCCAATATATCGAATTTTATTTCGAATTTATAAACAAGACGATTTTTTTTTTAACTTTAAAAATGTCGAATTCGAATACGAACTCGAACTTGATAACTAAGCCTTTAATAAATTCTTGTGTAAACTGATTGAAAAAATTATATTTATATAAAAATAATAATTTTTTTATATTATTTTTTGACATAATTTTTTTTAAATAAAAATAAATATTTTTTTTGCTAAGTTGAGTTTTATATACAAATTGGGTTTTTTAAGAGGATCCCAAAACCTTATAACAAAAAGGGTCGTAGCATCAAGCCTTAGTACATGGAAATAAACATAAACCAAAAGGGGAAGAGCCAGAAAAAACCCTTGATCCAACAGAAAGACCAGATTCTAGTACTAACAAGTGGGACCCACTTCACCAAAACACCATCTTCTTGATGCAGTCAGTCTGGGATTTTCTTGGGGGTGGATACAACGCACCTGCCCAAACCTGAGTAAGGAAAGCGGAAAGGCCAAGAACAGCCTGAAACTAGATATCTTGCTCGAAAACCAAAAGTAAGAATTTTTGGAAAATTGGAGAGGATCCTTGCCCAGGGACAACCCGAGATGCACTCCAAGGTGTCGCAGAGCAGCAAGCAACCGCACGAGCAAAGCAGCAAGCAACAACGAGATACAGTCCAGGGCGCAACAACGAGACAACCTGGGAAATGGCATCAGGATACTCAAAGAAAAATAACATGAAGCCTTCGCTTGATCCTGAAAAGTGGAACAACACTACTGGGGATATCTACAGGCCAAGATATCCTTGCGCACAACAAGTGAAAAACGAGGAAATCGGAAGGATCGAGGGACAACAACAACAGACGCAAAGAGAGGATCCCTTGAAGCCAAAACTGAAGGAGGAAGGAGGGACCACAACTGCAAAAGCACTGATCTCCAGCCCCATACCAGATAAAACAAAAGACAACCCCCACCACTCCAGCAGAAAGGCCCAAGGACCACTGTCCTCGCTCACGAACAGATCTAGGGAACTGGAACTAGGACTAGGAACCACTCAAGAACAGGAGGAGGTCCACCCCCAAGGCCAAGAACATGCTTTGAGAGTCCACCGAGAAGCAGGACCAGAAGGCAAAAGTCCCCGAACAGGAACTGAAACGAAAAAACCTGAGGATCCCAGTCGGGAAGCGACAACAAACACAAAGATGGGATCCTCGAAAGCCTAATCTGGAGGAACCAGGATCTGCATGCACTGATCATGGCCCCCCTTCCCAAGATCGAGATATGCAGTAGAAACCCTAAGAACCCCAGAAAAAGGGACCAAGAACCCCCCATCCTTGCTCACGAACAACTTCAAGGAATTGGGACTGGGAACAACCCAGGCAGAGGAAGAGGCCCACCCCCAAGGCCAACCAATGCAGATCCAGCAAGAAGAAGCCTCAGAATAGGAAACCGAAAAGGGCCTTACCCAAAGGGGCGGGACTAGCAGCAACTAAAGGCATCCCAAAGAGGAGTCACTGGCAAAAGAGGAAACTGGCCCCCCCAGACCAACCCCAAAGCAGTGAGGACCTCACAGGATACACCAGGAAGCAGTCGAAAACCCAACCTGCCACCACCACCGATTGAGGAGGCCTTGGGAATCAGATCCAAGCAAAAAACCTGCAAAAAACCCTAGGGGAAAGCTTGAGGGAGATCGAGGAAGGGATCCCAAAAACATGCAGGAAACCCTAGAAGAACCCTGGGATGCACCAAACCACGAGCTCAAGTAGGGAAACCCTGGAACTAATGGGAAAGGAGTAGAAAATGGAGAAGCATCTACTACAAAGAGATCATCTGCTACAAAGCATTCTTAGAATGGGATAACCCGGGATGAGCCAGGGACTGGATAAGAACCAAGGGAAGGGAAGTATAAAATAAAAATAAATATTTAACTAATTAATAACTTTATTATTAAACTATAATTATTTAAACATATATTGTATGAAAAATTATAATTTTTTTTAAATTTATTTATTTTTATATAATTTTTTTTAAATTTAATTGAATTTGAATATATTAAGATAGATAAATAATTATAGATTTTTGTGTTGGGTTATGTAGAGATTCTTTATTATCTTTAGGCTGTTGCAACAAAAGTTGGACCTTTTAAGAAATCAACCTAGACAACCCATCAACAAATACTCTCCCCTACCAACAAACTTTTCTTTTTCTAAACCTTTCAAAAAAAATTGTTTGAACTTGAAAAACTTAAATTTTCCTAATAAAATCTCATAAATTTCTGAAGAAAATAAACTATTCTTATAAGCCCAAACAACATAATTGAATGATCACAGTCTTGATTTTGTAATTTTGAAAAACTGATTGCAAGAAGCCCTTGACATTCTAGCACAGGATTATATTTTCTATATTTTCTATGACCATCGTCTCTTATTGTTGTCACAATTTACAGCTAAAACCTTCCATGGAAAATCATTTATAAAAAATTAAATGAAAATTGAAACACCATCACCAAGATTCGATACATCCTCATAAAGACAACCTCATCTTGTTCAACTATTCTGGCTTCGAACATAACGACAAATATCTCCACTTTGAAAGAATATGCTCCATAGGGATCTATCTTCCAATTATACCTTGTCCACGTGGCATGTCACTGAAGCTTAGACGATGGAGATAGTATACATATGCAACTCGTCCACCCTACATTGTCATCTTTTTTTCATGTGTGTACTGAGGGAAGGATTTCTCAAGGTAGGTAGGTTATCAGATACATTAGAGGGTGTATATTCAGCGTGCATATTCAGTTTTTAATGGCTTTGGGATCTGATTTCCAAAAAAAAAATTGATGTGGGTGTGTTTTGGATTGCAGAGAGCTTTGATTTGGACTATATCAATTTGTCTGTGAGGGGTGCAGGACAAATCCCGGTGTGTTTTGTCTCTTCAATGGGTTATTTATTTCTAAGTGTTTTTAGGACATGCAAGTGTGAATACCTGTGAAAATCAATTTGACATATGCAGATTTTAGATACCCTAAAATAGAGGAGGAATGTAGGAGTAGAATATGTAGAGGTAGCTGCATGGGTAGTTGGCTTCTTATACAAACTGTTGTTTTTGTGATAAAGTTTCATTCCACTTTAATAAATGTTCTTGCATGTTGATTCTTATACAAACTGTTGTTTTTGTGATGAAGTTTCATTCCACTTTAATAAATGTTCTTGCATGTTGATTCTTATACAAACTGTTGTTTTTGTGATGAAGTTTCATTGCACTTTAATAAAAGTTCTTGCATGTTGATTCTTATACAAACTGTTGTTTTTGTGATGAAGTTTCATTCCACTTAAATAAATGTTCTTGCATGTTGATTCTTATACAAACTGTTGTTTTTGTGATGAAGTTTCATTCCACTTTAATAAATGTTCTTGCATGTTGATTCTTTTATACAAACTGTTGTTTTTGTGATGAAGTTTCATTGCACTTTAATAAATGTTCTTGCATGTTTATTCTTATATAAAAACTGTTGTTTTGTGATGAAGTTTCATTCCACTTTAATAAATGTTCTTGCATGTTGATTTTGTATTGAGCAGAGAAGGTTATAAGCCATTGCATGTAGATTTTGTATTGAGTAGAAAAAGTTATGAGCCATTGGCACCGGTGGTAATAAAAAAGGAGTGTCTTTTTTTCACTCCCTCCTCTTTTTATTTAAAATATGGAGTTTTTTTTTTCTTCCCTCCTCCTCTTTTTGTTTAAATCATTATAGGGTGGAAAGGTAACAACCTTTCTCATCCACCGCTGTTCATTTGATTATAGAATCTTGTCACTATAAACCCTTCCTACTTTTAAAAAAAATAGTTGAAAGGCAAACTGTTGTCCCAAGGAATCAAACCGAGGTCATTAGCAAACACTTAGCTGCAACCAATCAGCCTATCCCAGGGACCAATCAATAAGGAGCTTATAAAGGTGGATGGTAATAATGTAAGGGAATATTAATGGTGAGGGTGGGAACAGGGACATATATCAGAGAGAAGGAATAATTCAATTGTATTATAATTATAAGGGAGTTGAGGGTAGATTTTTGTTATGGTCAGTGCAAGAGCAAGTTGTGGTTTTGTGTTTTTTTCTTTAAATTGGTTATATGGAATTGAATCTGTCAAGCCCATCCAAATGAAGCTGGCCCCCTTATTGAAAGTTGAGGTATATAGGTTGAGCCCATGATATTTGATTAAAAGTTAAGGTTCATCCATAGGATTGATTTTTGGGTTTATGATGTGAAACTTCAACTTCCTTACCGCTTTTTCCAAAGCCCTTGGGTTAGGGTAGATTTTTGTTGTTGTCAGTGCTTATATCTATATCCATCAAGCTGTGGCTCAGTGGCTTGTTATCCACTGCTGATGATTTTTTTTGATGGGCTTCCACCGATCTTAGTATATAGTGAGACCAGGAGATGACTGGCTCAGTGGCTGGTTATCCACTGCTGATGATTTCTTTTGATGGGCTTCCACTGATTTTAGTTTATATAGTGAGACCAGAAGATGACACACTGACCCTACCCATGGGATTGTAACTTTGGCATACAGTGTGAAATTACTGGCTCCTCAACACTTGCTCAAAGCCATTGGTCAATGATATTGATTTCTATGCTAAAAAAGTGCTTTTTTAGATTGGATTTCTAATAATTATATGAGAGTTGAGGGTAGATTTTTGTTATGGTCAGTTCAGGTGCAAGTTGTGGGTTTGTGTTTTTTTATTTTTTTATTGGTTATATGGAATTGAAGCTGTCACAGGCACCCTCCTTGAAAGTTGAGGCACATAGGTTGAGCCCATGGCATTTGATTAAAAGGTTCATTCATAGGATTGGTTCCTGGGTTTATGGTGTGAAACTTCAACTTCCTTACCACTTTCTCCAAAGCCCTTGGGCTAGGGTAGATTTTTGTTGTTGTCAGTGCTTATATCTATATCCATCAAGCTGTGGCTCAGTGGCTGGTTATCCACTGCTGATGATTTCTTTTGATGGGCTTCCTCTGATTTTAGTTTATATAGTGAGACTAGGAGATGACATGCTTACCCAATGGGATTGTAACTTTGGCATACAGTGTGAAACTACTGGCTCCTCAACACTTGCTCAAAGCCATTGGACAATGATCTTAATTTCTATGCTAGAAAAGTGCTTTTTTAGATTGTATTTGTAGGTGGAGTCATTGTAATGCAATATCAAGTGTGGAATACCAGCTAGTTCCTGATTTTAATGTAAAACATAAAAATGGGCCTTTCAAATTAATTGCATAATAAAAATTATCCCTGTAGTTGTGACCTACCAAGATTAGAACATAAGTTGGTTTAGAAGCAAAGGAGGAGAATTTATTTTGCCAAATTTATCTGGGATGGCCTGCATTGTTGCAACTCCGTTGATATGAGGAGTATGGTTATCTATTCTGTAAAAGATCATGCACAGTGGCCTTGTTTCATAAAAAACATGAGGCATTTGCCTAGCTGGGCTTGAACATGAGCCAACATCATGACAATCGCTGTGCTTAACTGCTATGCCATGGAACTGAACTAAGGCCCACTGGACATAATTAGGAGATAAATTTGTTGGAAGAGGAGTTTGGGCTATTTTCAGTAAATTAATATCTGGATGGAACTTGGCTTTCCTCCTGGGGCAATGCATGTATGTAAGTTCCGCTGCCCATGGGACCTAACTGAAAAGTAGGTTTGTTGGAGAATATAAACTTGGGCCATTTTGATATCCTTTTCTGTTTCTTCATTAAATTAATTTTTTGAGGGAGGCTTGGCTGTGTATGAGGTAATGTATGGGACTCTCTCTGGTTTGCTGCCATAACAATGCATATTTTCTCTTAAGATACTTGTCTTTGTGGGGGCTTCCTAGTAATGATCATCTGTTACCAAATTTGTCAAATAGAATCCATTAAAATCAATTTCATTGATTTTTAAGGGCTGGATATAATCATCATGTTCAATAAACTTGTGTATCTTTGTTGGTACACAACACTTAATACAAGATATTAGATGATAAACTTATGGAGCTTTCACATCAAACATTAGAGGAATGCTTAAGTTGGGAGAATAATAGACAAGAAGTTTAACATGTAGATAAAATATGCTACAAGCAGAAGCTAGCATATCATGACTGCAACTTGAAAGACAGGAAGAGAGGCACAGTCTGTAGTTTCTAATGTAATTGGGTCAATCCAAACAAAGAATGATGGTTGTCAAGGAGTAAAGTTGATATAGCCTTAAATTGGTTGATCTTCCTGAATGTAAGGGGATTAAAATCTGTTGAAACTTTAGTGCAAGCAGAAGTATCTTCACACAAGAATTTAAATCTGATGAAATTTTTATGCAAGGAGAAGTATCTTCACAAAAGGGCTATGTGTTAATCTCTTTTGTTAGTAGATGCAGGACCAACAGATGATGAAGCTTATCAAAAATGTTTGAATCACACTAATGTCCTAGGAAGTGGGGATCCAGGTGCCAATTTGACAATGATATATAAAATGTTTATTTTCAATCAACACAAGACCAGAACCTGAGATCAAAAATAAAAAGAAAAATTGCCCAGTCCTTTTGTGTGTATGTCTTGGGAAAGTGTATGACAGTTAGGAAAATCCTGGATAAGCCTTCACTTGATAAATATGGAAATTAAAGGAATAAAGTGAAATAAAATGAATTATCACAGAGAAGTTGCTTGATCATATGAGAATCTTGGCAGTTCTTTAGAATCTGACTGATGACATTTTGGGGGTCCTGATAGTAATTTGGGTTCTGAAGTATTGATGTTATGAGAGTTAAGGTTCTTTGAAAGTTCATAAGCAATGAAGACAATTATAAGCCCTTCCATGTCGAAGCCAGTGGTCCACCCTGACCCCCTATGCCATCATAATGCTCATCTTCCAAACAGTACTGTTGAGGCTGCAAATAGATGGAGATGGTGTTTCTGTAGCTGTAATTTTCTCTACTTGATTAGCTCTCTTCTCTGGCCTGTGTGCAATGACTTCCAAATCTTTCCTTAAGTTATTCCTCATGTCTCTTGACCAACTGGACAGAATTTTGCAATCACAAATGATTCCGTGCTGAAGCAATGTTGATTATCTGTTGCAGAAAGTGTCTGCAATCCAACCAACTCTTCTAGTGTTAAGGAGGAGAAGATGTGGGCTGGGCTGTCTAATCCCTTCTTTGTATCACCTTAATATCATGTCTTGCACTCACCTTTCACAATGCCTTGTGAGATGGTGAACTGGTGAGAGGAACAAGTTTTCATTGACATAATCATCTGCTTTCCTGACAACTGTAGTGCTATTCAATTTTTCTAAGGCCTGAGTAGAAATTAAACTCACACAGACATTTTCATCCCTATTCTCATTGTTATCACTTGTTCTGTAGAATGTTACACGAGTTATTTTGCAGAAGTTGGGAATTTAAAAGCTTTTAAATGGAAAGGAGCATACTTGAGATGTTCTCTGTTATACAAATGATAATTTCCTTTTGCTTGTGATATCTTTAGTGATCCGACTATCATAAATGCCATTTGTACAATCAGAAAAGCAAAGAGGTCACAATGTCAAATCCATTGTGGGGCTGTTTTTTTATGGTCCATCAACATCATCCTCCAAATTTTGCTGCCTCAATGGCTGTATCTAAAGCTTGGAATTCTTCATGTGGGCCTGGGCATAAGCCCCTTATTTTGTATTGCCTTCATTGCATTTCTCCATGTGTGTCTTCAATACTTAGGTACACGCATTGAGTCCTATTTTCCTTGGAAGAGACATCCACCAAAAGTGGAAAATGTCAAGTGAGTAAATGTCTGCTTAAATTTATGCACTAGCTGGGAGCCCACATACACTGCCTAGTAAATTTCTTTGATAATAGCTTTCAATGCAACTCTCTTAATGCACTCAGATGATAGGGCAAAATGGGATTCCAAAAAAGAAAAAAAAAATTCAAGTTCCTCCACTATAAAAACAGAGTTATAATTAGACATACAGAAATAAAAAAAATCTGGAACTAACAATGTGATGGCACAAATATTGCTCTTTGTGTAAATATAAGTTTAACTAACAAGTTGGAAGGAGCTTTGGGTCATATACCATACTATGGATAAGATTTACTAAGGCACAGCTTTGGAAATTAGATAAGTCTGAAGTAATATTTCAATCACAGATAAGAATCTGTTGGTCCTTGAATTGGAGAAGCTGCAATTGATAAAGAAAAATAAAGCTTTTAAGTCCCATGTATCTATCTGCCTCTTACAGAATTTGTACGAGATGGAATGCAATTAATTCAAAAGTCTGGAAATATTAAAAGTATAATGAAGTATAGTACATAACCCAAAGGAATCCATTGCATTTGATGTGCATGAAGTGGCAGGAAAAGAGATTTACCAGGATCTGTAGCACAATGACCTAACTTTATGAGAGGAGCTGAAACTTGTACATTAGAACTTGGATCTCTATTTGGTCCTATTTGCATAGAGATTGAAAATCTTTCCATAGGGGCTTTCACAAAATCCTATGGCCCCTCCTGGACAATCTGTTGGTATTCATGGGTTCAGCCCCAAAAGTTCGCTTTGTATACAGTTTACCCAAACTTCAAAATATCAAGCAAAAAAAATTGAATTTGAAAATGGTAAATCAGTCTACATGTATCAAGTTCTCCATGTGATCTATCAAATGCATGTTCAATGCTTAGATTAATGGTATTGTGCTAAATAGTCCTAACCCTATGTCACAATATAGAGCATATTTTATGGGAAAAATTCAGATCTTGACAATTTTCAAACCTCGTGAATTAAATTTGCCACATTTATCCATCCACATCGATTGCATTAGACAGTAGGAAGTTCAGGAACTTGGTGCTATCACTTTTGCAAAAATATTTTTCATTATTGGTCAATTTATCATGTTTACAAATGTTGATATCTTTCTTTTAAAATAATATTTGAATTTCATTGAAATTTGTATTTAATTACAGGTTGCCCTTATCCCCACCTTCCCTCTCAACAATCGAATTAAGGTAGAGCTTGAATATATGTTTTGTACTCTATTAATTTCTTTGTGCCTCTATGGAGTTATCCAAAATGCAGTTCCCCTCATTCCACCACTTTTCTGATCATTTCCAATACTAATTGTAAAACGCTGTGAGCAGCTGGATGTTGAGGTCCAAAATTCAAAGAGTAATTTCTGATCTGCTTGCTTTTAGTCGCCATAGGAGAGAGAGATTGATTAAGAAATGGGTTACTCCCTCCACAATACCTTAAAAAAGGAGAAATCAACGCCTTAAAATTCAAGAGGGGCCCTTTCAGTGAAAACATATTCTTTATTAAAAACCTATTACTTATTAAAACAATTTAAAAAACCAACTACAAGTACAAACCTTTCTCCACATCTACAGAATTGATGTGTCTAGAGACCTAAAGGAGGACCGGGCTGGGGTACACTATGATGCCTTTCAATGCCCCATTGTATCAAAAAAGCGAAGATTGGGCAAAGGGGGGCACTTGGTCCAGAGGAAAGGTAATAGGAATACAAGCATCATTGCCCGTGCTTGAGCTTCAGAAGCGCTTCAAGGTCGAAATCTTCCCATGGTTGTGTCTGCTAACACAAGACAACTCTTCGTAATTAGGAGGCCCATCATTACTTTATTCCTACCATGGTTAACATTCTGTCCCAATTTTTATCCTCATCAAACTTGACTATGGATTCAAACCTTGTGTCTTATCCCTAAACTATGTTTCCTTAAATGAGAAACCAAGGATAAAATAGGAATAGGTCATGACATATGAAACAAGAGTTAAAAGGTTTGGGACTGTAAAAAGCAGTAATCCATATTGCCTTAGCGATATGGCTTTTCAATGGTACAGGGTTCATGTTAAATCGGGGAAGTTTTCTAAACAGTTGCCTCATGGAAAGAGAACATATTTTTGAAAAAGAGACAAGTAAGAAAGATCAAATTTTAGCCCATTGGGTTTGGGATAAGTGGTTTCGAGAAAGGAATTTTACACCATATGCTAATATTCCAATCCCATGGGTGAAACTTAACATTTTCAGCACAAGGAGTTTGGGACAAGCCATGGGGAGTGAGGGTTTTTAGTGTAAACCAAGGTTCCAATCCAGCGGTTGAACCTTACCATTTTAAAAGCTCATGGTGGTGAAGTTTGACTGATGCGAATTTTTGGCTTACAAAGAGCCCACTAGGGCTCAATTCCCAGGGGTTTATTAATATCTTGTCCATGTTCAAGTTTGACATGGGTAAAAATTGAACAAAATCATCATTGAAAAAATTAGTTGTAAAGTTCATGACATTCGAAAAAAGAAAATAAATAGATTCGCTAATGTAACTATTGGCGGAAATTCTTTCACCCTTGGAGATTTGTCACGTTGCAAGACTTCTTGGATCCAATCAACACCGTGGACTCTGGTGGATCCACCTCTTTGACTCGGGAAAAGATTATCCTAAGACTCTAGACAGACCGAGTAAGGTAAGGAAACCCTTGAGGTGAGTTTATAAATTCACATACATGCTCATGCTCATCTAAATTGCAAAAAGAAAAATTGTAACATAATATTTGACCAAGCTTCAAAGTAACTCCCATCTAGTGCTTCAATCAATAGACCGGTGCCTTATCCATTGGGCAATTGTAGCAAAACTTAAAACACAGATGTGAAATGGAAAGGGGGAGAAGATAAAAACTGAGGCAATCACATTTATTCAAATAATGTAACAAAAGTGATTGAACATGCCAGTGAAGGAAGGCGCCATTTACACATTCAAATGATGTAACATATAAATAGGACAACAAACAAACTGCAAGGAAGCAAGATTGTATTAATGCAAAAGTTCATTACAATGGGAGTCTGATCAAGATAACCAAATCTCACTAAGAAAATACAAAGAAATTTTCCATTCAAATGATGCAATAGAGAACTTTGACTCTTCGTTCAAATGATGTAACAAAGAGCCTCCTAGCTTCCAACCTCAGCCACTAGAAATGATCTTAGTATACGGGGCACCTCCATAGGAAAATCCTGCACAATAATGGAGAACTTTGGTATACATCTCGCAGAAAAGAAAATACAACTAACAAGGGACAAGCACTTTGGTATACATCTCGCAGAATTTTACTATGCAAAACTTGATCCCTCTATTGCTTCCCTGACTCCTTATAGCTTGATCATTGGCCTCAATTAAAGCTTGGTGATGGCCCATAATTGCCTCTCATTAAAACTAGGTGATGACCCATGACTACAATTACCTCCATATTTCGTTCTACGCCATTGACTACCTCTCTTACGAGCTATAATTGCCTCCACTTTCCCTATTATAAATGCTTTGGGCCATTAAATGGCTTCTTATATTGAAACCTTAATCTTTTTAAATTAAATCATAGTCGCCTTAATCAAAAATAAAACCTTAGGCACTAAATATTAAAAAATGTAGCCACTGCATTCGCTAAAATAAAAAACCTTTAAATATTAAAATTTTTTCCATTGGCCATCGGTTTAAAAAAAAAAAATCTTAACCCTCTCGTTTCTTTTGGCGGTTAGTCAAATCTGGACGTGGTCGGGCTTCGACTCCTCTAGCAATAATTGGCGGCGCCTCTCCAACTGGCGTTGATAGGTGCTTGGGCCGCCCGTGTGGGCCCCTCGCGTTGGCATCGCCAATTGGCACCTTTGGGTGGCCTTGCGCGGGAGGTTGCCCCGACCACCGTGAGGTGGTAGACTTACTCAAGGCGCCTCCCCACTCTTAAACCACTTAAAAGGCCAGCCCACGCTCAATGTGGGACTAAACCAAAGAAAAACAATGCGATCGCCTACTGCCACGTGTTGCCATTGGTTACCTCGAAGTGCCTTTGCGCTCAAATCCGCACTGTAGGATCTAGCATGCCTCTCAAAGCCGTTGGATCTAGGTGTCGCTGTCGGTCACCTCAGAGTGCCTTTTGCATCCAAATCCACACCGTAGGATCTAACGTGACTCTCAAAGCCATCGGATCGAGCGCACCCGAACCTGCCAGTCGCCTACCACCAGGTGTCGCTGTCGGTTACCTCAGAGTGCCTTTTGCATCCGAATCCACACCGTAGGATCTAACGTGCCTCTCAAAGCCATCGGATCGAGCGCACCCGAACCTGCCAGTCGTCTGCCGTCACGTGTAGTCGTCGATCACCTAAGAGTGCCTTCTACGCCTGAATTCGCATCGTAGGATCTCCTTGGAAGTTTACAGATCGTCGATCTCAGAGCGCTTCTGTGGGCTATTGATTTCGAGTGTTAAAGACTTTGACTCTCTTCCCCTTAATGAGATACGCGTGGCACACCCGTCGTTTAGGCTTGGACTTTATGGGGAATGGGCGCAAATGGAAACCTTAGGGGGATGTCTAATTCTTTGTATAACTTAGGACTTTAGGCCTCGGGGGGAAAAAAGAAAACATGGTGGGGGACAGACAATGACACATAGGACATAGACTTGGCATGAAACTTTAGGGACCTTAAAGATGTTAATGTTTCGGGTAAGGTAAAAAGGGACGAATTTTAATTTGCGACTAATGGACCTTAAGCCTTTGGATAAAGATAAGGTGTATGAAAGGGGGCCCAACGGCTAGAATTTTGAGAATCTTTAACGGCTAGGAGGACATTTGAAGGCCTTTCAACGACTAGGAGACTTTAGAAAAGGGGAGAGCTTAGAAATGATTTTCTTTGATCAACAAACTTAAACCCTATGGAAAGAAAAGTCATGAAAAATTAGGTTAAACAAAGAATTAGACCCAAACAAAAGGACTAATGAACAGGAAATTCTGAAAGAGACCTTATTTTGATGAAGCCTATAACAAGAAAAATAAATGCGACCATGGATAATTTTGAAGTCAAAATTAAGGGAATACTTAGGTTGGATTTTTTAGCTTCCAACAGTAACTATCTAAAATAAATATACATATGTACAAAGAGCTTCACATTTCATACAAAAACAATAATGACTTGTAAATGGTTCTATGAATGAGTTGCCCCAAAATCAAGTCAATATCACTTTTGACTTAACGGTCATGAAATTGAGGATTTTGTGCATGTCACAGATTGGTCCAACTCTATTGGTGATCAGCAATAGCAACTACAATTTCTCTTTCATCAATGAACTGTAGGCAGCATTGCATACAATCTATTCTTGTCAGACCAAACCCTATTGCAATCAGAAATATTGGAGCCTTTTTTGGAAGATTTTTTTTGGCTGGTAGTCTGGCATGCAACTTCATTGTTGGTTTTCCACCCAGCCCACCCTCTGACTATTACTATCCACACTAACCCATGTGACCTTTGTTTCATTATCAATGAGTTGACCTTTAGATGCTTCCTCTTCACTTGTTGCGGGCAATCCACTTTCGAGTCAACCTCTTTGTTCCTATTGGTGGCTCTTTCCAGTAGATTTTTGAAACACAAAAGAAGAAAGAAGCTATATATTAAAGCTCTTTTGTCTATGATAGCTAGGGTCTCAATCTTGTCTTGGATATAATTGGTATGTCGTGATAATATTGTTTATAGGCTGTCCTATTAGTTTTCACAACATTGATGGAGTTAGTGATTTTATGCTATTAGAACCCTTGCTTTGTAGCTTTTCTAGCCAGGTTTTTGGTGAACCTCACCAAACATCTTTTCAAGGGCATCCATCCTACATAGAACATTTTCTGGTGCCTTCTTGTGGAAGTGCATGAAGCTTTCTACACTTTTCATTGGTACACTCAGGCTCAGTTTATTTCTAAGACATTTTCAAGAACAAAGGATTGCCAAAATGAACCCAGTAATCAGCAACATTTCCTACCCAAATTGGTGGTTGCAATGATTGGTTATACAGGACTTTTGTGAGATGGAATGGTGACATCATTGGAGCAACTACAGAAAAAGGGGAATTTACTTCTATTTGGATAGATCTTTTGAAATCCTGGTATAACTGATAGGATCCCTTACGTAGCAAAAAATAAAATAGACCTTTATCTTAATCTGGTGGACTTCTGCATCATCCTGCAAATATGTTCAATAAGTTCTTCAGTCTACTCACTGCCTTGACATTTATGAATGACAGATTTTCAAAATCTGAAATTTAATATACTCAACTTTCAACAGTACCATATGAAGTCTTGCAAATGGAGAAAGGAACAAAAATGCTGGAACTGAGGCAGTACCATATGTGGAGCCTTCCATATAAGGACCAAAAAATCAAAATAAATCTTCCATTGCAAGCGAGCTAAAGAAGCTTTACTGAACATCAAACTGTAGACAATACATGTAGGATACACCTATGTAGCCTCAGGGCAAATATATTCATCTTCCTTTTGTTCATCATCCTTGCGTGAATAAGGGAAAAAGGAAGGGTTCAGTTCACAAGGAATCTTTGAATTCTGCAGGCACTTTTAGAGCAATCTGTTTGAGCAACCTGTTTGAGATGGTTGGTGTTTTGGACTTTAGTTTTCCTTGTCTTCTAAACAGATTTCCTAGTTCAAGCATTATATTTCTATGCATGTCACTGATGTGTTCTCTGAGCAGATTGGCAGATCTGTTGTTTTCCATGATGGATTCCAGGGCAACCTTTTCAGCCACCTTCTGCATGTTCCTTCTGGTTCAAGCATATTCCCAAATTTAGCAGGGACTTCCTAATATTTCAGCTGTGCTGGTTTTGCCTTTCTTTTACATTCTATTGCCGGCTGTTGGGGAATTCCTTAACCCCCCATGTCTATCTTTTTGCTAAGTGCAGAAGCTCTTTCATGTACTCATTCTTTAGTTTTTTTCACATTGTGTTTGCTGCTGCGGCAAGCCTTTTTGTCTTTTGAATCAACCAAACAGTTCTTTGAAAGCTGATTATTAATTTTCACCTTACACAGATTTCCTTTTTTTTATTCTTGGCTAGGTAAAGGCCATGAATAATGTTATTTGGTGAGAGACCCATCTTCTGTATAAGTTTAACCCATGTATGGTTTAGAGAGTCTGCCTTGTTTACTCATCTTTACCTTGCCCCTTGAGGAAGAAGAATTTTGAATTTTCCTTTGAAATACCCATGAGAAGAATTATAAAACAGGAAAGGGGGAAAAACAAATGATATAATTTACAAAGCAGAAGACTGGAGATAATGGTGACGGTGCATGCCCCAGTTGGCTAGGATAAAAACATATTATATTTTTACAATCAGCATGAACTATTAATTCCAGGAATGACTTAAGGTTAAAAGGTTAATTTTAAATTCATGTTTAATCTTTCTGCAGTGCTAATGTTTATTAAAAAAGAAATGATGTGGCTTGTATTTTTTGTTGTATTATATTTGCCATTTTTATTTCTGCAATATGTTTTTAGATTCAATTTTATGGTAAAACATGTTAAATTTTTACAGTTGCTAATAAAGAGAATGCTATCAATTAATGCTATCATGTTTCAGCTGCTTCTTTGGTTAGAAGTCATGGTCCAACAAACACGAAAAAATGAATTGTAACGTTGGAGAGTTGGATTGGGTGGAGGTTGAGGGGATGAGTGATATAGTGTTGACACTTGTTATAAATTTGAAAAGCAAAATAATGTAAGTAGCTGATGGTTGGGGGTTGGATTCATTTTGTTAGTAGGAAAGATGCATATTAAAGTTATGATGGGTGAGGGTTGAATTCATGAAGCATGTTAAAGTTACGATAGATTAAACAAGAATTAATGTGTGTGTGTGTAAGAGAGAAAAAGAAAGATTATGTGTGTTGGGCCCTTGAGGATATGGCAGGGCCCTTCAGAATTTGCTATTTTCCAGCAAATCTCAGTTCATTGACTTCCTTGGAGTCCCTGTATAGAAATTTACACTTTTAACACTATAGAAAATCTTAGTTCTAATTTGGTTTTCACCATCGATATTAATATCCATAACTAATAGCTTGTCTGATTGCATACATTGAAATTTCTTTTGCACGAGATTTTCCAGAATTGAACTTGAAACTATTCAACAAATGTTTTAGGAACAGCAGTAACATTAACTTATCAAATATATCTATAATTTCAAGCTATGATGATATGGATACATTAAATCAATGTATGGAATTCAATATAGCAATTTCAATAAGGGATGCTGCTATAAAATTTACTTATTGAAATGAGGAATGTGTGCCCTGCGGGAAATTTCCATGTGATTCTCTTGTTTCCAAAAATACCTAACGGACTAAAATTAAAGCACTTATCATTGATAAAAGTTACAAACAGACAAGCATACTGTGTGAATAATTGGAGATTTGTGAAAATGGATCCTTTGCTTTTGTCCATATGTATCTCAAAAATAAAGCCATTGACCATGCCATTTTTTCAGGCATGGCATGCATATCAGCAACGTCAGCAGCTCTGACGTCGCATGTGCGGAAGGACAACTATGCTTCAGATCATATTAGTAGAGGAGATGCCTATCCTACAAAATTAGCACGAACTGCATTCTTTGGTGCCACTCATCATTTGCGTAACATATCAGTTGGTGCAATAAATGATATTAGAACAATCAAGAATTTAGGGGTAAGGGCCACATTGACAGTAGGTCCTTCTGTTAAGTCAGGGAAGGAAAAGCGCAGTCGACATACAGTGGATCCATCGTCTCCAGACTTTTTGCCACTACCCTCATTTGAGCATTGTTTTCCAAACAGTACAAAGGAATTCAGGTATGCTTTGGTCTATGCTGTGGTTCTTTCCTGAGGAAGTCTTTCTGATGCAAGACCTGAAATGTGGTTTGTAATAGTTGTGGGCATCAAAGATTTCATTTCATTGTTACCACTAAATCTAAGTTACTTTTATCAGGGGTCAAATGACCCGCCTTTTTTTGAGGATTAACATTCTCTTTTATAATTCATCATATAAATATGATACATATAATTTTCTTGCCCAAGTGCAAATAGAGTTTGGATCTTGGAATTTATTGTCAATGACATTCATTGCACAAGTCTTTTGTCAGGGGAAAATGAAGTTTCTACTGTAGTTTGAATATTCTTTTTTCATGATTGTATTACAGAGAAGTTATTCATGAGCCAACTGGCTCCATCATGCGAGTTCCATTTCGGCGTGTGCATTTGTCTGGAGAGGAACCTTATTTTGATGTATATGATACAACTGGCCCTCAAAATATAAATCCTCAAATCTGTGAGTCTGAAACTCTTTAGTCTGCTTTTTATATTTTTTGAGTTGGTTTATTGGCTATTTCGTTAGGTTCTCCTTTGGCTCACTACTTATTAAGATCATTTTTTTCCCTCTTGGTATTGATGTGTAGGTCTTCCTAAGATCCGAAAGGAATGGATTGAATTGCGTGAAATGCGTGGTGATCGTCGCTTCACACAAATGTTTTATGCAAAACAAGGGATTATAACTGAGGAAATGTTGTTTTGTGCTGCAAGAGAAAATCTTGATGCTGAATTTGTCCGTTCTGAGGTGGCTCGTGGTCGTGCTATAATTCCTTCAAACAAGAAGCATCTAGAGTTGGAACCCATGATTGTTGGGAGAAATTTTTTGGTGAAGGTGAATGCAAATATTGGAAACTCGGCTGTTACTAGCTCAATTGAAGAGGAGGTTCAAAAGCTACAGTGGGCAACTATGTGGGGTGCAGATACAATTATGGATTTGTCCACTGGTCGTCACATTCATGAGACACGTGAGTGGATTTTGCGTAATTCTTCTGTACCAGTGGGCACAGTACCTATATATCAGGCTCTGGAAAAGGTTGATGGAATTGCTGAGAATTTGACTTGGGAGACTTTTAGAGACACTTTGATTGAACAAGCTGAACAAGGAGTGGACTACTTTACAATACATGCTGGTGTTCTGCTCCGTTATATACCTCTGACTGCAAAGCGAATGACTGGAATAGTGTCTCGAGGAGGCTCTATTCATGCAAAGTGGTGTTTGACGTATCATAAAGAGAATTTTGCATATGAACATTGGGATGAAATCCTTGACATATGTAATCAATATGATATTGCTCTTTCTATAGGAGATGGGTTGAGGCCGGGGTCTATTTATGATGCAAATGACGCAGCACAATTTGCAGAACTTGCCACCCAGGGTGAGCTAACTCGTCGTGCATGGGAGAAGGATGTGCAGGTCATGAATGAAGGACCTGGTCATATCCCAATGCATAAGATCCCTGAAAACATGGAAAAGCAACTGGATTGGTGTAATGAGGCACCGTTTTACACTCTTGGTCCTCTTACAACAGATATTGCTCCAGGCTATGATCATATCACCTCAGCTATTGGTGCTGCCAATATAGGTGCACTTGGTACTGCATTGCTCTGTTATGTAACTCCCAAAGAACATCTTGGCTTGCCTAATCGAGATGATGTCAAGGCTGGTGTGATAGCATACAAAATTGCTGCCCATGCTGCAGATTTAGCGAAACAGCACCCTTATGCTCAAGCATGGGATGATGCCTTGAGCAAGGCACGTTTTGAATTTCGTTGGAGAGATCAGTTTGCCTTGTCTTTGGATCCTACTACAGCTGAGGAATTTCATGATGAGACCCTTCCTGCCGAGGGTGCTAAGGTAGCCCACTTTTGTTCCATGTGTGGACCAAAATTTTGCTCCATGAAAATCACGGAGGATGTTAGGAAGTATGCAGAAGAGCATGGATATGGAGATGCAGAAGCTGCTTTCAAGCATGGCATGGATGAAATGAGTGCTGAGTTTATTTCTGCAAAGAAAACAGTCAGTGGGGAGCAATGGGGAGAAACTGGAGGGGAAATATACGTACCTCAGGGCTATGTCTCTGAAGGAAAGAGTTCACTGGCCTAATTAAAAGGCTTATTATCTATCTAGAAAGGTACTAGATGTTCCTAATGTTTCTAATCATATTTGAAGCTATGGCTGTTAATATTCCTTGCATTTGACTAATTGGTGATCTTTTTGTGCCTGCAGGTCTTGTTCAACTGGAGATTTGGTGGTCTGTTTGCAGTTGCAGGATTTGTTCAACTGGAGATTTGGTGTTCTGTTTGCAGTTGCAGGTCTTTTTCAACTGGAGATTTGGTGGTCTGTTTGCAGTTGCAAGTCTTGTTCAACTGGAGATGTTCTGAAATGTGCAATCAAATAACCTGGGTGTAGTTAATTAATCACTAGTGTAGTATGTTATTCACTTTCTCATGCAACTCTTAGGTGAGTATCGTATTGGATTTATCACAAGACAATCTTGACTCTGGTGTGAGTATCAAAACTTAATATATTTCAATTCAATGAGAAGTTCTTTATTTTCTATTGGTGTACACTGTCTAATTAGTGGGGCACCAGGGGTGCTTGCCCTGTTTCGACCACTAGCAAAAGCTAGGGTGTCGCCAGGAGCAGGCTGAGAAAGTCCCTTTGAACCTGAGCAGGGTAATGCCTGCGTAGGGAGTGTGCTGTTCTTTTTTTTTTCAGTGTATGCACGGGCCAAGTGCTGTGGTCATGCTACTGGAGGGCATTACGCTGCTTCTGGTAAGGTGCTATTGAATGTGCTGAAAATTAATTAACAGTATTTTTTAAATCAAACTCTCTGGTAGGTTTCTATTGTGCAAAGTAGTATTACCAAGTTTAGACATACATATTAGAAGAGTGTCAGTATATCGAAGTGTTATGGTAAATGGGTTTAGACTTAGCCTCGGGAGTGTGTCCTTCATGTGTGAAAGCATCATTCTTTCTTGGCCTGTGGCTTTATATTTTTGAGTTAGCTATTCCAAGAGTAGGGTTGTATGCTCAGGAATGCATGCGGCGTGTTTGGGGTCAATGGATTTTTTTTAATAAATTCTTTTTAATTTTCCCATGTATGCTTTTCTTATTAAACATGTTGGTTAAGTAAATGGTCATGAATTCACAAGATTCGTTTTATAATATTCAGTGCTGGTCAATCATTCAAAATTGGGTAGTCAAAGAAAATGACCAATGTTGTTTAAATGTTACACTTTGTAGTTTTGGGTGAAACTTCCAACTTCTACATTGCCTGTTTCAGAAAAGCTTTTAGTGTACACTGTCTAATTAGTGGGGCACCAGGGGTGCTTGCCCTGTTTAGTCAATTATGAGCTAGATTGATTCAAATGTTGTTTCAATGGTACACTTTGTAGTTTTGGGTGAAACCTCCAACTTCTACATTGCCTGTTTCAGAAAAGCTTTTACCAAAACTTTGACTGCTGTAACTGATGCACACGTGGCCTTCTCAAGCAACAAATTTTCCTCGCAACCAATAACCACGGATGCACGGTAATCACACTTGCAATCGCCAAGGTTCAATATGGAAAAATTCCCTTGTACGGCAATGTCTTCCTTATCCTATGACTACCTCTATTGTACGATCATGGTCGTTGTACAACTACACTCATTGTACGACTACATGCATCATTCAACCGTATGACACTCTTCAATCATACAGTAGGTTCTTTAGTTGTACGGTTAATCCACTTGTATGATAGGCCATATTGTACGGTAGCCTTCCTTCAATATATGACAATCTATCGTATAACTGGTAGGTCCGATTACATAGCAGCTTCCAATGACGGTCCTTCCTTCCGACTTCGTACAACTTTTCAAGATGGTCTTCTTCCTGACGGTTTGTTCCTCTTGGTGGTAAGTTGAACAACGTTCCTTTCCACATGAATGCTAATCAGTAATCACACGTTCATGATCTCGTACGAATCTAGTTCACTGACATCTCCATTCGTGCAACCATTGCTTGCACGGTGATTTGCTTTTTCTTCTTCTAACAACTCTTCCTTCTCAAACTACCACCTTGCCTGTTTACTTCTTCAACATTGGAACTTGCACACACATCTGTTGTGATTTTCGACAATTTACATGCCTAAGAAGTACTCATCTCATACATAAGGAAACATGGACTAAAGTGGAAATAATTTTTTGAATTATATTTATAAAATCCTTAGGTTACATTTTGCATAAAATCCTGGGTTAAAATTTGTATTGCATTCACCTTATTGACTATATTTGATGCAGAACAAGCCGTTCTAGTTCTATTTTCCCCCTGTCAACTCAGAACTCCACCCTTTCGCTAGGTCCTTTTGTTCCCTTGATCGCCCCTGTGTTGTTCTACTTTATCTGCTGCTTCTCTTCACACCCCTCTCTCACTAGGTCCTTTTGTTCCCTTGACTGCCCCTGCATCCGTTCTACTTTCTCTGCTGCTTCTCTTCTCTCTTCTCTTCATACTTGTTGGTTCCTCTTCTCTTTCCCGATGTTTCTCCTTCCTTCTCCCTATTCTCTTCGTTTTTCGGATATGTTATCTATTTTTCTTGGATGCTCCAGCTTCCCTTTCCCCGTGTCTATCTTTTTTATTTTTAATTTGAGTGGCGAGGACAGTTACACTTTCTGTAACCATCTGGATGCCCCTGCATCATACTCACCAGGTAAGAAAAAAATGTTACATGAGCTCCAACTCATGAACATGAATTGCTCTTCCAAGCTATTGTCATTTTAGCTTGGTTGTCTCCACAAGGCCAACTTTGCTATCTTGTCCTTGCCTTCATTTGAGAACAAAACCGCCTCTTATAGAATGCACTCAGCATTCGTTTCACTTTGTCCCATTCCATCATCCATCCACTCGCAATCAACATGTATTTTGTTGGCTACTTCCTCTTGGTGCGAACACCTTCTTTTGGAGTGATTATGTCCTCCACAACTCTCACAAGGATGTAGATTCAACACCTAGTTGCAACGTGTCCAAATCTTCCACATTGACTACAACAACCCATCCTAAGATCTTCATCCCATGTATTGCTCTCTTTTCACAAATTTGGTCTCACTGCTTCTTGCTTAACCTGTATATCCAAGGCCTTCATTCTTTGGTCTTGCTTTTGGAATTATAAGCATTTTCATACCTTGCCCATATCTTCCTAATCCCTTACCATTGTACCCCATTCTTATCATTAACTTAGAACCAATACCTTTGGTGTCCCTTTCAAAGCATCCAAATTCTTCATCAACACTATGATCACAATGTCCTTCACCGCTATCCAAAGTACCACTTTTGCTATCAACTTTGGCAACATGGCCTTTGTCATGGCTGGCATGACAATTAATGTCATCATGACATTCATCTCCCTCTCCTATCTCTTTACCATTTCTGTTCTCTTTCTCTTTCTCCTTATTTGCAACAAAACTCGTTGCACCGTCGCCTTATCGTCACTACTACTGGTGACCTGGACCAATTGCCTCTTCCTCATTCTTATTCTCTTGCATGTGTCCACCTTTTCCTCTTATTCTCCATTTGGTTTCATCCTATAAGTTGGCTTATTACATAAGCTCTATTCGTGACTGAACTCTATAAGATGACCAATGCTCCTCATAAATGGCAATCCATCTTTTGAAAGAATCTCTGCATATTCTTCCAAAAAAATCCTTCACTTCATGTGGGATTTCATCCATCTTGTCCACTATCCCTTTTTCAGTTGTTTTAGTGATGAAAGGAAAACATGCTTCCTTCTTCTTCATTCCCTTTAAGGATTGTTTTTTCGTACCCAAGCACATTGTAGGATTGTTGTCCACCTTTTCTCCTTTGTCCTTCAATGGACTTAATATGTACCTTGTGCCATCCTTCCCCATAGTGTAGGTGTTCAACCTACCATCATGCATAGCCTTTCAGTCAAACTGCCATGGTCTACCAAACAAGACATGACAAGCATCCATAGGCATAACATTATATAGTATATCATCCGTGTAAGATCCAATTTGGAAGTCTACCGTACATTGTTCAGTTACCAAAAATTGATGTCCCCTTTGCAACCATGAGACTTTGTACAGATTTGGATGTTCAATCTTCTTTAGCCCAAGCTTCTCTACCATCTTTATAGACAATAAATTATACTCCCACTGTCCACAATCACTTTGCAATATTACCTCCTGATTTACAAATTGTCTTGAACAGGTTCCTTCTTTACTCAGATTCATTCATCTCCTTTGCTGATTTCAACAATACTCTCTCCATCGTAAGGGATTCTCCTTGTTCTGTTTCCTCCATGTGCTTCGATGAAGCAATACTCCCTTATCTGCTTGTGCAATCTGGTCATGGGCTTCTTTTCCACGCTCGCTAATCTGCTGTGCTTGAGGACACTTAAATGCCCCATGTCCTTCCTCCAAGCATCCATATCACTTGCCAGTAAAACCATGACCTCTACCTCTACCAAATCCACCTCATCCTCTTGACGAGTAACCCTCTTTTGGGTACTTTGGTTGAAATCACCTTTAGAAGTACTAACTTCTCCTTCTTGTTAATGCTGCCCTCTACTATTATTTGATTGTTCTCTTCCTCGAGAGGATCATCCTCTTCCTCTCACATTATTTTGTTGCTTGCACAACAACTTTTCCTCTGCCTTGAAGCAAACCAGTTTCATCTTGTATGGACAACCTTAGTCTATTATGTATCTTGCCACCTTCTCCTCATCATCTTCAATATGACCAACCCTTATGGTCAATTTATAGAATTCCTGCATATACTCTATTAGTCCCAGCTCCTTTTGCTTGAGGTTTTGAAGTCTTATGAACAACCTTTATTGGTAATCCGATGGGAGGAATTTGGCCTTCAATTTGGTAACCATTTTCTCCCATGTCTTAATCTTTTCTTTTCCTTTTCTTTGTCTTTCTGTTTGGACATGATCCCACCACAAGGACACATGCCCCTTCAGTTTTGTACAGGCAAACTTCACCTTTTTGGGGTCTCTATCAATTCAAAATCAAAATATTTCTCCATCCCCATAATCCAATCAATGAGTTCCTCAAGGTTTAAACTTCCATTATATGATTGGGTTTTTAACTCTGGTTTTCTACACATGTTAGAAATTACCCGAATTAATCTTTCTTCTAGATCTCATTCTTGTCTGTCATTGTGAGCTTCTAGTTGGTCCACTTCCGCTTCTTCACTGCCACTTACGTTTTCTACTTGAATGCCCCACAAGTGCATCTAATCGAGTGTATATCCACAACTCGAGGGCCTTGCAGTCTTCCTCTTCCTCGATGTGCCATCTTTCCTTTGGTATGTGTCAAACCTCAAAGATCAACTGGCTTTGATGCCAAATGATGCAGACGAGAGAAGGGTCCTCCTATGGATGACCTTGTCAAGCAACAAATTTTTCTCTCAATCAATTACCACACAATGCACAGCACAACTACCTCTATTGTATGATCATGATCATTGTTTTGTTTTTTTTTTTTTTTTGGGTTACATAGGACGACTACATGTATCAATCGTACAATAATGTTCAATCTTACAGTAGGTTCTTTAGTCGACAATGTTCAACCTTACAGTAGGTTCTTTAGTTGTATGGTTAATCCACAATGTTCAATCATACGGTAGGTTATTTAGTTGTATGGTTAATCCAAATTGTTCAATCATACGGTAGGTTATTTAGTTGTATGGTTAATCCACATGTACGACAGACCATATTGTGTGATTGCCTTCCGTCAATATACGACAGTCTATCGTACAACTTGCAGGTAAGATTATATTGCAGCTTCCAAAGACGGTCCTTCCTTCCGACTTCATATGGCAGATTTTCAAGAGGTTTCCTTCAATACGGTTTGTTCCACTTGGTGGTAAGTTGAACAGCGTTCCTTTCCACATGAATAGTAACCACACGTTCATGATCTCGTACAAATCCAGTTCACCGACATCTCCATTCGCACAACCATTGCTCACATGGTGATTTGTTGTTTCTTCTTCGAACAACTCTTTCTTCTCAGACTACCACCTTGCCTATTTACTTCTTCACCATTGGAACCTGCACACACATCCATTTTGATTTTCTCCAATCTACATGCCTAAGAAGTACTCATCTCATACACAGGGAAAAACGGACTGAAGTGGACTAAAATTTTGTAATATATTCATAAAATCCCAGGTTACATTTTGCATAAAATCCCGGATTAATGTTTGTATTGCATTTGCCTTATTGACTGTCTTCGATGCAGATCAAGCCTTTCCAGTTCTATTTTCTCATGTCGGGTCAGAACTCCTCTCTCTCTCACCAGGTCCTTTTGTTTCCCTGACCATCCCTACGTCTGTTCTACTTCCACTTCTGCTTCTCTTCTTTTCTTCTCTTCACACCTCTAGGTTCCTCTTCTCTTTCCCAGCCTTTCTCCTTCCTCCTTCCTATTCTCTTCGCTTTTCGGAAGTGTTGTCTCCTCTTTTTCTTGGATGCTCCATCTTCCCTTCGTCTGCATCTTTATCTTTTTTCTTTTTTTCCAGGCAATAAACCGTCGAGTGGCTGGGACGGTTACACTTTCTGTAACCGTCCTGATGCCCCTGCATCAGTAACTGTGGCAGGCAGTGATTTTAATTCCACTATACTTGGGATTAAATAATCTCATGAATCTGAATTGGTTGATGCCACTGGATTATCTGATGGTTTAAAATTCTTTAGATCTTTCTGGATTTTGGATTATTGCATTTGCTATGTAAGCAAAAAAAAAATCAAATTCATAATGTATCATCATTTCTTATATAGCAAAGCAACTTTCACTATAAAGAAGGGTTGGCTTTGTCTATAGTGATAGCACCAAGAGAATCTTGAAAATCATTATAGGAAATGATCACCCCTCAAACTTATTGATTTTAATGTCAAAGACATTCAAGGGTGCTGCCTTTTTGGTTTGGTGGTTTTCATAAACATTTATATTAAGAGGAAAATATTTCCATTTTGTTTTATCCAACGGTTTTCATAAACATGAATATCTAGAGGAAAATATTTCGATTTTGTTTCAGGTCCTTGTTAAAAGATAACCTGTTTTAGAGAGTTTAATATTCAATTTGGTATTGTAAGACCTAAGAAAACATAGTGAATTCAGATGAGTATATTGTGTAGTAGTCATGAAGTTCTTCCCTAATTTGTGTCTTACAATCTCATGTAGGATCTCTTTTGTATTTTCCATTTTTTATTAATAGTAATGATGGACATTAAAATAGAATTGAGATGCATCAGTTTTGGGAGAATACATCAGAATCTGGCATTCCATGTACATCAATAGCTCATCATATTATTCTCACTTTGAACAAGTGTAAATTTTTCCCTTCTGTTATGAACAGGAGGTGATATCTAATTCAATATTTTAATATAAAAATAAATTTCTTTCAATTTATTGAAAGTATGTGTAGATGGGAGATTTTCTTTAAATGATGCCTCTGCTTTGGCTTACCACGGCATGACACACACGTAGCCTCTATTTTACTATTATTACGCATTAATGCTGCTACCTAGATGTCGGCATAATGGGCCTCGTCTGATATTAAATTTGGGATATTTCAAAATCTCTTATTTCTGTTACAGTATAATGTAGACAAATTACTGATAGTTTTATTACAATTTCTATGTTGGATCTCAAGTTTTTCTTGTAGGTGGAAATTTCTCAAGATTGATAGCTTGTCTTTTCTGCAAGATAGAACCTAGCTGGTGAAAATGAACTTAGTTTAAGGCATATCTATATAGATGCACAGTTGCTTTGTATGGAAAATCAAAATAAAACAAGAAGCAATTTCAAAGTTTAGCCTATGATAGCTGATCGAGATTACCAAAATACAGGTAAAAAAATAATGTTAAAATACTGTTGCACAGAACCGAATGCCTTTATAACCAAGTATTGAGTTTTGCAGGCCAGTTTTAATCCCGTAAGCTGAATTCAACTTAATTTATGTTCCACATATCACATAATACTATGTATATATAATTAATTAATACTCAAGTAATATGGGATGTGCCATTGTTACTAGAAAAGGGAAACCTCTTCTTTGTTTTGTGACGGATGCAATTGACAATACAATGAAGAAGTTGTGGACTTGTATATGCAAGAAGCGGAATGCAGATAAAATGGAGTCATGTTAGAGAATCAGGTCATCTTTTTATTGAATACATTATATTTTAGCTTCAACATCGATTATTATTATTATTATTTAATGAAATACATTATCTTGGTAAGTAGAGTTTGGTTGGATAAAAACATTGTTATGGTGGATATTAATTTTTTTTTTAAATTTTAGTTTAAAAAAATAATTAAAATTGGATTTGATAATATTCTTTTCACACAATCAACTATTTTTTTCCATACTAAAAACTATTTGTAATTTATAATTATTGTTAGAAACTATTTTTAACTGCAAAGATTTAGAAGGTCAATGAAGTAATGATAACTCATGAGAGGTCACTCGGGTAGTGTTTAATGTCTAACCTACCAAATTATCAAATGCAAGTTACTTACATATTTAAATTAATTTTATAAAAATATAAGCATTTAAGAATTTTTTATATAATTAAAGTATTCATATTTAGATATACCTTAACAATATTTTTCAATCCATATTAAAATTATTAGAAGTGTTGAACAATATCTAAAGTTTTAGCTGTAAGTTTGTTGTAGTGGTAAGGGTTTGGCCTCTTTTTGAGTGATCCAAGGTTCAAACCTCACTCAGTATGAGGTGACCAAAACCCTTCATAAAAACATGTGCAAACTCATTGAAAAAAACAATATCCAAAGTTTTAAAAACATGTGCAAACTCATTGAAAAAAACAATATCCAAAGTTTTCCAAAGTTTACTTGTAGACCTTTGTTGACCAACACTAACATCCTTCATTTTGATATGTTTTGTTTTTAATAAGCTATGCGCGGCTTCTATTGGGGGCCACTCATATTACAAAAACAAAACATTACATTGCTCTCATTACCTTTTTAACTTGATTAGAGATATTCTTCATTTACCCTTCTATCAAGGATATTTTACATCTTCCTCAAACTTGTAAGTTTGCACAAAACTCCTTTTATGTCAAAGCTTTCAAAAATTTAAATTATTTCAAGATGAAATTCAACATCGTGAATGGCTAAAATATTTGTTGCCCAACTTCTATATGTAAAAATATCTTGTCTATAACAACCTCACGATTTCCTAATACTTTTTTTAGGGTTATTATTCCTTTTCCTAATATTCCAAGATATTATTTTCAGTGTTATTTTTTTATTTGATTTGTGGGTTTTGCCCCACTCCTTGTTAATACTTGTGATATTTGCTTTTGTTTTCCCAGATCAATATCCCTTTGTGTTATTTTTTCTCTTTGTTTTTGCTTCTTGGGTCTTCCTCTCTTTTTTCATTCCTAGCAATACTTTCATCTTCATAAATCTCTTTAATATTCTCACACTGCTCATAGTAAGACTTACCATCTTTAGGTTTACCTTGTTCCGAAGGATTTGAAGTGCAAGGCATAACCTAAAAAGCACATTTTTCTTTATATTGCCTTGCAAACCCTAAAGTGCAAGGATGCTCTTTTGTAGCAATTACCTTCTTATTTTGCGCTAAAAACCCTAAATTGTTATGGGTTTCCTTCAACCTCATTTCTTTATTATTCTACTCCTGAAACTTTAAAGTGCAACGGATAACATCTTCACCACTTTCACTTTTATTACCTGAAGAAGATTCTATACTACGTGAGGAAAATAAAGATGATTTACTTGAATAAATTTGACCTCTTTTGTTGTCTTTGTTTTAGGATTTATCTCCACATCTTCTTTTGCACCTTTAATTCCTTCCGAACTTGCCAAATAATATTGTAGATAGGGCTTCTTTGCCTCTTCTTTTGAAGTGGAATATCCTTCATCCGATCTAGCTTCTATTATTGTATGATTTCTTTGCTTTGTCTTGAAGTTTATCTCATGGCTAGAATTTTTTATCTATTTCTTCATAGTTTTCACTTTGCAAACTCTTGTCGTTTGTCCAATCTCTACAATTGTGACAACGAAATGCAATATTTTCATAATCTACTTGTTGATCCCATTCTCTTGATTTAGATTTAATGTTAATGGATTGTGGCAAAGGTTTTGAAATATCTATAGCAATACATATTCAAGTATATATAGCATGCTTTTGCTCCTTAGAAGTTGGTCCGTCCTTGATGAATTCCTCTAGGGTATTTTCAAAAAGCCTAACCCACATCCTTATTTATAAGTTGATATGGAAGTCCCAAAAGCCTAACCCACACTAAAAGCTTCTTAATAGTTTTTTTTAGTATTATTAAGAGACGGGGGTTTTGACCAAGAATCCCCCGACCTGTTACAACAACTCCACCAAGGAGACACACACCCACCCCCTCACACACTCACCCATGCCACGGTTTGAACCTTGGACCTTTCGAAGAAGAGCCAAAGCCCAAGTCACTGCGCTGCACCCCCAGCTTCTTAATAGTTTTTGTCTCAACAGAAAATTTTTCATTTCATGGTCTCAAATAAAGTGCATCTCTTCCCCTAAACCTTGGGTCACCAACCATTATTTTATCCCTAATTTTTTAATTGGAAAAGATGATGAGGGAAAAACCTTTAGGAAGAAACATTTCAGAATAATTTGAATTCTATCCCCACTTCCACTTGATCCAATTTTGAATCTCCAAAAACCTTGACCATGATCTATGGAACTTACATATTAACCCTCTATTTTATATGTTGCTTTGTTGTACAAGAGTGATTTGCCAAAGATGATCCTATAATTTCTTTTAACTTTAAATCGTGACGATGCTCCTTAATTTTTTATTTTGAAAGATGATTGAATAATTTGGTTCAACTTTAAATCTTGACAATGCTCCTTAATTTTTTATGTTAACAGATGATCCAATAGTTTGGTTCAACTTGAAATCTTGACAACGCTCCTTAATTTCTGATTTTATCAATATACAATTTACAAAACACAATATGTTATCTACTACATACCACTTCTATCCTCGAGGTCCGCATTAATTTTTTATTTTGATTGGTCTTTGTTATCAATATGAAATTTACAAAACATGTGCATGTTAACTATTACATATCACTTATATCCTTGGGGTTTACATTGTCCTTTATTAAGTTAGACATCCTTATGAGAGGTGGGATGGGGATATCCAACCTTGAGTGTTGGTCATAGGGGTTTCTCACACTAAGCAAATCCAAAAAAAAAATTAGATATATCATTTCTTTGACATCATCTTATTTTATGAAAACACCTATTATCATGCTTAGGAATAAGGGAGAATAGTCCTATAGATTTTATCTTGACATAATTAAGGCTTTAAAATTTTTATTCATAAGCTATTTTGTATATTTTCATAATTGTTAAATTTGAATACTTTGAATATCTTCTCAAGATGCTAAAGTTCTCTCTTAAGGTGTTAATCATCTATTATTATCATAGTCATAGTAGTCAAGGTAATTATAACCCCTTGTTTTTTTATACATAATGATGTAAGTCACAATTTATTATTTTTTTGTGTGAGTCCTTGTTGATAGTTGTTTTAGCTTTATAAAATTGAAATCAATCATATTAGATTATTAATAGTACAATGAATTAAATAGGATTAAAAATATTGCAGAATTAGGGTTATTGGTTATTATTTCCTCTAAAAAATAAATTTTTAATCAATAGTCAAATCTATAAATAATAAATATTGCATATCAATTTGTGTATGCTTAGCACCATATTTTTTTTTATTGATAGAAAGGGTTGTGAAAGGGACCCTAAACCTTTTACAATGCCTGCAAAAAAGGGGGTCCCTTATGGGGTCATCTTCAAAAAACCAATACAAGACAAACTTCCTAGCAAAAAACCCACAACC
Source organism: Wollemia nobilis (assembly GCA_028583015.1). NCBI lineage: Eukaryota > Viridiplantae > Streptophyta > Pinopsida > Araucariales > Araucariaceae > Wollemia > Wollemia nobilis. The sequence goes on from JAQPPZ010002105.1 coordinate 504,632, forward strand.
CCAACTATCTTTGGGGAAAACAAAAAAGAGGCGATAGGATAGATAAGAACAGGAGATGAATAATATTTGAAGGATTGCAAAGCAGGAGTGACCAGAAGACCCTAATTACTCAGACGTCTCACTATGATTTTGTTCACTAATGCTTGTATTGGCCATATTTATAACTTGTTGGAGGATGTTCCAAGTTGTGTTGAAAGCCATGGATGTATTTTCCAACATATTCGCTAAGATGATTTATGGATCCGAGTTGGCCTTCATTTGGGTATTGTCCTCCTTCAGGGAAAGAGTCTTGATGGGACCTCTTTCAATAATGGGTTTTTTGAGCTTAACGAGAAAGTCATCATAATAATATTGGTCACGCTTAACCTGTTTGCTAGTTGATCCCTTGCATCTTGATGAGCGTCGCTTGAGTTTCATTTTAACAAAAGGCGGGGTGGAGCTCAAAGCCAATTTTCCTTTTGATTTGCCAATGTCAATGGAGGCCTTCTCATTAATTTCTTCGTCACTCAAAGTGATCCTTGGATCATTGTCTTGATTGGGACCAGTGGCGAGAGGATCACCAAGATTACCACCAACAGTGATAGTAGCATTTTGGGTCTCCTTCTGCAAGACGTGGTTGTACAATATTAGATGAAGTCCCTGGTGCTTCTTGTGGGTCGAATCACTATCTTTGACACTCCACTGACAGTTCCATCAATCTTAGCATGTACTCAGGAACATTGATATCTTTAATGTCCCTCAAGTGAATCAAAAAAGCTAAATGTAAGCTTTTGAGAGGGACATTAATCGGTATCATGACTCTATTCCAGGGCACCAAAAGCCCTTCTCTAATGATTTCTCCCTTCTCTTTTGCCAACTTCTTGCCCTTTCCTGTGAAATAAAATAGATTTCGTTCCAAAGAGTGTTTGTTGCGACGAATGATTTCCCCATCATTGAGGAGCTTCATTACCTCAACAAGCAACCACGTACTCACCTTAAATCTGAGCGTTTAGATAGAGACACAACCTTTATCCCAAGAATTCGTGAATTCAAGGGATAACTCAGGGTCTCTCCCACAAAATTTTCGCAAAATTGGCATGAACCCATGGTTCTTTAAAATTTCCTCAACATCAGCATCCAATTGCAGGGATTCTGGCTCAAGCAATGCCATTGCAACACTATGAACTTTTGCAGATGGATTTGGGGATAAAAAACTATGGCTATCACCCTTGTGCATGTTCAATTTAACATGAATTTGAGATAGCAAAAGGAGTGGAACATCTCGGATGTGCATGCGGTCAGTTCTGTGGAGGTCATTGCTCCAAGGTCGTTGATGGTACCAGGACAACTTTGGCACGTGAGCCAAGTTAGCATTGGGTTTCTCACAGCCAATGACGATGAAGTTATGTTTGAAATACAATCTCTAATGATTAGAACCGACATTGGGGAAGATGGTGCATTTACTCTTTTCGTTGATTTAGATATGGTTACTAACACGGGAGACCAACTTTTAAAATAATCCTTCACGGAGTTAATTTGACATGTATAATTTTGGGAATTGGGGCTAAACATTGGAATGGTCCATTTGATGGAAATGATTGTTGGGACAAAAGGACCCGCTTTCACTAAAATCATTCATGGAACTGGATTGCCACGTATGCTTTCTTCGCTTGCCATGTTGCTTGGGAGTGGAATGCCACAAATGCTTGCTCCGCTTTCCATATTTCTTGGAATTGGAGTGCAACGTATGTTTGTTTCGCTTGCCATATTGCTTGGAATTGGATTGCCATGTAAGCTTATGGGGATTTGACATGAAGCCAGATAAATTTTTTGGGAGCTAAGTTCTAGGCTTGGGCAAACGATCCTTGTCAAGCTGATAGTCGTGCTGATAAGGATAGTTGCTCATGGTGAGAGTGTCACACCTAAACGAAAGTTGACAATGATGCTAACAAGAACAAAGATAAGGGTGGCCAGTCACACACGTGTCAAGATGATGCTTGAACGACCACCTCAATCTTAAGAAGGTGTTATAGTAATGAAATTCCTTTGTCATTGTCATGAACATAGAGACTTTGGGGAAAATTAGCATGCCACACATGAAGGGACTCTTCAACCACACCTAAGTTTGCAAGAACATCAACGACCTTGCTCCCTTCTCTGTACATATGTTGGATAAGCAGATTTATGTATTTGCAAAGGAACCTTTTGGATTCACCAATGATATTACAAACATTCCAAGCCCCGGAGCTTGAATTCCTTTTAGGTAATTAATGACATTCAATGAGTCACCTTCGACGATGAGGTGATCAATACTGAGGTCATCCATGATTGATAGTCCTTGGTATAGAGCTCTAGCTTCGGCCACATTATTAGATTGAATACCAATATTTTCAGCAAATGCGAGTATGATTCTTCCATGGTTGTCTCTGACAATGCCACTACCTTCTGCCTTGTCGAGATTACCTTTGGCTACACCATTAAAATTGAACCTAATCTAGACAATAGGGGGAGGAGACTACCTTGTCATGGATCTATCAATCGAAGGTACAAAGGGACCAGAAGAGACAGTAGTTGGAAGTTTGAAGGAAACAAACAAGCAGGTCTCTAGGCTAGCCTTTGGGGCCTCATAAGAATGAACCCAATGGGCATTTTCAATGGCAGAAGTGAGAACGCGAAGATAAAAAAAGTGGGAATCCTTGGAAACATCACAAAATACTCTGTTATTCTGCTCCAACCAAATTTACCAGAGGTAATGGGACAAAAAAAAAGACAAATGGGATTTGAGTCATGAGTTGAAGAAGGGATTAGGCCATTGTTCACACAAGTCTATCATTGACATCAGTTGAACCCACGGAAGACTGATCGACTCAAACAGGGAATTCAAGACAAAAAGGGAGAAAGGGCACTCGAGGAACAAGTGAGAAACAAACTCTCAATTGGATTTGCAGAGGTAACATCGATAAGGAAGAGGCAAGCCCCTAGCTAGAAGTTTAACAATGGTTAAAATTTTGTTTTGGACGACTAGCCAAAAAAGCTTGACATTACTGGATTAAAAGAGATTGAGGTTGTAGCGACTGAGGATTCTTCAAAAGGACAAACCGAGTTTCCATTAACTGTACTAGATCAAGGTGTTGAAACATTTTTGTTGCCAGAACCTGACTTTGATAATCATATAGATCCTTCCACTATATTTTTTGAACCCATACCTGGTGCAATTTTAAATTCCTTCAATCAATTACGAATGATCAAAGTAGTGAACATGAGGAAGTAGAGGAAAACCAAAGGAGGAATAGGAAAAGAATTAGTTATCATGGAGAAGTAAACTCAAACTTGCTGCAAAAATTAGTCGCTTTGAAAATTTATGAGTAGACCTAGAGATTCGAAAGGAAGATTCATCAAAGTCTACAAAGAGAAACAATAAGAGAACTTTAAAAGAAAATCTAGTGAAAAGCTTAATATTACCGGATTAAAAGAGATTGATGTTGTAGCAATCGAGGATTCTTCAAAAGAACAAACCGAGTTTCCATTAACTTTATTAGATTAAGGTCCTAAAACATTTTTGTTTCTAGAACCTAACTTTGATAATCGTATAGGTCCTTCCACTATCTTTTTTGAACCCATACCTGGTGCAATCATTGAATTCCTTCAATCAGTTATGGATGATCAAAGTAGTGAACATGAGAAAGTAGAGTGAAACCAAAGGAGGAATGGGCAAAGAAATAGTGATCATGAAGTAGAATGAAACCAAAAGAAAAATAGGCAAAGAAAAACTTTTGCCTTTCCAATTCCTTCTCTAGAGGACAGGATAGTGAGAGAACCAAAGCCCGTCTCTATTGTTATTTTGCCTACCTTCCATGGAAAACCACATGAGGACCTTGATGCATTCCTTTTCGAATTTGAAGTGGTATGCCAAGCTTATTTCTACACCACTGATGAACATAAGCTACAACTATTTCCCTCTACACTTAAGGATGCAACTTTAAGATGGTTCATGGGTTTAGGTGAAAGTGTTTGTAGACGATGGGATGGTGATGAATGCATATGTATATTCATTTTTTTTCTATAGGGTATTCACCACGGTCGTCTGAGTGCAAATTGTAAAGCCAAACCAAAAACAATTTTTTTTCAAAATTCTCTACCCATAATAGAACCCTTGTTTTACAAAAGGAGTGAACCTTCCTCCATTGCAACCCAAATGCCTAGTGACTTTTTCAGAAATATTTTTCAAAAAGCAAGGTTGTGGGAAGCCTTGATTCGATGTTAAGGCCATGACTAGGGTGTGGTCGAGCGATTTATTTTAAACTGTGACCCCACATCCATGGTTACGCAAGTGGGTGGAGTTGAAGTAGCAATTACCCCTAACCTTATTTTTGAGGTCCTTCACTTGCTTGAAGTAGGCCACAAATATTTTAAATCAAGTGACAAGGGAGTCACCCAACTGGTTGAAAGGCTAGGGGAGAAGTGCTCCGTGATTCGACAAAGGGAAGGATGGATTAAAGCAGTAGCAACCTCCTCCTTCCCGCTCAAATGGCAAGAAGTCATCACCTTAGTAATGAAGTTTTTCATTGTTGAGGGGATATTGTCAGTTTGTGGGGGCTACCACCTGAAGCTACTTCTCAACCTTAAGTAACCTGATCGTGAGGACTGTGTAATTAACCTATCTTATTTCTTATACAAGTCCCTGAAGGCCGTTGTTGAGAAAGTTCAGCCAAGGAAATTTAGAGATGCACCTAAAGTACATTTGATTGCTCACCATGGTCTCCTCATTAAATTGCTTGTCTTGCATAAAACCCTTGATACCGAAATCACATGGATAAGGTGGTAGAGGAGTCTAAATTGTCCGTAGAATCATCTAAGGAAGAATCTGAATCTGATGCGAGCTCTGAGTCTGAAGACAACCAAGAGGAAGATGAGCCTCTTGTGCGCAAACGGGTCAATCGGGCTAACACTACCAAGTTTTCAAAACCCTCCTCAGTTGCACCAATCAAAAAGATGTGGCTTGAGGAATTTAATATGGAAAAGCAAAAGAAGGTTGAAACGTCTAGGCAATCTAATAGATTGCGGTTGATCCCAATACCTTCAAGTCCTCAGTCAAAATCTACTGATGCCTTGGCTTGGATCCGTGCCCTATAGAACCTGTTGCGGTCATAATTGGATAGTTTTTACAAAGAGTTTTAGTGGAGAAGGCCATCTCCACCCAGAATGATCTCCTAAGGCAAATATCTGCAGAGGATAAGGGAAAGGCAACCAAATCGGTTGACCAAGTCTCTCAACCTCCTATCACAGTGCCTCCCCAAATAAAAGTTCAATGGGAAAAATGAGACCCTCAATCAACTTCAGTAAGCATTTCGCCTTGTCCCACATGCTTAAGGGGGACAACTCACCCACACTTTCAGACTTCAGATTCTAGAGGCGCCCCACTTCTTCAACACGTGGCATACGAAAGATAATATCAACCGTGGAGTTAGAGATTTCGTTGGAGGTCGATAAGGTGATCAACACAATCACCGAATCAACAAGACAACTGTCTCCACTGGCAGATAAGACAAAGCCAGAGTCTCCAGGTGTAGGGGGAGAACATGAGGGCATGACTTACTTGAATACTGTGGCCACCAAACCCTAACACATCCAAAGCATAGGTTCAGAAGATCAAGCGTGAGAAGTTGAAGGCAGAAGATCACCCTGCTCCAGTTCGAACTTCTTCCCGAATTAGAGCTAAAAATATTTGATTTTTAATATAAATTGTAGAATCATATTTATTTTTATTTTTTTAATGATATGTTCTTATGATTATTTTAGCAGCAATAATTTTGTGCATGAGGACATGCACAAAATTTAGTTTAGGGGAAAATGATGAGTACTGGAATATGACTACGTTATGCCATTTATTTATGCATTTTAGTTACAAATCTACATGGTATATATGTGCTTTATCAATAATGTGCATTTTTTATATGATTTTTTGATAAATGTGATATGCAAAATGTTATACGTTGAATGGCTGCAATTTTACACAAATTTCATGGAAGTGTTGTGTTTTAGTAGGTAAATGTTATAGGTGATTCACAAATAATTCTACAAACAAACACAACTGAAGCAGTCTGCAGGAAAGCGTGGCAGAAACAGGTTATAGATGCTATCTACAGAAAACAGTTATAGAAAGAGGCTACAAAAATAGCCTGCAAAAACCTGTTGTTATTCTTAAACTTGTTTTGTGAAATAAAAATGTCATGTGTCCTGACAACTTGGTCAATGTCGCGTGGGCCGTTGAAACAATGAGGCGTGGATGATCTACCATTCTTTATTTGAGTTGATCGCATAAAAATTTGTTATGTGGTTACGATTGTGCATTGTAATAAATGTCCTCTCCTAAAGAAAATGACTAAAAAGTTGTTTTGTATTGTTAATAAGTTACATAGATTTTAGGTTTTTTATTATGCATATTTAGTATCAATGCCACTTGGAGAAGATTTGTTCAAAACCGTGTAATAAAGAGAATATTGGAATTTTTATTGTAAAGGTATAATGTTAAATTATAAATTGCAAAGCCCTCTATGTTAGAAAGGTCCACTATCCACAGAGATGCATGAAGGAGAGACAAAACATGGTTATTGTACAAAGGAGAGACAAAGCATGATTATTGTAACCATGTTATATTGTACAAGTTGGTATAGAATTTTGAATAATAAGTGTGATTTAACATTATTGTCTTCTTTCATTAGTGTGGAAATGAAATTATGTATTTTCCTTATGCTTTGATTGTAGTAGTTGTGGTTTAGTTTTCCTTTCCTTCATATATGAATTAAGAAACAACTAATTAGTTAAATGAATATAAATTATTGAAAGTAAAGTAGAGTAGAAAGAGGAGAAAATATTAATACTGACCTTGAGGAGGCGGGGCCCACTCCAAAAGGTTAGTCCCTTATTCTCTTCCTCCTAAAGTAGAACGTAGAAATAGTCCTATAATATAAATTTAATTAAATTGTATATTATAAAATTACAAAATATAATAAAATAGATAATGCATTTTCAAAATCATAAGGGTGGATCTACAAAACCTAGCGTTATTCATAATTGCTTGCGTTATAGCATTCGTAACAGTCATTTTTCAGTACTCATCATTTTCCCCCAAACAAAAGGGAGTGCATGTCCTTATGCACAAAATTAGTGCTGCTAAAATCATAAGAACATACCATATACAGATAAAAATAGACGAGTCTACAATTTATATAAAAAAAAAAAAAAAATTAGCTCTAATCTGGGATAAAGTCCAGACTGGAGCAGGGTAATCTTAAGCTTTCAACTTCTAATGCTTGATCTTCCGAACTTGTGTTGTGTCAGGGTTTGGTGGTCACAGTATTCAAGTAAGTCACATTATTATGTTCTCCCTCTACACCTGGAGACTTTGGTTTTGTCTTATCTGTCAATGGGGATAATTGTCCTGTTGATTCAGTGATTGTGTTGATCACCTTATCGACCTCCAACGAAATCTCTAACTCCATGATTGATCCCATATTTCGTGTGCCAACCACGGGCTATCAGATTGCATAGACGTTTCATCCTTCATTTTTTTGGATTAAATTCCTCAATCGCATCTTTTTATTGGTGCAGGTGAGAAGGGTTTTGAAAACATGATGGCTTTAGCCAGGGTGACCCGTTTGCGCACAAGAGAATCATCTTCCTCTTGGTTGTCTTCAGACTTAAAGATAGCATTAGATTCATACTCTTCTTCATACGATTCTACAGACAGGTTAGACTCCTCTACCACCTTATCCCATGTGATTTCGATATCAAGGGTTTTATGCAAGACAAGCAATTTAATGAGACCATGGTGGGCAATCAAATGTAGTTTAGGTGCATCTTTAGATTTCATTGGCTGAACTTTCTCAATAACGACCTTTAGGGACTTGTATAAGAAATATGGCAAGTTGATTACACAATCCTAACAGTTAGGAAACTTAAGGTTGAGAAGTAGCTTCAAGTGGTAGCCCCCACAAACTGACAATCTCCCCTCAACAATGAAAAACTTCATCGCTAAGGTGTTAACTTCTTGCTATTTAAGCAGGAATGAGGATGTTGCTACTCCTTTAATCCATCCTTCCCTATCTTGAATCACGAAGCACTTCTCCCCTAGCCTTTCAACCAGTTGGGTGACTCCCTTATCACTTAATTTTAAAATATTTTTGGCCTACTTCAGGCATGTGAAGGACCTTGGAAATCAGGTTGGGGGTAATTTCTACTTCAACTCCACCCACTTGTGTAACCATAGATGTGGGGTTGCAGTTTAAAATAAACCGCTTGACCACACCCTGATCATGGCCTTGGAATCGAGTCAAGGCTTCCCACCATCTTGCTTTTTAGAAAAAAATTCTAACAGTCACTAGGCATTTAGGTTGCAATGGAGGAAGGATCACTCCTTTCGTGAAACGTAGACTTTGTCATCGCTACAAGAGTTCTACTATGGGTAGGGAATTTAGAACAATTTTTATTTTCGGTTTGGCTTTGCAATTTGCACTCAGACGATCGTGATAATACCATAAAAAAAAAAATTGAATATACGTATGCATTCATCACCATCCCACCATCTACAAACACTTTCACCAAAACCCATGAACCATCTTAAAGCTACATTCTTTAGTATAGAGGGAAACAATCGTAGCTTTTGTTCATTAGTGATGTAGAAATAATCCTGGCATACCACTTCAAATTTGAAAACGAATGCATCGAGGTCATCATGTGGTTTTCCATGGAAGCTAGGAAAAATAGCAATAGAGACAAGTTTTGGTTGTCTCATTATCCTGTCATTTGGAGAAGGAATTAGAAAGGCAAAAGTTTTTATTTACCCATTTCTCCTCTAGTTTCCTTCTACTTCTCTATAATTACTATTTCTTTACCTATTCCTCCTTTGGTTTCCCTCTACCTCATGTTCACTACTTTGATCATCCATAATTGAATTCAAGGATTGGACCAGGTATGAGTTCTGAAAAGATAGTGGAAGGATCTATATGATTATCAAAGTCAGGTTCTGGCAACAAAAATGTTTTAGACCTTGAACTAGTAGAGTTAATGGAAACTCGGTTTGTTCTTTTGAAGAATCATCAATTTCTACAACATTAGTTTCTTTTAATCCAGTAATGTCAAGCTTTTCACTATATTCTCTTCTTAAGTTCTCTTATTTTTTCTTTTTGTAGAATTTGATGACCCTTCCTTTTGAATCTCTAGGTCTACTCATAAGTTTTCAAAGTTTCTATTTTTTGCAGCAAGTTTGAGTGTATTACAATCATTTAATCCTCTTTAAACAGTTTATGGATGTCATTGATTGGTTCTAACTATTCAAGGGTCATGTAATGCTCTTCTTCAAATGTGAAATATTGTTTTAAAAGATGAATCAATTGAGTAATAAAATCTTGTCCTTGTGTAGCAGTAGGATTTTCAAATTGTAAGTCTTGACACAACTCTCTGAAGTGTATAATCCTCGGTACTTTATGGTATCTTTTGCTATATTCCAGACTCACCTTCATGTTTTCTATGTATGCTAAGAAGTTATGGACAACAAGGGAATCCTCAAGATAATGCTCCTAAGGATATGTATATGAGTTTACACTTGCTCTTCTATCATCTAACCAACATTCATAGCTTCTCAAGATTTCAAGGTAGAGTGAGTGATAATTTGTACCTTGGACCTTAGTTATATTGATCCTCTTAACTTTTTCCAACTCTTTTGACCTTTGCTTAATAAGATCAAGGTGTTTCCATAGATTGCACCATTGTTTCCAATATTGAACTATGTCCTGTTTGTAAAATAAATTGATTTCTTGTTCTATGAGTGTTCTTCTAAGGTCTATTAATGTAGTCTGACTACTGCAATTTTCCACCTTTAGCAATATATACTTCTCTCTCCTTAAGTTTTCAAAAATATTTTTGTTTGTTTTTTTTTTTTTTTAAGAAATGTAATTCAAGGCAACTAAATTTTACTTTTCAAAAGAAGCAATCTTACTGCTATTAAAACTAGATCTGAAATACAACAATCAATTTTAATGCAACAAGTAAAATAAAAATGTTGCCACTACTTTGGTTTAAGAACACTTGGTATAATATTGCTGCACCACTGACTTATATACAAGTAAAGTTTCTAAAACCAAAGATGTAACAACTACAAATTTCTAAAAATAAAATGCTAAAAGTAAAATGCTAGAAATAAATATTAACTAATGTTGCCACTACTTAGTTTAAGAAACACTCGGTATGATCTTGTCGCACCACTGACTTGTATACAAGTTCCTCAAACAAAATTGTGACAACCAAGAAATACCGAAATTGAAATGTTGAAAATAAACACTAACTAATGTTACCACTACTTTAGTTTAGGAAACACTCGGTATGATCTTGTCACACCACTGACTTGTATACAAGTAAATTTTCCCAAACAAAATTTGTGTCAACCTCAAAATATTAAAAATAATTTGCTAAAATTAAATGCTAACTTAAAAAGCAATGAAATTGAACCCAAGAAAATACGCAACTCAAATCCCATTGGTTTTTTTGTTTGCCCCATTACCTCTGGAAAATTTGGTTAGAGTGGAATAACAAAGTATTTTATGATATTTCTAAGGATTCCCACTCTCTTTATCTCCACGTTCTCACTTTTGCCATTGAAAATACCCATTTGGTCCATTCTTCTAAGGCCCCAAAGGCTGGCCTAGAGACCTACTTGTTTTCTTCCTGCAAACTTCCAATTGTCTATTTTGGTCCCTTTGTACCTCCCATTTATAGATCCATGATCAGGTGGTCTCCTCCCCCTATTGGCTAGATTAAGTTTAGTTTTTTTGGTGTGGCCAAAGGTAATCCTGACAAGACTGAAGGTGATGGCATTGTCATAGACAACCATGGACGAATCATACTTGCATTTGCTAAAAATATTGGCATTCAGTCTAATAATGTGGTCAAAGCCATAGCTCTATACCAAGGACTATCAATCATTGATGGCCTTATTCCTGATCACCTCATCATCGAAGGTGACTCATTGAATGTCATTAATTACTTAAAAGGAATTGAAGCTTCAGCTTGGAATGTTTGCAACCTCATTGGTGAATCCAAAATATTTCTTTGTAAATACATAATTTGGTTATCCAACATGTGTACAGATAAGGGAACAAAGTTGTTGATGTTCTTGCAAACTTAGACGTGGTTGAAGAGTCCCTTCATGTGTGGCATGCTAATTTTTCCCAAAGTCTCCATGTTCATGATAATGAGGAAGGAATTTCTTTACTATAACGCCATCTTAAGATCGAGGTGGCCATTGGAGAAACATCATCTTGACATGTATGTGATTGGCCACCCTTATATTTTTTCTTGTCAGCATCATTGTCAACTTTCTTTTAGGCACGACACTCTCATGAGAAACTATCCTTATCAACACGACTGTTAGCTTGAGAAGGCTCGTTTGCTCAAGCCTAGAACTCAGCTCCTAGAAAATTTGTTTGACTTCATGTCAAATCCCCATAAGCTTACATGGCAATCCAATTCCAAGCAATATGGCAAGCGGAGCAAGCATAGGTGGTAATCCAATTCCAAGCAATATAGAAATCGGAGCAAGCATTTGTGGCATTCTAGTCCCAAGCAACATGGCACACAGAGCAAATATATGTGGCAATCTAGTTTTATGAATGATTTTAGTGAAAGCGAGTCCTTCTGTCCCAATAATCATTTTCAAAATTTTGAATGGACCATTCCAATGTCTGGTCCCAATTCCTAAAATTATACATATCAAATTAGCTTTGTGAAGGATTGTTAGAGTTAGAATATATTACATCATTTGGGTCATGTAAATGTACCACCTTTGGTACATAGTTAGAGTAGAGATTACTTTAGGGGGAAGTTAGCTACTTACTTCAAGCAATGTAATAAATGCACAAGTGTCAATGTGCATGTTGTAATGTGCAAGGTGTCCACTTGTACAACTAGGTAGAGTGTTGGCCAAGGAATCTATTTTCCTATATAAAGGGCCTCATAGTGATAGATCATAAGACGCAGCATATAGATATCAAGAGCATTGTAGTAGAGAGTATATTGTGGTAGAGCTCCTGTATGGAGCACAATGTAGTTCTTTAGCTTATATTAATGGAGTGACCATATCCTCCATACTGCATTGTATTTTTACCACTTTCTATTTATAGTATATTTCAGTCATATTGCAGACTCACTTTCTTTCATCTTATCAAGACCTATGTTAGATCTCTCCCTCTACATATATCCTCAAAAGCTAATAGTGGTATCAGAGCCATGGTGAATCGAGATAGGAATAGGAGGGCCTACATCCATCATAGTCCAGTAGGTCAATAGGAATAGGGAGAGAATCACAAGTGAGGACTGAAATAAAATCTCAATTACAAAAATCTAAGATTACATCTGGCTAGAGTCTTTCCACAAAGTTGCAGAAAAACTCGTGAAGACTAGGACTCAACATTCATACCACTAGATTGAAAAATCAACTAGTGAAGATTATTATCTCCAGATTTATAAGTTCTTCCATTCTAGTTTCTAACAACTTGTTGCAGGAAAAGGAGATTCAGGAAAAGGTTGGGAAGCTTCCTACAAGAGAGTTAGGAAGAATATCTTCTTAGAATCATTCCAACACCTACAACAACAAGGAGAAGACTAAATATTTCAAAGACCTCGAGAAAGGTCCCATTACAAGAGCTGCAATCCTACAAAGTGCAGAAGTGAAGAAAAAGGCCACAATAGCCTTATAGCAGACTCAAGGAAGAAGAGACTCTAGAAGATGAGTCAAGGAGGAGATAGGAGATTGGTGATCTCCATTCAAGATCAATACCTATAAAGTGTAGAAGAAGAATAGGCCAGAGAAGCCTAGAAGAAGAATAGGCTAGAGAAGCCTAGAAGAAGAAAAGCCAGAGAAGCCTTGAAGAAGAAAATGCTAGAGAAGCCTTGATCCAGAAAAGGCCATAGAAGCCTTAATTCTAAAGAAAATTTTAGAGAAGAATTCCTGATTCAGAAAATCCAAAGAAGATCTTTGAAGAAAATTCCAGAAGATATCCTGATTCAGAAGATAAATTCTAATTCAAAAACTCCAAAATTTCTGAAGAAGACTCTAGAGAAGATTCCAAGAAATAGGAGATTGGTGATCTCCATCAAATCCTACAAATTGTAGAAGAAAGAGAAAGGACCAATGAAGTCCTATTCTAGAATCTAGAAGTAGTAGAATCAGAGATCCAAGAAGAAGATCTCATCACCAACACTTCTAGAAGCAGAAGGTTGAAGAAAAGGTCTCAATTGGAAGACCAAAGAAGCTACAAGATAGAAGACCTTGGAGAGGTCTCAAGAAAAAAAAGAAGGCTTGGAGAGCCTTACTATAGAGCTCATAGAAGCATCATTAAAAGAGTTCCTAGGAGAACTCATTGGAGAAATCCACTATCAAGGAGAAACTCCTGATAGTGAAGGACTTGGGATAATTATCACCATTCAACAAGCCCAAGAGAAGAAGAATTTAAAGTCAAATAGAGAAGAAGAATTTGGCAAGGAGTGCCAAATCTAGAAGAAGAATCCATTGAAGACCTCAAGATATTCAGAATCTTGAGAAGAAGAAGATCCTATTTGAAGTCAAATTTCGACAAGAAGGTTGAAGGAAGATTCAGATAGAAGAAGCCTACCAAATCTAGGAGATTTGGAGATTACCTCTCATAGCAAGAAGGCACAAGTTCAGAGAAAGGAGTTCTCTAAATCTATAATAGAAGGTAGAAGATCACTGGAAGGATCAAGCCACCAAACCTAAGGCTCAAGATAGAAAGTTCAAGACCTCAGTTTGGTGAAGCAAGAAGTTATTCTAGATAGCCAACAAGAAGCTATGAATTCATCCACTACAAGGTAGCAACTTGGTGAAACAAAACACCAAGATCTACATCTACTATAGAAGCCATTAAAGGTAAGCAACTAGGGTGCAATTAGTTGAACTTAAATTAGGGTTCATTATCAAATTCCATTAAGCACCATATTTGGATTAAAGTTGCAAGAAGAAGGGCTCATATTATAGTCTTCCAGAAAGTGCAAAAAGGAGAATTCATTTTAAGATATATTTGCACATTAATAGGAGTTGGATATTTTTGAAAGAAATAAAATTATCATCTACCTATTATCTATCTAGAAAGCAAGAAGACTACATCCTACAATATTGATTGTAGTGAAAATTGTAGAAAATTATTGAGTGCATTAGAATTTATTCTAAGATTTTATTATCATTAAAAGTGTATTATTAATCCATTAAGCACTATACTAGTTGATCTTTAACTAGTTACTCTCAAGAAATTAGTTTGTGTTACTAAAGGCACAAAACTAGCACAAGAATCTGCAACATTGTGTGGCCAAAGGAAGCCACCAATACAAGCAAAAAGGTGAAGAAGGAAGCCACCATTAATATCCTTGAAGGAAGCCTCAAATCGAGACTTGGTGAGTCTCAAGATTCAAGGAGAATATAAGGATTTCATTTAAGTGCAGAGTGCAGAAATCCTTACTTCAAAAACAACATCTCATTAGCTTGGATTAACTATCATTAAAAAATCCAAGGAAGCAGATTAAAAGAGGCAAGAAGGATTTCATAAAAAGGTCCTTCATATTGGTGCAAATCTAACTATTACAAAGCACCTCTTTTGTTCCTTTGAAAGGACAAAAGTTATCATATTTACAGGAAGCAACGCAGACATCATATTTTGCAGGTTGAAGGGTAGAGTTCAAGCAAGAGGAAGGAGCCAACGAAGAGCTCACACGTCTAAGAATCAAGGTGTTTAAAAACACCATTTCTCCATGTCCAATCCAACCCTAGAAGTGAGCGTGTCACCTACAACATTGGAGCTATTAAGAAGCCATTATCGAGTCTACGTAGAGAAAAGGGCAGCATACAAAGGGAGATCATCTACATAAAAGAAGCGCTATCAAAGCCAAGAAAAAGGCTAACAATCAATTATTATAAAAGACATACAAACAACATATTACAGGCATAAAGATACAAAGGAAGAAGTGCTATACCCAAGGTTTCTACTTGGAGAGAACGACCACCATTGAAGAGCACAAGAAGCTACCATAGGACCACCATTGAAGAGCACCATAGAACCAAGAAGCAATACAACTAGTGCCATCCATAATCCTCATCAAGACAACATACGAATAGAGAAGAGGGATTGCTTGCATTTCAAGAAACATAGCAAGCCAACACATATTTCAAAGATATAGGTAAATATAGGGCATCAACGCCCATCATTGGAGCATTAGAAGAAAGGCTTACATGCATAAGCCATGAGTGCCACTTGGCACAAGAGCTCTAAGCATCCAACATTCATAAATATTCCAATGCTCACCCAAGAGGAGTTACAAGTCTTTGGGAGGTTACCACCAAACTCATCATTGCATACGTTGGAATATCAATGCCTACAAAGTAATGCTCAAGTGACACTTATCCGAAAGTCACAAGGAAGCAATCCTATTTAAGGCATCCATATTGAAGAAGAAGCAACATCAGAGGTCAAAGAGAAGACTAGCATTGAATGGTGTGAAGCATATTCAGAGGAAGAAGGCTAATTCAAGCATGTGTGCCATTCGAAGGAGAAAGCCAACATTAAAGAAGTTATCATAAGATCAACATAGACACCACCTCATTCAAACAATAGTCGAGCATCCAATTCATGGAAGGAATATATCATAAAACTGCCATATCAACATGCTATTTCATAGAAGATTAGACCGAGCATTCATAAAGGAATACCAACATCGATTACAGAGAAAGTAAGTGCTACATAAGGGAGATTTCAATGTCGATCAAAGAGGGCATTGAATACCATTTCAAAGAATTCAAATCTGCCACCTCACAACATCAAGGCAAAAGAATACGAAGGTAAATCATATACTATTTATTGCTTGCTATAGACTAAGGATATATTGGAGTTATAAGGGCAAATTATATTTACTATTGCAATTCATTCACTTAGCATTAGTAATATATTAAGCAAGCATATTCCAAAATATTTATATTTATAAATAATAAAGTAGGAGGAATAAGGATTTCAACTTGGAAATTAAAAATCATATTATTGCAAATATTATATTGTTTTCTAATATTCCATATTAGGGAGTTATAAGGAATACTACATCAAAGTAGGTAATTGGAATTTAGAAACATTAAATATTAAATATCAAAAGCTATAAAGGAGGTCTATTAAGGAAAATCAAGAGTTGGAAATAAATTGGCATACTTGTCTCAAACCATATTAAAGGGACAAAATAAATCCAACCAATAGAACCTCATCTAATTAGAAAGTGCTTAAGTTCAATAGGAGTAATAAGGTGTAATAGAAGTTGATTTTTGCTACTTACAAAACATTACAAAATCAACTCAAAATTGAACTACTATTCTCAAAAAGCACTTTATCAATCATATAGCATATCCAAAAGCACTAGGGAGTCATAAGGCATTCTACAAAACTTGATAATAATAGCATTCATCAAAAATTATCAAGTACTTAATCCATTTGGGAGTCATAAGGTTTCTACAAAACCTAGAATTTTACAAGGATCATCATGGCATCAAACAAATTCTTTCTTGCAGAATCTTAGTTACTCAAGGGACCAAACTATTTCTCCTAGAAAAATAAGGTAAAAGTAATCTTAGTATATGAAAAACTTTGGGAGATAACTCAAGGAACAGAAAAAAGACCAACCACAGATGATACTAAAATTCAGAAGTTTGATGAAAAAGATTCAAAAGCTCTAATGATAATAACCTTTGCCATCACTGATGAAATACAACCTTATATCAGTTCAACAAAGACATCTATAGAAGCATGGAAAATCTTAGAAAAAATATTTGAAGGAAAAAATAAAGCCACTATCCTACATCTTCAAACTCAACTTCATTCTCTAAAAATGAACAATGGTGAGAGCATAGAACTATTCCTAAGGAAAGTAGCAGATATTAAAGGGAAATTATTAACCTTAGGAGAAGAGATCAAAGATGAACTTCTTACTCAAGTAACCATGAGAGCACTTCCAGATAGCTATAAACATTTGGTTACATCTTTACAAGTCCTAAGTAAAGATACTTCTTTTGATGATCTAATCAATATTCTATAGGAATATGAGGTAGAGAATATAGTTAAATATGAAATGACTAACACTGCAATGACATCAAAAGATAATCCATAAGGGAATATTGCTTCATCATCGAGAGGATGAAGACCATGGTATAACAAGTATTGTTAGATATGCAAAAGAAAAGGTCATAGCACTAACTATTGCAGATTCAATCCCAAAAATTAGAATCAAGGAAATCAGATGAACAATGGAAGCATATTTCAACCATGACAATATCAAAACCAACAATGAACTCAATGTCCAACCAATTATCCCCAATTGGAGTATCGAAAAGAGAATCAGAAAGGACATCTAGCTCAAAGGATAGAAGAAATTGAAGAACTGGAAGAATCTACAGATGATTATGAAGTGAAAGCTCTTTCAACAAGAACAACAGGTTATGAAGACACTAACTACTTGCTTGAATAGGTTACAAAGAATAGAGAAGAAGAATACAATGTCCAAGACAAAGAAGAAGATCCATATTGAAGATTGAAATCTTCAATACCCAAATAATGTAATACAGGGGGTGTTAGAGTTAGAATATATTACATCATTTGGGTCATGTAAATGTACCACCTATGGTACATAGTTAGAGTAGAGATTACTTTAGGGGGAAGTTAGCTACTTACTTCAAGCAATGTAATAAATGCACAAGTGTCAATGTGCATGTTGTAATGTGCAAGGTGTCCACTTGTACAACTAGGTAGAGTGTTGGCCAAGGAATCTATTTTCCTATATAAAGGGCCTCATAGTGATAGATCATAAGAAGTAGCATATAGATATCAAGAGCATTGTAGTAGAGAGTAGTTTGTGGTAGAGCTCCTGTATGGAGCACAATGTAGTTCTTTAGCTTATATTAATGGAGTGACCATATCCTCCATATTGCATTGTATTTTTACCACTTTCTATTTATAGTATATTTCAGTCATATTGCAGACTCACTTTCTTTCATCTTATCAAGACCTGTGTTAGATCTCTCCCTCTGCATATATCCTCAAAAGCTAACAAGGATTATTTTAAAATCTGGTCATTCCGTGTCAGTAACCATATTCGAATCAACAAAGAGACTAAATGCACCATCTTCCCCAATGTTGGTTCTAATAATAAGAGACTGTATTTCAAATATAGCTTCATCACTATTGGTTGTGAGAAACCCAATGCTAACTTGGCTCACATGCCAAAGCACTCTTGGTACCATCAACGACCTATGAGCAATGAGCTCCCCATAACTGGCAACATGCACATCCGGGATGTTCTAGTCCTTTCATAGTCCTAGATTCATGTAAAATTGAACATGCACAAGGATGATAGCCACAATTTTTTATTCCCAAATCCATCTACACAATTTTATAGTGTTGCAATGACGCTGCTTGAGCTAGAATCCCTGCAATCGGATGATGATGTTGAGGAAATTTTGAAGAACCATGGGTTCATTCCATTTTTACAAAAAAAATGTGGAGTGACCCTGAGTTATCCCTCAAATTCACGAATTCATGGGATAAAGGTTGTGTCTTTGTTCGAGGACTCATATTCAAGGTGAATACACAGTTGCTTGTTGAGGTAACGAAGCTCCCCAATGACAAGGAAATCATTCGTCGGGACAGACATTCTTTGGAATGGAAACTATTTTATTTCAAAGAAAAGGGCAAGAAGTTGGCAAAAGAGAAGGGAGGTATCATCATAGAAGGGCTTTCGGTGCCCTGTAATAGGATTATGATACTGATTATGCAATTTTTTACTATCGAAGAAATCAATGTCCCTCTCAGAATCTTTTATTTAGCTTTTTTGAATCACTTGAGGGACATTAAAGATATCAACATTCCTGAGTACTTGTTGCGATCAATGGAACTATCGGTGGAGAGTGTCAAAGATAGTTCTTAGACCACCCGAAGCACCAAGGACTTAATATGATCTTGTACAACCACATATTGCAAAAGGAGGCCAAAAATGCTATTATCACTATTAGTGGTAATCTTGGTGATCCTCTCACTACTGGTCCCAGTCAAGATAGTCATCCAAGGATCACTTTGAGTGGCGAAGAAATTAATGATAAGGCCTTCACTACCATTAGTAAATCTAAAGGAAAATTGGCTCTAGGCTCCACCCTACCTTCTATTAAAATAGAATCCAAGCGACGCTTATCCAGATGCAAGGGATTAGATGGCAAACGGGTTAAGCATGGCCATGATTCTTTTGATGACTCTCCCATAAAACTCAAAAAAATAAAGGTTGAAGGAGGTCCCATCAGGGCTCTTTCCCTGAAGGAGGATGATACCCATATGAAGGCCAACTCGGATCCATCAGTCATCTTGGTAAATATGTTGGAAAATACATCTATGGATTTCAACACAACTTGGAACATTTTCTAACAAGTTATAAAGATGACCAATGCAATCAAAACAAATAAGAAATGGAACATTAAGGTGGTTGATGATGTCTCTGCAAGCATTAGTGAACATAATCATACTGAGACGTTTGAGTAATTGGGGCCTTTTAGTC
The DNA here is from genome assembly GCA_028583015.1 of Wollemia nobilis. Classification (NCBI taxonomy): domain Eukaryota; kingdom Viridiplantae; phylum Streptophyta; class Pinopsida; order Araucariales; family Araucariaceae; genus Wollemia; species Wollemia nobilis. Next base: position 524,246 of record JAQPPZ010002105.1, read on the forward strand.
GCTCCTGTTTTGCAATCCTTCAAGAAATATTCATCCCTTGTTCTTGTCTGTCTTGACACCTCTTTTTTGTTTTCCCCAGAGATGGTATTTGGGGTTGTGGATTTTCTGCTTTGGTTGTGGATTTTCTGCTAGGGAGTTTGTCTTGTGTTGGTTTTTTTAAGGTGACTTGTAAGGGAACCCTTTTTTTTGCAGGCATTGTAAAAGGTTTAGGGTCCTTTTAAAAACCCTTTCTATCAAAAGGTAAGCCCCTAGCTAGAAGATTGTCAATGGTTAAAATTTTGTTTTGGACAACTAGCCAAAAAAGGAAAGTGATTTTATAATTAGATCAATCACCTTCAAGCTTGAACCTTTAATTTTTAGCATGAAGGTTTGTCCATTTCTAGATATAGCATGTAGTTAAAACTCCCCTTCCTTAATTTGGATTTTTGTGCCAAGAGAACTGAGATCCACCTAGGAAAAATCACCTCATATAAAAACGGGGAGAATTGTTCCAACTTTCATGTTCATTCTAGGACCTCTATCTAGATGGACCTCACCTAGCCTTGTTAGAAACAAATTAGCTTGGGGACCCAAGTTTCAAATTCATGTAGATAATTTTTATTTAAATAAACTAAATGTACATTTTTACTCTAGGAAAAAGAGACACCTCGTTAATGATTGCTCCATACCAAGGAAGTGTTACACCAAGGCAAAAACAGTGTTTTAGTTGAGAATCTATTGAACACAATGTTTCATTCATCAAACATTGATTTTTCTAGGGCTTTTCAATATTTGATAATTGGATTCAACCTTATTCTCCTTGCCCAATTCTTCATCTTAAACCATTAGGGAATCCAAAAGGGGTTGAATGGTAATGAACACCTATGCCTCTATGCTTACATATAAGGGGGAAGAGGTAAAGAAAATGTTGATTTCTCAAGAACCCAATGTCATTGGTTATCCTTTGGTCCTAGTGTTAAAGGAAAAAGGTTCTTTGGGTTAGAACCAATCAAATTATCAAGACAAGGGAATGTCCCACTTCCTAATCCAAAGGCCTTGGTAATCCACTCTTTTAATCAACCACCTAGATAGGATTAAACCAAGATCCTCCACTCCCCCCAAGAAAAAGAAATAAAATCATTCTAACTAGGACACCTTACTTCTAGTTAGTGATTTCACAAATCAATTTATTTCCATGCTACCTACTTTTTTTCATAAAAATCCTTTATTTTCTATGTATTTTCAATTATTGAAACAAGAAAAGATGAGTGATCACTCAATCCCTATAAAATAGTTCAAAACTAGGATTTGAGATTATTCCTTTGGAAATTTAGTTCTATCTACGAAAATATTATTTTTCTTTTTTCTTTTTTCTATTCAAATTTAGTAGAAAATGGAAGTAAAATGTCTGCTTGAATAGTATGCATATGCATAAGCTAATTGATGCTTCTTATAAAATTGTTGATCGTAAATAATATGTATACACACAATTTAAATAATGCTTCTTATAAAATTTTGATATGATGCTTAGAGCTGAAACTTATTGTCCTAAGCTGCATTTGGATATTGGCAGTTGTTTATTCTTTTAAACATAAGCTTCTTTTATTGCAAATATTGTTCCTCAAAATGAAAAATTTAATCGGATGAGCTTGGTAAAATTATAAGTTACTCTTTAAATAAAAGTTGAAATACTTCCTAACAAATAAAATTTGAATTTTTTTATGAAGTTCATATTTAATTTACCCTTCTCTAATAGGTAAAATAACATTTGAAGGGATTTTAAGGTTGCAATTTGGATTTGTATTCCTACTATGAGGGGACATGTATGATATGTAACATAAGTAAAACTCATTCTAAAAGTTTGTATAATGAAAACGTCCTTCAACTTAAGGTTTTTCCTATAAAAATTTAGTTGGAAAGTTTTCTTTACAAACTATTTGCAAGTTTTTTCAAGGTTAGAAAAACATAATAATTTTATGGTTGATACTTAATATTGATATATGTGCTAAGATAAGATGAGTTGGATTGGGATAAGGGTCTTTGGATAATAAACTACAATCATTGCAAAGAGTAGTTTTGGGTCTATATTGGAAATAAATTTTGGTTATTTTTTAGAAATATATATTTTTGGGAGATATGAACTTTGTATATGAGTATAACTTCTTAACAAAGGATATGGATATTTAAACCCTTTTTCTATTGTGGTAAATTCATAATGTTTAAATCATTGGTTTGATAAATGTTAACAAGAATAAAAATCTTGTTAAAAGTTTCAAAATAGTGGCAAAATGAGCATATTAAGACTTGCAACAATTATTAAAGGAGAAGCTTGTATGAAGATCGAGTAGTGAGTGAGCTTGAAATTGTTTCTTTCAAGTGAAGCGTCCAATAGGTAGTGAGGAGAGTTATGAACTAGAACCATATAAAACACTTATGAACTATTAAGATCTAAAAGTGAATGAATTGAAGTTGTTCCTATCAAGAAAAATGTCAAATGGGTAATAGCAAACATTTTTAATTTGATGAGCTAGAAATATTTTGTACTATTGTGAAACCAAATAAAAGGTAATACAATAGGAATGCAACATTTTTGAGACTTTGTAAACTCTAATGAGCTCATGGATATGGATTTGAGGAGATTTCAGTTTACTTGGAGTAACATACATCTTGGGGACCAGTTAATTCAGGTCAAATTAGATAGAGTTTTGGTTTCACAGGAGGGACTTACTATCTTTGGTGATTCTATCTTGATTGCTCTTCCTAAAATAGGATTGGATCACAGTCTAATTGTGTGGGAGATGGTAGAAGAAAGTAGGAAATACAATAGTCCTTTTAGATTTGAGTTAATGTGGCTTAAACATGAGGACTTAGCTCTAAGAGTGGAGGAATGGTGGCAAAAGGATATTGTAGGTCCTAAACTAAGTCATATTTCAAGGAAGTTAAGATTCATTAAACAAAACTTGAAACTCTGGAATAGAACAGTGTTTAGGAACCTTTTTCACAAGAAGATGGAAATCAAACATCAGCTAATAGAGTTAGAAAATTTTGTTAACTTAGAAGGGATGTCAGAAGAGACCAGAGAAAAGGAGAGGGATATTTTGTTAGAATACCATAATATCTTGGCAAGTGAGGAGATCCATTGGCGTCAAAAATCCAGAATTCAATGGTTAAAGGAAGGGGATCGAAATATAAAATTCTTTCATGTCTCGAACCTTTATCACGCATTTGCAATAAGATTAAAGAAGTTTTGAAGCAAGATGGATCCTTTACCAATATTCTTGATGAGATCAGATCTGAAGCAGTGAACTATTTTGAAGAGCTTTTAGGACCTGCAGAGGAGGTAGATATTGTTGTGGTGGAAGGGATGCTCAATCACATTCCACAATTGATTAATGATAATCTAAATCAATACCTGTTAAGCCCTTTCTCCGAGGAGGAAATCAAGAAGGCAACCTTTGATCTAGGAGGTGACAAAGCACCAGGACCAGATGGGTTTCCTATTGCTTTCTTCCAAAACTTTTGGCATGTGATAGGGAATGATGTGGTGGAAGCCATCAAGGAAGTCCAAATCTCTCATGTTATTCCTGCAGATGTCAATTCCACCTTTTTGGCCTTGATTCCAAATATTGTTGGTGCTAGAGATTTTCAATAGTTTAGACCTATTAGTCTCTGCAACACGATCTACAAAATTTTGACCAAAACACTGGCTAATAGGCTTAAGGTTGTCCTTTCATTATTGATATAATCAAGGAGGGTTTGTAAGAGGGCGACAAATCCTAGATGGTATCATAACAATTCACGAAGTCATCCACTCCATGGATAAAAGCAAAAAGGTTGGTATGCTCCTAAAATTAGACATGAATAAAGCCTATGATCATGTTTCTTGGACCTTCCTAGTCAAAGTGTTGCAAAGGTTTGGTTTCCATAAGAATTGGATAGATCTCATACTCAGTTGTATCTCCAGTGCCAAATTTTTTGTCTTAGTGAATGGGGTAGTAGCAAGCTATTTCAATAGCAAAAGAGGTTTACGCCAAGGTGACCCCCTATCTTCATACTTGTTCATAATTCTAGCGAAGGCCCTTGGAAGAAGCCTTTCAACAACAGTTCAGGAGGGCAGTTTAGGAGGTTTCAAACCAACAACAATAGTGGATCTTGTCTCTCATCAACAATTTGTTGATGACACTCTTATAGTTTCTTAATCTTCCATCCCTCAAGCCCAAGTAATAAAATCCATTTTGGACAGTTATGAGCAAGCGACGGGGCAAAAAGTCAATTTCAATAAGAGTAAAGTATATTTCATTAATACCCCAAACAGGGAACAAAGAAGAATAGCCCACATCTTTGGTTGTGAAATCGGAGTTCTCCCAACCTCTTACTTGGGGATGCCCCTTTTTTGAGGTAGAATAAAAGCTAACCTTTGGAATCCTGTTCTAGAAAGGTTTGCCAAAAAATAACTGGATGGAGGGGGAAATTGTTGAGCCAAGCCGAAAAAGCTCAATTAGTCCAATCAACCTTACAAAGTATTCCAATTTACTTCATGTCAGTTTTTAAACTTCTTGCAACAATAAGAAACAAGCTGGAACAAATCCAACGTACCTTCCTCTGGTCAGGTTCGGAAGATAAGAAAAGACTACCTCTGGTAGCCTGGGAACAGGTTTGCTCTAAAAAGGAACATGGAGGGTTAGGTTTTAAGCGCTTGAAATTGATGAATGAAGCTCTTATTGGGAAAATGGGCTGGAAGCTCTTGAAACATGACCATCTTAGCTGGGTTAAAATCCTAAAAGCAAAGTATTTAAGAAATGGATTTGACTTCCTCAATTCTGAAGAACTGCCTAGAGGCTCCCCTTTCTAGAACAATTTAACTCAGTGTAAGGATCTTCTCAGAAAAGGCATCAGGTGGAGGATTGGGAATGGAGAGAAGGTGAAATTTTGGGAAGATTGTTGGTTGAAAAATTCCCCTTTGATGGTAGATCCAGTCCTGAACTCCTTGAAACCAAGACTGCTAGATACTTTTGGTCCCATGGTTAAATATTTTTTAGTCTTAAGAGAAGGAAGACCAAGATGGAAAGAGCTAAGTTTGGAAGGCTTTGATGAGATCCAAAGAAAATTTGTTGAGAGCTTGGCTAACCTTCTCCGTGTCTATCCTTTAAACCCTTCAGGAGAATCAGACTCCTTTGTTTGGAGTAAGGAAAGCAAAGGGTAGTATTCTATCAAGACCGACTACTCTCTTCTAGATAGGGAAGGACCGAGTTGGTTCCTGGTAAAGAAAGTATGGATAAAATGTCTAATTCCTAAAATCTCACTTTTCTTTTGGTTAGTAGTTCAAAATAAAATTTTGACCATAGATAATCTTTGCAAAAGAGGTTTTAATATTGTTAACAGGTGTCCCCTGTGTGAGAAAGCTAGTGAGACAGTTTATCATTTATTTCTTGAATGTGAATTTTCTTATAATGTGTTTTGTCTTATCCTTAATAAGTTCTTAGTTTCTTGGGTCCTACCAAACAATTTAGCAGATGTTTACCTCCAGTGGACTTCTCCTTTTAGAAGTAAGTGTTTGGAATCCTTATGGCAACTCTATCTCCCTCACCTCCTCTAGGGTTTGTGGCGTGAACAAAATAACAAAATTTTCAAGGAGAAAAAATGGGAAGTGGCCTCTATCAGTTCTAGAATTGAAAGTGCAATCTTGGAGAACCTTAAGATAGTGAATCTCAAGGAGGATATAGTGCAACAACAAGAGTTTCCAGTGTGTAAAGAATGGGGGATTCCAGTTTAGTCCCATCAACCCAAACAATGACCATCTAGAGATGAGGTGCAATGGACTCCCCCTCCCCCTAACTGGATCAAGCTCAACTTTGATGGAGCGGCAAAGGGAAATCCGGGTCCAACTGGTGTAGGTGGTGTGGTGAGGAAAGTTGATGGGGAGATCATTCTGGCCTATGGAGACCCCTTAGGCTATCAAACTAATAACTTTGCTGAGGCCAGAGCTCTATTGGTAGGAACCCAACTCCTATTGCAGCTAGGAGTGGAAAATGTGCTCATCGAAGGGGACTCTTTGAATATAATCAAAGCCTTGAAGGAAGAATAGGAACTGAGATGGACTATTTTCGATATGATGCTGGAGAGCAAAATGAATCTCAGGAGATTGAAGAATGTAGTGATTCAACATGTGTATAGAGAAGGTAATGGGGTGGTCGATTTTATGGTAAACCAAGGAGTAACCTTGGAGAATAAAAGGATTTGGCAATCTGATTTCCCCCCTTTTATTAGATATAATCTAGGTTGAGAAGATAGAGAACAAGCACCTATTAGAGTAGCAGGTGGAAATCAATGGTTCCAACTATGAAGTCAATGATGGGAATTAATCTCCAAGGGACAAACCCAAATGGTCCAGCCATGGTGGCATTAGCCAACAAATCGAATTTCCCAGGTCAAATAGATGGTAAGGTTCCAGCTGGGCATTTGGAGGCAGTTAAAATCTTGGATCAGGATGTTTAGGATGGTCATTCTCCTTTTGGTCTGTGTTTTCTATTATGTCTTGGTTGTGATGATGTTGTTTTTGTCTTTAAGGTGGATAATAATAGTTTGTTTAATAGCAGTAGTTTTTTGGTGGATGTTGTTGTTGCAACTGTAAGTTAGAGAGCAGGGATTGTAGGTTTTTATGTTAATTGTTGACCGGTTGCAGTTTTTGTTCCAGTTCTGGACTTCAAGAAGATCTTAAGGAGCTTTTGTATGGGTTTGGGGACCCCAAAACCCCTATTACCTTAAAAAAATAAAAATAAAAGGCAATACAATGAATATTGTGAAACCATTGTGGTATGTCTTATTGATGTGAGAAAAATATGATTTATAAATGACAACAAAACTTATGGATAATAGATTAGACCTAAGAAGATACAAATTAAGTCAAGATTTATCATAGGTGCATATTTCTTGAAGTCTTGCATATGGTGGTATAAATTAAAAATGTGAAAGAGAATATGTATTTTTGGATGCTTAATCATGGAAAGGTTATTAAAAGATTGACATTACATAGTAAAGGAAAGACAAAATTTGTTAGACCAATTGTAACACAGTGGTGGAGTATTCCCGATGGGGAGGTGTTTTCCAGAGGTAAAAATGATACCTAGGTTGAATCTACCAAATTGAATAGTCTTCTAATTCCCCGAATGACCCCTGTACAATCTATCAATTGTTTGTATGGACCTCAAATACATACATTGTATGATCTCAAATGCTTCCAATCCGTGAACTTCCCTCATTTGTCTTCTCAGCTACTGGTGAGCTATTGCATATTCCTGTGTATCATTCTCGGTTCTGTCCTATTGAACTCCCTTGACTTGCCTTGGTCTCAATGCTCTAAGTGTAATACCTCGATCCCTCTGAGGATTCTCTAGTTCATACTCATCTGTACTAGGCTCTCTTACCAACCATGACATTCCTTCATCACTAGAATCTGTCATACCTACTATACAGTGGTGTAATTCAGGTGATGTGGTGGTTTCCTCTATATCTCGCCAAAGTACTACGCCCTTGTTTATCATAGGCTACTCGCTTGGTGGAGGTGGCGAACTTGTGTTTGCGCCTTCATTTCCTCTACCATTTATTGGAGTTAAGTCTTCAAACTCCTCAGGTTCACTTCCAATCTCTTGTAATCTAATTGCCCTCTGTTCATCCAATATTTGTATGGTACCATCCAATTCTTGGATTACTTGCACTCTCAATCTCGCATTGTGACCTCGTAGTGTTTGATACTCTTCCTGAAATTTTGGGTTTGCGTTCTCATACTCTGCTATAATAGCCCTATCTAAGCCAATGGGGAAAGTTTCGCTAGTTCTTCTTCTATTATTTCCTCCCTATCATCCTTTGGAATTTCCATCTCAAATGTGCCCACTCTATCTTCGTTGCGCACTGTCAACCTTACCCTTCTTCGTCCTTCCGACTGTTGAGGTAGTTCCCTATGCTCTATTTGTGGGTACCTTCTGTTCGAAGCTCTTGGTAATAGTGCTATCTCCTGATAGCCTTTTGTGGCTGGAGGGATCCACTCTTCTCCCACTCTTATGGTCCCGTCATCCCGTATGATATGTACTTGCACTCTTCTTCTTTCATCGGGTCTAGGTGCCAAATCTTATTGTTCAATTATTGGCTACCTCTCCTCCATTTCGGAAAATAGTCTTGCGAGTACCATATTCGGCTCCTCGTGCGGTAGACCTGGCTCATGATGAGCCTCGTTTTGAGCGTCTGCTCTTCTTCTTCGTTCAATCTCTTCTGAAGCAATGAATAAACATTATACTTTGTAAGGCTTCAACTTTGAGCCATTTACAGTGTGGGGTACTGTTGACACTTTTTGCCACATTATACAAGGGGTAGAAGATAGTAGAATTTTGTATAGTATTTCCTTGTTGAAAGTTTTCTTTTATTTTAAGTTACAGCAATTTTGACTCTCCCTATCATAGAATGAAGAAGAAAGAGCTTCGCTACCAAACAGGCCAAGGAAAATTGCTTCGCCGAAAGAAAAGGAGGAGGACGTGAAAAGAGCTTCGGGCCCGAAGCACTTCAAAACACCACTTCGGGCGAAAACCTTGCGAAGTAATTTCGCCGAGGAAAATACAAAGATAACGCTTCGCACCCGAAGCATTTTCAGCAGCCGCTTCGGGCGAAAGTTTTGCGAAGCGGCATTCAAACGACCTCGCCGAAGGAGGAGAGCATAATCCAAATCAGCCAAGGCAGGAAAAATACTTCGGGCCCGAAGTATTCCCAACACCTACTTCGGCCAGTTTTCGCCCGAAGCAGTGGTGCCCGAAGCAAAATGATAGAGAAGCGCTTCGGGAGGATATGCCCCGAACTACAGTTTTGAGAAGGAGTCGGGCCGAAACATTTTCCAGCCGAAGCAGTTTCGCCAGCAAAGGACAGAGCCCCATTTCAAAGATGAAACCCGATCGGCAATCAACATCCCCGAAGAAGTTTTGCGAAGTATTATTTTGCGAAGAACAAAAGAAGGAGAATCTACTTCGGCCCAAGGCTTCAGCGAGGCGGATATGTAGCGAAGCACTTTTCGGGCCCACGTTCCAAGGTGGGCAGCTTCCCAAGGTGATCAAAAGCCCCTTAAGTACCCCCTTTCTTGCCCGATAAGTCCGCTGACCAATTCTGGCAAACGAAAGGGACGTAACAGTCCTCGAAGTAAAACCCGACGGGCATAGCGATCACTCAAGCACAGCATCCAGAAGCTAGGGACACTCGGGCGGCGCATTAAATGAATGTTTCCACGGTTGACCCGGTCACAATTGCCAGATTCGGTAACTGATTTGAAAACTCAGTCGCAGCAGCCGCGAGGAGCCGATTTCTCAGAGCCCGAAGATGTACTCCGCCATTTTTGTAATAATGACTCAGAGGGCCGGGTCCTCTATAAAAACCCAGGCTTTGCAATGTAAAAAGGGGGGAACTTTTTGCTAGAAAGTTGTTGTAACTTGATGTCCTGCGTCTAATACTAAAGATCTTTTGTGCTCCATTTCTCTCTTTTATGCTGCCTTCCGTGCTTAATTCTTTTGTCCGTCTCGCATTCGTATACCGAGACTCGAATCCTGAATCCGGTGTGCGATTGGGGACTGTACCCTAAAATTCGCCCTGAAGGATACATAGGAGAGGAAAAACGTATTTGTTGCTTTCTTTTATGCTGCTTGGTGGATCGAGGTTTCTGTTATTCCCTCGTCTTAATCGCTGTTACTCTGAACCCTAAATTCCAGCGAGAGAGAGAGGAGAACCCTGCGAACCCGTCCAGAGGATACATAGGAAGGTCGACACTGCGTTTCTTTCAGCTATTCTTGGTGTTCTTTGCTGCTATTCGAGTTATTAGTGAGTGATCGTGCTTCCTGTTCTTCCCCACCTTGAATCATCAATCTCTAACCCTTACCCCTTTTTATTTCTTTCTCTAACCCGAACTCCTTTTATCTCTTTCCTGCACTCTTATCTCAAACCCCAAAAGTAGATTAGTATAGGAGCCGGCCTTCTCCGGAGATTGGCACGAGGGGCATCTCTTCCCTTCGGCCTTTCAATGTTGGTCGCAGGTCCAGGGCGCGCAAACCCACCGAAAGTCCTTTCCTGTGCGGATTTGATGACCAACAGTTTCTGGCACGCCCGGTGGGACCCAAGGTCCCATATTTGAGAAAATTTCTAGCCCGTCTTCATCGGAGCCAGTAGTTCTAACAAAGTTCCCGGTGAGATCCGGTCAGTCTCATCCCCTGAGTAGTAGTGAGAATCGATGCTCTCATTACCAAAAGACTCTTAGCATCTGGCGACTCTGTTTTACCCGAAGAATCTCTAAAGTCGTAAAGACCAATGCCTAAACCTGGTTTTCGTAACCAGGACTCCCCGTGTCTTAAGAAGGTCCGAGTTCGGTGAATCTCTGGCCTGTCTTCATCTGATAAAATCACCTGGCGACTCAAAGATCCAGATTTCCTGGTCGTAGGCGCCTTTCAAATCCGAAAGAAGATATCCCGGAGGAATCAAGGTTCGGTGAGCAGCCTTGACCTCATAAGCGGAGAAAGAATGTTCACCTAACGGCTCCAACTCAGCGGCGACAACCGCGGTTTCCATAGGCTGCTGTCGTAATGGCTGGGAGAAGCTTTCCTAGCTGGAACGATCCAGGCCCCCTTAATATCCAAAGCTACCACGAGATTCCCAAAAGTGCTTTGAAATCATTGTCAAAATACAACGACACCGAGGGAATGGCCAGAGAGCACCTTGAAGATATTGCCGATTTAGCAACCCTCCATGACATTATCCATGAAGATGTCATGATCAGACTTCTTGTTTTATCACTGGAAGGACGGGCGCTGCGGTGGTACAGATTGCTCAGGCCCAAAAGCATCTGCTCATGGGATGACTTAGCGGGGGCATTGATCGAAACGTTCGATGGCTCTCAGGACCCCTTCCACCTCTTCGCATACCTCTCCACCATCAAGAGAGCACCTTCGGAAGGTATCACGGACTTCAATGTCCGATTCTGCAGAAGTTGGAAGAGAATCCCGCTGGAGATCCAACCGACGCCCGCCCAAGCCCATCTCTTCTATGTTCGGGCCTTCCACCCGGACTTAAGCCTCATTCTACTGCAATCAGGGGAACGAAGGTTCCCTCAAATATTCGAAGAGGCAATACGAGCGGAACAACTTCTGCTCCTATCGGGAAAGTGGCAGTGGAGAGAAACTCCGTCGCTTCCCCCGATAATTACGGCTCCTGTTCGGCCAACGTAGTACTCTTCATGGGGTATTCCTCACACTGAGCCGAGGCCTGAGACGCAGTCATTTGGAGCTCAGGAGGCAGACCTCATACTAGCCCAACAATGGGGATACGCAAGCACGGCCCACCTAATGAACAACATGGCTGCTCGCAATCTCCATCAAGAGGTGAACCGAGGAGAGAAGCAGACTCGAGTGGTAGAACCCGAGAACAAAGAGGGCACATTTTTGCACCCTTTTTGTGTCCCAAGAGATGGCATGCAAGAGTTCAGCCAAAGCTCATCAAGCCTGTCCGATTCAGAGGATGAGCCCGAAGAGTTCCTGGAGGACTACTCTTCGTCGGAGGAACCTTGTTACCATGACAGTAGGATGGAAGAACCTGTACCCGGCCTTCATTTGGAAGAATCTACAGAATTCTGGCATTGGGTCTGGTACTGGTTTCGGCTATCCCTAAGACCGATGCCCCAAGGAGACTTTCGAGTGGCGAACTTCTTCGCCAACAATCTGAGCATTGGCAAAAATGAAAATCGGCTGCGTTGCTTCCTGTTCGCAGCATGGACAACTTCGAGTAGAAATGATCCGAACTCCGAAGGTCGACTAAAGTTCAACCTGATCTGGTCGGGTCACTGCAGGTTCACCGGATAATCACCCGAAGTTGAGTCCGTGGTGGCGGCATGCCCATTATGCCGCAAGCTTGTGAATAGTGTAAATAGTTTGGCTGATAAATAAAATGTTGCAAAAGCTCAAGTCGAGTTTTACCTCGGCAGCTCCAAAAAAAAAAAAAAAAGCTTCGGACCAAGGCCCGAGAAGTACTTCGCCAAGGGGAGTTCAAGCGAAACAGTTTCCAAAGGAGGACCGACGAGCCACCTACTTCGGGCCCGAAGCATAGAGAAACAGCTCGGACCAAGGGTTCACCCCGAAGCACTTCAACTCTGACTTCGGTTTCACCAACCCGACAACGGAAAAGGCGGGAGCATTTAAAATGTGCCTAGGGGAACGTGTCGATAGCCGCCTGCAAAAGCGTCCGAAGTGGGCGAGTTAAATGAAAAGGTGGCGGGTACGTCCTTTAGGGATTCGGTTAGGGAAAAAGTTCATGCTCGGGTACAAAGTGGCAGAGGGTCACGCTTCCAAAGCGAGCCGCAATCATCACAACACACAGCCCTGTGTACAACTCTACCATGCGGCGAATTGGACGAAGCAAGGTGAAGTTAATTATGGCAAGTGCCATAAATACTGGTGGTTGCCTTCTACGGCTATATAACGCAGACTCCAGTAGTAAGGAAGCTATTTGCCCAATAATTCATGCAAACTTCGCTACTAGCCTTCAAGCTCCCCTATCTTGCGCTTCGAATTTTCCAATCCCGAAACCCTCTGCATTGTTTTCTCCATCATCCCTAGCACTATGGGGAAGAAGAACTCTAAAGAAAAGGGGAAGGAACCAGAAGTGACGGCCCCCGAGCAGCCAAAAGCAAAAGGCCATGACAAAGGGCCGAAGAGAGTTGATGTTAGCCGCCGCCCCGAGAAACAAATCATGAGAGAAAGGGAGGATTCTGGGGATGAGCAGCCTGAAGAACCACCAGTCGACAGGTGGGATAGGATCAGAGACACCAAGCTATCGAGGAGCGTGGCCGAACTCAGGAGCACCATCGAGTTCATGAAGAACAGGCTCTCGACAGACAACAAGAGAGCTGCCGCTTACTACTCCCAGATATACTGGTATCTGACGCCCCCCACACATCACTGCCCTGAGCTGATTGATGCCATCGCACAGAACTATCAGCCCTCCTCCAGGCAAGTGGTAGACGCCTCCGGGCACAAGCTTTTCTCCATTTTGAAGGAAGATGTCCAGGCAGCCTTTGCGCCACAGCAAGGCCCTCCTAAGGGGTACACAGTTCGCAACGTTATTCTTAGCGAACAGATGGAGAGATTCGCGTCCTCCAACTACATAATCAATTTCTTGCAACAGAGCCTCAAGAGCGGGCTTCCTTCGGGCAAATTGCCCCAGATGCCCCTACCCTTGGAGGCCTTCAAAAATGCCGACATCTTCTCTATCATTGCATGGGTGGCAGGCCTGTCTACCGACGCTGCGGTGCACCCATGGCAGGTGTCTTTGGCCGAGTGTATCTCCAGAGGGGAATTTTATGCCCCTGATGCTTCGAGGCCGAGCACCAACCCAGTATTTTTTGACTGGGCAGAATGGGTGGCCAGGACCCTACATACACGGCTCGCAAGCATGAAGAATCCTGGAACAAATAAGTACTTCTCGCCCTGTTCTCTCCTTGTTTGGTTATTTTTCTATCATGTACATAGAAGTTTCCCTTATATTGCTATTACGACGAGCGGCGAGGATGGAAATCCTCTGCCTGTATACCAGTGGACCCCTCTCCTATTGAAGACGGAGTCCTATTATTCTTTTAACCAACAATTTTTGGGACCCGCGATGCATATGCTAACGGGGTCTTCCCCTCGAGTCCCCCTCCTCTTAAGGGACAAAGTGGTACAAGAAAGGAGGGGAGACATTTTTCAGCTGACACAGGGGCTTGTAATTCGCATATTCGGCTTCACAGGGAGGCCTTTTCTACTGCCAGTCTATCCCTCCGAATACCAGTTCGCATTGGAGGCCGCTCGACAGAGTGATGCAACAAACGCCATTTATGGCCATGGACGAAAATGGGCTCACACCTACGATTTCCCTTTCAAGATGGGAGTTATCGAGGTGTTTGCCCTCAAACAAAATGTTTTCTTGGAGGAGAAGCTCACCAATTTTGGCCTAGTCCAGCTTCCTCAGCAATGGCTCTATGACCCCTTGGGGGTAATGAGGGACCATCTGCGATTTAAGAACTTCCACGCTTGCCCCTATCCCAAAATTGTGGAGCAGAGGAACAATCCCAATGGGAGGGATCTGGAGTGGCATTTGGAGAAAATGGAAACGCTACCTCCCTGGCATGAGTTCTACCCGATGGAGGTCGCATACGACCCAGTTCGGCACCCTCTCCCGAGCCCCAACTCTACCTTCTGGAAGAAGGCAAAGGATGATTTAAAGGAAGCAACGAAAGATTGGGACGTGGCCCAATTAAGAGAGTGGTGGATAATGAGGGTCCATCATCGGAAGACAAATTCTTACGGTCTTTTGTCATCTGACAAAGACTTCATAGCGGTCTATGAGGCCAATGCCGGGACATGGAAGCCTCTATCCTTCGTCGACCTCATTCCTCCAGCTATCCCAGGTTCGGGCGAAAGCCCAAAGAGAAAGGAAACTACTTCGGAGCCAAAGAAAGGAAAGAGGACCAAAGCCACGCCACAGAGGCCACCTCCAGTACCTGTGGGAGGCCAAGACACGAGCTCCGAAGAGTCTGAACAGCCGCTGGTGAGGACAAAGAGAAAGAGGCCAGAATCAGTGCAAGTGCCTCCAAGCCATCCAAAGCGCCTTCGCACAGGGTTCTCGAGCCCTTCCACTAGGCAACCTACATCGGGTCCATCCGAAACAATCATTGAGAGTGCCACGCCACCGAGCGCCGCAACCGTCCCGGATATCAATGTCATCAATGTGGAGGAGCTCCTCCAATCCGAAGGGGACGCCGAGGAAGAAACCATGGAGGTTGGAGATGCCGAAGCAGAAGAAGAACAAGATGCGGCTGCACCGGAAGCCACCACTACCACAATGCCAGGAGGGCACTCAGGTACGCATTCTCCACCCCTTGCTCAAGACTCACCCATGCCCCCTACGGCCACGGCCGAAGGTTCTCACCAGTCTCCCCTACGTAGCCCATCGCCCCATCACACCTCGCCCGTGACTAGTCCAAGTCCATCCCACGATCTCGGTCGAGATAAGTCCATTGATATCACTTCGCCCACTCACGCTGCCATTCCCTTGGTTTTTAGCAGGAGCGGAGGTATCGCTTCAACACCGAGCCCCACCACCCAATCCCTCATCTCGCATGATGTGGCCGCCATTGCCGAAATGCCCGCTACACCCACCGTCGGACCTTCTGGCGAGACATCCCCCATCCATTCCCTATATTTGTTCACTCCTTTGGCTGGTGACCCAGCCTTGTTTGAATCAGAGATGTCTCTGATCAAGGAACGCCCTCTTGCCGAGAAGCTGCTCCAAGCTCGGCAGAACATCGACAAAATCTTGAAGGAGGCAAGAAAGAAAAGAGGGCGAGCGACGGCTCAAGTTGAAAAATGCGCCGTGTTTGATTTGAAAGCCGGAAAGATGCACAAGATCAAGAAGGTCCCCAAGGTGCAGAAACCCCTGGATGAAATGACTCCAGCGGACTATGATTACCAGGAAACACCTAAGGACCTGGTGCATCTAAATGTAGACAATGAATCGGCATCCATGCATGTCCGAATTGAGACCTTTAGGGCTCATGCAGTCATCGCCAACCAACGCAGGATCGAGGCCGAGGCCGCCAATGTTAAGCTAGAAGAAGATCTGGCGAGGGTTCGCTCCAAGTTGGCGGAGGCCGAGGGGAGGTGCAAGGCCATGAAAAAGGAAACGCACGCCCTAAAACAGCAGGTTCAACAGCTCCAGTCTACAGCCGAGAGCCAAGCGCAGAAACAGATCGAGAGCGATCTAAAGGCCAAAGAGCTGGAAGACAGAATTACACAAATGCAAGCCCAGCTGCACGAGAAGGAAGACCTGACGGTGTTCGATAGGAGCAGAATCAAGGAGATTCGCGCCCACTTGCTCAAGAATTTTAGGTCTCGGTGTTCCAGTGCCCTCACAATACTAACCTTCATCACCGAAGCCCAGCACGCTATTGTCGAAGGAGGGCCAATCATTGATGAAGTCACGCAGAAAGCCAGGCGCCGGCTCAAGTTAGCCTTCGACGTCCAAAATACGAAATATCAAGACTTGCAGGTCACTGCGATGACTCGGACGGCTAGGGATTGGTCCACGGCCTAGGCCACGGTTCGCGCCTTTTTCTCCAAGGTGCGAAAAGCTCAGAAGGCGAGAAGCCTCCAAGACATCTTTGAAAATGAGCAACGCGCCTCAATGAATTATTTTTAGGACCTTTCCTCCTTGGGTTTCCCGAGTTTCACAGACGATGACGGGAACCTTCTGACTAAAGATGACCTCAAGCCAGTCTGGCTCCAGTTCGAGGGCGATGTCTCAGAGATAGACGGGTGGGCGGAGCCGATCTCAGAGGGGCAGGTGACCGACTTCATCTTGAGGTACTGCAAGATGGTCGCATGCCTAAATGATTTATTCATCAGGGCCAAACATGCTGACATTGGGCAAATTGATCGGTTTCGCGTTTTGGTTAAGGCACTACAAGATCAAGAACCATTCCAAAAGAGTGCCTGGACTCATGTCCGAAAAATGATGAAGCGCATCCGTGATCGCCTCGAACCATCGCCTCAGCCAGAAGCCACGTCGGAGGAGGAAGAGGAAGAAGAAGAAGAAGGAGAAGAGGAGCAAGAAGAGGAACAGACCGTAGAAGCAGGGTCTGGGGAAGACCAATGACTCCGTAGCCCAATGGATCAGGGCTAAAGGGTTCTTCCGCCGAGACGAGCTCGTCACCCCGCGAGCCGCCAAGAATGTTGACACTTTTTGCCACATTATACAAGGGGTAGAAGAATAGTAGAATTTTGTATAGTATTTCCTTGTTGAAAGTTTTCTTTTATTTTAAGTTACAACAATTTTGACTCTCCCTATCATAGAATGAAGAAGAAAGAGCTTCGCTACCAAACAGACCAAGGAAAATTGCTTCGCCGAAAGAAAAGGAGGAGGACGTGAAAAGAGCTTCGGGCCCGAAGCACTTCAAAACACCACTTCGGGCGAAAACCTTGCGAAGTAATTTTGCCGAGGAAAATACAAAGATAACGCTTCGCACCCGAAGCATTTTCAGCAGCCGCTTCGGGCAGAAGTTTTGCGAAGCGACATTCAAACGACCTCGCCGAAGGAGGAGAGCATAATCCAAATCAGCCAAGGCAGGAAAAATACTTCGGGCCCGAAGTATTCCCAACACCTACTTCGGCCAGTTTTCGCCCGAAGCAGTGGTGCCCGAAGCAAAATGATAGAGAAGCGCTTCGGGAGGATATGCCCCGAACTACAGTTTTGAGAAGGAGTCGGGCCGAAACATTTTCCAGCCGAAGTAGTTTCGCCAGCAAAGGACAAAGAGCCCCATTTCAAAGATGAAACCCGATCGGCAATCAACATCCCCGAAGAAGTTTTCGCGAAGCATTATTTTGCGAAGAACAAAAGAAGGAGAATCTACTTCGGCCCAAGGCTTCGGCGAGGCGGATATGTAGCGAAGCACTTTTCGGGCCCACGTTCCAAGGCGGGCAGCTTCCCAAGGTGATCAAAAGCCCCTTAAGTACCCCCTTTCTTGCCCGATAAGTCCGCTGACCAATTCTGGCAAACGAAAGGGACGTAATAGTCCTCGAAGTAAAACCCGACGGGCATAGCGATCACTCAAGCACAGCATCCAGAAGCCAGGGACACTCGGGCGGCGCATTAAATGAATGTTTCCATGGTTGACCCGGTCACAATTGCCAGATTCGATAACCGATTTGAAAACTCAGTCGCAGCAGCCGCGAGGAGCCGATTTCTCAGAGCCCGAAGATGTACTCCGTCGTTTTTGTAATAATGACTCAGAGGGCCGGGTCCTCTATAAAAACCCAGGCTTTGCAATGTAAAAAGGGGGGGAACTTTTTGCTAGAAAGCTGTTGTAACTTGATGTCCTGCGTCTAATACTAAAGATCTTTTGTGCTCCATTTCTCTCTTTTATGCTGCCTTCTGTGCTTAATTCTTTTGTCTGTCTGCATTCGTATACCGAGACTCGAATCCCGAATCCGATGTGCGATTGGGGACTCGTACCCTAAAATTCGCCCTGAAGGATACATAGGAGAGGAAAAACGTCCTTGTTGCTTTCTTTTATGCCGCTCGGTGGATCGAGGTTTCGTTATTCCCTCGTCTTAATCGTTGTTACTCTGAACCCTGAATTCCAGCGAGAGAGAGAGGAGAACCCTGCGAACCCGTCCAGAGGATACATAGGAAGGTCGGCACTGCGTTTCTTTCATCTATTCTTGGTGTTCTTTGCTGCTATTCGAGTTATTAGTGAGTGATCGTGCTTCCTGTTCTTCCCCACCTTGAATCATCAATCTCTAACCCTTACCCCTTTTTATTTCTTTCTCTAACCCGAACTCCTTTTATCTCTTTCCTCGCACTCTTATCTCAAACCCCAAAAGTAGATTAGTATAGGAGCCGGCCTTCTCCGGAGATTGGCACGAGGGGCATCTCTTCCCTTCGGCCTTTCAATGTTGGTCGCAGGTCCAGGGCACGCAAACCCACCGAAAGTCCTTTCCTGTGCGGATTTGATGACCAATAGGTACCTCTGTCCCATTCAAGTTTTACAACCTGACCACTCCATTATCCAATACTTCAATCACTTTATAAGTGCCAAGCCATAATGTCTTTAGTTTACCTGAATTGATCTCCCACTTCCCATTAAATTTTAGAACCAAGTCCCCTGGACTAAGTTCCAACTTCCTCAAATGCTTGTCATGCTACATATTTCGTCTCTTCTGGGCTATCTCAATCACTCACTATGCCATGACTCTTCTTTCATCTAGTTTGATCAGTGTCATCAGTCGTTCCTCCAAAATTTCTTGATTTCCCAAGCAATGCTCTACTGCAAATCTCAAACTTGGTATCAAAAACTCGACTGGCACCACCGCTTCTTGACCATACATCAATTGGAAAGGGGTATGTTTCGTTGTTGGTTTAAAAGTTGTTCTATATGCCCACAAAATGGATGGTAACATTTCCTCCTAGTCTTCTCCTTCGATCCCTCAGGTCTTATACATAGTTGATACTAAGACTTTATTAGTCGCTTTTGCCTGCCCATTCGCTCTCGGGTAGTACAAACTAGACAGGGAGTGTAAAATCTTAAACTTTGTTTTCAGCATCTTGATAATCTCATTAACGACGTATCCTCCATGATCACTCGTTATACGTAGTGGAATACCGAATCTTGTGATTACTTGCTCGTACAAAAAGCGTGCTATACTTTTGGCAGAATTATCAGGTAATGCTCTTGCTTCTACCCATTTTGTGAGGTATTCCATTGCCACTACGATATATCTGCATTTCCATATTTGAGATGTCTTAAACGGTCCTATGAAGTCTAAGCCCCAACGTTCAAACAACTCATGTGGCTGTGATGGATGTAAGGACATAAAGTCCTTCACTAGTTTACCTGCTCTTTGGCAAGTATCACAAGATTTCACGTGTTCTTTTACATAATTGTACAATATGGGCCACCATAGACCTACTAACATTTTTCGTGTAGTCGCATCTGGTCCCATGTGTCCCCGTGCTAAGCCTGCATGGGCTTCCTTCAATGTCGTCTTAAATTCTTCCTTCATTACACATATCCTCAAGATACCATCACTTCCTATCTTGTGTAGCAATCTTGCTATTATCTAGAAAGGTGTTGACTTCATGATTATTCTCTTCTTTTTGATTTTCGTCATCTCTTGTGGCAACTTCCCTATGGATAGGTACTGGCAAACCAACTTGTAACTATCCAACCAACTTGTACCATGATGGCACAACATTGATGGAAAGTAACTATGCATCTAGAAATTCATCAGGAACTCTTGTTCCTGCTGTCTCCCCTGATCATATTCGAGACAACTGGTTTGCAATCACATGCTTCTTGCCAGGTCTCATCACAACTCGGAATACAAACTCTTGGAGCGTAACGAGCCACCTACTAACTCGTCCTTGTATTACTGGTTTGTTTATTAAGTACAACAATACCTGATGATCGACATAAAATGCAGAGGGGTTCGCCAATAGGTAATGCCTAAACTTTTGAACTACATATACCATCCCTAAGGCTTCCCTTTATATTGTACTATAATTTCTTTCTGGCCTTGACAACAAGCGACTAGCAAAGAAAATCGACTGATCCAACTTAAATTGTCCTTCTTGTGCCAACGAACATCCAATTGCAAAGTTCGAGGCATCAACGTGGACATGGAATTCCTTATCCCAACTTGGAAACACCAAAATCAGACTGCTTACCAATTTAGGCTTCAACTCCTCAAAGGCTCCCTGGTGCTCCTCTGTCCATCTGAAAGGAATATTCTTTTTTGTCAGAGAATCTAACGGGTAGGCTACATGTGCATAATTTATGATAAACCTTCGGTAATATCCTGTTGATCCAAGGAAGGTTTTGAGTGAACTCACACCAAAGGGTTCTTCCATGTATAATATTACCCAAATTTTATTTGGATCTGTCTTCAATCCTTCGCTGCACATAATGTGTCCTAACAATTTTCCATATGGTACCAATATAAAACTATTTGTTGGGTTCAATGATATTTGTGCATTTTTGCACCTGCTCATACATTCACTAAGAGTTGGAAGATGCTCCTTGATCTTCCCATAAATGGACCAATCATCCAAAAATGCTTTGAAATTCCTCGTCGCTAATTGGTCAAATATATATAGTATGATGCGCTGAAATGTAGTTGGGGCGTTACAGAGCCCAAATGGCATTCGATTATATGCGTAGATGCCATTCTCCACAACAAATGTGGTCTTCAACTTATCCTCCTCAACGATGATGATCTGATTGTATCTTGAGAATCCATCCAAAAATGAATAGATCTCATGTCTTGCAACTTATTCCAAGATAGAATCTGTGAATGGAATAGGAAAAGGATCCTTAATGGTCATTGCGTTTAGACTCCTGAAGTCTACACATATCCTTATCTTATCGACTTCATTTTTCACGATGATTACTATAGGTGAAACCCATTCACTGTTCGTCACCCTGAATATAATTCCTGCTTCCAACATATTTTCTATCTCCGTATTCACCAATGCCGCATACTTGGGATTCATTCTATATGGCCTCCTAATAGGTTGAGCGCCAGGCATTAGTGTAATATTATGGATACATAACTCGGGTAGGATTCCTTTTAAAACCTTATACGTCCATGCGAAGACATCCTTGTACTCCAAGAATATCTTGAAAGTTGTTGCCTTTAATACGAGATTCTAATCTTTGCCACAGTGGACTATCCTAGGTTCTTTATCCATTCCTAGATTGATATCCACCATCTTAGGTCCTTCATACTTGATATTTTTTGGCTCACTCGTAGCTTTCATTACGTTCTCTGGATATGTTGGTCTTGTATCAATATCTGCATCTCCTACTGTATACTCCGCAAAGCTTTTTGGAAACATCCACTTCTCTTATGTTTCCTTCTTAGTTTCTTTACTGCCTTTCGGTTTGTCTTGCTTTTCCTTGATCTCTTCTGACTCAATACAGAGGCAATTGGGTTGAAACATATCGTAATCCTCCATTTGTCAATGAAGAAGTCCACTATCATATTGAGCTTCATCCTCACTACATTCATCTATGTATAGCATTCCATCTCCATCAAGTTCATGTCCTTCATCCCCTGATGAGTTTTTTGATTCATCGGTTGTAGCTACATCCTCACTAACTCTTTGATTAGCTAAATTGATCATGTATTTATGATGTCCTTTCTTGAAGGTGATCTGATTCTTTCCCCAATTGTGATTAACTTTGACCACTCGTAGCCATCCTCTCCCTAAGAGAGCGTCGTATGCAGGTTTTTGCATTGAAATCACAACAAAGTCCAAGACAAATTCTTGCTTAGCTATCATAATTTTTTTTGTAGTCAAAACTCCTTTGATGTTAATATCATTCTGGTCAGCCCCATACAATCAGAAGCTTGGTGCCCATAAGGATGGAGCGCCTAGTTCTAGCCAAGTTCTTTCTGGTAGCACATTAACACTGGAACCTCCGTCCACGATCACTTGTGTCAATTTGTGCCCCAAAATCTCCATATGCATTAATGCAGACTTCTTTCCCACATCAATCATTAATATAGTAGGATCCATAAATTGGTATTTTTGTCCTTCCTCTAAAATTGGCTGGCTCTCTACTTCCATCACCTTCTGTGGTTGCATTTCCTCCACAGTTGCTTTCTGCAATTCTGCGATA
Organism: Wollemia nobilis; assembly: GCA_028583015.1. Classification (NCBI taxonomy): domain Eukaryota; kingdom Viridiplantae; phylum Streptophyta; class Pinopsida; order Araucariales; family Araucariaceae; genus Wollemia; species Wollemia nobilis. The sequence goes on from JAQPPZ010002105.1 coordinate 546,456, forward strand.
GCTTTGAATAAGTTAGATACTTTAAGTTCCACTGTGGTATCCAACACCTGTGCTGCTAGGCTCTACAAAACTGTCTTCTATTCTGATGGTTTTCATAATTTCCTTCGAATGCTCGACTCTCCTTGCTTGGTTTTCTCAATTTCTTCTTGCAATATTTTCTTTGCTGCTTGCTAGCATTTCTTCTCTTTTGCTGGATCTGGATACTTATCCTTTTTAGCTTGATTCCTCGTCATGGCTAACACTTCCTGAGTTTCATCTTTAACTTGAGGAATTTTGATGTCCAAATAACTCACATTCTACGGGTTGCTCGAACTCGCCTGCTTTGGACAATTCTCCTCCTTGTGATTCCCTGTACCACACCATCTACACATGTGTGTAGTGCTTGTTTGTGGTACTCCTTATGTCAGAGGTGCAGTACAATTCTTCGCAAAATGCTGCCACTCTTGGCAATTGTGATATTGTATGATCGGTCTACCTTTCGAGTCATATTGTAAGCGACTTTGTCCTCCTTGTCGATTACCTTGATTCTATCTGCCATCTCTTCTGCTATTTTTGTAACCGCCACTCGTTGCTTGTTGGCCACTCTCTTGGGCCTGTGGTTTTTGTTCCTGCTCCTGGATTGATAGTACCTATGGATGGGTTCTTGCATTATAGGGACAGAGCATTACCTCATGTCCCATCACATTAAAAATATGGCAATAGTCGTTCTTCAGACACTTCATATTTGTATTTCCCTTGCTCTTGCATTCAGTGCACCACAACTCATTCCTATCCGATTTGATCTTTTGCTCTTTGACCATTTTATCAAACTCCTTGCGAAACGATGCGACCATCCTCTAGATAGTGTCTTCTTCTTCACTATCTGAATCTTTCAACTTGGGATGAGACAATATTCCCATGTACGTCTATTTTGATTCGCTTTCAAAGGTCTTTGCATGTTTCAATGCTTCATATGTGTCAGATGGTACTCCCTTCATATTTTTCTTATATTTTGGTAGTAACTCATCTATGAACCATCATTTTATCAACACATCTACTAAGGGAATTCGCATCTTATCGACTAACTACTTTAGTCGACGGTTGTAGAATTTTATATCCTCATCTGCTTTCTATTTTGTTATGCAAATCTCGGTGACTATGTCTCCATCATATTTCAAAGGTCGAAATTCCTCAATGAATTTCTCCTTTATCTGATTCCAAGTCTAAAAATCAACATTATTTTCTCTCTTTAGGTACCAGTCTATTTCCAATCCCCTCAAGGTGGCAGGAAGAGGACTACCCAATCCTTCGGTCTATCTACACCATTTTCTCTCCAAATAGTTATGCAAGTTCCTACATGCCATGTGGGGTCTTCCTTACCCTCACCTAAAAATGGTGGACATCTTTGTTTGGTTGCTTTGTTAGCCATCTAGGAGATTCGTCGCTCTCACTTGAGGTGTCCTATGGAATCTCTATCGAATTTCTCCTTGGGGGTGTCCTACTTTCATTGTCGTTAGAAGTATCAATTTGAGGTATCTTATTTTGTCTTGTCTTCCAGTGATCAAATTCTCGTGCATCCTCACTCTGCGACCTTCTTCGCTGGTGTGATGGAGATTGTCTTGGTCTATCTTCTTGAGTCCCCATGTCTTGTTGCCTTGGTGCCTGACTCTCGTTCTATGCACCCTCTCGCAACCCCATTGTTGCTTCCTCAAGCCTTACCATCCACTCTTTGTCGTCATGCACTTTCTCTTTGTCACCCGTCTCCTCTATGATCGGTGGGTCTTCCTCCTCATCTTTTGTCTCAATCAACGTCTCAAAGTCTCCCTCTTTAGATGTCCAAACATGCTCTATCTCAGGTTCGTGTGTACTTTGATCTGAGTTACTCGTGTTTCCTCTTTGAGCAATCCTTATGCTCCTTTTTACTGGAATGTTCTCTCATGGTTCTCTTCTCCCACGACTTCGTGTACTGGTGTCCGTCATAAAAAATCACCTCCAATTTTTTAGTCAAATTCAACTCGTTTTAACAAAAATGCAAGATTCGATAAGGCAACGATGCCAAATGTAACACAATGGGTTAGTATTCTAGATGGGGAGGTGTTTTCCAGAGGTAAGAATGATTCCTAGGTTGAATCTACCAAATCGAACAATCTTCTAATTCCCCGAATGACCCATGTACGATCTATCAATTGCTTGTACGGACCTCAAATACATACACTGTACGATCTCAGATCATACAGTGACAAATATGGTACAATATTGCAGTCAAAAAAACTGACAGATGCTATTTTGGAGGTTTTCGTACATAGTTTTGTAATCGTTCAAGCCGATTTACCAAAACTGCCAAATCAAGTAAGTTCCTGTCAATTGCCTGTTTTACCAAATTGGGTAATAACTCTTTGTACGATTTGTACGATGTACAATATGTATGATCCAAAGGTACAGTAGGATGTTAATTAATATACTCTTCTGCTCCAATCTCTCTTCGGGATGTTTTGTAAAGGTTTAACAACCTAAACAAGATAGTTTCATTCACAAGCAAAACATCCAATCCGGACTAGTGAGAGATTCTATCCAAGCAATTACGCCCAAAAATCATACAGTCTGCTTCAGTACATCCTTTTCCAACATCCTCATACTCCTAGATCATTCTCCATGATTCCACCAGTAACAATCTGCTCACAAAGCTGCAACAAAGCCTACAACTAACATAACAGTAAGGAAGAAACTCAATTACACAATGATCATCCACAATGCATCAACCATACACAAGGATCGTACACTGTCATCCACAATGTCTGTTATTCTCATTAATGGTTATCAACTTAGTTACAATGTGGAAAAATCTCTCATAGTAATTGCAATAACTCAAAAATATGTCTATCTCTCTACTCTAGCAACTAATAACCAGTAAACTAGTAGCCAAACCTACAAATTCAAAAATGGGGCCTTATATAACGTTTCCCAGGCCGTTCCAAAGTGGTTCCTGAGACAATCTGTTATTGACAACTTCCCATTTACAATTGAATACATTATTTTGGCAATTTCCTAGGTTTACACCTTAGGTTAGCAAATCCATGCGACATTTCATCCCAAAATTACATTTTCTTTACATCTGAGTGAATTTCAGTGCGCCCTGTACGATTTGCCACTGCTCTGTACGGTTTGCCACTTTAGTTGTACGGTCCCCTGTACGATTTTCTCCCACTGTATGGTTTCCCAAAACTTGAGCAAATCATCCCAAAACTGTCAAAATTTAGCAAATCACCTTTTCTTCTTCTGGGAGGTGGATTTGCTGCCTACACCAACAAGGTGTTGAAATATGTATAGTATAATTTTGTTAGGCCAAGCACCATAACATTAGGTCATTAAAACTAATCAACTAAAAACTAACTTAAAACTATTGTGAATGTGACTTGGTTTGGCATCCATCAATCTATCTCCCAAAAGACCAAAAGTGTGAATAAGTACTTATGAGCCCTATTAATGTAGCTCATGCACATGTGATTGATTATGTAAGCTTAAGGGTACCTTTCATATTTCACCCTTAGTGATATTGATTAATCCACCTTTATGGATAACCTTGGTGTAGTATTTATTATTTTATTGTAACTTACCCTTAAGGTCAAGTCAATTTCAACTTGAGGTTAACCTCTCATTGGGGTTTTGGTATCAATATAAATACCCCACAATGAGCAATCATTTGTATCATAAGTGAATAAAATGTGATATATTAGAGAGCCTGTGGGCATCCACCTATTTCTTGTCATCTCTCTCTCTCTCACCATTGCTATCCTCAAATTGTTTTTGCATCCTTTTTGGACTTAATTGTGGTCAATGAATGTTTTGGTATGTTTTTCTAAAATATTGCAAATTCTAACATGGTATTAGAGTGAAGAATGAAGTTGCATTACTTTTAAGTAGGAAGGATTCTTGTTGGTGTGAACCCAATTATTATAATAATATAGGAAATACATTGTTGCGAATAGATAATAAACTAATTAATCAAAAAACACATAATCAAATTCTCCTAACTATGTATCTTATGTTAAGATTATTTTCTCAACATAGGCTTATTATTATTTGATAACTATTTTGTTCTAACTCTAATACCCTCCAATGACAAAACTTCATACAATGCCTAATTTACCCCTAAAATTCACAAATTTGTCTAGACCACGAGGTTTTATCATTACATAAGCCATTTTTTATTTTCTTGAAACTTAAAAACCTTATGGTTGAACCATGTAGACTTCTTCCTCTAAATCACCATTGAGTAAAGCACTTTTTAGATCCATTTGATAGACCAACTAAATTGAATTGCAATGGAGAAACTAAGTGAAGACTCACCATATTTGAAGTGGGAGCAACAATTTCTATATAGTTTATACCTCTTGGTTGTGCATATCCTTTTGCAACTAGATGAACCTTGAAATTTTCAAATGATCCATCTGCCTTGTGTTTTACTTTATAGACCCATTTGTATCCAATGGGTTTCTTTCCATGGCATAATTCACATATTTATTATGTTTTGTTCTTCATCAGGAAATTGAATTTCATTTGCACAACTTCCCATTCTAGTTTCCCAATAGTTTTTTTTGTCCTAGTAAGTTCAAAAACTTGTCAAACCAAAGCAAAATTTGCAACAATGTATTTGCCAATTATGTTTTTTTTTTTTCGAGTAACAAATAGAACATAAATATCGTTATTTCCTAAATGGATGGAAGTCCACGAATCATATTAGTCTTGGTAAGAGTGGTCAAAATTTGTAGTTAAGATGCCTATGCCTATAGCACTATTATCTTTGATTGCTAATGCAAAATAATTAGTTGATTTGGAATCAACTAGCTTGTACAAACATGAATCACCTCACATCTATTTTTATGAAAATTAATTTAAAGGTGAGAATATTTGGTGATTTCACTTACTGAATTTATATATATATATATATATATATATATATATATATGGAACATATCAAACATATTTGAAGGTATATGTAACATTATTATCTAATCTTACACTAGCATCACCACATCCTCTAACAAAGTAAGTTCTACCATATCCTACAGAAACAAATTTATTCTTACGTTGATCTTCAACAAAAGAAACATATCGATCCTTTTGACATGTATAGTGTTTAGATGCTCCTAAATCAAAATATCACTCAATGGATTTCTCTGATGCAATTTGAGAGGTGACAAAAGCTAAACTCTCCACACAATATTATGCCTCTATAGCATTGGCTTGCTTTGACTCTCTCTTATGTTCTTTATTCTACAATATCTAATGAAGTGTCCAAGTTTATTGTAATAAAAGCAAATGACTTGTGACTTAGAACCTTTACCTTGTTTATTGTCATTTGATGCTTGATATTCTTATTTCCTTTGCATTTGAACTCTACTTAAAATACACTTTTCTTCCTTCCTAAAACATATGATTCTATATGTGTTTGTCTTCTTTCTTTTTGGATAAGGAAGAAAACTTTACAAAATCAAGTGTTTGTGTTTTAGTAAGTAAATGCAAAGATTTAACAAAAGATCTATAAGATGATGATAAACCTCGTAAAACAATGTCAGTCATAACTTCATCATCAACTATTTTTTGAATGGCTGCCAACTTATCTTGCAAATCTTTGAGTTGAATGAGAAAGTAAAAAATAGAGCCTCCTTGCAAATGAAAAGAATAAAGAAGATTCTTCAAAAACAAGTAATGACCTACTTTAGATGTATGATATTAATTTTACAATTTTATCCATAATATTGCAATACTTTAGGAATCAGATTATCTATAATAGATAATTTAAGAAGCATCCAAGCTTCTTTATCCCACTTGTCAAAATCATCTGGTTTTGTTTCATTTAGAAAACTATATTAACAATTTAGGATACTTACAAATAGTAAGTACCTTATGACTCCATACACTATAGTTTCTCCCAGTCAATTTTTGTGAATATGGGAGAATTAGTTTTTGAATACTTGTTATATTGAAATCAATATGCACTCAACAAAAATAAACAATGTTATAAACCCAAGCTTTTAAGAAAATAAATCACTTTTAAATAATTTAATAGCCTTGGAATTAATGCTCCTCCTAGCAACTCATGATCTTCCTCAAAGGTAATTTGGCTTACTGTTTACCCCGTGCCATGTCCACACAGTGTCCTTGAACCTTGGCTTAATTGTGACAAGATTGTTGGATATTATCAATCTTGCTAAAGGCAACCTTGGATTTTAAATATTCTACAACAATATAATAAATATAATTATCAAAATCCTGAATTTTGGCTACAGTAAAAATGATATGGACCAACAACCTTCAAACAAGTTGCCTACCCAAAATGGCTTGACTTTTGTCAATTAACAATGCAATCATCGTTGGGCAAGAATTCTTCAATGCGATCGTAGTTGGGCAATAATTCTTCTAAGTATGTTGAGCCCACTCACCGAAGCTTAATAGTTATTGCATTCTCCCTACTAAACGATTCTGCACTATGGAACAATTTTAAAAAATTAATTGATCTGGTGATTAAAGGTTTAATATGGTTGAGAACTGGAGAAAATATTTCTATTTGTATGGATACTTGGTGTGATAAAAAAACACTCAATATAGATCCAATTTGGAAACCATGGATAAGATTACTTCAAGATAAATATGGTGATAAGGTTTCAAACATGAAGATAAAAATGGAAAGAAGATTTTTTTACAAGGCATTTATGCTAGAAGGTAATTGAGTAGAAAGATAACAATAGTGATTATTCCAAGGGGATCCAAGGATAAGTTGATTTGGGAGTCGAATAGCTGAGGAGAATACACAAGAAGTGGATATAATGTACAGCACCAACAAAATAAGAATATCGCAAGAATATGAAGAGATATTTGGGATGCCCCGAGTATTCCTAAAGTCAAAATATTTGTTGCTAGTAGGTCATAAAAAATTTGTATCCTAGGATAACCTTATGAAAAGGGGTTTTCATGGCCCCTCACAATGTGTTCTTTGTAAAAAGGAGGAGAGTATAGACCATCTCTTGGGACAATGCTCAATAGTTTGGAAACTATGACAATGGATTCTTAATATGTTTGGTAAATGCATGGTGATGAATGGTAGAATTGAAGAATGGTTAAAGCAATGGTAGAGCACTTTCAAATTTGAGGCTTTAGAGACAATTTGGGATATATTAAAAGATACAATACTTTGGATTGTATGGGTAAAAAGGAATAGAAGAATATTTAAAGAAAAGGAAAGCAATGTAGAGGTAATGAAAAGGAAGATTTTTTTAGCCATAGAGGAGTCTAAACCAACCCTATCAACTCACCCAATCCCTAATCTGGAAGCAGAGAGCCTTGATAGATGGAGTCAAGTCATCAAATGGAATTATAATGTTGGGTACAATAAAAACAAAAAGAATGCAAAGAATATAAAGTGGAAACCACCAAACGTGGAGTTGGTCATATTGAATTTTGATGGAGCCTCTAAAGAAAATCTAGGACGAATAGGAGGAGAAGAATTAATTAGAAATAATAGAGAGATTTTGCCTCGTTACTCTTTCAATAGTGGACTTAAGACAAATAATAAAGTTGAAGTTGGGCGGCTTTGGAGGGGTTAAAAATATGCAAACAAATGAAATGGAACATAGTATAGATGGAAAGTGATTCACTCATAGTAATAAATGAAATTTTGAGGAAAGCAAAGGCTTCATGGAACGTACAAGAGATAATTGTGGAAATTCAAGACCTTGCTATAGAGTTTGAAGAAATCAAGTTTACACATAAGTTAAGGGAAGAAAAAAAATGTGCAAATAGGCTAGCCAATAAAGGGGTTTTAATTGAGGATCGTGAAGTTAAATTATCTTCTCCATGGTTAGAAGAAGTAGTAAGTTTAGTTGAAGCTAACAAGAAAATGTCGATTGCCTAATTCAAGTAATGATTAAGATTTACTTTAATATTTCTTATTGGCAATATCTGCTTTATTTTATAACGTTATTGTGCTTTCATTTAAACTACTTATTATAATTTTTGTGGTTGCACTTATATTTCAGGAAGGAAACTAGCAATCCAGATCTGGTAAAGCGGACTATGATAGCACGATGTTTTGGACATATTACTCTACTAAGATGCAATGCATAAATAGTAGAGGTAAAGTTTTGGTATTGTGAAGGTTGTTAGAGGAAAATGTCAAAAAGGATGTTGAATTTTGGAATATTTGTATTCACATAAAAAATGAAAAAAAGTCCAAAAAATTAAAATCAAGAATTCATGCATTTTATGTAAAATGTTGTAGGTTTCTCGAGCGCTAAAGAAGAAAGTTGTGATTTGTCAAGGGTGAGGACCCAAGTACAACCCTTTGTTCTCCAGCAAAAAAAACAATGTGAACATAGTGGTCAGGGCTTTAGGCTCTCTTTCTAAAGATCTAGGTTCAAATCATAGCATATCCAAAAAGGGATAGGCTAGTTGGTAGTGGTCGAGTGTTTGGGTGATGGTTGCCTCATTCAATTCCCTAAAGGGTTAGGGTCTTATTGACTTCGTCTTATCGAACAGGCTAAGGTTTATAGTGACGATGTCAGGCCAAGGTTTATAGTGACGATGTCTGAGTTCCATACATAGTCATGGCCTGCATAAGGTTTATAGTGACGATGTCAAGCCAAGGTTTATAGTGACGATGACTGAGTTCCATACATAGTCATGACCTGCATCACAAAGGGAGGTGTTACCATTTCCCTGTGTAACAAAAAAAAACAAAGGTGTTACCATTTCCCTATGTAACTAAAAAAAAATACAACCAACAAGGTGTTAAGAAATTTTAATATGGAAAATAGTGAATATCTCTTCCTATGATTTGTTACCCTAGTTTGATTCTCTGAAAAGTTTTTGATTTGTTGCCCAATTTCGCATCCTTGAAGGGTTGAGGTCCCATTGAAGGGTCAGAGTTCATTTGACTTCATCTTACTCTTCGAATTCAGTTGACTTTATCTTACTCTTCAGACCTAGTCATGGCCTGCATGGGCAAAGGTGTTACCATTCCCTTATGTAACCCCAAACCCTAATGTAACCCAAAAAAAAAAATTATAATGTCAAAAATGGTGAATATCTCCTTATGATTTTGATTTGTTGCCCCATTTTGATTCTCTAACCCAGTTTGATTCTCTAAAAAGAAATTATAATGTCAAAAATGGTGAATATCTCCTTATGATTTTGATTTGTTGCCCCACTTTGATTCTCTAAAAGGTTTTTGATTTGTTGCATAGGTTCGATTCAAAGGATCAAGGACAGTTGAAGGGTTGAAGTTCAGTTGACTTCGTCTTACCCGGCAGAGGTAGTCATGAACTCCATTCAGCAGAGGTAGTCACGGTCTGCATCCGGCAAAGGTGTTACCATTGCTTTATATAACAAATAACATAAAATATAAACAAATCTATCAACGTGTTAAAAAAATGGTGAATATCTCCTTATGATTTTGATTTGTTGCCCCCAATTTGATTCCCTGAAGGGTTTGGGTCCGGTCAGAATCTGACTTCGTTTTACCTAACAGACTTATAATGACATTTTTTTATTGGAAGTTATGGCCTGCATCGAGCAAAGGTGTTACCAAGGGTAGGTCGACAAAGTCCAATTGACTTCGTCTTGCCCAACAAACTAAGGTTTATAGTAACAGTTTCTATTGAAAATCATGCCCAGCATGGGGCAAAGCTGTTACCTTCCTTTATGTAAGGAAATAAAATGCTACCAACAACGTGTTATGAAATTCTGATGTTAAAAATGATGAATGTCTCCTTCCTATGATTTTGATTTTGCCTTTTATGGAAACCCTGGCTTGTTACCTGTTCTCTCCCTATGGAAAATACTTGGCATGCCTTGCAGACTGGAAATTGGTGGAAGTGAAGGTAGTGAACATCAATGCCAGGAACCCCGAGTTTGGCAAGATTCAAACATCATCCAATAGAAATTTCTTAGCGTACAGGTGAGGAACCATGGGGCAACAAAAACATAATTTTCACAACATTATTATTGGCCAACCATTTCTTCAATAGAGAAGTAATCCGTGCCCTTTTCCAGCAAAAGCCCTCTTTTCCACACTGGATGAAATTCCTCCAAACGTTGGAGACCCACATGAGCTATACATTTCTAAAATATTGTGTCTAAAATGTAGAAAAGTACACACCAGTGTTGTTGCATGAATTCAATTAAATTGGGACAGCCCACCCAATTCAATTTTATTGGGACAGCCCAGTTGTGTATAATTTTATTGAGCATTTTTATTTCAACTATAACTTTTTGAAAGGTTAAGAATTAAATTTATTAATAGAATATTAACACACAATTACATATAGACTTTTACTTTGAAAAACTTATCAATATTGAATTAACACACAATTTAATAAAAGAGGAATGAGATAGGGTCATTAAAATTGAAAAACAAGATGAAAACAAACAGTACATCTGGATAAAGAGATTAGAAAATAAGTCGGTTATTAGCATAACAACATGTTATTTTGCTCCCAAGAATTCTAAATTCTATAAGAAACATGACCTTAACATCGAATATCCATACTCCTCCCTAAAAAGGGACATTTCAATATACAGTAAGTTGGGGGAGATTATATTAATTGGAGATTTCAATGCAAGGACAACAAATAAGCAAGCTAACATTCTACAAGGTAACGAAGATATTGAGATTAATCCTCTTTGGATGTCAAAAGAGGAAAATCAACAGTGGACCATGACTTCAGAAGATAAGCATGGGGCTATCACGCAATATGGAGAAGAGTTGTTAGGTCTTTGCAACATATACAACTTGATTATTTGCAATAGGATGAACAAATGGAAAAATTCAGGAAAGTTTACATGCAAAACATATAAGGGACAAAGTGTAATAGACTATGTAATATGCTCACAAAATTACATACCAAAAATAGAGGAGCTAGAAGTGGAAGATTCTCCATTGGAACTTAAGTCAGATCACAACCTGCTGTGGCTGATCCACAACACACCCCAAAATTGGGGACCCACCTTTTTTGCATGCTTTCAAAGAAGACCACAGTGGCCCAGATGCTAAAAAATCAAAGGAAGAGCAAAATATCACAAAAAGAAGAAGTGTCGCGATATCGCGACATGTTGCTCCGTCGCGCCGAAAATGAAAAGTTGTCGCGATATCGCGACATGTTGCTCCGTCGCGGCCGAAAATGAAAAGTTGTCACGATATCGCGACATGTTGCTCCGTCGCGGCCGAAAATGAAAAGTTGTCGCGATTTCGCGACATGTTGCTCCGTCGCGGCTAGAAATGGAAAGTTGTCACGATTTCGTGACATGTCACGTTTTCGCGGCTAAGAGCAGCAAAATGCATCATGAAGAGAAAATGTCACGATATCGCGACGTGTTGTGAAATCGCGGGTCATAGAAGAGAGAGAAAGACAGAATGGAAAATTGTCGCGAAATCATGACATGTCACAAAATCGTGGTCAAACCAGTCAAACAGGGCAAGGCACTAAAGTTGTCGCGATATCGTGACATGTCGCGTTTTCATGACCTGAAGCAGCAAGACATGCCAAATGAAAAGATGTCGCGATTTCGCGACAGAAAGCAGCCAAGTGGTACAAAGATGAAAAGCGTCGCGATTTCGTGACAGGAAGCAGCCAAGGGGTACGAAGATGAAAAGCGTCACGATTTCATGACAAGAAGCAGCCAAGTGGTACGAAGATGAAAAGCGTCATGATTTCGCGACGAAAGCAAGTAAAAGAAACATATCACGAAAGCCAAATCAAAGAAAAAGCATCACGATTTTGCGACGGAAAGCAGCGAGACACCCGAAAGAGAAAAGCGTCGTGATTTCGTGACAGAAAGCAACAAGATGGTACAAAATGAAAAAGTGTCACGATTTCGTGACATGTCGCGTTTGCGATCGAGTGCAACAAAACACACGAAGGAGAAAAACGTCGCGATTTCGTGACAAGTTGCATCCATGCGGTCCAAAGCATAAAAATGTCGCGATTTCGTGACATGTCTCATTTTCGCGATGCATGAAGGCGGACAAGGTTGTTGATAGGAAAATGTCGCGATATCGCGACATGTCTCATTTTCGCGATGAAAGTAGAGGAGCAAAGTTGCATGCATAAAAACGTCGCGATATCGCGACATGCTATTTTTGGTCATGATTTACACGGGGCCATTACAGAACATGCAAAAAAGCGCGGAACACGTGGCATAAAGGTGTAAGGGCTTACGATTCACAGAGAATATCAAACGTTTAGATGTCGAACATAAAGTCAAAGGCAACGAAGAGGCAGGGAAGGTGAAGCGAAGCAATCTGGGAGATGAAGCGAAGCGTCACAGAGCGAAGCAGAGAAGCACTGGAAAGTATAAAAGTAGAAGCACAGATTGGTACAAGGGTCGAAAAACCACTACGGGCAGAGTTGTAGAGCCAAAGGCAATAAGCCATTCTGGGCCTGCTTTTGTGGTGTTTTTCTTCCACTTTGTCTAGATATTTCCTTTACATTGGACTGGGTAGGAAATTGTTGTAAGCAGAGTTGCAATGTTGAAGGCTAGAGGGCCATTCTGGGCCTGCTTTGAGGCTATTTTCTTCCATAGACTGGGTTTGGGAAACCAGAGATTCTATTGTTGTATAATGACCAATTTTTAATACAAAAAATTCAGAGAGTTGCACCTCATTGGCAAGAAAGAAGGAGTTATTTTTTGCATGCAAGATTGAATGTTTATCTTTCCCCTTTTCGGATTTCTAGGCTTATAGGTGAAGTTTAATGCAAGTTCTCTTGGTTGCTTCATGCGAATGTCTAAATCTGAAAATTACAGTTTAAACCCCGAAACCAGACACCTAACTTACCTGGATTGTGCGAGTTTGCAGGTTCAATAGGTTAGGTTGTATGCAGAAAACCTCATTAGCTTCGGTTTTGTCAAAATAGGATAGCATCATACTGAATGCACTTTTTATTTTTCTTTCACATTTTATTTTCATTTTTTTTTCTGCACTTTATTTTATTTACAGGCATTAAAATAAAAAAATAAAAAAAAACTAAAAATTCCAAAATCAGAAAATAGAAAATTTCCATTTCAAGGCCAGAATTTCATTTTTCAGTTTTGTTTTTCATTCATGAGCAGATGATGAAATTCCCTTCATAAAATTCCAATTTCATTGAAGGGGTTATGTTTTATGACATTTCATCAATTTCCATTTTGAAGTTACAACATGGTCATATAGGGATCAAATCACATTTGCTTTATTCGGGTTCAAAGAACAATCATTAAAGTTTCACAAGTAAAATAAACCAACATTGCCCCTTGTTTTCAGTTACTTGCAACCACTAAGGTGTTCCAAGCATTTTTATTGAATATCTTTATTTGAGATTATTAATACACAGATGTAAAATGCTAACATAGCGGAACCTTGGAGAAATTGTTTATTAAATTTCTTTGCAAGAGAGGATTTAGAACCCAAATCCTATCGGAGAGTGTGTTTTCACAATCGGGTGAAAATACCACTCAACAGATTGGCGCTAGAAGGAGGGCTGGATGGGTTTATTTTAGTGAGATTTAAAATTTTTGTATATTTCATGCCCTATTGATTGTTATCTTTAGTCTTCTAACACCACTCAACAGATTGGCGCTAGAAGGAGGGCATGAAAAGGTTTATTTTATCATGATTTTAGATGCTACGGGTTTATAATTGTTTAAGAGCTTTACATTGCTAAATATTTCAAGTCCATTTGATTAGCATCTTCGGCCTCCTCTAACACCACTCAACAGATTGGCGCTAGAAGGAGGGCCTGAACTGGTTTATTTCACTGTGATTTAAGTGCTACAGGGATTTAAATTTTGAATATTTCATGCCCTGTTAATTGTTATCTTTACTCCTCTAACACTCGACAGATTGTTAAAAGGAGGGCCTGAATTGGTTTACTTTATTCTATTTTAAGCAATTCAGGTATGTCTGTATACGCTTTTGATTGTTCATATAGAAACAATGTGATTTGATTTAATTTTGAAAATTTTGGTTTTGACTAACAAAGTGTTGTTTCATGCAATTACTTTTCATTTGATTTTAATGAATACATCTCTTAGTTGATGCTAACTTGATTTTTTATACATTGCAGGTTGAATATTCAACAGATTTGGTTCTAAAGTTACATTTTGAGTTCACTAATGGCAACACTTGAGGAGCAAATGGTATCCCTAAGAGCTGAAATAGCATCTCTAAGAGAAAGAATGGTATCTACAATGGAGGATCATTATAAGGGTTTGTCTATACATGTGATACCCTATCAAATTCCTAAAATGTTATTGGATTTTTTACGGTGTTTTAATCAAGAGGTGCCACTAGGATACTTGCAAAGACTGCATGTCTACAAGAATACATTATGTCAATTCCAGATTTTCTATGAGGAGGTGGCTTGTAAGTTATTTGCATACATTTTGGATGATAAACCATTCTTTTGGTACAGCCAACTACCCATGGAGGTTAGGACTTCTTGGATACAACTAGAAGCAACCTATCTTTATCATTTTGGTAATCAGGTTGACTTAGAAATCCTGAAAAATCAGTTTACCTCCATATGTAAGGAGCCTAATGAATCCTTGAGTCAATTCAATGGAAGATTTCGTGAGTTGCACTCCCAAATGTGGGAAAATTTTAACACATTAGAAGAGGAAGCCATGGAAGTATACCTGGGAGCCATACACCCCACACTTGCTTCACTCATTGAGGAAAAACTGGGTGGTTTGTCTCTAGAGAAAATCCATGAGATCTTAGAAGAGATAGAACGACAAGGTCTTGAAGAAGAAAAGGCACAACATGTTCACATGAGAGATTGTCCTTCTAAAGATATTGATGCCAACCTACACCAACCATCAAATATAGCACCCTCCACTCCAATGATATCTAAGGTAAATGATCAAGGGGATGAATTTGAATATCCAAATTTTACAACCACCTTAGATGTAGTCCACGAGGAGGTGCAAATTGCTAAGCCAACATCCGCTAGTGAGGATTATGCAGAAATGATCTCATTCATAGAGATACACGATTATCCGGATGAAGGGGTTCTAAATTCAACAATGTTTGATATATGTGATAGGACGGAACCCACCATAGAATTGAATGAAGTGGTTGAAAGTGAAATGGAAAGAAAATCAATAAATGAATTTGAAGATATGATAGAATTTCACCACTTGTTCTTGGAAGATACTATTGATGAGATGTGTAAAATTAATGATCAAGAAATTCTTCACCCTCCAAATTATGATAAAATTGAATCATGGGTTACTAATTTGGACGATGATAGCCTTACAAATTTGAATTCAAGAAATGACCCACTTTTGGAAATAATTGAACCATCTAAGGAAGGTGAAGATGAATTTGATGAGAAACACATTGATGAATTGGAAGATGTTGAAGAAGTAGTTGAACGTCACCACTTGATTTTGAAAGATGATTATTATGATGCTTGGAAGAAGTGGGAAGACTTCACTCACTCCAAAACTGCTAATGAAACTTGTGTGCCAATTGATATACAGGACAACATAATTGCCTACTCAAAGGAAGATATTACAACTCCTGTACAATTTGAGGATGTTTTGGAAGAGGGTTTCAAATCTCATCAAATTTTGGAAGATTATAATGATTCTATTGCCAAGGACAAAGAAGAAAAAGAATTTATGAATGAATCAAAAGATCATGCCACAAACATCATGGAATTTCATTCCATGGATTTGGATGACAATTTTCACAATGGTTGGGGGAGATATGATGATGCATTCTTTTCTCACATCCCTATAGATGAAACTCATATTTCACTTGATATGCAAGATGTTGAAACTTCTACATCATACGAAGATCCAATTCACAAGAGAAAAGGGACAAAAAACGACCAAGGAAAAAAAAAACAAAGAAGGGGGGGGGGGAAGGGGGGGGGGGGGGGGGATTCACATGAAGAGATACCATGGATAGTGAACAAAGAATTGGAACCAAATGACAAAGAGATTGATCAATTGGAAGCAACTCAAATGAAGGATCATCAAGATGAGTCATGGGACATACACTTTGACCAAGAACATTTGAGGGTTGAAAATTTGCATGACCATGTTTTGAATTTGATTGATGTTTATGATGAAATGTCATTAAAGGTGAATGAAAAACAAGGTATGATTTCTAATCACACCTTTGATAACATTGTTTTAATGAATGAAAAAGAAGTTGATGCACTTGAATTGTTAAATCAAATTCATCAACAATTACTAATTGAATCTAGGATAAAAACTTTTAATGATCCTAATTTAGTAAATATCCTAGATGCTTGTAAATTGTTGCACAAATTTGATTGGCCTACAAATTTGGAAAATGATTTGGCTTTGAAATTTGTAGAAATAGGCTCCTACTTACAAAATTGCATATTTGAAAAAGATAGCCTAATTCTAAATCAAGGATGGAATTATGAAATTTACATTTTAAAGAATAGACATGATAAAATTGAAAATCAATCATTGTCTAATCAATTTGAAAATTTGAATCTCACCTATGAGAATACTAATGGAACTAAATTTAATTGGTGGGGTGAGAGAGGAAAGTTGAAGTGGGTTGCATTGTTTGGTCTAGTCTTGTTTTTGTTGGATTCCCACAACATTTGGCATGCATATCATGTTATATTTTTGTTGAAATGTTCTAATCATGTTTGGGATCCAGGAAAGTGATAGTCCAAGCTTTGCATCATCTTGTATTATATTGTACATTTGTATATAGATTTTGGTTTTTGGTTTTGGGTTTGTGTTTTCAAGTTTCATTTTGGGATTGCTATTTGGATTTGGATTTAAGTTGTGTGTTGGTCCTTTGGACATTTTTGGTTTGTTTATGAAAAAAAAAAAAAATTGTTTTTTGAGATGTCAACTTATGCCTAAAATCAGGAGAATATGAAACATTGGAATTGTGTTGTAGAAAGCTCCACAAGTAACACAAACATTTAAATAATATCGTTTGAATCTTGTGATGCATGAAGTTGTCAGTTTTGCACATTATGGTAAAGTAGATGATATATTCCATCCCAAAAGAAGCAGTGCATTCATATCTCATGTCACATTCCACATTGCATATACATGTCATCTCAAGTTACATTTTCATTTCATGTGCAATCATTGAGAAGGTGTCGAATCCTCTTAGGGTTATTCTATAACATAAAACATAAAAAAATCCTAAGGTTGGGAACTGATGCCCGAACTATCTTGAACCAAGCACGTTCTATGCACATTAAAGAAGAATCTTGAGCAAAATGGTCAAAACCATACTTGGATGAAAAGGTGAGGTGAAAAGAATATTTCATGTCTGTCCTATCATGCAACATAATCCTTGAAAAAGTGGTTTTTACCACTCCCATAAAAGCTTAAAGCCTAAAACCAGAGTAGTAAGGATAGGGTTAAATCCTCATCGAACTTAGGTTGAGGATCCAACTCCCCAAAGCTCCGATTTGACCTACATGGAGTAGTAAGGATAGGACATAATTCTCATCTCGCTTAGGTTGAGAATCCGATTCCCCAAAGCTTCCATTTTTCCCACTTCATCATAAAGCTTGGATTGGAAGGATAGTACTACATGTCCTCTGCAAAGGATGGGTAGTCATCCCAAAGGTCCAAGTAATAAAATTAACTAATATTTCCCATTTTGTCTTAATATTGGATTGGAAGGATCGTACTACATGTCCCTAGCAAGGATGGGTAGTCATCCCCAAGGTCCAAGAAGTAAAAAATTAATATTTCCCATTTCATCTCAATATTGGATTGGAAGGATCGTACTACATGTCCCTAGCAAGGATGGGTAGTCATCCCAAAGGTCCAAGAAAAAAAAAGAGAAAAGAATGAATGAAGCCAAGTCATGGATTATGGGGTTAAGTATGCTCATGCGTGGCAACATGTCTTGTCTAAAAGCAAGACCACCCGATTGCTCATATGGATAGACTAGCTCTGACCATTTCATCCATAACAGGTTAAATCATTTTGTTCAAGATGAGGTAATGAACTCCAAATCAGAATAGTAAGGATAGGGTTAAATTCCCATCTCGCTTAGGTTGGGAATCCTATTCCCCAAAGTTCTGATTTCACTTACACTTGCACATGGGTTCAAGATGGTAGTGACACATAACCAACTTTGGGATCTAATAAATTAATTTAGTATACATATATTTGGTCCTAAGAGGGTTTGATAGTTTTGATATGTTTGTTCATGATATTAGAAGGTTTGAGCCTTTGCAATGCAGGTTGTTATATCTCTAGCATCTTCATCATGCATCAAATCCTGCACAAATCATTCATAGCCTTGCATACAAATCATAAGTGAAACTGACAATGGAATGTTGATCAAGTTCAAGCGATAGGGAATGAAAACACATTGCACACACCGAGCTGATACTTAATGATTCTGATGTTTCATGTATTTTTGATCTATCGGTATTAGTTTATCCTTTATGTGCTGACGCTTGTATCTAAGCTTCTATATTTCAGGTTGGGTTCTCACCAAAATGCTCAGGAGCATTTGACAGTAGAGTCGCCATTTGTTGTGGCTGATCCACAACACACCCCAAAATTGGGGACCCACCTTTTTTGCATGCTTTCAAAGAAGACCGCAGTGGCCCAGATGCTAAAAAATCAAAGGAAAAGCAAAATATAACAAAAAAGAAAAGTGTCACGATATCGCGACATGTTGCTCCGTCGTGGCCAAAAATGAAAAGTTGTCGCGATATCGCGACATGTTGCTCCGTCGCGACCGAAAATGAAAAGTTGTCACGATATCGCGACATGTTGCTCCGTCACGATCGAAATGAAAAGTTGTCACGATATCGCGACATGTTGCTCCGTCGGCTAGAAATGGAAAGTTGTCACGATTTCGTGACATGTCACGTTTTGGCTAAGAGCAGAATGCATCATGAAGAGAAAATGTCGCGATATCACGACGTGTTGTGAAATCGCGGGTCATAGAAGAGAGAGAAAGACAGAATGGAAAATTGTCGCGAAATCGTGACATGTCACAAAATCATGGTCAAACCAGTCAAACAGGGCAAGGCACTAAAGTTGTCGCGATATCGCGACATGTCGCGTTTTCGCGACCTGAAGCAGCAAGACATGCCAAATGAAAAGATGTCACGATTTCACGACAGAAAGCAGCCAAGTGGTACAAAGATGAAAAGCGTCACGATTTCGCGACAGAAGCGACAAGGGTACGAAGATGAAAAGCGTCACGATTTCACGACAAAGCAAAGGGTACAAAGAAAAGCGTCATGATTTCTGACAAAGAGAAGAGAAAGAAAAGCGTCACGATTTCATACAAAGAGAAAAGAAAAAGCATCACGATTTTGCGACAAAGCAAGCAAGATGGTACAGAATGAAAAAGTGTCATGATTTCGTGACATGTCGCATTTTGCGGCAAGTGCAACAAAACACGAGAAGGAGAAAAACGTCATGATTTCGTGACAAGTTGCATCCATGCGGCCCGATAGCATAAAAATGTCACGATTTCGTGACATGTCTCATTTTTGCGATGCATGATGGCAAACAAGGCTGTTGATAGGAAAATGTCACGATATCGCGACATGTCTCATTTTCGCGATGAAGGTAGAGGAGCAAAGCTGCATGCATAAAAACGTCGCGATATCGCGACATGCTATTTTTGGTCACGATTTACAGGGGGCAGTTACGAAACATGCGAAAAAGCGCGGAACACGTGGCATAAAGGTGTAAGGGCTACAGAGGCGTTACAGTTCATAGAGAAGATCAAACGTTTCGACGTCGAACATAAAGTCAAAGACAACGAAGAGGCAGGGAAGGTGAAGCGATGCAGTCTGGGAAATGAAACGAAGCGTCATGGAGCGAAGCAGAGAACCGCACCGA
Organism: Wollemia nobilis; assembly: GCA_028583015.1. Classification (NCBI taxonomy): domain Eukaryota; kingdom Viridiplantae; phylum Streptophyta; class Pinopsida; order Araucariales; family Araucariaceae; genus Wollemia; species Wollemia nobilis. The sequence continues at coordinate 566,307 of JAQPPZ010002105.1, forward strand.
AAAGTATAAAAGTAGAGGCACAGATTGGTACGAGGGTCGAAAAACCACTACGGGCAGAGTTGTAGAGCCAAAGGCAATAAGCCATTCTGGGCCTGCTTTTGTGGTGTTTTTCTTCCACTTTGTCTGGGTATTTCCTTTACATTGGACTGGGTAGGAAATTGTTGTAAGCAGAGTTGCAATGTTGAAGGCTAGAGGGCCATTCTGGGCCTGCTTTGAGGCTATTTTCTTCCATAGACTGGGTTTGGGAAACCAGAGATTCTGTTGTTGTATAATGACCAATTTTTAATACAAAAAATTCGAGAGAGTTGCACCTCATTGGCAAGAAAGAAGGAGTTATTTTTTGCATGCGAGATTGAATGTTTATCTTTCCCCTTTTCGGATTTCTAGGCTTATAGGTGAAGTTTAATGCAAGTTCTCTTGGTTGCTTCATGCGAATGTCTAAATCTGAAAATTACAGTTTAAACCCCGAAACCAGCACCTAACTTACCCGGATTGTGCGAGTTTGCGGGTTCAATAGGTTAGGTTGTATGCAGAAAACCTCATTAGCTTCGGTTTTGTCAAAATAGGATAGCATCATACTGAATGCACTTTTTATTTTTCTTTCACATTTTATTTTCATTTTTTTTCTGCACTTTATTTTATTTACAGGCATTAAAATAAAAAAATAAAAAAACTAAAAATTCCAAAATCTGAAAATAGAAAATTTCCATTTCAAGGCCAGAATTTCATTTTTCAGTTTTGTTTTTCATTCATGAGCCGATGATGACATTCCCTTCATAAAATTCCAATTTCATTGAAGGGGTTATGTTTTATGACATTTCATCAAATTTCCATTTTGACGTTATAGCATGGTCACATAAGAACCAAATCACATTTGCTTTATTCGGGTTCAATGAACAATCATTAAAGTTTCATAGTAAAATAAACCAACATTGCCCCTTGTTTTCAGTTACTTGCAACCACTAAGGTGTTCCAAGCATTTTAATTGAATATCTTTATTTGAGATTATTAATACACAGATGTAAAATGCTAACATAGCGGAACCTTGGAGAAATTGTTTATTAAATTTCTTTGCAAGAGAGGATTTAGAACCCAAATCCTATCGGAGAGTGTGTTTTCACAATCGGGTGAAAATACCACTCAACACAACCCAATTGTTACGAAACTTCGAATGCATGGAGACAAACCAAGGGAAAAACACTTGCAAGGCAATCAAAATAAATATCCTCACAAGGGAAACATTCTCTTAACAGATGAAAATCGATAAAATTTTAGAGCAGTATTAAATAACAAGTTACAGGAAAGGGAAGAACTACATCACAGTAGTAGAGATTACAGTAAGAGTGAATGGTTAATGCACGTTATTCAAGAAGCTCTAAAAAAATGCAAGAGAGCTAAACCTAAAAAGAAAGAAAGAAATAGCTTCCCAACCAACCCATGGTTCGATGAAGATTGCAAAAAAATGCAAAGATTACTAAAGGAACCAATGGGTAAAACAAGAGCAAACAAAAAAGCATATGAGAAACTGGTAAGGGCAAAAAAAGAAGAATACACTAGAACAAGGAGGAAAGAATTGATTTACTTAGGGAAGCATGAACCAAAGAAATTTTGGAAGAAACTAAGCGTGAAAAAGATGCAAACTAAAAATAACATAACAGTTAATCAGTGGTTGGAGTATTCAAAACAACTGTATCAGTGTAGTAACCAGCAGGAGACACCCCCTATTATCATTGTCAAGAAATAACTTTTCACAATTGAAAACATTATTCAAGGGATAAAAAAGTTAGCAATTGGTAAAGCCCGTGACATAGACAATCTTCAAGCAGAGCATATAAAATGGGGGGTAGATATCTTGGCACCGCAAATCAAAGAAATTTTCAATGAGGTCATACAAAATGGCTTCCCTATCGAGTGGACAACTAGCTTGACCATTCCTTTGTTTAAAAGTGGAGATGTAAATAATCCCTCAAACTATTGAACTATCATGATCAACCCTCTCTTTGCAAAGTTGTTTGGGAGTATGATAGAGCGTAGGATCAGCATATGGGCGGAAGAAAAGGGAAAGAGAGCAAAGGGGCAAGCGAGTTTTAGGCCCAAGGACTCAACTATTGATCACCGTATCACGCTTAGACACATAGTGGAAAAAATATGGGACAAAAAAAGGAGGCTTTTTGTTGTTTTGTAGACTTCAAAAAGGCATTTGACATAGTGCCAAGGAAAAAATTATGGAGCAGAATGGAAGAGCTAGAGGTTCCAATTCACTATAGGGTAGCAGTTCACAGACTATATGAGCATGTAAAGGCTAGAATCAGAACACAAGAAGGGTTATCTGAATGTTTTGGTAGTGACATAGATGTCAAACAAGGTTGCCCTCTATCTTCGACCTTATTTGGGCTATACATTGACAAGTTAGAAGAATAGATAAACAAATTTGGGGGAGAGGGTGTGTATTTAGCCAAATATGTGGTAAAACTCCTCATGTATGCAGATGATGTAGTTCTTGTGGTCAAAATAGCCAAAGATCTAGAAGATCACCTTCAAGCTCTAGAACTCTTTTGTAAAGAAGTTGGGATGCAGGTGAACACGAGCAAAACAAAAATTATAATTTTTTTAGCAAAAAAGAAGAAGCAACAACTCAAATTTCAGTTTGCAGGAGAACCGCTTGATATAGTAGTAGAATACAAATACCTGGGCATAGACTTTCATGACAAACTTAATTGGAATACATGTAGGATGAAAATAACTCAAAGTGGTTGGAGAGCACTATATGCACTTCAAAACAGGTGTAGGAATGCTGAGTTGTGGGACTGGAAGACCACCAAGGTCTTATTTGGCCTACTTTATACACTGGTTCTGTTGTATGGTTGTGAGGTGTGGGCTAGTGGCACAACAAATGCAAAATGGAGGCAAATAGAAAGGATTCAAAAATATCTAATCACAAACTTTCTCAAAATTAAGGCCACAATCCTTTATGAAATTATTCTAGCTGAAACTGGAATGTTCCCTTTAGAAGCAATTGCTATGACCAAGCTGTTATGTTACTTGAAAAAAACAGAAAACATGACAGATGATAGATGGCCTAGGGCAGCTAGGGACGAAGAGTTGCATAGGTGAAAGAATACATGGATGAAACAAAATTAGAAATGGATGAAACGTTTGGAAATCAACATAAATGAATGCCCAAATGTCAACAAAGACATAAAAATTTATGTAAATGAAAAGTTCAAAAGTGGAATGTGGAAAAATGCAAGCAAGAAAAGACAATATTATATTGCAAATTTTAACCCAACGTACGACCACAAGGAAAAAGTGTATATAGGTGTTGAAATCAAGTGGAAGGAAAAAATACTCATTGCTCAGATAAGGACTAGCTCTCATAGGCTTAGATGTGAAACGAGGAGATGGACAATGCCCAAAGAACAATGGGAAGAAAGGATATGTACTTTATGCAGCACAAGGGCAGTAGAGACAGAGGAACACTTCATCTATAAATATCCGAGTTTTTCAGATATCCGTGACAAATACAAAGAAACACTTGGGAATGAGTTTATGGCAAATTTATTTGAAGACAGTAAAATAAAAAAAGTTGGGGAATTGTCAACAGAAGAAAGAACAACCTTCTCAAAGATATTAAAGATCATATGATATGATTTGAGTAATTGTACTTCCATATTTGAGATCCCATAAACCATATTTGGGTCTCGCCGACGTAATTAAAATCTTTCATTTCATTTCACAACCACACACAACAACTTAAACTTTAAATCTTCTAAAAAAAATCAAACCCGAAATAATTACGTTGTCTCCTTATTAAATCCCAATATAAATAGAAGTAACACCTTAAACGTCTTTAATTACTTAAAATACAAAGTCATTGAAAAAAAAAAGGAAAAACTTAAAATGCAAAGTCATTCACAAAAACAGGAATAAAACGAGAAGAAAAACTTGCCGTGGGTGATTGCTCACCATCTCCATCACTTATCCTATACCTTTATACTTTTTCTTAACCCTTCCTAAGTTTGTATGACCACTTTCAATGTGCATCTTCCCTTAACATATCATAAACATCAGAGAACAATAAAAAAAGGAAATATCGTATTCCAAACCTCATTTTCAAAATAAGATTGATCAACCATTTCCAAATATTCCTTCAACTTTATTCTCAAGGATTACACTAAATTTCTGCCTATTGATTATTCCTTCAACCTTTATGGTACCTAATATAAATCACTCACAACCACCCCCATTTTTTAAATAATTTTCACCCAAAGACTATTAAAATATTAAACATAAACGTACCTAATATAAATCACTCACAACCACCCTCATTTTTTAAATTTTCATCCAAAGACTATTAAAATATTAGACATAACGATTATACAACAATTTTATTTATAATTTAAATTATAATAAAAAGAAAAAACAATTTGTTAATCAACCTTTTGAAACTTTTAAATTCTATATTATTATTAAAAATAATTTAAAATATTAAAAATTATAATTATACAACCATTTAGTTGGAGAGACTGGATTGGTAAGATATTAGGCACTTATCAAGAGGAGACTTAGATTCAAACCTTGGGACACATTCAATCTGGGCAAAGGTAGTAGTGTAACCTGAGTCCATTGAGTGTGCGTCAGCTAGATGACAAAGGTACCAACCCCAAGCTACCGAGAATTTCTCTCACTTTAGGTCATGTTTATCAAGTAGAGACAGGGGTTATAGTGGTAGCACCATGATTTGATGCTACGATCAGGGGCAATGCGACTTCACGTTGTGACTAGTTTTTAAAAAGGAAAAGTAGTTATCAATTCCTCTATGTATCAAAAAAAAAAAAAAATTATACAACCACCTTATATATATCTTTAAATTATTTTTAAATAATAAAAATAAAAAACTATTCAATTATTCAAATGTTCAATTATTTATATCGATGTTTCTTTTGTGATTCTATCCCACATTGTATTAGTATTGGGAAGAATGCTCCCACACTATATATGGGAGAAAATATGTTTTCCCTTTAAATAGCATTAGTTGTACAACATAATCTCCACCATTGTAATGACTCCAATATAGCTATGTTAGTTATCTTTATTTTTGTTAGCTCGGGCCTTAGGTTTAAATAATTGAGCTTTGAACATTAGGGTTAGGGTTAATGTTGATTTAATCTATAAATAAGAAGAGTTATGTTGTAGTTGAAATCATCTTTCATATTGAAATCTTAGTAGCCTTTGTTGTGTGTATGAGATTTTGCCCTCTCCAAGTGGCTATGAGACTTTACCCTCTCTAAGTGGCAAGGACTTGTATTGGTTTGAAACTATAATTTGATTATTTGTATATTTGATTTTTAGCACTAAAACTAAATTATTTGTTATTGGATTGCTACTACCATTACTATATTTGTTGAAGTTGTTTAATTACAAGTGGTACTAAAGTATCAATCTTGGATCCTATGGTAGTATGAATTTGTAGAAGAGTGGCACATAAACCATTCTAGAACCTCTGTTGAACAGTATTGCTTACTATTTTTAGATATTTTTTAATCAATTTTTTTGGCACATCTTCCAACACAATTTTCTTCTACAATATTATGATTTTTTTGTTGTTACTTTTTCCAAATCCAATTAAAAGAAGCATCAAGTGTTGTCGAACCCATGTAGGAGACCTATCCCACTGTAATTGTCTCTTTAAATCAATCAAAACAAGGGATATTTCCACTAATGCTTTTTAGAAATCAAGTGTACGGGGATCCTTTCAAGAGACCTAACACTTCGCAATTGTCTCTTCAAGATGATCAAAGGTATATTTCTCACAACACTTTTTAGTGGTGCTCAAAGGATTTTTTTAGGTTTTGCATTTGCCCATAGTACATGAATGAAGTTGTTACTCTTGCTAGATGGTTGCAAATCAACTATCGATTACAATGCACTAGTCATTTAGAGGATGTGTATTTGAGCAGAAAGAAACACCAAACCAAAAATCCTAATAAGCACCACAACATTTCTCAAAATATTAGTAGTTATGACCAACATATTCTTTCTTCCTTAAATGCCATGGCTTTGCCTCCTTCCAACACCTCTCCTCCTAATAACCCTCCCCTATCACTCCTCCTGCTATCCCTTCAATTGGTAATCCTATTCTCAATACTATTGATTATGGTTTACATTTTTGAGGATCAAGAAAAGGTGGTTAATTCCATTGCAAAGGCCTTCGCTTACATCCAAAGCCTCCTAAAATATTATGTACTATCCAACACCTTGTCCACTAGTCTCAACAATTCACCATGCAATAGCCCTCGAGCATTCACTAGGAACCAAATATAAGGGACAAGCATTCTTTAACATGATCTATTTGGTTGCAGTCCTCTAGTTTCCTATGGAAACCACTCATCTCCCTATGTTATTAGAGGTACTCTTTCAGGTATGGGTGGTTACACATCGAGACTTGCTTGTGATCTTAATTCCTCTATAAGAGGTGCTTCTAATTTTCTTTTCTATGCATTATAACATCCCTATTCAGTAAGTAAGGAGGCCAAGATATTCCTTGACTCTGTTTTAAAATTACATGGTATGACCAAGTCCCTTGTTAGTGATTGTAACCCTATTTTCACTAGTAATTTTTGAAAGGAATTGTTTTTCTTAGTGGTACTAAGTTGAGTATATTCTTTTATTATCACCCTCATTCAAATGGTCATATAGATATTGCAAAAAAAAATTGGGTACTTACCTTCATTGTTTTGCTCAAGATAAGCAGTATTACTAGGTTCATTAGCTCTCATTAGCTGAATGGTTGTATAATACATCTTATCATTTTCACTCAAGATGTCCTCATTTGAGGTATTGTAGTGTTAGAAACCTCCACTAGTGGTAAACTATGTTCTAATATCATCCAAGGTCCTAGGTAGATGATTTTGTTGTAGCAACAATAACTTGTGCTTCAACTTCTTAAATATAATTTGGTCCACATCCAAACTTGCATGAAGCAATAACATGATTCACACCATTCTCAATGACAAATTATCATGGGGGATATGGTCCTTTTGTGCTTACAATCCTATAAGCAATTATCCTCAAAGACCAAGTCTAGTCAGAAGTCGACTCGATTTTATGGGCCTAGGTTTGGAGCTTCCATCATCTTCCCGCATCCATCCTATCTTCCATGTGTCTTATCTCAAACAAGCTATTGACCAAAAGGTATAATCCTAGACAAAGCTTCCAATACTCATTGAAGAAGGTTGAATCACGCTCCAACCGAAAGTAGTATTATAGTCAAAATTTTATCTTCTATGGTCTCATCACATTCAATAATTCCTCATCAAGTGGTATGATATTCAAGTAAAATATGCTACATGAAAACTTAAGATCATTTTTAAGTCTATTCCAACTTTGAGAACAAATATTTTTGAGGGGGCAGACCATGTAATGGCTCTAATATAGCCACATGAGCTATTGTCATTTTTAGTAGTTTGGGCCCTAGGTTTAGATAGCTAGCCCTTGAGCATTAAGTTAGGGTTAGTGTTGATTTAGACTATAAATAAGAAATGTTATATTATAGTTGGACTAATATTTCATATTTGAATATTAGTAACCTTCGTTGCACGCATAATTTTTTGCCCTTTCCAAGTGGCTATGAGACTTTACCCTCTCTAAGAGGTAAGGACTTGTATTGATTTGAATATGGAAATATTTGTATAATTAATTTTTTGGCATTAGATTTGAATTATTTGTTATTGGCGGATATTGTTAGTTGCACATTATTGGATTGCTACTGCCATTATTGTATTTCTTAAAGTTCTTTCATTATAACCATTAACTGACGTACTCTTACATCATATTTACAATTGTAAGGGTTGTTCTATAGCATTCTGGCCATTGATTTTCATCATTGAATAACTACTATTCATTGTATAGTAGAGTTTGATGCTTCTACATTTAATTTTTATTATAGTAAGTAGGACACCTCCATGGCAGTGGCTTGCATGTTTATCCCTTCCAAGCAGCCCTTCCATGGACCAACACATCTTCCACAACCTCTTGGATGCTATGCATGCCATTGTCAAATGACTCATTGCTCAACAAAAACCCTTGCACAATCTACCAATTTTCCTTGCTCAATAGGATCTTGGTTGTCTCTTTTGTAGACAATAAGTCTGGTATGTAAATACAAGTGTGCACCCTCACAATAGACTCTACATGCCTTCCACTCTCTCACTTAACATGTGAAAATCAAGAAACTCACTTAGCCGCCATATTTGAATATTCAAACACAGTATCAAATGTCATTTGCATGCACTAGTTACCAAGAAGATCATGATATTCATGGAAGAAGATAATAGATGATGATTCTATTTTAGATGGTGTTTGCTCACCCTACTATTTCCTCCTTTAGACATCAAATAACATTATCTAGATGACATTTCTGGATGATCCTTTCATAAGACAACCCTTTCACCACATCATGGGATTTTAGACAATGCATATTAGGCAATGCTAAACAACCTAGCATGATCTCATAAATGGAATTTATATTATCTATATGAGTTTTTCATTTGATGGTGCACACTATAGATAACTTTCAACTGTTCAAGATGACCTACTTCAACTTCATAGATGGTGCATGTAAAGACATAAAGTAGATGGATGGCTAATCTTCCACATTACTTGAGAACTCAATCAATATTAAATGTGACTATTGCATTAGATATAAATCTTATTCTTCTAGATGGTTTGCATGCAAAATCATAAACAAACAATGCATTCTTTCCATATTTATGACAATTTAATGCATGTTCAAGATGACAAGTTTAGATAGACGACCTCAAACATATTTATCTTTTATACAACCTATTGACGACTAAAAATGTACACTCACACTTGCACCCGTATATAGCGTCAACATGGAATTTTTCCTCTCATGTGGGATTTCTTGAGAGGAAAAGACCTCTAGAGAGAGCTAACTCTCAAAAACTACAAAGGGAAAAGGAAAGAAGGAAAACTAAAATAACAAGACAAACAAGAAAGACAAGGGAAAATAGGTGATACACCCAGAGAAAATGATTGATTGATCCACCTAATACTTCATAAGGGACACAATACAACAGATATCGAACATAAAACAGATTGTGAAACAACTGTAAGAGGTAAGATTTGTATGAACCAAGGGCCAATGCCACATGTAATTAAACCAAACTAAAGATACACAAAATATAGTTGAAACAATATTTTTATTAATTTTGCAGTGTTACAAAGGCCAGGAAGTGATAGAATGAATTAACCACCAGAAAGACTTGAAAAATCTCTTTTATAGATAAGAGTTTTTTTTTGGTCTTCTATTTTCCACCCAAATTAATTGTTTCTACAAGACCCTACAAATTTTACCTACCTATTTTCTAGATTTACAAAGCTTTAAATATTTTCTTGCCTAATTTCCATATTTGTAAGACTGCTACATAATTTCTCACCCACTTTCAATATTTGTAGGACTTTTAAATATTTTCCCACCTACTTTCTAGATTTGTAGGACTTTTAAATATTTTCTCACCTACTTTCCAAATTTGTAGGACTGCTACATAATTTCTCACCCACTTTCCATATTTGCAAAAATTTTAAATATTTTCTTGCCTACTTTCTATATTTGTAGGACTACTACATAATTTCTCACCCACTTTTCAGATTTTTAGAACTTTGGATAATTCATAAAAGGAGGAGATTTAAACATTTTTTTAATAAAAAAATGTGTGGCTCTTTTACTAAAAAGAAAATCTGTCATGGGAAGATTGTAAGTAGACATCTGCTTGATTGTATGCGTTGTTGTGGTGGGTGTATCTCTAGGTGTTAGTGCCCTTTTGGGTGTAGGTACCCTTCTAGGTATAGATATCCTTTTGAATGTAGGTGCCCTTCTAGGTGTAGGCACCACTCTGCTTGCTTAGGTATTTAGCATAAGCTAATCCATCACATACCAGAGATCTTCAACTCGTGCAACCGTTAATGAATTTGAGGAGGCTCAAATTTATTAACATTTTGGTGATTCTTGGGGGATACATGCCTGCAATGTGAAGAGAACCCAGAAGACCATGTATCCTTAACATCCATTGGACACAGAGTCTTCAACATCTCTAGATTTTCAAAAGAACCAGAATTCCACACTTGCTTTGTAAGATAAAACTGTTGTAAATAACCTCTACAACAAAATAGTAACTACACAAAACAACCAAAACAAAACAAAACAAAACCAAATAAAACATTATTCACAAGAAGCAAGAGGTGTGTCGAAACACTTAGGGAACACAACAAAAAAGGAAACTAAAACTATGACAACCTAAGGCTAAAGAATTCAAGGGTAAGCTTTGAGATAAATCCCATTTACTGGGATCTATAGTGTTTCTCCATTGAGCCTTGAGAGTTGAAAAGCATCATTGCTTCTACAACCTGTAACAGCGTATGGCCCACTCTAAATAGAGTCAAATTTTACATGCTTGTCTGGCATTGCTCTATCTTCATCCTATTTTAGGACATCTCCTTCTGTAAAGCTTTGTGAGGTAGCTTTCTTATCAAAGTACTTCTTCATTATCAATTGATTCTCTTGAAGCTTTTTTCTAGCTTGATCTCTAGTCTCTTCCAATTGCATCAGCTCTGCAATTTTGTGTTGGGAAATCAAAATAACTTCTTGTTTATTTTATGAAATGGACCTTGCTTAAATAGCAAGTGCATACAATATGATCCATTGGATCATAACTAACTGAGTTGATCTCAGCCACTCAAACTTATCCTAGTAAAAACTTAGGATATGATATATTCTAACACCCCCCTTAAGTGGTACTAGGATATATCTAACACCCCCCTTAAGTGGTACTAGGATATCTCTAACACCCCCCTTAAGTGGTACTAGGATATCTCTAACACCCCCCCTTAAGTGGTACTAGGAGGTAGTGAAAAACAACAAAACCAAACAAGTGGCATATCCACAGATATGAGTCTCGATAACAAGGCTTGATAAGGTACTCATGTACAATATATCCATAAGAAACTCTACTGGAGAGATGATGAAAAACCACATGCCATAAGAGATGAAAAGCCAATGATAGAATAAGAAGGAATAAGTGCAAGGAGGATGGAGAGAAATATGTCCTCTTCAACCTCCTCTTAGGACAACTTCCATCAAGAAGGGCCTGTAGAGGATCCATGATATGTCTCAAAAAAATTAGAGAAGCCTCGTCGCCAAACTGAATGAAATCTCACTCTCAGACTGGTGCTTGTGATAATGAACAAGGCTATGAACCATGAAAAATTTACTAAAAAAACCCCTTGAAACCAAAGTGTCTCACAAAAGGAGAGTGTGAAGATAGTGTGGAAAAAGAAGCACCACAATGGCAAGGGTAGTCCAAAATTGACCCCACAAGCACATTTATGTGGTGTCCACCTATACAAACACAATGGGCTGATAACAAGGTCCAAACTGTGTGGAAAAACAACTTAAAATAAGGGAATCAAAAAATGAAAGGGCACCAATGTAGTTTTTGAACGTGTCCTTATGGTGACCTCCTCATCCTACCGGAATGCATGGGTAACTAGCCGTTGCAACCACTAGGTGATATAGAGGAGATGACTAGATACTAGGATCACATATAAAAGTCTTGGGAGTGTCGGGTTCAACCGAGAGTGCACTCCATGATACAAAATACTTCGAGCCATAAAAAAATATGGAAAAAGGTTCCAAAACTAAAAAATGACACCACCATTGTGCTCGACTCGAAAAAATATTTTCGACGACTATAAACACCCCTATAATCGGGTGTCAAAGCGACCATCATTTGCAGGAAAAACAACAATCTTCTTCTTTTTTTCACAAGGGAATATTTTGGAATATAGTTTAGAATAAAGCATTTTTTTAAAACATTTTATGGGCCCACTTGGACCTTAGGCCTTCCACATTTTTACAACTTAAAAAATTAAAGTGGTCTTAAAAATAGTGGTCCACTTTTTTTATTATCTTTGAAATGTGTCTTCTTTAGCTATGAAGGGCAATCTCCAAATATTCTTGGATTTGGTAGGTTTCTTTTATCTGAGTTCTAACTTCAAGCAGGAATTTATTCTCAAGAATCTAAAGATCTTGAGGTCTTCATGAATCTTCTCTCTAAAGTTTGATAAATTGTTTGCCAAATCTTTCTCCTTTGGGCTTGTTGTCGAATGGCAACAATTATCCCATGTTCTTCCACTATCTTTTGTAGTGATTTCTCAATGAGTTCTCCTAAAAACTTCTTTGATGACTTCTCCAATTTCTATTATGAGGCTATTCAAGCCTTGTCCTTGTTTCTCCTTGAGACCTCTCTAAGGTCTTTAGTCTTGTAGCTTCTCTGGTCTTCTTGATTAGACCTTTCCTTCAACCTTCAACTACGAAAGTGTTGGAAATGAGATCTTCTTCATGGATCTCTGGAATAAGACTTTTATTCCACGTGTAAGAACAAGCTTCTTGCTAGATTCTGGAAGCTCATTCACACTAGAAACAAAACAAGATGGACGAGGAACTGTAACAAAACTGCAAATCCTAACAGTCACTTCACAAAGGCTGCAATCTAAAACTGCTAAGTTTTTTTGAAGATGGAACATTCATCATGTTGTTTGGCTCACCATCTGAAGAACCCATCGAAGTAAAAGGAGTTCCAGAAGGTGAGGATGTAGGTAACAATGAAGTAGAATAGGTACTTGGGAAGACAATGGTGCATTATCAGTAGGCACACTTGCAGCCATTGAAAGACCAAATGTATCCACACATGTGACTCCATGTTGACCATGGACATAGGGGATTGAAGGGTAAACATGGCTTTTACAAGTAGGTATCTTAGGAACATTGGTAGGCCTAGGTAACTTCAATCTAGAACTGGCTGCTATGTCTCCCATGTTATTACCATGAGAAGATTCTAAAGGTTTGAAAGTAGATGATGTAGTTATCTCTATAAGATGTGATACAGTGTCCTCTGAAGATGCCATTTCTACAGGTGGCGGAAATCATTGAGATATTTCAAGGGCATTCTGTTGAATGGCATGTGTTTGAACACAATAGATTTGAATAGTTTCTTCACCATTTGTAACATTCTTACTTGTGGCTGTTAGGCTCAAGATGGGCATTGTTACTAAAAATTCAGCAATATAGTCCATGTGGGTGGCTGCAAGCTTGGAACTGCGAGCAACATGTACTACGTATATTACATTTTTCTTTGCATTTACCAGTAAAATGACAATAGCACGAGATACAGCCAAGACTCGATTAAAAAATTGCATCATCATTCCTTGATTCTAATGAGCTCTTGAGTTCAAGTGTCTGAATACACTACCACTTTTGAGAACTAGGAGAAAACCAACCATCTAGATTTGCAGAGACCCACAATTTCAATTCTAATTTAAGAGGACCCGCAGCGAAAAGAGCTATATTGTCCTAAGAATTTGGTATTGCAAGAAATCCAACTGCACCAATAGGTCGTCCATCATGAGGCTTTAATACTGCAAGTGGATGCATTTTCTTCTCTCCCCATATTTTGACCATTCCATCCTTAGAAGTTGTTACTAAACAAGCAATGCTCTAGTTGCATATTGACAAATCCATCACATCATCATCATGTTTTCCAATGCAATAAACACCTTCAATTAGATTATCTATACAAAATTTTGGTCGGTCATCTGCTGAAAAGGCACCACCTTGTGCAGCAGCCCTTGTTTTCGTAACATCAATTTTAAGCACATAGTTGTTGACTATAACAAACAAAACATCCTGCTAGACATGGGGTTGGACAGACTTCCAGTTACCCAAGATCTGAAATGACTATAACAAAAAAAATCACTCACCAGCTTGGCTAATCGAGAGAGCTCAGAACCCGCTCCCTTGTTCCCTAAATTTTAGAACAAAAATTTACTTTTGACTGCTAATAAATCACCAAATTCTACATGAAATTCACCAACACAGAGTAGGAACGTTGTCGGTTTGATTCCCCACCACAAACACAAAGCAGGTGCAGCAGCTTCAACTCCGACTCAAGCCAACCGAAAAACTTCTTCATGCTCCGTCGCCCTCCCGGGGACGGAACTACTCCCAGTTCTATTGTAAAAATATTTTTGATCAACAGACTTGCTAGCCACCTCACACATCCTCTGAAGCATCACCAACCAGCGCTGCGCTCTAAATACCATCCCGCTGTGCACCAATTATTCTTCGTTAAAATACTACAGGCCTGAGTTCAAAATTTCTCATCCTTTGCAAGATTCATCAAGATTTTATGGGCCTGCTGTGGTCTATGGCTCTCAAAAAAAAGAAGGCATTGTTGAAAATCAAGATTTTGATTTTAGGGTTTAATGGCAGTAAACACAGTTCTTAGGCTAAAAACAACACTGCCAAAGCTGTTACCGCCATCGCCGTCAGATATACTCCCACCAGTACCAAATCCTAACTCCACATATTTCAACACTTTCTCGCTCTTCCTTCCTGAGGTGAAGGATTTCCCCCTTTGCATGCGATCAACAACAAGAACACCATGCTTATGGGGGGGCATTTTGAACTCCAAGGACAGTGCCACAGCGGATTAAAAAAATGGAGGAAAAAAACATAAGATAGATATTCTCATGAGAATAGATATTATGTCGTTGCTGATCAACCTCCTCTGCCAAACCAGTGGAAAAAAATAGTTTGGTCAGTGCTTTCTGCTATGTAAATACATGTCTTCTCGGTGACACCAGATTCTCAGGTAATATACTTTGATCTCGGGTTTTTCGTAATAATCAGTGTAGGTGTTTACAAAAAAACTGCTAAAATGACATCCGATCAAGTTTTTTTTTAAACCAAACAACAATAGCGCCAAAAAAATATGTCACCATGACTTTCGTGCCGAAAAATCCTCAAAAATTTGGGGAGCTAATGTCGACGTTATCGTAGGGGCTGCAAATGGCTTGCAGGAGCAGGAGTCCGCTTGGTAACCATATTTTTCAAGGTGAGCTTGAAAAATATCTTATTTCACTTAAAACTGGTCTTCGGGGCATGCACAGCAACAGCAACAGGCGTTGCTATAAAAAATCTGCCCTCTCGCCAAAATAAACTACAGCAAACTGCAAATATAGAAAAAATAAAATATCTGGAACAGACTATAAGTGACCCTAAAAAAATTGCAACCATTAATGTTTCATCAAACTGTCTGGTTTCTGATCCATCAAAAGATGGAGAGCATACTGCTGGCAAAAGGAAAAAATGAGAGGGGGATTTCCATGAGGGAAATTCTCCCTCAGGTTCACAGGGCAGGGAAAGCCCACTTTGATACCATATTGAGAAATCAAAATAACTTGTTTATTTTATGAAATGGACCTTGCTTAAATAGCAAGTGCATACAATCTGATCCATTGGATCATAACTAACTAAGTTGATCTCAGCCACTCAAATTTATCCTAGTAACAACTTAGGATATAATATATTCTAACAGCCTGAGGCCCATAGGATCACAATGCTCTAAATTCATTTGATGAACTAGTTCCAAGGTAGGAAGCTCTAGTGAAATAGGGAGCCTTGCTTCCTTGCCATACACAAGTCTGAAGGGGGACTAGCTTGTGGACCGTTTTGGTGTAAGTTTATCTACCCATAAGGTAGCTTTCAACTTGGTATGCCATGTTTGTTGATTCTCTTCCACTATCCTCTTAATGATCTTGATCAAGTTTTTATTTGTGGACTCATCTAGTCCATTCCCTTGAGGGTAATAGTTGGAAGATATCTTCATGTAGATCTCATATTTGATACCAAACTCTGTGACCGCAACACCTATGAAGGCTTTAGCATTATCAACAATGATTGTCTCAGGTGCTCCAAACCTTGTAACAATACTTTTCAAAAACTCAACAATAGCCTCTCCAGTGGTTTCTTTTAATGCAATAGCCTCAATCCATCTAGTGAAGTAGTCTATAGCTATCAATATGAATTTGTGGCCAACACTTGAAGGTGGGTTAATCACACCAATGAAATCCAATCCCCATTGTGTGAATGGTTGGTCTACAACAATTGGTTGTAAGGGAAAGGGAGCCCTCTTCTTCCTCCCTAAGAAAAATAAACATTCCTTACATCTTTAGACCCATTGAACTACATCAAAAAATAGAGTTGGCCAAAAATAACTAGCTCTCATTATTTTGGCAGCTATGACTGATGATGAAAAATGACCTCCTAAAAATCCTTGGTGGAACTCCTCCAACACTTTTTTAGTATTTTCTAGTTCTATACACCTTAGGAGGATACCTTCATGACTTCTTTTGAAAATAATCTCATCAATCACTTCAAAATATAATGCTTTTAATCTCAGATTTCTTCTTTGGGTTCTATTGTATACTGTTGGGTAGGTTCCAAATTTTAAATAATCCATCATAACATGGAACCAATTTAACTCTTCTTCTATTGGTTGGGAATTAAAGAATACTTTTTCAGTATTTAAATCCTTTGTAAGGTGTTGACACAGGGCTCTTCCCTATACCAATTTTTTCACTCTAATATCCACATCAAAATTCATAATTTTGGTCACCCAACTGACCCTTTTATTAGGAACATCATGACCTAACAAAAACTCTTTAATGCTAGGATGAACCACAAAGACTACTATCCTATTCTGAGCCACCAAATGCTTGAAAGTTTTTAAGACTCTAAGGAGTGCAAAAATCTATTTTTTTAGAAAATTATACCTCTCTTCATACTCCTTAAGAGTCTGGCTCATGAAGATAATGGGCTACTCCATTTTCTCATTATTTTCCTATGTAATAATAGTAGTAATACTATGTTCTCCCACAAAAGCATGCATAATGAAATCCCTTTCAAAATTGGGGTTAATTAAAATAGGGGCTTTAGAAATAACATCCTTGATATTCTAAAAACTTTGCTTACCTTCTTCAATCCATCTAAAGGATTGATCCTTCTTCAACATTATGGTGATTGGCTTTATTATCTCAACAAAGTTGGATATAAACTTCCTTACAAAATTGATCTTACCAAGGAATGATTGTAGAGCCTTCTTGTGAGGAGGCAAGGACAAGGTCTGAATAGCTTCAACATGTTTTAGATCGATGGAAAGACCCTTCTTGGACACTACATGTCCCAACAGTTTACCCTCCTCAATAATAAAAATACACTTCTTTGGGTTTAAAGAAACCTCAAACTCTCTGCATCTCTGGAAAATAGCTTCCAGATGTTCCATATGATCATCAACATTCTTGGAGAATACTGTAATATCATCTAAATAGACCATAATTGATTCATTTATCAGCCCTTTGAAGGCTAGGTCCATAGCCCTTTGAAAGGTAGCACCTACATTAGAAAGACCAAAAGGTATTCTATGATATGCAAACATACCCCATTTGGTGGTAAATGCAGTCTTATGTTGGTCTTCTTCCTTAATCACCACCTGATTAAAGCCCAAAAAACCATCCAACATAGAAAATCTTTCAGCTCCTACCACATTTTGCAAAATCTAATCCATTGAGGGCAATGGATAATGGTCTTTAAGGGAGACATGATTCAAATCATGAAATTCCACACAAAGTTTGATTTCTCCATTTTTCTTTCTAACTGGTACCAAGTTAGCTACCCAAGTAGAATGCTTGATGGGATATATGATACATGCCTCAATCAATTTCAACAATTCTTTTCTCATCAGAGGTTCAACCTTGGGATTGATAGACCTTTGCTTCTGGCGCACTGGTTTAGCATCAGGAAGGAGCTCTATAGTGTGTTGTATAACATCAAGAGCATACTCTTTCAGTTGGTCATAGTACCATGCTATGATATCATCATATTTTTTGCATTTTTAAATGAAGACAACCTCTTGATTCAAAGAATTACACCTACCAAGCATAAGTATTTTGTCTGGAGCAACTTGGACATCTTGGCAAGCATTAATTTTTGTTGTCATTCTTTTTTTTTTACCTTTGTATTGATCATCAAGATTGAACAGAACTTCCAAAGTAATGAGTCTCTTTGGAATCTTGTTGCTACAAAGCTGAATAATATTACTATCCTCATATGTCTGCTACAACTTAGCCTAAATATCCTCAGAAAATTTAGCCTCTTGCATAATAAAATTTGCTATCTGTTGATTGGATTCAAATGCCTACCAATGTTTATCATCATTACGAATTAAGGGCCTAATAATTAAATTTACATGCTACTCTTCCTTCTTGAATAAATCAACAGGTAGCTCATATTATGCCCCCACAACTACCATCCTATCAGCTTCTTGATTCCTCTTCTTGGGGATTGTTTGGATATTCAAGGCATAAAATCCTTCAAGTAGGTCCAACACTCTGTGTTTGTATGCTTTCAGAGGATCATTCTTAATAGCACATTGACCTTTCACTTGTTGCACTACTAATTCTAAATCACCAAAAATTTACAGTAGTTTCACACCTCTTTTCTCTGCTTGTAGGAGTCCATGAATTAGAGCTTCATACTCTACCATGTTGTTAGTGCAACTGAACTAGAGGTTGAAGTTATGGAGGAATATCTCCTTAGAAGGAGAGGTTATAACTACATTGGCACCAACACCTTGCTTACATCTAGCTCCATAAAAATGCAGCTTCCACACACCTTCTATTTGTTGTTTTGTTTTCATGACCTCTAGCATCGTGCTATTTTCCTCCAAGATACAGTAGGTTCCCATGCCAACCTCTTGAAAAAATTCATATGGATCAGATCCATATAACACATTTTCCCACTCATTGAGCTAAGTATCAGTAATAGGAGGTGTTTGGATATACTTAGAAGAATTTTCTGACTCCATGGTTGTACAATTAATTTTAGGTTTGGGATCATGGATTTCTACATGGAAATGAGAGATAGGCTCAGATGATATGAAAAATTTGGTGCAATATCTTGTGGTTAAGGATATCTTAGACCAATCTAGGGACATATAACCCCCTAAATTTGTTGTGAAATCCTTGGACAAGCATAAAGCAAACATAGGTGGAAGGTCTATGACTGATATATCCTGTGTAATGGTAAGGTTAGGGCAGACATGCAAAGTAAGGTCCAAATTTCTAGCCACACCCAATGTTCTAATTGTGGTACCATCTAATTGCATGACACTGATATTCATAGGCTCGATTGATATTCCTAAAACATTAGCTATTCTCTTAGACATTACACGACTACTAGCTCATAATTCAATCATGCAATTATGGACTGAATGTTTTCCTATGATGAGGATCATATAGAAAGGATGAGGTTTGGTTGGCATATGTACCTGATTAGGGACCATTTGTATCAAATTTGTAGCTTCTACAATAGACTTTTTAGTCTCTTTAGGTGTTGAAGATATGTGACTCAAAGCTTCTTTGAGGAGATCCATCTGTCCTGGCAATGCAAGAGCATCCCACATAGAAACTTGCAAGCTAGTCTTCTTCATTTGCTCCACCAAGTTGATAGGATGATTCTTCTATGTTTGTTTGGTAGTCCAATCATTCCTTGGCCTCTCAAAAACTAGGTAAGTAGGCCTGTTTTTCCATGTTCTAATAGGATGTTGAATTTAAGCCTGTTGATTTCTCCAATTTGGAGTATCCTTGAATGTGACTGTAGGTTGTTGTCTGACATTGGTACTGGGAGGTTGAGGGGATGTGGTTGCTTGTGATATAGAAGGACCATCAATTACAACCTTTCCTTTAGACATGGTATTATAGTTAGACTGTACTTGCTTCTTAGGTTGATTACCCATAGTCTAATTCACTACACAATGCTTATTTTATTGCCAATACATCAAATTGTTATCAGGAGTTGATGTAGAAGGATGTTGATATTGTTATTGTTCCATTGTTTGATAGTTAGGATCCTATGCCACTAAATCTCTATTACTATTTCCATATGCACAACCATTTGGATCATGAGGTAATTGACAATATGGGCACCATATTTGTTGCTCAACTAAGTTGTTTTGCACAGGCACTAGGGCCTGATTTGGATTGGTAACAATAAGGAACTGAGCTTGTAAAGGCCTAGCTGGGTGTGCATGATTTTGATATGGAGGTTTGTGCTGATAAGGAGGGTAGTATGGTTGGAAATACCTCTGTTGAGGTTGATTTTGTTGCTTCTCTAGACTATTGAGCTTGTTGCCCATTGTTTTGACCAAGTTCAACAGATCATTCATTTGGTCATTTGATTGACCAGAAGTGCTAGGTGCATTCTCATTAATTGGAAATGGATTAACTATTGGAATATTAGTAGAAGCTTGAGAGGATAATGGGTTGGGTACAGTCACATATAGAAATAGAGGCATAGGAAGCCTAGGGGTAATCCTACCACACTGCACTAAATAATTTTCAGCTTGGACAACCTTTTCATATGCATCAGGCAATGTATTGACTCCCATAGTTTGGATGTTCATACCTATATCAAAACTCAAGGCTCTCAAGAAATACAAAAAAATAGATTATGCATTTGGCCTTACCTCCATGGGTACTTTGTCCCATGTCCTTTGGAATTTAAAATTGAAATTTGTAATTTGCTCATTGGAAGCTCTTTTGATGGTAGTCAATTGCTCCATGAGTGACAAGCTATCTGATTTATCCTCGAACTCTTGATCAACTTATCATCCAAGTCATCCCAAGTTGCGATGGTACAAAATAAGATGCTAACAGTCTAATCATCACATTGTCTTCAGTTACATTATGTATTGAGCATAGATTTGCTATGTCTTGGATATGTTCCACAGGAGTCACTAAGTTTTCTCTAGTATAATAAGGTAGAACCTTATGAGCTAATACTAGAATATCATCACGTGTTGTTAGGGCCATTGTACTGCCCTGATTGAAAGAAGGATAGGCTCTATGTGGCTATTGAGCCATGAATGGAATATGGCTATAGATCCTTTTAATAAAGGCAGAGGGACCAACTTGAGTCCTTCCTCCTCTTTTTCTCCTTTAAGTATTAAAATAGAGTTGTTAAAACTAGAATCTACCTTCTCTTCTTGAACTGCTTCTGGTAGACACTCCCTTCATAAAAATAAGGATGCAATCAAGGACCTGGTCCTTCTAACCAGCAAAAACACGAAGTACACTTAAAACTAAAACACACAACAACAAAGACCTTCCAAAAAAATATTGAAAGAACAAAAAATAAGGTAGATCTAGATTAGTTCTTTCAGTAGAGTCACTAGGTGATTTAAAAAATGCTTCAACAAGCAAATAATAGTCAAAACAAACACCAAATCTTGACTAATTTGAAACATAAACTAGATATGTGCAAATATTTTACAGTAAAACTTCAAATCTGTCCCATCGGGTGTGCCAAAACTATTGATGGCTAAAAATGTATGCTCACACTTGCACCCATATATAGCATCAACATGGGAATTTTCCTCTCATGTGGGATTTCTTGAGAGGAAAATACCTCCAGAGAGAGTTGGCTCTCAAAAACTGCAAAGGGAAAAGGGAAGAAGGAAAACTAAAACAGCAAGACAAATAAGAAAGACAAAAGGGAAAAGAGGTGATACACCAAGAGAAAATGATTGATTGATCCACCTAAAACTTCATAAGAGACACAATACAACAGATATAAAATATAAAATAGATCATGAAACAATTGCAAGAGGTAAGGTTGGTGTGAACCAAGGGCCAATGCCACATGCAATTCAACCAAACTAAAGATACACAAAATACAACCGAAACAATCTTTGTATTAATTTCGCAGTATTAAAAAGGCCAACAAGTGATAGAATGAATCAACCCCTAAAAAGACTTGGAAAATCTCTTTTATAGATAAGAGCCTTTTTCCCGATCTTCTAAAATCCACCCGGATTAATTGTTTCTGTAAGACTCTACAAATTTTCTCTACTTACTTTCTAGATTTGCAAAACTTTTAAATATTTTTCCGCCTACTTTCCAGATTTGCAAGACTGCTACATAATTTCTCACCCACTTTCCATATTTGCAAGACTCTTAAATATTTTCCTACCTACTCTCTAGATTTGCAGGACTTTTAAAATATTTTCTTGCCTACTTTCCATATTTGCAAGACTGCTACATAATTTCTCATCCACTTTCCACATTTGCAGGATTTAAAAAAAAATTCAGCCTACTTTCTAAATTTGCAGGACTGCTACATAATTTCTCTCCTACTTTCCATATTTGCAGGACTTTGAAAAAATCATAAAATGAGGAGATTTAAAAAAAAAAATTAATAAAAAATAAATGGTTCTTTTACTAAAAAAAACTTTGTCATGGGAATATTGGAAGTAGATGTCAACCTGAGTGTACGTGTTGTTGTGTTGGGTGTAGCTCTGGGTGTAGGTGCCCTTCTGAGTGTAGGTGCCCTTTTGAGTATAGCAACCTTTTGAGTGTAGCACCCTTTTGGATATAGGCGCCCTTCTGAGTGTAGATGCCCTTCTGAGTATAGGCATCATTTTAAATGTAGGTGCCATTTTGAGTGTAGGTGCCCTTCTGGGTGTAGGTATCGCTTTGCTTGCTTAGGTGTTTAGCACAAACTGATCCACCACATACCACCAAATCTTAAATTGGTACAACCATTAATGAATTTGAGGAGGCTCATTAACACAACCCATGGATGAATCTTTTTTGGTGGCATCATAATGGCACATTCACTCCACTATATGACCTACAATAAATTTCTCCCTACATTGAATGGCATAAACATAGATGATATTCACTTAATACGACCCATACCATAAAACGTTGGTCTTATTTTACATCACATATCATTTTTCTTGATGGTACAATACCTTTTAATGATATTGAACATATGGAATTAGCTTCTTTGCAAGGATAATCTTGAATATCTCTTCTAGTGTTCAAATAATTTCATAGTTGTGTGGCATCCACATTCAATCCTATAAAACAAAGAAAAACATAATATGGACAACAAACATCCTCTTCTCCATGATTGAGTCTATAAGGTATGATCAATAATGTGTAGTCATTTTACACATGGCATTCCAATCACCACTCATTGCTTACAAAATGTTAGAATTAAAGTGCACTATGCCTTCACCTTGACACTTGTCAGTTTCTCTTGACAAGTGTCATGTGTTTCATATAGGCTTATGCCTATATATTGTAACCCTTTTTCATTTGTAATATATCTCATAAGTTTTACTCTTAACATTTGGTATCAGAGCCTAGTCGCTCTCTTGGCCTGTGAACCTGAGGAGTTTTTCCTCATGGGGGGATTTCCCTCATGGAAATCCCCCTTCTTTTCTTTTTTTTTCCTCCCATCATTTTTTTTTCTTTTTTTACCGAGGGAGTATGCTCTCCATCTTTTGATGGATAAAAAACCATATGGTCAAAAATAAATCTATGTTTGGGAGGTTATTTTTTTGTGCAGCGATAATCAGTGTCTACAGATGATGCCCTTCATGCCCTTTGCGTGGAGAGATATTGAAAAATTTGTCGTGATTAAAGGCGGCACTATGGTAGCTTAAGTGTGCTATTTTTTTAATATGGGTATGTGCTCAAGTATTGTAAGATGCCCAAGACGATATCAATGCAAGTGATATTACCCAGTTTAAGCTCCATGTTAGTGAAAAGCCACATTAGTGCTCGTACCTCTGATCGATTCCTGTGACTCCACGGATCGTAATACTACATGCGGGTTGTGCATTTGAAAGTAGCTCATTGCTTCATTTCCAATGAAGATTTTAACAGGGAAACACGATGAGGAATTTTTTTTTTTACCTGCGAGGTGAACTAATTTTTCATCATAAGCATTGTAAGTGCCATATGAGGTGAATGAGCTATTGTGTGGCATCATCGGCTATGGCATCATCGATATGGCAGAAGGAAGGCAATTTTTTTGTGAAGCTATTGTTGCCATTGATTAAAATCAAATGCAACTACAGATGTGGAGGATTGATTGGTGCTTGTGTAACAGTTCACAGTCAGAATTTATCGGATTGATGAGGGAGATTCTCAATCATCCATCATTATGGTGCAGTTTTGAAAATCTGCTTTGATGAGGCAGATCATAAATGTAAATGTTTACATTTTGCCACTATACCCCCTGTTTGATTCACAGGTTCAAGATTTACCTGGGCCACTGATGATCATGGGCATGACTTGTCGTTCGAAGAGCAGGTTCGAGCTTGATGGAGATGAAGTCCAAAATTTTATTTGCTAGCAGTGAAAATATGATTAGCTGGAAGAAAAACTTTTTTAGCACACGACTGTGCTCTCAGATTTGGATGCAAATGGAGAGATCGGGCCCTTGTATGCAGAGACTTCACGTACAACTGCACATTCACAAGGGAATGGAGGTGAACTATGAACTGTTTTTGCGGCGATGAGAGGAGTCTAAGTGCCTGTTGTTTTGGCATTCCATCTCACGATATACATTGAAGGAAGTTTTTAAATACCGCAGGAGAACCACCAGGTTTTTATATATAATTTCTTCTGCCACGTTGGAGGCGATTTCGGATGACTGTTTTCATCGGTGGCGATTATAGATATTTTTTCACGGAGAAATTGCCTATGATTTTGCGATAAGTTCACCTGAGGGCTGGAATGAAGATTTTCAACCAGTTTTTTTTTTAGTTTGTGTTCCATGTGTAATTTATTTCAATCGTCTGTAGCACAACACCTTGTTGGAGTGGACCATGGGTGTTACCCCAGTCTGTGCATGTTTGCGATGAGCAAGAGATTGATCCAAATAGATCCCAACCATGATGGAGGCTAGGATCTGAAGGGCGGACTTAGTTGGCGATCACAGTGGCAGAATGAAACAATTGATAAAAAACCATGTGGCGAGGTGTCTCCTGTTCCTACTGGTGTCTAGTTGTATAAGAGCATGTGAAATATGATCATGAAGAGTGAGTATTTGCACTACAGTGCCACTTGTCTCTGACAAAGTATTGGAATCACCGCCCATGTTACCCGCCAAGCTTGTTTACTCCGTCTGACTGATACTTAAGAAGCAAATTACCATAAAAGGAGGAAAAATCTT
Source organism: Wollemia nobilis (assembly GCA_028583015.1). Taxonomy (NCBI): domain Eukaryota; kingdom Viridiplantae; phylum Streptophyta; class Pinopsida; order Araucariales; family Araucariaceae; genus Wollemia; species Wollemia nobilis. Next base: position 591,256 of record JAQPPZ010002105.1, read on the forward strand.
AATACGGGTTTTATTAAAATCTTAAGTGCTATTATTTTTTTTAAAATACTCCTTTATAATCATGGGGATGCCTACCCTAATGGCAACAAGTCTCATAAAAAAAAAGAAAAACTCTCACATTAAGCATTTTGTTGTAGAGTGGCACTCGGATGGGTGGCCACTTGGGAAGTCCCGGAGCTGCACACATTTAAAAGGTCTATGGTTTTTTTTTTGCTTGTTTGAAGCATTAATTTGTATTCGACTATAGGGTATTTATAGTTGTTAGAAAGATTTTTTCAAGACGGACACATTGGTGGTGTCCATTTGTAATTTTGAGGTTGTTTCATTTGAGTTTTTAAGCCTCAAAGTTTTCTACCTTGGAGTGCACTCTCGGTTGAACCCGACACTCCCAAGGCACTTGTAAGTGAACCTAGTATCTAGTATTCTCCTCTTTCTACTTGGCGGATGCAGCGGTTGGTTACCCATGCATTCCGATAAGATGAGGTGACTACCATAAGGACACTTATTCTAGGGACTACAGACATAGACACCCTAGACTCTATCCGAGGTTTTTTTGGATCTACTTCTAAAGACTACAGACGAAGACACTTCAAAATATTCTCTTATTATCCTCCATATTTGGATCTATGGCTCAATTTATTGTATTGAGTGCATTTTTGGCAGAGACCGACACTCTTATATGGCTCATTTTTTCCTTTATATTAAGGTGCATTTTCAGTAGAATCTGACACCGTCTAGATTGTGTTCACCATGAGGAGGATATGATATGCATGGTGAATCTAGTCAGTGACCTACAAGAGGCAACATCCTCTGAGGATGACCTGCAGAGGCAACAGAACCAGGAGTGGCTGACCCTGAGGCACCCATGATGACCCTGAGGCACTTAGACGGCTGACCCAGAGGCAACAGACCCGAGGAAGTGGCTGACCCTGTGGCAACAGACCAAGATGTATACACCGTTGATCTAGCATTTTTTCACAGCTGGAGAGCCAAGTGCATAGAGCACGAGCCTAGACCAAATCAGCAGCAATAAAGGAGGATGATAATTTTTTTTTAGAGAAGTCAACATTAAGGGGGAATGTTACCTAATGTTGACTTGTTTTTTTCTTTAGTTAGGATAGTGCACTTTAAGGGGGAATGTTAGAATTAAAGTGCACTATGTCTTCACCTTGACACTTGTCAGTTTCTCTTGACAAGTGTCATGCGTTTCATATAGGCTTATGCCTATATATTGTAACCCTTTTTCATTTGTAAGATATCTCATAAGTTTTACTCCTAACACAAAATTGATGCATACCGTCTTCTAAATAGTGCATTTGTCTTGTTTAGTAAGGTTTTATTATCAAGGAAGATTGAATTAATATCTCTTCAAAACACACAAACAATTGACTTCTTGAAACTATCAAGGAGCAACAAGAAGGATTAAAAATACAAAATCTTCGGAGAGATGGAGAGGGAAGAAAGTAGAGAGGGGAGGGCTCTAGTCCCTCCCCTGCTCCCCCTCCCATGGCTCCTAGTTCCTACCCAGTCCCTGGCTCAACCCAGGTCATCCCTCCCGGGGAGTGGTTGTTTGCAGATGATATCCTGGGGGGAGATCCTTCTCCACTATCTGTGCCCCTCCCGTCCGGCTAGGCTTTCCTTGGTTGTTTTTTCGGACTGGTGCTTCCCAGGGATCCTTGTTTGGTTGGGGATCCCTTCCATTTTTCCCTCAGGCTTCCCCCTGGGGTTTTTTGCAGGTTATTCGTGTGGATCTGGTCCCCTGTGTTTCTCGGTGCGGTGGAGGTGACGGTTTAGGGTTTGGACAGCTTCCCCTTTTTCTTGTGAATCCTCGGCGGGCTCTGTGCTTGGACGGGATTCTTGGTCCCTGTTGCTGGGATCCTCTTCTATTTTCCCGGGGCGGGTTCCTTGTGGTGCAACTCTTTGGTCACTTCTTGATGGGCTGGATCCTCTCTGTGCTGGCTGTCGGCTTCCTGCAGGATGGCTCTCGCTGAACGAAATATTTTCCCGGTGGGCGGCAGGGTTTCTCCACAGGGCGGGATCCGCCAAATCCGCTAGTTTTCCCACGAGGCGGGATCCTTTCTTTTTTGCTGGTTTCCCGGATGGCGGGATTTCCCTGTTGCTTCCCGCTAGGCGGGACTGTTTGTGGTGGTTTTGACTACTTCCTACGAGGCGGGATTTTATTGTAACGATTTTTCTTTGCTTCCTGCTGGGCGGGATCTTCTCGATGGTGGTTTTTGGCTACTCCCCGCTGGGCGGGATCTCCAAAACTACTTTCTTTCTTATTTGTCTGTTTCCCGCTGGGAGGGATTATTTCATGCTTACTGTTACCGCTGGGCGGGATTTCTGTTTTGGTGTTCAGTTTCAAGGGATTGATGCCCTAGGCCCATTGCTTATGTAATCAGGTTTTTTTAGGGGTTACGATTTCTATAATAGGCTTATACATAAAGCCAGGAGGCATGATGCAAGGCTGATTTTGTACATAAGGTTTTGGGATCCTCTATAAAAACCCTTTTTTAATCTACTATAATAATTACCAAAAAAATACAAAATACAAAATCTTCATTGGTTTGATGTCCTTAGGATTTGATTGATGTCCTACTTTGGTAACCTACTTTAAAATCCTACCATAATACCATTATTGGACCAAGGGTATTGAACAAATTGTATTATTAAGAAATGATACATTTATGAAAGGATGAAGGAATCGATTATGACAACTACCTTTAACCAATTCATGATTATCATTTTGACTCCTATATGAGGATGTAATTGTTAAGGGGTCGAGAGTGACCCCCTTGCGCTCCTTGGGAGTCGCAACCCCCTATGATTGTGTCCTTGATGTTTGTTAGCACCTTAGTCAAGTGAGTGTGTTTGATGCCTTGCACCTCATGCAGGGGCATCGATCCTAGGAAGTTTGAGGAAGCATGGGATGCAACTCCCACTAAACAATCTTCGAGGTTTTTTACCTAAGGTATGTTCTTGTCTTTTGGAATTCTTCTTTGGTGCTCATCATTCTAATCCTACTATGCTACTCTACTCCTAGCCTAGGCTAACTCAAATAGGGAAAAGGGGAAGGGACATAAAGCAAATTTGTAGAAAGTAGTAAAATATAGGAAAGTAAAGAAAAGTAGTAAAGTGCAAGAAACATAAACCTATCTAGCCTAGACTAAGGGGTGGTGATGGACCAAAGAAAAAGAATAATATTACTCAATGCCCTGATGGGCTTTTATGAACACATGGGTGATAGTTGATAGTGCATGAGGAACATAAGACCCTTTCAAGAGCATGCAGTAAAATAGAACACCCATGCCAGAACAAAAAAAAAGATAAGTAAATAGTCATAGGTTCTTTATTAATGTAAACTTGGAGTTACATACATACATAGGGAAGAGGTTCAAAAACTACTTGATAGGTCGCCTAAGGCTCAAGAGAAGACAATACACAAAGGAGAATGAAGGAAAGAACCCCTCAGAAGGATGGAGGGATTTCAATAGTTACAATGAAAAGAAGAGTATACATTTATAGATAACATTTAGAGCCTTAGCCCCTTATGAGATTCAAAATTCTCACTTTGAAATTTTTTTCCTAGAGTACTTTCTAGTGATGATGTGCAATCCCGAGGTTGCTTGGTTCTAGATTTTTTGGAGGTGAGATCGTGTTGCCCATGCTGGAGATTTATTGTAAAGATATTCTACTATTAATACTCTTAGATCCATAGCTGCTCCTTTGGAAGTATAATGATGATGTTATAAATGTGATACTTCCTTCTAGAGAAAAGACCATTCACTTGGGTAATTGTACATCTCTACATATCCTCTGGGGTCTGGGGTAGTGGCAACATCTCTAATTTGGGGGTATGAGGGGCCAACGATAGCCCCCAGTGCAAAATTTCCCTCTTAAATATTTAGAGCATGGATAGGGGTTGTCTGACTAGGAACACCTATCCCTAGGTCCAATAGGTATTCTTCACAGTAGTCCTCCTATCTTGCTTTATCGGTTGTCTTGGTTGTCAGTGCCAACTGGACGAACCTGATTGCTTGATCTGGTTAGGCATCCCCAAGCCAAAATTTTGCTCTAGTCCTAATGCAATGTGGATCCTTACAGTCAAAATTTTGGTTGCACCTTTCATTGAGGGAGTTCTATCCTTGGAGCTTCTTTTTCTACTTTCTTCAATGCTTCGGTTTGTCTGGTTCTACTTGAGCCTTTATCCAGTCCCTGAGTGATTAGGTCCCTCATAAAGTCCATCCTTCAAAATTGGCCAAAAGGCCCTACTCCTCCCAAGTGTAGTGAGGAATCACTACAGTAATAATATTAACAATATTTTAGGTCTCAGATAAGTCAATATGCCTTCTTTGCAAATGAGATTATTTTGTGATAACAATTGGTTTTTTCTTACTCCAACTTCACAAAATGATTATAAATTAATTAATTAAATAATTTTTAATATATTTCATGAACCTTTTTATTGGATATGAGGGAGGCATTTAAAATTAACTCACCCATTGTGGGAGTCTTAAGCTATGAGAGGAGTTGTACATGTTCATAACCTTTTCTAGTATTGTGAAAAAAATGAAAACTTGATAATGCTATATTCAAAGTTAGGATAAGCATCAAAGGTCTCAAAGGGTTAAAGGAAAACCTAACAAATATGATATTGTAAATTGAGTTCAAAAATATAGAAGTGCTTGCTTCCCTTTATCAATGCCACAAAAGGAAGAGTTAAATGGGGAAAGAAATATTTCAAGTTATTTTGTTTAGTATGCCATCAATGGTTTCTATTTGGGATCACTCCCATAAAAATAACAAAACATTACATTTATTGTTAGGTCAACTAAACCATATTCAACTTGCCTTTTTATCAAATATGCTCTTCACTTCCTTTGCGATGAAATATAGTCTTCATCTTCCTCAAATTGCTATGTTCCCACAATTAGATCCTTGACATCATTTTCAATAAGAGATAAATCACTTGACCAATTTCTTTCTATAATTTAAATTTTGCGAAGACAAACCCATTTTTTTTCTATAGATATGTTCACATTTTCAAGAGAGCCCCCAACAATAGTTGATGAACATCAATGCCAATGATGTTTTTATCAACTTTTGACATCCTTTTTTATTAATAACATTACTGATAATTAGAGAATCCTTCTTAATTGAAATGTATTTTTATCCTTTAAAATATATTTTAATCCTTATTCAATTGCAATTTTGATCCTTGTAAAAGGTGACCTAGAGTCTACGTAATTTTTAGTTGAAGTTCCACGTGATATAGAGGAAGGATACTTTTTCCTTCATTATCTCAAAAAGCATAACCTTCATCAAATTTTCTTGGAATTCTTTTGGAAGCACCACTAAAATTAATTATAAAACCCTCAAATTTTGGGATATTTTAAATTTACTATCGATCAAAGCAAATATTTTGTGTTAACTCCATTGTGACAGATGATCCTTCCATGTATCAATTTTTTTACCAAAGAAGTTATCACCTCTTTTTCGACACTTGAGACTTCCTATGATGAGCACCATGTATATAAACATTCAAAGAGAGAGGCAATAATATGGTTCAAAACTTTCGGATAATTTTGAGCATTGTTTTTAAAATGTCTATTATTCCTTACAAGCCATAGATTTCAACAAATAATTACAAGACCAATCCTCTATAGAATGCATAATGATTTAGCTTTCAAACAATTTATCTAATATTTCATCAACTCTTTTAATGTTGGTGGACCTACCCAATATATATTTTATTTTCTAAAAGCAACCCTAAATGATGTAAGCAAAGGGACAATTAAAAAAGTAAATGATCTAACGTTTTAAGATCTTTCTCATTCAAGGCAAATGTGAAAGTTCCATGATATTTTGCTCTTTGTAGACTCTCTCTTGTAATAATACTGCTTTGTAATGATAAGAAAAGGAATGTTGAGGCCTTTAGGAAGGTCTCCAATGATAAAACCTCCTTCTAAGGGAAACCATAAGGAGTAGGAAATTTTGATTATTGTAAATCCTCATATCTGAATTGACCAAGTGTACACCATTTTTTGATATATTCTCAACTAACTCATCCTTTCATGTAAAATTTTGGCAAATACAAGTCTTGAAGCTTATTTTGAAGCTCATCCACTATTTATTTTTCTTTCCTTATTAATAGAAATTAATGATATGAAGTTTTTGCTCACATTAATTTAAGTTTTGACCTTTAGACGTTTACAAGCTAAACAAGCCTAAGCCAATAGTTACCATTTTGGATAAAAAATAAGAGGATAAAGCTTCAACCACTCATCAAACCAAAAAGTTGTGAAATATCCCTCAACTGACCATATAATATGTTTCTTGATCAATCACAAACTATTTCAAATCAAGTTCCATGTTGGTGATCCTATAGGGAGAATTAGTTTCCTAAATAAAGTCCACCCAAGCTTTGCTACTAATGTCAAACTCATAAGAGTGTTTTTCCACTAATGCCAAAGTCATAAGTTTACAATTTTGCAAGCCAACCCCTCTAACATTCTTTCTTATTCAAACCTATCCCACTTATAAAGAGAAAACCTAATTTTCCTCAAGCTTTCCAAAGAAAATTTCTTTGAATTTTATCAAATTTGGATGCTATACCTACTATCAATCTTGAATGTGACATCATATCTACAATGATGGATTACAATGTGGTCTTAATAAGTTGTATCCTTTTAGCTATGGTAAAAAATTACTTGTCCAACCTACCAAATAAAATTTCATTTTATCCAAAATTAAAACCCAAAAATCATTCTTCTTTCCTTTATCATACAAAGGAATACCCAAATGCATTGACAATTTTTTTCCCACTTCAATCCAAAATTTTCCATAATAATTTGTTTTAAGTCTAAGGTCGTGTTAATAAAAAAGATCTTGAATTTTGTAGTATTCTACAATTGTCCAACAACCTTCTCATAGCATGATGATATTGATTTAAACTCCATGGTCTCATTGATTGAGGGATGACCTAGGATAGAAGTATCATCAACAAATTGACAATGATATTATGAGGGATCGTTTGTTGCAAAGTGTATTCCTTTGATTTTTTCTTCCATATTTACCTTTGAGAAAGCTCTCCTTAATGCATCAATAAGAATAATAAATAGATAATATGGTTACCTTGGTAGAGTCCAAAATCACAAGTATCTAGCAAGGAATCATTGATCAAAATATAATATTTTGAAGTGCTATAACATCTAATCCATTCAAACTAACCTTTAGGTGCTTATCTAACACATTGTGAATGTGATGATTCACCTTTGGATTGAATCTCTCGCTTACAATAGATAGGTTTTGAAAAGATATGTGAATCACATATAGATCTATGTTTCAACATTCAAGGTCTAGTTCATACCAAAGATAGAAAATCCCAGGAATCTTGCTATGTATGATCTAGTAAGGGGTTGAGTCATTGTCAAAAATAATTATTCTAATAATATCATGTAGAAAACTCTAGAAAACCCTATCATATGTTGTGTTCATATCTAATTTTATAAGCATACCTAGCTTTTTGAGGAAATAAGGAAACTTTATGGCCATCTCATTAATGATTACACCACCAAGAATTTGTTTATGTCAAACAAAACCACCTTGTTCCTGAGAGATAATGCAATTTAGAATGCTTTTCAATATTTTTACCATAAATATTAAATTTATCTTATAAATTATATTGCAAAGGCTTATTGGACAAAAATTATAAAAACATTGTCTTCCCTTTTTTTGAACCAATGTAATGAAGGTTCTATTCATATCACTTATTCTATCCTTCTTTTATTTAACCTCTTCAACCACAACCACATATCATTATTTAAAAAAAACTATTTTTTGGAAATAAAATAATTAGAAATTCATTAGAGCTAGGTGCCCTGTTAGGTGGAAATAAAATATTACCTCATGTAGTTCTTCCACAAAGATCTTCCTTGTCAACCTTTCATTTTGTCCTTGTGTGATAATTTACGAAATAGTTTGCAAAAACTTACTTTGAGCCTCCTTAGCTTGTCCAATATCTAACATAGTATCTTTTAAATAATTAATTGCTTCCTTCATGATATCTTCTTCTTCCTCAATATTTCTTTGATCCAAAATTGAAATTTTTTTAATGCAACAAAAAAACAAATATGTTTTGGGTGTACCATGAAAGGAATTGATATTTCTATCCCTTTCCTTAAGCCATCTCTCCCTAGATTGTTGGGACCAATATGACTAATTCTTTTTCAATACATAATGGTAATAAAAAGTTATTGTTTTTCTTACATATAGGTATCCTAATTGATTCTATTGGTTTCTACTAATTCTTGTAAGTTTTTAAGCCTCGATTTAATTTCTTCCTTCGTTTTAAGTATGCTACCAAAATATTTGCCATTTCAAATATTCATTTATCCCTTTAGATATTTCATCTTTTAGATAAAGTTGTATATACATGATCCTCCAAAATTTACTTCATCCCATATATCATAACCATGTGGAAGAAATCAAGGTCTAGGAGCCACATAGACTTAAATCAAAATGGCTTAGGATGACTATTACTAAGTAAATAACATATCATTCGCAATAAATTGTTTTAAAAGATTGTATACTCTAATTACAACCATGTTTTGTATATTCTATTGAAAAATGAAAAAATTAAGCCCAATGTATTTAGATCAACAAGTCAAAACTTTATCATGGTAACTTAAATTCAATTCTTTGTTGTTATGGTAACTTAAATTCAATTCTTTGTTGTTATGGTTATTTGAGTACTTAAGCATCCCTAAGTTTAATTTTTTTAACAAAATATAAAAAATAATTAATGCATCATTTTATTTTTAAAATATAATATTTGGAAATCTCCATTCAACGAGGTCTCTTCCAATAAATCAAATGTGTCATACATTAATATCAAATTTTTCTTACTAATCATAAGGTTATTTATAATTTTTAATTAAAATTTGATATTAATTATAATATTTGTATTGTATTTTTTATGTAGTTAAAAAATAATAATTTAAAAAATAAATTTGACTTTGTATTGTTATAGGTTTGAATTAAAATTTGATATTAATTATAATATTTGTATTGTATCTTTTATGTAGTTAAAAAATAATAATTTTAAAAATAAATTTGACTTTGTATTGTTATTGATTAATAATATGACATGAAAAATAAAAAATATGGGCTTTACTCTTTTTTTTTTTAGATACTTCTTATACAAATCCGTCGTGGGAATTGAACCCGAGTCACATCACCGATAATGCAAGTGGCGTCCTTGGTGGTAGCCCATTAGGCTCTCTTTTAGGAGACCCAATTTTAAAACATGGCAAATTGTGTTTAGGTGACTTAATTTTAAATCATAGCAATGTGTATGAGTGAGCTTGTTACTCAAAGAAATAATAATAATAATAAATATATATAATTTTTATATATTTAAGATTTTGGAACTTTAAGGTTCAAATCTACAATATGAATAATTAAATATTTGAATTTTTTTTAGGAACCTCTATAATGCCTAGCACTATTGTGTAGGAAACCTTTATAATGCCCAGCCAGCTGGGTAAAGACAAAGTCATCCAAGGAATTGAACCGAGATAACACAAACACAAGACGAAGTCAACAAACCTCGATTGTCCAAGGAATTAAATGGGGGCAACCCATCGGCAAGCACTTAAGGCCTATCCTTCCTGGGTAATAAAATGTAAGTTAAAAATACCGGATTTTGCCTCCCAAGATTAGGTGGATTGGTAGTTGCTTGTCTGACCAGACCTTGATTATCCAAGGAATTGAATCGAGATAACACAAGACGAAGTCAACAAACCTCGATTGTCCAAGGAATTAAATGGGGGCAACCCATCGGCAAGCACTTAAGGCCTATCCTTTCTGGGTAATAAAATGTAAGTTAAAAACACGAGATTTTGCCTCCCAAGATTAGGTGGATTGGTAGTTGCTTGTCTGACCAAGCACTTACCAAAAAGAGACCTAAGTTCAGACCTTGAAGTGTTAATTTGCAAAGGTAGTAGTTTGTTTTAAATATCTAAGTGTGTGTCAAACTGACAATGATAATACAAATCCCAAGCGAGAGGTGATCTCCCCCTCACACTAAATCAACAATAACAATAACGAGGTGAAATAAACTTGTTGAAAGCAGCCTATATAATTTGAATGAATCTTGCGCTTAATACTTACTAAAATAACGTAGTTATAATCAACTTCCTTATGTTTAAAAAAACTATGCCCACTAAATACTTGATAATTAATCAACTCCCTTATATTTAAAAAAACTATGCCCACTAAATACTTGATAATTACATCGTCCCTTAAAAGTATTAAAAACTACTTTACGAGATTCCAATACAAGTACAGTCTTATCACTTTTTTGCATAAGAAAACCTCTGTATAATCTTATCACTTCTTTGCATAAGAAAACCTCCGTTTTTCCTTATCACTTTTTTGCATAAGAAAACCTCTGTATAGTCTTATCACTTTTTGGCATAGGAAAGCCTCTCATAAAAAATAACAAAACTTTAACTATTCAAATAAAATCATTTTATACTTCTAAAATTTTAAATTCTATATAAATAGATGCAACATCTTAAACGAAAATGCAAATTCCTCGTCCCCATGGACGAAAACAGGAATAAAATGAGAAGAAAGACAGGAATAAGACAACAGGAATAAAATAAGAAGAAAGACAGGAATAAGACAAGAAGAAAGAGTCTGACATGAGTGATTGCTCATCATCTCCATCACTCATCCTATTATACTTTCTAATTTTTTAACACTTTCTAAGTTTGTATATCACTCATCCTAATATACCTCTTTACATTTTTTAACACTTTTTAAGTTTGTAGGACCATTTTACATTGCATCTGCCCTTAATATATCATAAACATCATAATAAAAAAAACAATAAAAAATATATATATCTTATGCCAAACCTCATTTCAAATTAAGATTGATCAACTATTTCCAAATATTCGTTCTTTATTCTCCTGGATTATTCTGCCCATTGATTATTCCTTCAACCTCTGTGGTACTAAATATAAATAATTCACAATCACCTTTATTTTTTTAATTTTTATCAATTATTAAAGATTATTAAAATATTAAACATAATGATTATATAATTATTTTATAAAAATTATAACAAAATAAAAGACAATTCAATTATTTAAATGTTTATTTATTTAATTTTAAATTTAAACCTTATAATTCAAAGTTTTAAAATACACTTATATTATTAATCAACCTTATTCTTTTAAACTTCTATATTATTATTAAATATCACCTAAACTATTAAACACAATAACTATACACCTATCTTATATACATCTTTAAATCATAATAATATTATACAACCACTATATATATTTTTAAATAATAATAATAATATTATACAACCACCTTCTATATATTTTTTATTTATAATAATAATAAAAGTATAAGACAATTCAATGATTTAAATGGTCCAAGTTTCTCCTATAATCCTATCCTTTCAACTTCAAACCTTACAACTAAAAAGTTCGGACGTTTTAAAATCCATTTGAAAAAAATGGTTCTACTTGTAGACTTCGTGGTTGAGTGGGTTATTGAGTTTTTTTTATGTTAACTACCCATCATTTTATACTATCAATCTTAAGTTTAAATCCTAAAGTTGCTACTATAACCCCTACCCACCTTATTGTTAAAGATTAGGTGTGAGGGTGACCACTGGTAACTCACAATTGTTACAAGCGATCACTCGAGATTGTTACAGCCATCATGCCTCATGTATCATGAGTGGTCTGTCCCGATTTAATTCTTTAACTTGATCTTGTTTTTACCTAAATTTGTAAAGATTTCTAATATAACAAAAAATAATTAAATAATTAAAAACAATAAATAAAAATAAAGTGTTTTGTATGGTTATACTAATTAATAGAGTTTTTCATTCAAAAAAATAAGGTGTTGTAATGTCCCAAGCTTTGTACTAACCATAAGTTGTGCCGGATAACTACCACATTAATATTTTAATGATTTTTACGTCGATTGTCTTGACTTGTTTTTATGTCCACGTGTCCACAATTTTACCGCTTTTAACGTTGTCAGTCGAGAAATTGGAAGCGAGAAATTGGACAGTGGCGTTAACCTTTTTCTCACCGAGACAATTGGGATCCTCGTAAACTTCTTTGTCTTTTTTCGCCCTATCTTCATCTCTAAACCACCCTCCCAACACTAAGATAGCAATGCAGTGGTTAGACATTCTGGTGATAGGTCGTTGATTGCAATTCATTTCCCAAGGGCGCTTTTTTTGGTGCAGTCTTCTAAGAGGGAATCCTTCATAGGAGATGCAGGATTTAGTGTATACGCCACCTTTGATCCCCAAAATGGAGCACAGCAGAGTTGTGGTGGTTGGATTGTAGGTTGAAAATATTTGGTGGGAGCATTTTTTGTGGTTTGAATCCTACGCTTATCAATTATTAAAAATAGCTGTGGTTGTAAACAATTCTCTTATATAAAAAAAATCAACAATAATAAGGTGGAATAAGTTTGGTGGGATTGCTCACGTATACTAATCGATTGGTGGTCCCCTTCCCATTGGGTTAACAATATTTAGGTGGAATAAGTTTGGTGGGAGCAGTCCTTATGGTTTGAACCCTACGCTTATCAATTACTAAAAATAAAGTGTGGTTGTAACCAACTCGCTTATATTAAAAACAAAAAAAACATCACTAATAAGTTGGAATAAGTTTGGTGGGAGCAATTTTTAAAATTTGAACCCTACACTTATCAATTACTAACAAATAATGTGGTGATAACCAATCCTTTTATATAAATATATTTTTTGATTGTTTCATGTTAGATTGGGTCACTATTCGCGGCTAACCTCAATGATGTTGAATTTTTTCTTTGCACCAACTGCCAAACCAAGTAGCATGCCATAGCAGTTGAAGTGCTCAATTGTGTCCATTAGGTGAAGAGTTCAAAACCTGATGCTCCTTTTAAAAAGCCAACATGGCATCTTTGAAAGGTAGTTGTAGGTTATTTTTTAAATAGCACACAGAGCATATTGGTGAGATTGGCTAAGGTCCACGATTCAAGCCCTTTAAAATTGAATATATATATATATATATATATATATATATAAATGACAAACTCTAATCAATCAAAAGATCAACTTGTCAATCCTTGATTCCTCGATTGAAGGAGCATTATCTGATCCAATACTGCCAATTGGTAGAATTTAATTCAATTATTATTTCTAAGGTTTAGTAGTTTGATTTTTTATTTAAGTGTTATTATATCAAATTTTCTAGAGATCATAACTTTTGTATATAGAATGAGCTCATTTTTTCTAGATTACATGATTTTGTGATCTTTATGATGTGGTGACACCAATTTATGGACCTGTTATAGTTTTGTGTGAGATTTTGCATGTGAATTGGATTTCTTAGGGTATGATAATCACCTCAATGTGCAAAGTTATAGCATTTGGTCAGTTCAAAAGGAAGGATTGCTCAAAAGTAGGAATGTTTGGATCATTATTACCAATGAATCAAAATAATGTACCAATGATCATGAACTTAGTAAGAGAAAGGAGGAAGCTCTTGGACTCTTTTAATTTAGTGAAACCAAATGTATTTTTCCATTTCATAGAGAAAATTGATCCTATTGAGGTATGGTCTACTATAAAATATCTTCATGGAAAAGTAAATGCTAGTGAAGTTAACAGAAAAGAGATAGAGATTTCTAATCTCTAAATTTTAGATTTCAGTAATGTTGAGGATTACATATCTCACTTCAAAGCTCTAAAAGTTGATCTAGCTACAACATGAGACAAGGTAAAGAGTGATGAAGAGTATGTCAAACATGTTACTTCCAATACTTCTTCTTTTCATATGGTTGGATTGGTTCTTTATGTGAATGTTATGACTATCAAGGAACCACCACCCATCTTCCTTGAATTTATTTTCAAACTTCTAATCCATAATGAACTTGCAAGAAAAATTGTGTTGTTTCTAATACACGAGCTGATCCAAAATATTTTAAATTAATGGAACTTAAGGCTTAGTTGCCCAAGGGCAAGTGTAAGGTTTCATATAAGTCAAATACTTGCGAGTATTCTAAAAAGGAAGGATACTCCAAAACATTATATCACAAGGTTGAAGAATATTGAGACAAAATTCTTGAGGGATGGATATAAGATTTTTAATGATGAAGATGGTAAAGGCCCACTAGAGCATTCATTATGGGGGGAGGTGTTACTTGTAATACCTTCTCTCCTTGGTCCTCTTAACCTAGATTGTGGGGGATTTCAAAATATGTGGAATATTATATTGTTAGGCCAAGTCCAAAAGTGTGAAGAAGTGCTTATGAGAACTATTAATGTAGCCTACAAGCATGTAATTATGTAAGCCTGAGCATTTATAATTTATTTAAGCCTAAGGCCACCTTTCATATTTCACCCTTAGTGATATTGGTTAATCTACCTTCATGGAGATCCTTGCTTAAAGGGTGTAATTTATTAATATTTTATTGTAAGTTAACCTCAATATCAAGTCAAATTTGGCTTGAGGTAAACCTCTCATTAGGGTTTTTGTATCACTATAAATACCCCTCAATGACCAATCAAAAGTGTAAATAAAATGTATATATATTAGGGTTCCTATGAACTCCTCTCTCTCTCTCTCTCTCTCTCTCTCTCTCTCTCTCTCTCTCTCTCTCTCTCTCCACATTTATCATTGCTATATTCAAATTGCTCTTACATACTTTATGGACTCATTGGCGGTGAATGTATGTTTTGGCATGTTTATGGAAAATATTGCAAATTTGAACACAAGGTTGCTAGTCAAATTGTATTATCAAGAAATGGTATATTTATACACAAATGATAGAGTTGGTTTTGACAATCACCTGTAACCAACTCACATATATTTTTATGACTCCTATATTCTGATGTAATAATTCTAACATATATCCCTTATTACATCAATATTTAATAAAGGGGGCAAGAATTTGACAATAGGATTGGGACAATATATCTCATTTCATAATGGGAATGACCTCACTATATTACAAACATGATCATGAAGCATCCACTGAAATGGAAAGTAACATCAAGTACATTAACTAACTAAGATTAGTTGACAACAATATGTTGTATTAGCCAACAAAGTGAATAGTGACACATGCATCTACCCACGTGACCACAAACTTTATGATTGTTGAGCTATCAAGACAACAACTTTACAACTTCTCCTTGCATAGCACAATTGTTGAAAACATCTTGAAGTGTTGCATCAGATGTATAATCCATAAATAACCATGTTTAGTAGATGATGAAATCATCATCATTTAACATGTATTTAGTATACCCCCTCAATCATGTGATTTGCAAATCACTTCAATACTTGCATCATATGACAATTTTGATACGTCAAATGTATTAGGCTTAGAAAAAACTTTTTGATGACTATGAATATGGCAATATTTTATAAAATTGTATGCAAAATAATTCATTTGTGTAAGTGTCCCATCACCATTGCTCTAAAAATCATTTCAATTTAGGGTATGCATAAAAGGCCATACAAAAATTTAAAATTTCATCCACATGGTGGATATGGGATGATGCAATAATATTTTAAGAAAATCTCCTTTTCAAGCAAGATAATGATTGATATTTGAAAAAACCCATGTGCATTACTACAAGTAACGTCTTACACATACCTCATCTCAAGTGAGATCCTCCAAGTTGTCGCACAAGATATGACTTCATAGCTTGAACAACCAATAAGTCATATTAGCATTGGAAACAATGCTCCCACACTATATATGGGAGAAAATACCATGTCCTCTTCAACTAACGTTAGTTGTACAACATAATATCCACTATTATAATGACTCTAATATAGTCATGGTAGTTATCTTTAATTTTGTTAGCTTAGGCCTTAGGTTTAGATAGTCAGCCCTTGAGCATTAGGGTTAGTGTTAATGTTGATTTAGTCTATAAATAGGAAGAGTTATGTTGTACTTGGAATCATCTTTCATATTGGATTGCTACTACAATTATTGTATTTCTTGAAATTATTTCATTACAAGTTGTATTAAAGTATCAATCTTGGATCCTTGTGGTAGTGTGAATTTGTAGCAAAAGGGCACATAAACCATTCCCAAACCTCTATTGAACAATACTTCTTACTATTTTTAGATGATTTTTTTGTCAATTTTTTCAACTCATCTTCTAACATATATTTCTTTTAGAATATTGTGAGTTTGTTATTGTTTCCAAACACAATTAGAAAAATTACTAGATGTTGTCAAAACAAGGGGTATTTTCAACAACACTATTTTTGGGAAATTAAATGTACAAGGACCCTTGCAAGAGACCTATTGCTTTGTGAAAATATTTTCAAGCTTATCAAAGTAAGAGGTATTTCTCACAACAATTTTTTAGTAGTGCTCCAAGGTTTTTAGATTTTGCATTTACCCCTAGTATATGAAAAAACTTGTTACACCTAATGGTTCATTGTGAATCAATAGTTTATTGTAGAACACTAGTCATTTAGAGGATGTGTATATGATTAGAAAGAAGCACCAAATAAAAAATCTTGATAAGCACCACAATATTCTTCCAAATATTAATAGTTTTGTCCAACATCTTCTTTCTCCCTTAAATACCGTGGCTTTTCCTCTTCCCAACACCTCTCCTATTAACCCTCGACCTATCATCCCTCTCGCTATCCCTCCAATTCATAATCCTATTCTCGATACCATTGATTATGGTTTGCCTACCTATTTTGAGAACAAGAAAGGGTGGTTAATTCCATTGCAAAGGCAAAATTACATCCAAAGCCTCCTAAAATATTCTATACTTCTCAACCCCTTGTCCATGGATCTCCATAAGTCTCTAAGCAACAACCCTCAATCATTCACCAGGTACTAAATACAAGTGACACAAGCATTCTTCAACATCCTTCATCCGGTCACAATCTATTTTTCTATGGAAATCACTCATCTCCCTATGATACTATAGGTACTCTTCCAGGTATGAGTGGTTACACACCAAGCTTTGATTTTGATCTAGATTTCTCTATAGGAGGTGCTTCTAATTTCTTTTTTAGTGCATTGTAGCATCCCTCTTCAACAAGTAAGGTGGCAAAGGTATTCCTTGACTCTATTTTTAAATTACATAGTATGACCAAGTCCATTGTCAGTTATCGTGACCCTATCTTCACTAGTAATTTTTTAAAGGAATTATTTTGTCTTGGTGGTACTAAGTTGAGTATGTCCTTTTCTTATCACCCTCATTTGGATGGCTAGATAGAGATTGTAAATAAAATTTTGGGTACTTACCTTAACTTTTTTTCTCAAGATAAGCAATATTAGTAGGTTCATTGTCTCTCATTAACTTAATATTTGTATAATACTTCTTACTGTTCTTCCCTCAAGATGTCCCCATTTGAGACATTGTATTATTAGAAACCTCCATCAATGGAAAACTATGTTCAAAGATCCTCCAAAGTGACTTGGTATATGATTTTTTGCATTAATAATGGTTTGTGCTTCAACTTCTTAAAGATAATTTGACC
Source organism: Wollemia nobilis (assembly GCA_028583015.1). Taxonomy (NCBI): domain Eukaryota; kingdom Viridiplantae; phylum Streptophyta; class Pinopsida; order Araucariales; family Araucariaceae; genus Wollemia; species Wollemia nobilis. Next base: position 608,811 of record JAQPPZ010002105.1, read on the forward strand.
CACAACCAAAACTACATGAAGTAGTAGTTGGATTCACATTATTCTTAATGACAAATTATCATGGGGGATATGGTCTTTTTGTGCTTACAATATTATAAGCAATTGTTCTTAAAGACCAAGTCTATTCAAAAGTTGGCTCCTTGATTTTATGGGCCCTACAAGGTGGTTTGTCATATTGGTGAAGTGGTATATCAGTTAGAGCTTTCATTATATTCCCACATTCATCCTATATTCCATCTGTCTTATATCAAGAAATCTATTGGCCACAAGGTGTAGTCCCAGATAAATATTTGAGTACTCGATGAAGAAGGTCAAATCACGGTCTAGCCAAAAGCAATATTATAGTCAAAAGTTCATCTTCTACAGTCTTTCCACATTCAATAGTTCCTCATCAATTGGTATGATCTTCTAGAAAAATATGCTACATGGGAGCCTAAGAGCATTTTCTAGTCTCTTCTAACTTTGAGGACAAAGCTTTTTGAGGGGACAAGACATGCGATGGCTTCAATAGTCACATAAGCTATCTTTATTTTTAGTAGCTTGGGCCCTAGGTTTATATAGTTAGCCCTTGAGCATTAAGTTAGGGTTAGTGTTGATATATTCTATAAATAGGAAGAGTTATGTTGAAGTTGGGCATATCTTTCATATTTGAATCTTAGTTTCCTTTATTGCACATATGATATTTTACCCATTCCAAGTGGATATGAGACTTCACTCTCTTTAAGTGGCAAGGACTTATATTGATTTGAATTTAAAATCTAATTATTTGTATATTTGAATTTTTGGCATTAGATATGAATTATTTGTTATTGGTGGATGTTGTTTATTATGCATTATTAGATTACTACTACCATTACTATATTTTTTGAAGTTGTTTCACTACAACCATTGACTGACATACTCTTACAACTAATTTGTAATTGTAAGGGTTGTTCTCTAGAATTTTGGCCATTTATTTTCATCATTGAATAACTAATATTTGTTGTATAGTAGAGTTTGATGCTTATATATTTTCTTTTTATTATAGTAAGTAGAATGCCTCCATGGTAGTGGCTTACAAGTTGGTCCATTTCAATCCACCCTTCCATGGAACAACATGCCTTTGACAACCTCTTGGATGCTATGCATGTCATTATCAAATGATTCATTACTCAATAAAAACTTACATGACCTGCTAGGTTCCCTCGCTCAATAGGCTCTAGTTTGTCTCTCATGTGGATAACGAATCTAACTTGTGCTTGTGAAATACATGTGTGCATCCTCACAATAGACCCTATGTGCCTTGCACTCTTGCTTAACATGTAAACAACAAGCAACTCACTTAGCCACCTTATTTAAATATCCGAGCATAATTTTGAACATCGTTTACATGCATTAGTTACCAAGAATATCATGATATTGTTAGCTTTTTATGGGAGGTAGTACAACCACAAGATGTAGGATAACTAATCTGAGATAACTATAAAACTAATGGCACAATAATATGCAGGAAAATAAGGAAATGAACATCTGCAAATAACTCAAAAATATGCCATTAATGAGAGTGACAAAAATAGTACAATGCTATATAATGGAGGACATGAACACTCCATGAAAGTATATGAAAGAACTACATTGTACCTTACTACACACACATACACTGTGTACTACACACTATGTAGTTACTATATCACTCTCTCCTACTTCTCTCTAATACACTACCTATGAGGCCTTTATATAGAAAGATAGATTGCTTGGCCTTTACTCTATCTAGGACTCATGTACATGTGGACTACATGCACATTTACAACTTGCACATTGACACTTGTGCATTTATTATAATACTTGAAGTAACTAACTTTACTTTGAAGTAAACTCCTACTCTAGATATGTACCAAAGGTGGTACATTTACATGACCCAAATGATGTAATATACTCTAACACCCCCTGTATTACATTATTTGGGTATTGAAGACTTTAGTCTTCAATATGGATCTTTGTCTTCAGATGTTCTTCAACTTGATCTGGTTCTTTGTATTATCTTTAATTCACATTGCATTGTATGCCTCCTTGAATTGGTTCCTCTTCTTCTTCTTTATTCTTGTCATTGGAGTCAGTACTTTCATAGGTGGATGTACTATCACCAGATTCTTGCAAGAGTAGTTTCTCTTTGCCTTTGTCCTTGTTATCATTCTCCATGTCTTGTATAGAAGCTTCTGAACATACACTTAGAGCATCATGATAAGATTTTGTGTTAGTAGAACTTGAAGTACCAATACTGCATGAGGATTGAAATATCTTTGCTAGGGATGATTCATCCATTTCTATTTTTAGTTTAAGTAATTCTATCAATCCTCTATGTTCTACATTTTCATCCTTATAACATTTGAATGTAAGTAGTGCCATATATAATATGCTTCCATATTCTAAAGGAATTTGAATGTCACTCTTTCCATTATCAATTGCTTCAATGAGTCGAGCATGTAGATAATATTCCATGGTTTCAAAGTTGTCTTTTAAGGCTTCACTATGAATCCTTTTTGAGATAAGATCTAAGTCTCCTTTAGAATTTATCAGTAAATTCTTTATTCCAATTTTTATGACACTTGCTCTTTCCTTTCTAATAGTGTTGTTCATGTCATTGTTCATTGTATTCCTTGAGGTAGACATCTCTCTTAGTTTTAGCTTTTTTCTATTTTAGAAATACTTTTGATGGATCCTTTGTAGTAGACTACCTTATGTCTCCCTAGTAGATGAAGTGTAGTATTATTTTTGCTTCCTTAATATTTAGACTAAGGATTTGTAGAATACTATATCTTTCTCAAGTAAATTGAGTATATGATCCAATTTGATAAACCTATCCAAGGCTTAGGTTTTGTAGAATCCTTATGTCTCCCTAGTGAATAAAGTAAGCTATAAGCTTAATAAAGTGCTTAGTGATTAATAGTTCACTTTTGAGTTGATTTTGTAATGTTTTGTAAGTAACAATAATCAACTTCTATTTCACCTTATCTCTCCTAATGAACTATGCACTTAATTTGAAGTTCTCTATGGTTGGATTTCTTTTGTCTCTTTAGTATGAGTATGAGACAAGTTTAAGTATATAATTCCAACTCCTTTAAGTAAATGAAGAACTTATTTTTATACCCCTTGATATTAATAGTTTAATGTTTCTAAATTCCAATAATATATTTTTGGTGTAGTATACCTTATAACTCCCTAATTTGGAATATTAGAAAACAATAATATTTGCAATAATAGAATTTAATTTCTCCAAGTAGAAACCCTTATAACTCCTATGGTTTTAATTGTAAATATTAAACTATTTAAGTATTTAAACTTCCTTTAAATTTTCTTTCAAATGTATGGTTGATTTTGCATATAAATGTGAATGCAAATGGTGATAATAGTTTCAACCTTATACTATCCCTTATTACTCCTTATGAAAGCAAATAATTAAGCCTTATGAGATAATACCTTTGTATGGTAGATGGGTGCTATGTTTGACTTCAATCACCTTGAAATATGTTGTACCTCCTTGCTGGTTTATGATAGGCTTGGTGGACGTCCCTTATGATAGTCTTAAATGTGCCTTTGACTCCTGACTTCGTGCCTTCAATATGTTCTCCACTTAGTGCCAATTCTGGATATATTTTCCTCTATGAGCGCTCCTCTTTATGGTGGTTGCAATCATGCTTCTACCTTCTTGATGCATGTGCCAAGTGGCACAAGGTATTACCAAGACTCTATCATCTCCTCTTTCACTCGCATTGTTCCTTGAAGGCGTTAGACTTCATGGTGCATGTAGGAATTCTTCTTGGTAGGCATTGAAGATTCTTGGGTGTTAGAATGATGATGAAAGGTGTTACTCCAATGGGTGCCTTTCTCTTGAGCATTAGGAATGAGAGGGTGAAGATGCCCTTTGTGCCAAGTGGCACTTAGGTTTCATGCATGTAAACCTTCATCTAACATCTCCTTCTTGTATATTGTTTACCAACAAATACCCTTCATTGCTTGTCTTCAACATCTTCTTTTTGGATGAGCTTAGTTGTTGTGTGGGTGTCTCCAGCTAAGGTGAATAAGGGTGCTCCAATGGTGGCTTCATTTCAGCTGGTAGTTCTTCCAAGTTCTTCCTTGGGTATAGCTCCTTGCTTATTCATGCTCATCCTTAGCATTGTTCTATCCACGTAGGTAGATGATAGATGATAGCTATTTTATGTATGCTTTGGTGCTATATTTTATGTAGAAGTGCAAGAGATAAGCAACTTCTTACATAGGCCTTAATGTTGTCCTTTTTCCACATAGATATCAAATGATGATGGCCTCCTTACTAGGTATTGCACCTTCATTTTTCTCCTTGATATTCCACTATTATTCATTGCCCTTGCCTTTATCCTTACGTAGGTACTTGTGTTGTAGGTTGATGCAATCGTGGGTGCTAGATAAGCTAGTGAAGATGGTGTCTTTTAGACACCTCAAACCGATGTTTGTGCCCTAGGTCGGCTCACCTTCTCTATCTTCTATATTTTAATAGATCATGGATGTAGGATACTTGTTACCTTTAGTGTCTTGGGACACTCTATATTATGTCCTCTTTAGGAGGGATATGGTGCATCTCTGTAATATAAATAAGATACCTTATTTTTGCACCAAAGTTTTGAGAGTTCTTTGTCTCCCTTTTATGCTATTCTTCTCCTTTGATATGGTAGCTCCTCATTGTATAGCTTGAGGATAAATGAAGATAGATTTTTGAAGCTTTTCTTTTGCTTCTTAGATATGTCGATTGCTTGCTCTAATCCCTGAGAGCAATGTATTGTTGCCTTTCTTTTCAGACAACACTAACCTCTAACTTGGATAATTTTAACACCAATGAATCCAAGCACTTAACCATGCAACTAACATTTAGAGGTTTAACTTTGCACTAATGTTCACCTTAACTAAGAATCCTCAGTGAACTTTGAATAACTAATATAGTGCAGTAATAGTTTCTCCTTATTACTCCTGTAAATGAACCTTAAATCATGCACTAGTAATTGCACTATAACTTATGTAACTTAATGTAGTCTTCTTTGTTGTAACTGAATAATAGGAAGATATATATCTAACTCCTATTTTAATGTGCAGGTATAAACCTTAAAAGAACTTCCTTCTGCACTCCCCTTGAAGACTATAATATGCAACCTTCTTTTGCAACTTTTAAAGAACTTAAAATGGTGCTTAATGGAACTGGATAATAACCCAAATTAAAGTTCAACTAATGAACCTATTTGCACCCAAGTTGCTTACCTTAATAATATTTGTAGATGAAGGATTGCTAGGTGATTAGACTCACCTTATTGTTACCTTTAACTGGATGGATTTGTAGCTATTCTTGGTTGTCCGCAACAACTCCTTAACTCACCAATTCATAGCTTAGTAACTCCTCTATCTTGCTACTTTGAAACTATAGTATGGTGGTTTTGATTCTCCTTTAGAATGCTCTCTATCGATCTAAAGTTCTGCAGCTAGTAATGTTGTCCTGATTGCTGCTCTCTCATAGTCAATTTTTGTACTGAAATGTTGTTCTTGAAACTCATAAATTTGGTAGGGACTTCCCCCAAATCGTAGCTGAGTTTTCCTTCAAGAACCCTTTAGTATTTTGTTGAAGATTCAACAAACCCCTATCTCCGAATGAGCCTTCTAGCCTTCAATGGTAATCTTCAAACCTTTTAGGTTTGGTAGTAAAGTTAGGCTCCTTTCTCCTTGTTGAATTTTGACTTCGATCTCGGCCCTCTTCTCAAGAATCTGAATGTCTTGAGGTCTTCAACAATCTCCTCCAAAATTTGGCACTCCTTGCCAAATTCTTCTCCTTTTGGGCTTGTTGTCGGATGGTGATAATTGTCCCAAATTTTGCTCTATCAGTAACTTCTTCTTGTTGGTAGATTTCTCTAGTGAGTTCTCCTAGGAACTCCTTTAATGGCCTTCTCTAAATTCTGAACTAAGGCTCTCCAAGCCTTCTCCTTGTTTCTCCTTGAGACCTCACCAAGGTCTTCAATATTGTAGCTTCTCTGGTCTTCCAAATGAGACCTTTCCTTCAACCTTCTACTAAGGAAGTGTTGGTAATGAGATCTTCTTCTCGGATCTCTATAAACTACTATTGTTGGAATCTAGAATAGGACCTTTGTTGGTCCTTCTTTACTTCTACAAACTGTAGGCTTTAATGGAGATCACCAACCTCCAATCTTCTAGAACTGGGAGTTTTGTAACTGGACCTTCTAAGGGTCTCTTTAGCTTCTTCAGGGTGAAGTCTTCAATCTGAACTGGAGATCACCAATCTCCTATCTTCACCAGGACTCTTCACTAGAGTCTTCTTCTCTCCCTTGAATTTGTAGCAAGGCTCCTATGGCCTTTTCTTCTTCTGCACTCTACAAGTTTTGATCTTCAATGGAGATCACCAATATCCTATCTCCTTCTGGGCTCATCTCTAGAGTCTTCTTCTTCCTTGAGTCTGCAATAAGGCTACTATGGCCTTTTCTTCTCTTCTACAATCTATAGGTTCGTAGCTCTTGTAATGGGACCTTTTTTAGGTCACTAAAATCTTCAGTCTTCTACTTGTTGCTGCAAGTGTTGGAATGATTCTAATGAAGATCTTCTTCCTAACTCTATTGTAGGAAGCTTCCCAACTTTCTTTGAATCTCCTTTTCCTGCAACAAGATGTTAGAAACTGGAATGGAAGAATTTATAATTCTGGAGATAATGAACTTCACTAGTTGATTTGTCAAACTAGTGGAATTTATGTTGAGTCCTAGTCTTCACGAGTTTTTCTATAACCCTGTGGAAAGACTCTAGCCAAATGTAATCTCAAAAATTTTGGGACTGAGATTTCTGGATTTCTCTCAGTCTCTCTTGCGTTTGCAGCATTTGCAAAGATGCAACAGAGTTCCTTGTGGCTCTCCCTATTCCTATTGATCTACCATGTGCTCTGATACCACTATTAGCTTTTTATGGGAGGTAGTACAACCACAAGATGTAGGATAACTAATATGAGATAACTATAAAACTAATGGCACAATAATATGCAGGAAAATAAGGAAATGAACATCTACAAATAACTCAAAAATATACCATTAATGAGAGTGATGAAAATAGTACAATGCTATATAATGGAGGACATGAACACTCCATGAAAGTATATGAAAGAACTACATTGTACCTTACTACACACACATACATTGTGTACTACACATTGTGTAGTTACTATATCACTCTCTCCTACATCTCTCTATTACACACTACCTATGAGGCCTTTATATAGAAAGATAGATTGCTTGGCCTTTACTCTATCTAGGACTCATGTACATGTGGACTACATGCACATTTACAACTTGCACATTGACACTTGTGCATTTATTATAATACTTGAAGTAACTAACTAAATTTACTTTGAAGTAAACTCCTACTCTAGATATGTACCAAAGGTGGTACATTTACATGACCCAAATGATGTAATATACTCTAACGAGATATTCATGGAAGAAGATAATAAATAATACCTCTAGTTTAGATGTGCCCACTCACCCTACTATTCCCTCCTTTAGACAGTAAATAACATTAGCTAAATGACACTTGAATTCATGGATGACCCTATCACAACACAACCTTTTCACAACATCATAGGCTTTTAGACAATCCATATTAGGCAATGCTAAATGACCTAGCATGATCTTATAGAAGGAATTTATACTGCCTATATGAGTTTTTCATTTTATGGGGCACACTATAGATAGCTTCCAACTCTTCAAGACAACCTATATCAACTTCAAGATGATGCATATAGAGTAGATCGATGGTCAATCTTCCACGTTGATTGAGAACTCGATCAATATTAATTATGACTATTGCATTAGATGTAAATTTCATTCTTCTAGACAGGTTGCATGCAAAAATCTAAAACAAACAATGCATTCTTTCCATATTTATGATAATCTAATTCATGTTCAAGATGACAAGTTTAGCTAGGTGACCCCAAATAACTTTATCTTGTAGATAACCCATGGATGACTCTTTCTTGGTGGTATCATAGTGGCACATTCACTCCACTAGATGACCTACAAGCTTATCCCTACATTGTATGACATAAGCATAGATGATCTTCACTTAAGATGACCCATACTATAAAACATTGACCCTCTTTCACATTGTGTATCCATTTCCTCATCGACATGATACCTTTTGATGACACTGAACAAATAGAACTAGCTTCTTTACGAAGGGAAACTTGAACATCTCTTCTCATGTTCAAGCCTATGAAACAAAGAACAAAGCAATATGGACAACAAACATCCTCTTCTCCATAACTAAGTCTGCAAGGTATGATCAATAATGTGCAATCCTTTTCCATATGGTATTCCAATCATTGCTCATTGCTTAAAAAATTGATGCATAACCTCCTCTAAACAGTGTGTTTATTTAGTAAGGTTTGATTAACAAGGAAGATTGACTTAATGTCTCTTCAAAACACACAAACAATTGACTTCTTGAAAATGTCAAGGAGCAACAAGAAAGATTGCATATTGCCTTAACACCTACAAAATAAAAGAATGAATGGAAAGACAAAATATTAATTGATTTGGTATCCTCTAAATTTAATTGATGTCTTGCTCTAGTAACCTACTTTAAAATCCTACGATGATATCATTATTGGACCAAGGGTGTTGAACAAATTGTATTATTAATAAATGATACATTTTTGAATGGATGAAGGAATCGATTATGACAACTACCTATAACCAACATAAGTTTATTGTTTTGACTTCTATACAAGGATGTAATAATCCTAACAATATTTAGGTCTATGATAAGTCAATATGACTTCTTTGCAAATGAGATCCTTTTGTGACAACAATTGGTTTTTTATTACTTCAACACTTCACAAAATGATTATAAATAAATAAATAAAATAATTTTTAATATATTTCATGAATCTTTTCATAGAATATGGGGGAGGTATTCAAAATTAGCTCACTAATTGTGGGATTCATAAGCTATAAAAGTATTTGTACATGTTCATAACATTTTTTGAGTGTTGAGGAAAAATAAAAACTTGATAATCCTATAATCGAAGTTAGGATAAAGCATCAAAGGTCTCGAAGGGTTAAAGGAAAACCTAACAAATATAATATTAGAAATTGAGTTCAAAAATTTAGAAGTGCTTGCTTTCCTTTGTCAATATCTCTGAAGGAAGAATTAAATGGAAAAATAAACACTTCAAGTTCATTTTTTTAGTATACCATGTGTGGCTTCTATTTAGGGACACTCCCATAAAAATTACAAAAAATTACTTTTTTGTTAGGCCAATTAACCAAATCCAACTTGCATTTTTATCAAATATGCTCTTCACTTCCTTTTCTAAAAAATATAGTTTTTATCTTCCTCAAATTGCTATGTTCCCACAATCAACTCCTTGACATCATTTTCATTAAGAGATAAATCACTTGGTCAATTTCCTTTTAGGATTTAAATTTTACCAACGCAAAGTTCAATACCTCAATTGGCTAAAATATCTACTACCTTATTTTCTTTTCTATAGATATGTTCATATTTACAAGAGATAGCCCTCAGCAATAGTTGTTGAACATCAGTGAAAATATTGTTTTTATCCACTTTTGACATCCTTTTTTGTTGATAGCATTAATGATAATTAGTGAATCCTCCTTAATTGAAATATATATTAATCCTTTTACAATTGCAAGTTTGATCCTTGTAAGAGGTGACCTAGAGTCTACATAGTTTTTAGTTGATGTTCCATATTTTATATGAAGGAGAATTTTACCTTCATTATTTCAAAAAACATAACCTTCATCAAATTTTCTTGGAATTATTTTAGAAGCACCACTGAAATTATTCAAATTTTCTTGGAATTATTTTAAAAGCACCACTAAAATTAACCCTCAATTTTTGGGATATTTCAATTTTATTATTGATCAAATCAATTATTTTGTGTTTAAGTTCATTATAATACATCCTATTATGAGCACCATGTTTATAAATATTCAATGAGAGAGGCAATAATATGGTTCAAATTTTTGGCATAATTTTGAGCTTTATTTTTAAAATTTATGTTATTCCTTACAAGTAATAGATTTCAACATATAATGGCAAGACCAATCCTCTATAGAATACATAGTGATTTAGCTTTCAAATAATTAATCTAATATTTCATCGACTTTTTTAATGTTGATAGAACTACCCAATATATTTTATATTTTTGAAAAATAATCCAAAATGTTTTAAGCAAACGAACGATAAAAAAGTAAGTGGTCTGATGTTTTAGGTCCTTCTCATTCAAGGAACATGTGAAAGTTCCATGATATCATATTCATTATAGACTTTCTCTTGTAAGAATCTTGTTTTAGATTGCTAACAAAAATAATGTTGGGGTTAACTCATTGAAAAAAAAATGTTTGAGGACTTTTGGAGGGTCTCCAATGACCAAACACCCTTCCAAGGGAAATTATAGGGAGTAGGAAATTTTGATTGTAGAACAACCCTTGGGCTCATCGAGTATCCATTTCCTTGGTGGTCAAGTATTTTGAGGGGATAAATTTATTTTCATTATTGCTTGTGAACTTGGGAGGAAAAGAGGGTTTGGTTGATGGAAATTTAGGTGTCCTTTGAGCTAAAAATTTGGATTCGACCAATCGTGCTAGGCTTATGTCCTGCATCATTATTTTCAATTTGAACATCTCAACCTCAACTTGAATATCATCCTTTAAGCCACTGATGAAACAACTCATAAAAAATCCTTCATTCAACCCCTTGGTCATGTTAGCCAATTTTTCAAATTGGGCCTGGTAGTCTCGAACTATAGAAGTTTATATTAGCTTGGTTAGTGCTCCTTGAAAATCATCATATTCACTAGGGCCAAAGCGAGTGAATAGTTGTGATTCAAAAGATTCCCAAGAAGGATTGGTAATGGTATGTTGAAACCATTGGTACCACTGTAAATATTTTGATTGAAAGAAGCCATCTTGACCCAGTAATATTTAGGAACATTGTAGAGTTGGAAGAATTGATCAACATGACATAATCGCCCATTCGTATTTTTCCCATTGAACTTAGGAAAGTCTAATTTAGGCATATTGAAGGTAGTATCATGGTCAAAATTAGCGTGAAAACCTTCCCTTTTCTTATGGGGTCTTTTTCCTCGCCTTGACTGTTCTATATCCTGATACTGAAATACTTGTGGATCACCTTGAAGCTTAGACTTAACCTCAAGAATTTGTTCATAAAATTGGGTTTTGGAGGTAGTGTATTCATTTTTAAAGTGTTGGATGTCATCTCGTATTGATTGATTATCTTCGATAATGGCACTAAGTTGTTTGGTGATGGTCTCCAATGTTAAGGCAATTTATTCCATATCTTTTTGATGTCCACAAGTACTAGTATCCATTTTGGTGTGATTTGAATGACTACTAGTGACTTACTAAAAATAGAAGTGTGATTTTAGGGGTTACTATTTTTAGTAATAAGTCCAAAAAAGTGCTTGGGTTCTATATATCAAACTGATTAGCCTGAAAAGATGGTCACATTGAGCTATATCTCACAACACTGGTATTGGGCACCCCTAATTTGTTTTTACTGTTGTTTTGACGAGTCTACTGGTGAGGTCAGTTTTTCTTTTGGAGGTTGGGTTCAAAAGTTGGGTACTGCATCAACTAAATTTTCCCTATATTTTTTTACTATCGACCATGCTTGACACTATCTTATCACTTGTACTATGGCCATTATCACTGTTTCAATCACTAACTCTAGGATTCTCTGTATTATGCAATTACTGACATTGTATGTTCTATTTTTGTCATTGACCACCCTAAACTTACTGATTATTATAGATAATTGTTACTTCCACTGAACCTATTGTTACTACCACTGTTGACCCAACTGTTGCCATTACTAACTCAACTGTTACTACCACTAACCCAATTGTAACTATCACTATCCTAAATGTTACTAAAATATTTTGTAATTGTCACAAACACTTGCAGACTCTACCCTGACTGTTTGGTGCCTGTATTTTTTCACGATAGGGAAGTCTCCTCTGTATGCTCACTTTTATGGGAAAAATTTACAGGTTTAGCAGAACAATAAGGCTTTTTTTTTATAAGTTAAAGTTTTTGACAAAACCAGGGCATGCTAGGCAAGGGAGTATGTAATACCCATAGGTCCTTTGTTATACCGTAGTGACGAACAATAGTGTTTGGACCAATATTTTAGACCACTACCCAAGGAGGATTCCACACATACCCTTGAGCACACTATCTACCTCTCTATCAGTATGGGAGGGTAATTTTATGGGATGTGTTTTAAGAACACAAGCTTATACTGAGAGGGGGGTGAACAATATAAGACCAATCTTTACTTTTCTTTCCCAAACAATATGCAATATATCAATAGCAATATCAACAATAGTAATCAAAGCAATGCACAAATCACCACACACAATAGAGATGTAAATTTAATGTGGTTCACCCAATGTGGGCTACTCCACGGAGAAAATATTTCACTAATATTGTCTCAATCAATCTCTTGGGAATATTTTCCCTATTACAATGTTTATGGACCTCTATCCAAAGGAGACACCAATATCCTAATCAATTTCATGAATCTCTATCCACATGAGACACAAATCTCCCCATCTGGTTCATGGATCTTTATCCACAGGAGAATTCCTTCTCCTTTGCTCTGGTTGGTGATCTTCTAGAAGAACTATTGTCTCCACTGCATTGGCTTATGGATATCTATCCACTAAAGACTCTTACCCTCACTTAGAAGACCTTTCTTCAATACCCTGGCTAATGGACCTCTATCCACTGGAGACTGTTGTCCTCTATACTCTGTCACCTCAAAAGCTTACTCTCAGCTTTATCTCAAATCTGCACTAAAAATAGTCCTTCGATCTAGCACAAATTTTCTCAATCTCTGTCTCTGATATGCACTAAACACGATCATTTGTTCTAGCACAAATATGCTCAATATTTGTCTCAAATCTGCACTAAACATAGTCATTCAGTCTAACACAAATTTGCTCAATATCTATCTCTAATATGTACTAAACATAGTCCTTCTGTCTAGCACAAATTTGCTCAATCTCTTTCTCTGGTCTGGCACAAACCTGTCCTCAAATCTACACCAAAATCTATCCTCAAATCTATCCTCAAGCCTTAACACAAAGCTTGAATCAATCACAAATCAACTTTGCTAGATTTACCCCAAACCTTAACTCAAATTTTGAACAAATCAATCAATCAACTCAGTTCACAAGTCTCCTCAAAGACTTACCTCAAATCTACATTGTAAGATTCTACAAAATCTCACACTAATTTGTCCACAAGTCTTCACCAAGAATTACCTCAAATCTGCTCCACAAGTATTTACCAAGACTTACCTCAAATCTGCTCTACAAGTTCTTACTAGAACTTGTCCAATCTTCTCAACAAGTCTTCACCAAGACTTACCTTAAATCTGCTCTACAAGTCTTCACCAAGACTTACCTCAAATATGCTCTACAAGTCCTCACTAGAACTTGTCCAATCTACTCAACAAGTCTTCACCAATACTTGTCTCAAATCTGCATTGTAAGCTTCCACAAAAGCTTACTCAACTCAGTCCTTAAGTCCACTCTAGGACTTACTCAAATCAGCTCACAAGCTTTCACAAAAGCTTATTCAACTCAACTCAATCTATCACAGAAAACCTCTTTAATCACACAAACAAGTTTCACATAGAATCTTGTTTTAATCTCACATAAACATATAGAGAATGGTTAGAGACTCAATATGTTTCATACTCACAACAATGCTCAATCATTTTCAATCTCTCCTTCAACTCAATCCAGAAATAAAGAATAATTTGTTTCAAAAAACTTGAACTATCACTTCAACATTTCCAATCAACTAAGCCCAATCAACTCCACTCAAAGAATCACTCAAATGAAAGCTTAGTCAACAATACTTATCAAAAAAACCTCACATAACAATGATACTCATGATCTTTCACAAACCCTAGTTCAAGATTATTCTCAACTTCCAATAACAATGATACTCAAGATCTTTTACAAACCCTGGTTCAAGATTATTCTCAACTTAACTAACAATGATACTCATGATCTTTCACAAACTCTAATCATGCACATGAAGGCTCACTCAAATATTTCCAACAATGCTTATCAAACAAAGTTTCTAGCATCAAATTTTATTCCAGAAAAACCCTCATCAATCAATATTGGATTTCTCAAAACCAAACTCAACAATGCTTATCAAACAATCATTTTGACTCCAACTTAGCATGCATAACATCCAACAATATTTCACTCACAAGGAAGATATGCCCATACATTTTGTTTTATGAAGCTTGAACTCAAAACCTGTCTCAATCACAATCAACTCTTTGCCACTCTCAAAGGTTAGGTAACAAAATCTTCACTCAAAAGTTCACTTAAATGATTCCTCAAAATATTTCACCATAAATAGCATAAAATCTCAATTACACCTTATAAACTCCACACTTAAGATTTTAACAAAACCAAGTAAATCACTTCACAAATAATCTTTTAATAATCACCTTATTACTCCTTTTAAAAGAATTAACACCTTTATATTTAAAATAAAATTTAACTCCACTTATCCCCTTATTACTCCTAAAAGGATAATTTAATTTTGAACTTAACCAAAACCTTATATCTCCCTCTTTAATTAATTACCAACCACCTTAGCACTTAACAAAACCCTCTAGCGCACGTTCCATAAATTCCACCTAGCAAACACCTTAGTAAAAATTAAATTTCAATTTGCATACCTTTTGCTTTGGAAAAATATCCTCGGTGGGTTTCTAATCCCACCTTTCCTCCACCAAGTGCCTTGGCGCTTCAAGCTAGTGTCGCTTAGGCTACGTGCCCTCACGTGGTCTAAAAGGCACACCGCGACACCTTTATCTTCTTCCCTTCCATGAAGCGTAAACAAAAACCACTTCCCTCTTCAACAAAATGGAGCACCCATGATTCGAACTTGGGTCTAGCATTTCCCGAACACTTTATCATAGCCCTTGGCTTCCAACTGAGCTACAGTCTACTTTGAAATGAATTTCATTGTCCACTATTACTTGTCCTCTCCTCTACGCTCAACAATTTAAAACACATGTGAATCCTCTATTGGCGCACGAACTCTTTGCATAGGCTTCAATTCACAAGGATGATTAATGCCAAGGTTTTGTGGCATTATTTATATGCATTTTCATGTGCTTTCTCCAATGTCGACGAAGACATTCGAATTTATAAAATTCAAATTTATAATTTATAACCTTAGGCCCTTTAACTTATTATTATTTAATTTTAAATTTTAACCTTAAGGTTAAATTATTTAAAATTAAATAATTAAACCTTTAACCATTCAATCTGCCATATGGGTTTTTTAGATGCTTTATAATGTGACAACTCCTTGCATTTATTTTTCATGAACCAACCCTAGATACTTAAATATTATAATATTAAACCTTCTTCTTTGCCTTTTTGGTAAAAACCACTAGAGAATATTAATGAAACTCGAACATCAACCTTGCCTATCAAATCTCGAACATAGACACCTGGATGATAATAAACTTGTTCCTTATCTTCCTTGACATCAATGACAACAAAACTTGCTCATATTTCCAACAGTGCCCCATTTACTATGGATAATACAAGGTCAAAAAGCTTCCTAAAGGATAAAATATTATTTAACCCTAGATGGTCTCCTTGAATACCCAAATATATGTGGGAGCTCAATTTCATGCGTAGATGTTGTCTAAGGCCTGGGTATTAGAGTCTGATCACACCTCACTTTGGTAGATGCTTTATGGGCTATCTAGCTTAGCCAATAATAATAGCTTCTCTGTGATATTCTTATAACCCCCAACACAGGGTTTCTAACCTACACAAATACTATAGAAAAAATATTGTAATTTTTTTGTTGGATTTTGCTATTTTTATATAAAAGATAAACAAAAAACATAGGAAAATTATACCTAACAGTTGGAGTGGATGGGCAAGAATTGTCACAGTTGCAGCAAAACTCAGCCCTGGAAAGCACTATGATACCACTTGTTAGGAACCTACTATTAAAATTAAACTCACACACATACAAAATACTAAAATAAATAGAAATTCAACAAATAACATAATAACACTATGTATAAAGTAATTACATAATTGAAACAATCTGACAAAATAACTCAAAATCGTAGGCCTCTTCGAGAGGGCAACCTCCTTCAATATTTCATTAACTTACAAAAAGATACATTTGTACATGGCTCCATGTTTTTTAAAGAAAGGCTTCATGCAACCCTAACCCTAAACTCAAGAGTTAGATTACATGTAAAATGCCACTCGAGCTAGAACCTTCTACCAAACATCGATTACATTCTTGATAACGGTTACATGAAATGACCCCACTTGTCTAGGCACCTTACTTGCCACATACCATTACAAAAATATTACAAAATAACATTATAATGGGGTCCCCATGTTGGACATGGATTATTACATAATCATTTGAGAATTACAAAAATACTGCGAGGATGGGGTCCTAGCATAGTGGTCCTCCTTGCAGAGGGGTCTGGAGTGGCAACCCCCGATGTAAAATTACCCTCACAAATATTTAGAGCATGGTTAGAGGTTGTCTAACTAGGAACACATATCCCCAAGTCCAATTGACATTCTTCATAGTAGTCTCCCTCTCTTTCTTTATTAGGTTGTCCTGGTTGCTAGAGCCAACTAGATGGGTCTGATTGCTTGATTTGGTAAGGCATCCCCAAGCTAAACTTTTACTTTTATCCCAATGCAATGTGGGACCTTGCGATCAAAATTTTGCTTTTACCTTTCATCGAGGGAGTTCTATACTTGGAGCTTCTTTTTTTGCTTTCTCCAATGCTTCGGTCGGTATGGTTCTACTTGAGTCTTTGTATGGTCCCTGAGTGATTAGGTCCCCTATCAAAGTCAGCCTTCAAAATTGGCCAAAAGGTCCTACTCCTCCCAAGTGTAGTGAAGAATCACTACAGTAATAATATTAACAATGTTTTAGGTCTCAGATAAGTCAATATGCCTTCTTTGCAAATGAGATCCTTTTGTGATAGCAATTGGTTTTTTCTTACTCCAACTTCACAAAATGATTATAAATAAATAAATGAAATAATTTTTAATATATTTCATGAACCTTTTCATTGGATATGGGAGAGGCATTTAAAATTAACTCACCCATTGTGGGAGTCGTAAGCTATGAGAGGAGTTGTACATGTTCATAACATTTTTTAGTGTTGAGAAAAAAAAGAAAACTTGATAATGCTATATTCAAAGTTAGGATAAGCATCAAAAGTCTCAAAGGGTTAAAGGAAAACCTAACAATTATGATATTGGAAATTGAGTTCAAAAATCTAGAAATGATTGCTTCCCTTTATCAATGCCACAAAAGGAAGAGTTAAATGGGGAAAGAAATATTTCAAGTTATTTTGTTTAGTATGCCATGAGTGGTTTCTATTTGGGGCCACTCCCATAAAAATAACAAAACATTACATTTGTTGTTAGGTCAATTAAACCATATCCAACTTGCATTTTTATCAAATATGTTCTTCACTTCCTTTGCTATGAAATATAGTCTCCATCTTCCTCAAATTGCTATGTTCCCACAATTAGAGCCTTGACATCATTTTCAATAAGAGATAAATCAATTGGCCAATTTCTTTCTAGAATTTGAATTTTGCCAAGACAAACCCAATTTTATTTTCTATAGATATGTTCACATTTCCAAGAGATAGCCCCTTACAATAGTTGATGAACATTAGTGACAATATTATTTATTATTCACTTTTGACATCCTTTTTTGTTGATAGTATTAATGATAATTAGTGAATCCTTCTTAATTGAAATGTATTTTTATCCTTTAAAATATATTTTAATCCTTATTCGATTTCAAGTTTGATCCTTGTAAAATGTGACCTATAGTTTGCGTAGTTGTTAGTTGAAGTTCCACAAGATTTAGAGGAAGGAGAATTTTACCTTCATTATCTCAAAAAGCATAACCTTCATCAAAATTTCTTGGAATTCTTTTGGAAGCACCACTAAAATTAATTATAAAACCCCCAAATTTTGGGATATTTCAATTTTAATATCGATCAAACCAAATATTTTGTGTTAACTCCATTATGACAGATGACCCTTCCATGTATCAAAATTTTTACCCAAGAAGTAAGCACCTCTTTTTCGACACTTGAGACTTCCTATGATAAGCACCATGTCTATAAACATTCAATGAGAGAGGCAATAATATGGTTCAAAAATTCGGCATAATTTTGAGCTTTGTTTTTAAAATGTCTATTTCTCCTTACAAGCCATAGATTTCAACAAATAATGACAAGACCAATCCTCTATAGAATGCATAATGATTTAGCTTTCAAACAATTAATCTAATATTTCATCGACTCTTTTAATGTTGATGGACCTACCCAATATTGTTTTTTTTTTTAAAGCAACCCTAAATGATGTAAGCGAAGGGACAATTAAAAAAGTAAATGATCTAATGTTTTTAGATATTTTTCAATCAATGCAAATGTGAAAGTTCCATGATATTTTGTTCTTTGTAGACTCTCTCTTGTAAGAATATTTCTTTATAATGCTAACAAAATGAATGTTGAGACCTTTAGGAAGATCTCCAGTGATCAAATATCCTTCCAAGGGAAATCATAAGGAGTAGAAAATTTTGATTGCCGTAAATCCCCATATTCCAATTGACCAAGTGCACACCATTTTTTGATAGATTCTAAACTAACTCATCCTTCCATGTAAAAGTTTGGCAAATACAAGTCTTGAAGCATCTTTTGAAGCTCATCCACTATTTTTTTCTTTCCTTATTAATAGAAATCAATGATATGGAGTCGTTGCTCAAATTAATATAAGTTTTGGCCTTTAGACTTTTACAAGATAAACAAGCTTAAGCCAATAGTTATCATTTTGGATCAGAAATAAGAAGATAAAGCTTCAACCACTCATCAAACCAAAAAGTTGTGGAATCTCCTTCAACTGACTGTCTAATATGTTTCTTGATCGATCATAAACTATTTGAAATCAAGTTCCATGTTGGTGATCCTATAGGGAGAGTTAGTTTCATAAATAAAGTCCAACCAAGCTTTGCTACTAATGTCAAACTCATAAGCATGTTTTTCTATTAATGCTTAAGTCATAAGTTTACATTTTTGCAAGCCAACCCCTCTAATATTCTTTCCTATTCAAACCTATCCCACTTATAAAGAGAAAACCTAAATTTTCCTCATGCTTTCCAAAGAAAAATTCTTTGATTTTTATCAAATTTGGATGCTATACCTACTATCAATCTTGAATGTGACATCATATATATAATGATGGATTACAATGTGGTCTTAATGAGTCGCATCCTTTTAGCTATGGTTAAAAAAATTCTATCCAACCTATAAAACAAGAATTCATTTTATTCAAAATTGAAACCCAAAAATCATTCTTCTTTCCTTAATTAGATAAAGGAATACCCAAATACATTAACAAAAAAGTTTGTCACTTCAATCCAAAAATTTCCATAATAATTTATTGTAAGTCAAAGGTTGTGTTGATAAAAAAGATCTTGGATTTTGTAGTATTCTACAACTGTCCAATGACCTTCTCATAGCATGATGATATTGATTTAAAGTCCATTGTCTCATTGATTGAGGGATGACCTAGAATAAAAGTATTATCAACAAATTGACAATGATGTTATGAGGGATCATTTGTTGCAAAGTGTATTCCTTTGATTTCTCCTTCCATATTTACCTTTGAGAAAGCTCTCCCTAATGCTTCGATAAGAATAATAAATAGATAATAGGGTCACCTTGGTAGAGTTCAAAAGATAATCACAAGTATCTAGCAAGAAATCATTGATAAAAATATAATATTTTGAAGTGTTATAACAACATCTAATCCATTCACACTAACCTTTAGGTGCTTATCTAACATATGGCGAATGTGACGATTCGCCTTTGGATTGAATCTCTCACATACGATAGATCGGTTTTGCGGAGATATGTGAATCACGGACAGATCTGTGTTTCGGCATTCAAGGTCTAGTCCACGCCGGAGATAGAAAATCCCGAGAATCCTGCTATGTCCGATCTAGTATGGGGTTGAGTCATTATCAAAAATAATTATTGTAAGAATATCATGTAGAAAACTCTACAAAACCCTATCATATGTTGTGTTCATATCTAATTTTATAAGCAAACTTAGCTTTTTGAGGGAACAAGGAGATTTTATGGCCTTCTCAGTAATGATTATACCTAGCTTTTTGAGGGAATGAAGAGACTTTATGGCATTCTCAATAATGATTACACCACCAAGGATTTGTTTATGTCAAACAAAACCATCTTGTTCTGGTGAGATAATGTAATTTAGAATGTTTTTCAATATTTTTACCATTAATATTGAACTTTTCTTGTAGATTATATTGCAAAGGCTTATTGGACAAAAAATTATAAAAATATTGTCTTCCCTTTTTTTGAACCAATATAATGAAGGTGACATGCATCTTAGTAGTTCTAACCTTCTTTTATTTAACCTCTTCAACCACAACCACAACCACATATCATTCTTTAAAAAATTAATTTTTTTGAAAGAAAATGATTAGAAATCCATTAGAGCTAGGTGCCCTATTAGGGTGGAAAGAAAAAATTACCTCATGTAGTTCTTCTACAAAGATCTTCCTTTTCAACCTTTCATTTTGTCCTTGTGTGATAATTTATGAAATATTTTGTAAAAATTTACTTTGAGCCTCCTTAGCTTGTCCAATATTTGACATAGTATCTTTTAACTAATTAATTACTTCCTTCATGATATCTTATTCTTCCTCAATATTTCTTTGATAAAAATTAAAATATTTTTAATGCAACAAAAATACAAATATGTTTTGGGTGTAGCATGAAAGGATTTGATATTTATATCCCTTTCCTTAAGCCATCTCTCCCTAGATTGTTGGGACCAATACAACTCTTTATTTTTCAATACATAATGGTAATAAAAAAGTTATTGTTTTTCTTGCACATAAGCATCCTAATCAATTCCATTGATTTCTACTAATTCTTGTAAGTTTTTAAGCTTTGATTCAATTTCTTCCTTCGTTTTAAATATGCTACCAAAATATTTGGCATTTCAAATCTTCATTTGCCTCTTTTAGATATTCATCTTTTGAATAAAATTGTACATACATGATCCTTCAAAATTTACTTCATCGCTCGTATCATAACCATGTGGAAGAAATCAAGGTCTAGGAGCCACATTAACTTAAATCAAAATGGCTTAGGATGACTATTACTAAGTAAATAACATATCAAGAGAATAAGTTTGTGATATAATCCTACTCGCAATAAAACGTTTAAAAAGATTCTATACTCTATTTACAACCATGTTTTGTATATTCTATTGAAAAATTAAAAATTTTAAACCCAATGTGTTTGAGATCAACAAGTCAAAACTTTATCATGGTAACTTAAATTCAATTCTCTGTTGTTATGGTTGTTTGAGTACTTAAGGACCCCTAAGTTTAATTTTTTTTATCAAAATATAAAAAATAATTAATGCACCATTTTATTTTTTACACATATTAGATATAAGACATAATCTAATATTTGGAAATTTCCATTCAACAAGGTCTCTTCCAATAAATCAAATGTGTCATATATCAATATCAATTTTTTCTTGATATTAACTATAGCATTTGTACATGTTGAATGTATTTTTTTCAATGAGTTTACACAAGTTTTTACAAGGGGTCCTAGTCCTCTCATACTAAGTAGGGTTTGAACCTTGAACCTCTCAAAAAAAGGTCAAAACCCTTACCATTACAGTAAACTTGTAGCTATGTTGAATGTATTTTTTATGTATTTAAAAAATAATAATTTAAAAAAATTATAGTTTATTTCAAATAAATATAATTTTATATTGTTATTTATTAACAATATGACATATGAAAATAATAAATATGGGCTTTAGGCTCTCTTTTGAAAGACCCAATTTCAAAACATAGCATAATGTGTATGAATGAGATTGTTACAAAAAAAAAAAAAATTATATATATATATATATATATATATATATATATATAATATATTTAAGATTTTAGAACTATGAACAAAAAGTCTAAGGTTCAAATCTACATGTTATATGTTATGCACTGGTATGACATAACTAAATATTTGAATATATATAGAGGGAACTTCTATAACGTCTAGCTGGTTGGGTAAGGACGAAGTCAACGAGAATGTTGTGCAGGGAACCTTTATAATGCTTAGTTGGTTGGATAAAGACAAAATCAACAGATCCCAATTGTTCAAGAAATCGAAGCACTCAACCGTTACCAACCGACCTAACCTTTTTGGATTAAAATATGAGTTACAAACACTAAGTTTTTATGAGAGATCCATACCCCACTAAATACTTGATAATTACATCCTCTCTAACCGTAACCGTAAAAGTATTAAAAACTATTTTATGAACTTATTACTTATTTAACATAGAAAAACTCATATAAACCTTAACCTACTCATAAAAACAAAAACAAAATTATCAAAACTCCAACTATTCAAAAGAAGTCTCTACAATTTTATATCCTACATAAATAGACACAACATCTTAAACGTCTTCAGTTATTTAAAATGCAAATTACTCGTCTCCATTGACGAGGACAGGAATAAAATGAGAAGAAATACAGGAATAAAACGGGAAGAAAGAAGAAAGACTCTGACATGAGTGAGTGCTCACCATCTCCATCACTCATCCTATTATACCTCTACTTTTTAACGCTTTGTAAGTTTGTGTATCACCCATCCTAATATACCTATTTACTTTTAACTCTTTCTAAATTTGTATAACCATTTTCGAGAACAATAAAAAAATATATCGTATCCCAAACCTCATTTCGAAATTAAGATTGATCAACCATTTCCAAATATCCCTTCAACTTTATTCTCCTAGATTATTCTCTAAATTTCTGCCCATTGATTATTCCTTCAACCTCTGTGGTACTAGCTATAAATAATGCACAAGCACCCCCATTTTTATAATTTTCACCGAGACTATTAAAATATTAAACATAATGATTACATAAGCAAGACGATTCAATTATTGAAATATTTATTTATTTGATTTTAAATTTAAATTTTATGGTTAAAAAGTTTCAAAGTTTAAAAAAAACTATCAACAAGGATGCGGGCACCCGAGTTCAATTCCCATTATAAATGTGTATAAAAAATATTACTTTGAAAAAAAAAAAATACACTTCTATCATTAATCAACCTTATTCTTTTAAATTTCTATATGATTCTATCCTTCACATTCAGCTAACAATATTAGGAAAGGCGAGTGGATGGAGATGGAGGAGGAAGGGAGGCCGTCGAGAGGCAGTTTGTATGCTGGGGTGTCGTCGAAGATGGTAGCATGAGGGAGATGTTGAGCAATGATTTTCAGAATGGTGAAATCACGAGGTCTGCAGAGGTACGGAGGCCATCATTTGGCGGTGTTGTTGGGGTTGCTGACAATGTCGTCAGGAGTGGATAAAGATGCTAATAGTCAAAGAGACACGATGAAATATGGTGGTAGCACTAAGTCTTTCATCTGTTGAAAGTGGGGTATAGAAGGGGATTCCTGCCGACGCCATGTTCTCGATCAGAGACAAGGATGCTTGGTGCCTAATGCTACAATGATTAGTGCATTATTCTCGGAGCAATTAAGGTTAAAAATTGTTTCAATTTTTTTTGTGGCTTTAAATGAGGAAGTGTTGCCTTCTCTACGGTAATTTGATGAGTGGCTTAACAATGTATGGGGTAAAAGGTTGGGGATTTCTATTTTTATGTGTCGTATGATGCAAAAGGGGTTATTTTTTGTTATGTTTAAAATGCCTGATATGCAAAAGAAAGTTGTTGCTAAACAGTTCTTGAATGTTGGTAAAACCTTTTTTCGTGCCATTCCATGGTCATCGGAAGCTTTAACAGAGGAAGTTTTTTTCTGTTTTGTACCCGATATGGGTTATTGTTAAGGATGTTCCTCCGGTTTTATGGGTTTTTTTGCCTCAGGTCTTGAAGTCTTTTGGTTGTTTGTTAAGGGTTGAGGAAACAAGCAGTGTTCTACCTCATATGCATGCTAGGGTTTTAATTTTTATGTACCCAGGAGTGGATTTTCTTGAGGAGATTGTGATCGACTGTGGAGAATTTTCTCTATCTTGTAAACTAGGGCTCTTAGGAGGTGTTAATGTATGTTTTATTTGTAAAAAAGATGGCCATGTTCGGAGGAACTATCCTATTTTGGCAAGCAAACGAAAAGATTTTTCTGGGGCTTCTGTCCCCACTAATTCTAATAATGTTTCAAACAATGGTAAAGGTAATGTAAATAATCTGGGCAGTACCAGGGGTAATGCTTCAAGGGCTTTAGGGAAAGCTCATTCTTCTGAGGTTAATAATAATGGGGTGAATGAGCAAATGGCTTTGGGTGAGGACATGGTTATTGAATCTAGTGTAAGTAGCGCAAGCCATCTAACATGCTTGGTTGAACTATGTAGGTTACAAGCCTCTCCTGCCCCTGCGGCTAATGAAAAAGAGGACACTAATTTTAATATTAACATGGCCAAAATTGACAGTCTTAGTCCTTCTGTGGATGGTGGTACCTTGGCAAGTAGTAGGGTTGAGCACAGTAACAGTTTGGTGCCTAGTCCTACTACTAATGAGGGTAGTACTTCCTTGCAATTGGATATTGGTGGTTGTAATAAACAAAATGCTTAGCAGCTAGCTTTGACATCCATTCGTAGTAGAGCTTTAGAGAGGCATAAAAATATTAAGGATAATATTAATGAAGAGGGATCTGTGGTTGATGTTTCAGATTCTGAAACCATCCCTAGCAATGAATATTCATATTCATTAGATGATAATGTTTCAAATGACATACTAGATCTGGGGGATAATACATGGTCTAAGGTTACTAAAAAGAAGAGGAAAAGAATTAATGCTAAGGACAATAAAGGTAAATCTCTAAAAAGTGTTAAGGATTTAGCCAAAGTTGGATCTTCACTTCCTAAATCTGACAATGTTGTTTAGATGCATGAGCTGGAATGTCAAGGGATTAGTGTCCCCTGGTAGAAAGTATTTTGTCAAGAATCATATCAGAAGTATGGGTTGTTTTGATTGCATTTTGTTGCAAGAAATCAAAGTTGTTGGCTTTCATCTTCAATCTGCTTTGCATGTCATTTGGCATGATGCTATATGTTACTATACTAATCATACTGATGGGAGGGGGGAGCTGCTTTGCTGCTTTCCCCTTCATGGGCTTCTAATGTAGTTGATTTTGGTCTTTCTCCATGTAATACTGCGGTTTGGGTGGTCTTAGGACACAATGGTGTTCAGTTTGGTGTTTGTTCAATTTATGCTGCTAATGATTATAGAGACAGATGTTTTTTATGGCATTGGCTGTTAAACTTACCTAATATTCCATGGTTATTTGGTGGGGATTTTAATATGATAGAAGAACAACATAATAAGGTTGGCGGTGCTAATTTTGACTGGAAGGGGGATAAGAAAATATGGTGGACTAGATTCAAATCTCATTTTAATCTTTTTGATCCTTTACAAGGTCATAGAAGTTACCATAAAGATCTGTGGCTTACATGGTGTAACATGCAGCAAGGCCACAATAGGATATATAGCAGGTTGGATAGGTTCTATGCTGCTCACTCCTTCAATTTTGATCATTTGAATAATGGCAACAAAGTTGCAGTTTATCCTTCTGTTTGCTCTGACCATTGTTCTATTGTGGCTCATTTGAGATTCCTTGAGGATAGACTTGAGAATAAACATATGAATTGGAAATTTAATTTGAATGTCTCTCTTTTGGATCTTCCTGATTTTTTGCAAGCTATCTTTACTCTCAGGGAAATCAATAGGTTTAAACTTCGACATGAGAGTGATGTTGATAGGTGGCTTTGCAATATCAAAGGATGGAAAAAAAAATTAAAATCCATTGGTAAGAAGAGGGCTTCTGAGTTCAGATGTTATGAGAATTCCTTGAGGCAGAGGATGTGGTTGCTTGAACATAATATTCAGTGGCAGCCTGATAATTTGGAACTATTATCTGAGTTGATGGAGGTTAAAAATGAGCTTAGCCAGCTGGAGGATAAAAATATTCAAGTACAGAGGGTTCGTGCTAGGCTAAATTGGTTAAATTTTGGTGATAAGGGCTCTAAGTTTTTCTTTAATATTTTGAGAAGGCTGTTAAAGAAAAGATCGTTAGCATTTCAGATGGAACTAATTTGGTTTCTGATGACAATAAGATTATGGAATTGTTTCACTAGTTTTATAAAAATATGTTTACTTCAGAAGATAACAGTGATAGAAGGAAAGAAAGAGAGGTTTGTTGTAAGTTAGTGCCTAAAAAAAATTCTCAATCTGAGGCTGAAATGTTGGGTCAGCCAATTTCGAAAAATGAAATTGCTAAAGCTATATTGGCCATCAATAGTATAAAGCTCCGGGTCCTTATGGTATACCCATTGAATTTTATAAAAAGAACTTGGATTGGGTTTGTGAGGACCTTGGACAGGTGTATGATGAAGCCATTAATAGAGGATCATTGGATTGTGACATCAACTCAGGCATCATTCGGCTGCTGCCCAAAGGAGGTGATAAAACTTTAATTAAAAATTGGAGGCCTATAACTTTATTGAATGTCTCTTACAAAATCATGGCTAAGGTGCTTGTGTTAATATTGGTTCATTTGCTACCTAAGATTATCAATCCTACTCAAACTGGGTTTGTTAAAGGCAGATATATTTTAGAGAATCTTATCATTGGTTGGGAATCTATGCATTGGACCAGAGTCTTAGGTCAGAACATTGGTATGATCCTTCTTGATTTCAAGAAGGCTTATGATCGTGTGGAATGGAATTATATCATTAGTGTTTTGCTAGCCTTTGGTTTTACTATTGAATTTTGTAACATGGTTAAAACTCTTTTAGCTGATGCTAATGCTTGCATAGAGATTAACGATGCCATATTTGATCCTGTTTACCTGCAAATATCTATAAGACAACGTTGTCCCTGGGCTCCTTTGTTATTTGTGATTGCTAATGATCTTCTATTTTAAGGGATAATACCCTGAGTTCTAATGTTAGAGGTGTTATGCTACCTAATGGTATGGAGCTTATAAATATGCATTTTATTGATGGCACTTCCTTGTTTGTGAAGTTGGATGAGGACAATTTTGTTTCTTTGTTCTCTAAACTTTCACTATTTTGTAATGCTTCGGGTGCTAAGGTATTTGCTGCTAAATCAATGATTTTAGGTTGGGATCACTGGCCTTCTAGTTGGTTTGGCAGATTTGATTTGCAATGGCATGGCCCTTCTGTGCAAGTCAGGTATCTGGGCATTTCGTTTGCTGTTAAACCTGATTTAAAAAACATGTGGTTATGGGTAAAATATAAGATTATTGTCAAGTTTGATAAGTGGCAGAAAAGGAATCTTTCCTTGGCTGGTCGCTTCTAGGTTTGTCAAAATATTTTGTCTACTTTCACTGTTTATTTCTCCTCGGTTTGGCTTTTCAGTTTGTATCAGATTAATTTGATTCAAAAATATATAAAACAATTCCTTTGGGCTGGCAATTTTGTTGATAGAATATTACACTCAGTTAAATGGAATTGGTGTGTTGTGAATAAGGCAATGGGAGGTATGGGTCTTATCAATTTAATATTACAGGGTGTTGCTCTTGCATCCAAATGGATAACTAAATGTATTGCTAGAAATGAACCATGAAAAGTTCTTATCAGGTATAACATTTGTAATTCAGTCCCTAAAAAGGCTCAGTTCTAGAAAAAGCTATCCTTTTTTTATATTTTGTTTGGCTTATTTGAATCAACGCCTTCTGGTTCGACGATTTTTCATAGCATTTGGAAGGCATGGATTAATGTCAGGGATAAAATCTATATAAAATTTGATAACAATCAGTCTAGAAGGTTGCAGTTATTAAATGGTTCCTGCTGGTGGAACTTGTCTCTTAATAACACTATGCTTGATAGAATGCTGGGCTACTCAACTAGGGTCTGGTGGCTACTCAACTAAGGTCTGGTCTGTGAAGGGTGTTAATACTTTTAATGACATTCTTAGTAATGGGGTGCTTAAACCTTGGGAGCAACTCAGTGTTGAATTTGGTTTATCTTGTTCTCATAAGAGAACATATACTATGTTGTCTGCTGCCTTCAATGGTTTGAATAATCCTGAATTTGTGGCCTCTGAACAATCTTATTTATTGGACTGATGGTACTAATTTTTCTGCTACTAAATCCAAGATATTATATCAGCTTCTCATTGATATGACTGATATTTTTGACCATGTTAATAATAAATGGCAGCTCTCTCTTTCATCATAGCAGGTGCAGAAAAGGATGCAAAATATCTGGTCCAGTCTTCTTGAGCCAAAAAAAGTGTGTTTTAGATGGCTTTTGCTACTCCAAAGATTACCTATATCTTCTAATTCCCAGGCTGATATCTATTGTTCCATTTGCAGGACTCCTGAGACTGTGAAGCATATATTTTTTGACTGTCTTTATGCTAAAGAGTTGTGGTTATCCTTTTTTCATATTCTACAAGGCTGGAATATTCAGTTGGATCATATAAAACAACAAATTTTGTTTGGTTATATTCCGCATATGAATTACTATTTCAATATGTTTTGGCTAATAATTTCTACAGAAATTTTATGGATGATTTGGAAGGCTAGGAATGATGATTGTTTTCATAACAGGCCAAGGCACCTTACTGGGTCTCTTAGGAGACTCACATAGCTTGCTATTTTGTTTCAGGTTGGAAGAAATCTGCAGGTTTCTGGGAACAAGTTGGCTCGTCTTTTCAAAGCTATTCACGATCAGAAGTTGATGGATGATGACACAAGCAACGTGGATATGTATAGCTACTATTATATTCTTGCACAAAAATGTTATTATATGTTTGTAAAAAGATACAATGATACAGTTACACTCATATGATGTATAATATTTATGTTTCCTCCTTGCATGAAGATGTTTAGCTTAGTTTGATTTTTGAGACTTAGACCTTCTTTGATGTATATTTGTTGTTAGTTATTTAATATAACAGTTATATATTTAAATTAAAAAAATCTATATCATTATTAAATATCACGCAAACTATTAAACACAATAACTATACAACCATCTTATATACATCTTTAAATCATAGTAATATTATACAACCACCTTACATATTTTTTTAAATCATAATAATAATACTATACAACCACCTTTTATATATCTTTAAATCATAATAATAACAAAAGTATAAGACAATTCAATGATTTAAATGGTCCAGGTTTCCCCTATAATTCTTTTTCCTTCAAATTCAAACCTTAAATAGTTCAAAAGTTTTAAAACCCACTTGAAAAAAATGGTTAGTGTGGAATTCGTGGTCGAGTGGGTTACCTCGATTTTTTTTGTTACATTTAAAAATCGATAACTATCTATCATTTTTTACTATCAATTTTAAGTTTAAATCCTAGAGCTGTTATTATAACCCCTACCTCACCTTACCTACCCCATCTTATTGTTAAAGACCTGGTAAGAGGGAGACCACCGGTAGCTCAGAATTTTTACAACCATTGGGCTAGCATGTGCTCGGTGGAGTCAAGTCAAACTATTGGCCCACCAAAGCTTACCTTTTCCAAACCTAATTAAAAAAAAAGTATCAAGTGTTGTCAGACCCTTGCAAGATACCTATCCATTGTGATCGTCTCTTCAAGCCGATCAAAACTGGGGGTATTTCCAACAATAGTTTTTGGAAACCAAGTGTACGAGGACCCTTTCAAGAGACATATTACTATGCAATTATCTCTTCAAGTGTATCAAAGTAGGGGGTATTTCTCACAACACTTTTTTAGTAGTGCTCCAAGGAATTTTTTAGGTTTTGTATTTACTTTTAGTATATAAATGAACTTGCTACTCCTACTAGATGGTTGCAAATAAGCAATTGATTGTAATGCACTGATATTCAAGGGATGTGTATATGAGCATAAAGAAGTACCAAACCAAAAATCTTGGTAAGCACCACAACATTTCTCCAAATATTAATAGTTATGAAAATCATCTTCTTTCTTCCTTAAATGGCATGGCTTCACCTCCTTCCTACACCTCTCCTCCTCCTAATAACCCTCCTTCTAACACTCCTTCCATTATTCCTCCAATTGGTAATCCTATTCTCGATACTATTGATTTTGATCAGCATACATATTTTGAGAATCAATAAAGGGTAGTTAATTCCATTGCAAAGGCCTTAGCTTACATCTAAAGCCTCCTAAATTATTTTGTACTTCGCAATCCTTTTCCCACGAGTCTCAACAAGTCACCAAGCAATAGCCCTCGAGAATTCACTAGGCAACAAATATAAGGAACACAAGCATTCTTTAACATCATCCATCCGATCACAATCCTCTAGTTTCCTATGACAGTCACTCATCTCCTTATGTTATTAGAGGTACTCTTCTAGGTATGGGTGGTTACACATCAAGCTTTACTTATGATCTAGAATCCTTTATAAGAGGTGCTTCTAATTTCTATTTCTTTACATTGTAGCATCCATATTCAGTAAGTAAGGTGGCCAAGATATTCCTTGACTCTTTTTAAATTACATAGTATGACCAAGTCCATTGTCAGTGATCGTGACCTTATTTTCACTAGTAATTTTTAGAAGGAATTATTTTATCTTAGTGATACTAAGATGCATTATCCTTTTATTATCACCTTTATTTAGATGGCCAAATAGAGATTGTAAATAAAAGTTTGGGTACTTACCTTTGTTATTTTGCTCAAGACAAGCAATATTACTAGTTCATTGGCTCTCATTAGTTGAATGGTTGTACACTACTTCTTACCATTATTCCCTCAATATGTTCCTATTTTAGGTATTGTATTGTTAGAAACCTCCATCAGTGGAAGACAATGTTCCAAGATCATCGAAGGTCCCAAGTAGATGATTTTGTTGCAACAAAAATGACTTATGCTTCAATTTTTTAAAGATAATTTGAACCCACGTCCAAACTTGCATGGAGCAACAATAGGATTCAAATTGTTCTCAATCATAAATTGTTATGGGAGATATGGTATTTTTGTGCTTACAATCCTATAAGAAATTATCCTCAAATACTAATTCTAGTCAAAAGTTGAGTCCTTGATTTTATGTGTCGTACAAGGTTTGGAGCTTTTACTGTCTTCCCACATCCATCTTATCTTTCATATGTCTTATCTCAAACAAGCTATTGGCCAAAATATGTAGTCCTAAACAAAGCTTCTAGTACTCGATGAAGAAGGTCAAGTCATGCTCTAGACAAAAGTACTATTATAGTCCAAAGTTCATCTTCTTTGTTCTTGCCACATTCAATAGTTCCTCATCAAGTGGTATAAGCTTTCAAAACATATGCTACATGTAAGCCTAAGGGCATTTTACAGCCTTTTCTAACTTTGAGGATAAATATTTTTGAGGGTAGGCCATGTAATGGCTCCACTATAGCCACATAAGTTATATTTATTTTTAGTATCTTAGGCTCTAGTTTTAGATAGTCAGCCCTTGAGAATTATGTTAGGGTTAATGTTGGTTTAGCCTATAAATAGGACAAGTTATATTATAGTTGGACTAATCTTTCATATTCAAATTTTAGTCACCTTTGTTACACACATGATATTTTATCCTTTCCAACTGGCTATGAGACTTCACCCTCTTTAAGTGGCAAGCACTTGTATTTATGTGAATTTGAAATATGATTATTATATAATTGATTTTTTGGCATTAGATTTGAATTATTTGTTATCGGTAGATGTTGTTTATTGCACATTATTGGATTGTTACAATATTACTTCCATTATTGTATTTCTTGAAGTTGTTTTATTACAACCATTGACTGACATACTATTACAACTAATTTGTAATTGTAAGGGTTGTTCTCTAGAATTTTGGCCATTGATTTTCATCATTGAATAACTAATATTTGTTCCATAGTAGGGTCTGATGCTTCTACATGTTTTTTTATTATAGTAAGTAGGACACCTCCAAGGCAATGGCTCACATATCGATCCCTTCCAAGCCACCCTTCCATGGACCAACATGTCTTCCACAACCTCTTTGATACTATGCATGCTATTGTTAAATGACTTATTGCTCAACAAAAACCCTTGATTGAATTGCCAAGTTCCCTTGCTCAATAGGTTCTTGGTTGTATCTTGTGTGGACAATAAGTCTAACATGTGCCTATGAAATACAAGCATGCATCCTCACAATATATCCTACATGTCTTCCACTCTCTCACTTAGCATTTGAACAACAACCAACTTACTTAGCCACCATATTTGAATATCTAAACACAATATCAAATGTCACTTGCATGCCTAGTTACCAAGAAGGTTATGATATTCATGGAAGAAGATAATAAATTATGCTTATAATTTAGATGGTGCCCACTCGCCCTACTATTCCCTTCTTTAGATGTCAAATAACATTAGCTAGATGGCATTTGAATTCATGGATGACCCTTTCACAAGATAACACTTTTACAACATCATGGACTTTTAGACAACCCATATTAAGCAATGCTAAATGACATAGCATGATCTCATAGAAGGAATTTATAGTACCGATATGAATTTTTCATTCGATAATGCACACTATATATAGCTTTCAACTCTTTAAGACGTCCTACCTCAACTTCATAGATGATGAATGTAAAGTATATGGATGGCCAATCTTCCACATTGTTTGAGAACTTAATCAATATTAAATACGACTATTGCATTAGATATAAATCTCATTCTTCTAGACAATTTACATGTAAAAACCTAAAATAAACAATGCATTATTTCCATCTTTATGACAATCTAATGCATGTTCAAGATGACAAGTTTAGATACATGACCCCAGAGAACTTTATCTTTTAGAAAACCCATGGATGACTCTTTCTTTGTGGTATCATAGTGATACATTCACTCCACTAGATGACCTACAACAAGTTTCTCCCTACATTGGATGGCATAAACATAGACGATCTTCACTTAAGACAACCCATACTATAAAATATTGTCTCTATTTTACATTGTACATATTTTTTCTTATTGGCATGATACGTTTTGATAACATTGAACAGATGGAACTAACTTCTTTGCAGAGGGAAACTTGAACATGATCTCTTCTCACGTTCAAATAACTTGTGACATCCATGTTCAAGCCTACAAAACAAAAAACAACACAATATAGACTACAAATATTCTCTTCTCCATGACTAAGTCTACAAGGTATGATCAATAATGTGTAGTCATTTTTTACATGGCATTTCAATCATCGCTCATTGCTTATAAATTGATGCATAACCTCCTATAAATAGTGTGTTTATCTTGTTTAGCAAAGTTTGATTAGCAAGAAATATTGACTTAATGTCTCTTCAAAACACATGAACAAATGACTTCTTGAAACTGTCAAGGAGCAACAAAAAAGATTGAAAATGCAAAATCTTCATTACTTTGGTATCCCTAGAATTTGATTGATGTCTTACTTTGATAACCTACTTTAAAATCCCACCATGATACCATTATTGGACCAAGGGTCTTGAAAAAAATGTATTATTAAGAAATGATACATTTATGAAAGGATGAAGGAATCGATTATGACAACTACTATAACCAAATCAAGATTATCATTTTGACTTCTATACAAGGATGTAATAATCCTAACAATGATTTAGGTCCTAAATAAGTCAATATACCTTCTTTGTAAATGAGATTCTTTTGTAATAACAAACAGTTTTTCTTACTCCAACACTTCACAAAATGATTAAAAATAAATAAATAAATGAAATAATTTTTATTATATTTCACAAATTAATTCATTGGATATAGGGAGGCATTAAAAATTAACCCACCCATTGTAGGAGTCTTAAGCTATGAGAGGAGTTGTACATGTTCATAACCATTTTTAGTGTTGAGAAAAAAACAATGAAAACTTGATAATGTTATATTCAAAGTTAGGATAAGCATAAAAGGTTTCAAAGGGTTAAAGGAAAATCTAACAAATATGATATTGGAAATTGATTTCAAAAATATAGAAGTGTTTGCTTCCATTTTTCAATGCCCCAGAAGCAAGAGTTAAATGAGAAAAGAAATATTTCAAGTTGTTTTTTTTGGTATGCCATGAGTGGCTTCTATTTAGGGCCACTCCCATAAAATAACAAAACATTACATTTGTTGCCAAGTCAATTAAACCATATCTAACCCAGTTGTTGTAGGTGAGTTCGAGAGGAGAGGGCAATCCTCCAAGGGAGGTCCCAGGTTCAAATCTACACCCTACCAAAAAGCTGAATTGGGTATCCAAAATCCAATTGATAATGTTGGTGCGGGTAGGGTTGGGTGCAACTCCCGAGTGACTTTGACGGTGTAGAACCCCCTGTTCGTGGTCTATCAGACCAAGGCGGCCCCGCAAGGGGTTTTTCCCTTAAAAAAAAATTAAACCATATCTAGATTTCCTCTTTTATCAAATATGCTTTTCACTTCGTTTGCTATAAAATGCATTCTTCATTTTCCTCAAATTGTTGTGTTCCCACAATTGGCTCCTTGACATCATTTTTATTAAGAGATAAATCACTTGGCCAATTTCCTTCTAGAATTTGAATTTTGCCAAGACAAAGTTCAATACCTTGATTGGCTAAAATATCTAGTTCCTAATTTTCTTTTCCATAGATATGTTCACTTGTCAAAGAGATAGCCCCCAACAATAGTTGATGAACATCAGTGACAATGTTGTTTTTTTATCCACTTTTGACATCCTTTTTTATTGATAGCATTAATGATAATTAGTGAATCCTCCTTATTTGAAACATAATTCAATTGCAAGTTTGATCCTCGTAAGAGATGACCTAGAGTCTCTGTATTTGTTAGTTGAAGTTCCATATGATTCTGATGAAGGGAAATTTTTTCTTCATTATCTTAAAAAACATAACTTTCATCAAATTTTCTTGGAATTATTTTGGAAGCACCACTAAAATTAATTATAAAACCCCAAAATTTTGGGTTATTTTCATTTTACCATCAATCAAAGCAAATATTTTGTGTTAACTCCATTATAATAGATGATCCTTCCATGTATCAATTTTTTTACCCAGGAGGTTAGCACCATATGGTTTAAAACTTTGACAAAATTTTGAGCTTTGTTTTTAAAATCCCTACTATAGATTTCAACATATAGTGGAAAGATCAATACTCTGTAGAATACATAATTCTTTAGCTTTCATACAATTAATCAAATATTTTATCGACTCTTTTAATGTTGGTCAGGGTTATGCATAAGGGGTCGGACCTGAAATGTACTTGTAAAAAAATGGCGAATCCGTTTTGAAACCTTGGAGAATCCGTTTTGAAACCCTGGCGAATTCTGACCAACTTCATGTAGGAGGACATGGCGAATTACCTTATTTTTTCACCAAAAATTATAAAACATTGGTGAATTTGACAGTTTTGATTAGATCGGGTGCAAAATAGGGCTCGACCATAAACTAGATGTAAAAAAGAGCCCGGATGCAAACCGGGTGTAAAACAAGGTCCGGATGAACTTGGGTTATAACCCAAGAAAAATTCTTGTTTATAGGGTGCAAAACCAATCGAGCATGCTTAACGATGGAGTTTTTCATGGGTTGGAAAACATCAAGTCATCTTGAATTTTTGAATTTTTGGTTATGAGTGTGAGGAGATCTTAAAAAACAAAAAACAAAAAAAGATTCAATTTTTTATTGCTTACCTTATAACCATTG
This sequence comes from Wollemia nobilis, assembly GCA_028583015.1. NCBI lineage: Eukaryota > Viridiplantae > Streptophyta > Pinopsida > Araucariales > Araucariaceae > Wollemia > Wollemia nobilis. The sequence continues at coordinate 644,677 of JAQPPZ010002105.1, forward strand.
AAATTCCATTTTCCCTCTACTTCATTTTCCTGCCTCGTCCAAACCAGTTTCTATGCCCGCCCCGCATTCGAACCAATTTTTGCACTCGTCCTGCATCCGGACCATTTTTTGCACTCATCCTGCACCAGAACCAAATTTTGCACTCGAGTCGCATCCAAACCAAATTTTGCACCATCTTGCATCGGGACCAATTTTTGCACTCGACCTGCAATCGGATCAATTTTTGCACCAAGTCCACATCTGAACCAATTTTTGCACCCGACCTGCATCCGGACCAAATTCTGCACCCGATCCACATCTAAACCAAATTCTGCAATCAAACCACATTCGTACCAAGTTCTGCAACCGAATCACATTTGGACCAATTTCTACACTCGAACCACTTTCTACACCCAACCCGCATCCGGACCACTTTCTGCACTGCGGGCCACATCTAGGGCACTTTTACATTTGGATTGCGGGTCGGATGCAGGAAGCACCCCATATGCGACCAGGGTGCAAAAAGTGATCCGGATTCAATCCGGGTGCAGAAAGTAGTCCGGATGTAGGACGGGTGCATAAAGTGTTCTGGATGTGGGACGAGTGCATAAAGTGGTATAGATGGTGCGCAATCTAGCATACACGGACCGTGCTCTAATGTTTTACTTGAATGGGTATGGTTGTCATGTTATGTTTATATGCTACTATAAGAGGTAAATTTGGCAGAATAATTTAAATTTTTTATAATTTCAAGGTAAAAATGTTCCTCAGTTTATGCGGGAGTGCTTGCGATTTAAAAAGAAACAGTAATATTATCAACATGTGATGAATTGACCCCTAAAATTTTTTGGTCCAAAAATTTTGGGTTAATGGATCGACGTCTAAGGTCCCCATTTTCGTCAATTTTTAATTTTAGAAATAATTGGTGAATATTCACCACTATGCATAACCCGGATGTTGGTGGACCTACCCAATATATTTTTATATTATAAAAAAGTTACCCTAAATGATGTAAGCAAAGGGACAATGAAAAGTAAATAATCTAATGCTTTTAGATCTTTCTCATTCAAGGCACATGTGAAAGTTCCATGATATTATGTTCTTTGTAGACTCTCTTATAAATATATTGCTTTGTACTACTAATAAAAGACATGTTGAGGCCTTTATGAAGGTCTCTAATGACTAAACATCCTTCCAATGGAAATAATAGGGAGTAGATAATTTTGATTGTCATAAATCCTCATATTCCAATTTGACCAAATGTGCACCATTTTTGGATAGATTCCAAACTAACTCATCCTTCCATGTTAAAATTTGACAACTACAAGTCTTGAAGCATCTTTTGAAGTTCATCCACTATTTATTTGAGTTTATCTCCTTATTAATAGAAATCAATGATATGGAGTAGTTGCTTACATTAATATAAGTTTTGACTTTAGATGTTTACAAGCTAAACAAGCTAGAGCCAATAGTTGTCATTTGGGATAAAAAATAATATTATAAAGCTTCAATCACTCATCAAACTAAAAATTTATGGAGTCTCCCTCAATTGATCGTCTAATATGTTTGTTGATCAATCACAAACTATTTGAAATCAAGTTCCATGTTGGTGATCCTCTAGGGAGAGTTAGTTTCCTAAATAAACTCCATCCAAGCTTTGCTACTAATGTCAAACTCATAAGTGTGTTTTTCCACTAATGCTTAAGTCATAAGTTTACAATTTTGCAAGCCAACCCCTCTAATATTATTTCCTATTCAAACCCTATCCCACTTATAAAGAGAAAACATGATTTTTTCCTCATATGCTTTCCAAATAAAATCTCTTTGAATTTTATCAAATTTGGATGCTATACCTATTATCAATCTTGAATTTGACATCATACATACAGTGATGGACTACAATGTGGTCTTAACGACTTGCATCCTTTTAGCTATGGTTAAAATTTTACTCATCCAATGTACCAAACAAGACTTCATTCTATCCAAAATTGAGACCCAAAATCATTTTTCTTTCCTTTGTCAAATAGAGGAATTCCCAAATACGTTGACAAAAATTTTACCACTTCAATCCAAAAATATCCATAATAATTTATTGTAAGTCTAAGGCTATGTTAATTAAACATATCTTGGGTTTTGTAGTATTCTACGACTGTCCAACAACCTTATCATAACATGATGATATTGATTTAAAGTCCATGGTCTCATTAACTGAGGGATGCCCCAGAATAAAAGTATCATCAACAAATCGACAATGATATTCTAAGGGATCATTTGTTGTAAAGTGTATTCCTTTGATTTTTTCTTCCATATATGCCTTTGATAAAGCTCTCCCTATGTCTCAATAAGAATAATAAATAGATAATAGGGTCACCTTGGTAGAGTCCACAAGATAATCAAAAGTATTTATCAAGGAATCATTGATCAAAATAGAATATTTGGAAGTGCTAAAACATATAATCCATTCACAATAACCTTGAGGTGTTTATCTTACATATGGAAAATGTGATGATTCACCTTTGGATTGAATCTCTCACATATGATAGATCAGTTTTGTGGAGATATGAGAATCAAGTACAGATCTATGTCTTGACATTCAAGGTCTAGTCCATGCTAGAGATAAATTCCTAGGAATCCTGCTATGTCTAATCTAGAAAGGGGTTGAGTCATTATCAAAAGTAATTGTTCTAAGAATATCATGCAGAAAACTCTAGAAAACCCTATCATATGTTGTGTTCATATCTAATTTTATAAGCATACCTAGGTTTTTGAAGGAAAGAAAAAACATTATGGCCTTCTCAGTAGTGATCACACCACCAAGAATTTGTTTATGTCAAACAAAACCACCTTGTTCCTATGAGATAATGTAGTTTAGAATGCTTTTCGATATTTTTACCATAAATTATCTAATAAATAATATTGCTAAGGCTTATTGGACAAAAATTATAAGAATATTGTCTTCCCTTTTTTTGAACCAATGTAATAAAGGTGACATTCATCTCACTTATTCTAACCTTCTTTTATTTAGCCTCTTCAACCACAACCACATATCACTCTTTAAAAATATTCAATTTTTTTGAAAAAAAATAATAAGAAATCCATTAGGGCTAGGTGCCTTCTTAGGGTGAAAAGAGAAAATTTCCTCATGTAGTTCTTCCACAAAGATCTTCCTTGTCAACTTTTTTTTTTGTCCTCATGTGATAGTTTACAAAATATATTGCAAAAATTGCCTCGAGTCTTCTTAGATTGTCCAACATTTGACATAGTATCTTTTAAATAATTAATTGCTTTTTTCATGGTTTCTTTCTTGATATTTCTTCGATCCAAAGTTGAAATATTGTTATTGCAACAGAACAATAAATATATTTTAGGTGTAGTGTGAAAGGATTTGATATTTCTATCCCCTTCCTTAATCCATCTCTCCCTACATTGTTGGGACCAATACGACTCATTCTTTTTCAATACATAATGATAATAAAAAAGTAATTGTTTTTCTTGCACATAAGTATCCTAGTCAATTCCATTGATTTATACTAATTCTTGTAATTTTTTAAGCTTGGATTCAAATTCTTCATTTGTTTTAAAAAATGCTACCAAAATATTTGGCATTCCAAATCTTCAATTGTCTTTTTAGATAATTCATCTTTTAAAGAAATTTGTACATACATGATCCTTCAAACTTTACTACTTCATCCCACCATATCATAACCATGTGTAAGAAATCAAAGTTTAAGAGCTACATAGACTTAAATCAAAAGGGCTTTAGATGAGCATTACTAAATAAATAACATATCAAGATAATAAATTTGTGATCTAATCCTACTCGCACTAAGATGTTTAAGAAGATTTTATACTCTGTTTACAACCATGTTGTATACTCTATTCAAAAATTAAAAATTTTAACCCAATGTGTGTTTGAGATCAACAAGTCAAAACTTTATCATGTTAACTTAATTTCAATTCTTCGTTTTTATGGTAATTTCAGTACTTAAGGATCCCTAAGTTTATTTATGTTTTTAACAAATTTAAAAAATAACTAATACAACATTTTATTTTTAACATCTAATAACTGGAAATCTGCACTCAATGAGGTATCTTCCAATAAATAAAATGTATCATTTATTATTATCAATTTTCCTTATTAATCATAAGTTTCAATTAAAATTTGATATTAATTATAGTATTTGAACATGTTAAATGTAAAAATAAAATCAACGGAACCTCGAGTGTTCAAGGAATCAAACCAAAGCAACCCATCGGCAAACACTTAGCCGTTACCAATCAACCTATCTCTTTCAAGTAAAAAATGTGAGCTAAAAATACATGTTTTACAAGGAGTCTAAGTCCCCACTAAATACTTGGATAATTGCATTGGTCCCTATATTCTATAACCTATATTAAAACTACTTTATAACATTTCAATACAATATAATTTTACTATTATAATTATTTTTGGCATAAGAAAACCTCTATAAATCCTAGCCTTTTGAGTAAAGATGAAGTCAACTAGACTTTGATTGTTCAGACGAAATCAACGGGATCTCAACCGTAAAGATAAAGTGAACCGGACCTTGATTGTTTATATAAAATCAACCGAACCCAATCGTAAAAATGAAGTCAATCAGACCTTGACTGTTCAAACAGAGTCAACGAAACCTGACAGTAAAAGTAAAGTCAACCAAACCTCGACTGTTTAAATAAAATCAAGAGAACCCAATCATAAAGGGAATTGAGACAGTCCATTAACAGACACTCAAGACTTCAACTATACAAGAAATAAAGACAACCCACTTACAAACACTTACCAACTACCAATCTACCTATCCTTTAATTATACTCTTATAATTTTATAATATTTTAGATTGAAAAGGCAAATTTCTCGTCTCCATTGACAAAAACAGAAATAAAATGAAAAGAAAGATAAGAATAAAACAAGAAGAAAGACGCTCACATGAGTGACTGCTCACCACCTCCATCACTCATCCTATTATACCTCTTTACTTTTTAAACCATTTTCAATTGCATCTTCCTTTTAACACATCATAAAAGCAAAGAACAGTAAAAAAGAAATATCTTATCCCAAACTTCATTTTCAAAAATAAGATTGATCAACCATTTCCAAATATCCGTTCAACTTTATTTTCCTGGATTATTTTCCAAATTTCTGCCCTTTGATTATTCTTTCAACGTTACTAGATATAAATAATTCACAATCACCTCCATTTTATAATTTTTTACCTACTATTAAATATAATGATTACACAACCATTTTATAAAAATTATAATAAAAATAAAAAACGATGTAATTATTTAAATGTTTATTTATTTGATTTTAAATTTAAATTTTATAATTAATTTTTTTTTAAGTATTAAAATACATTTCTATTATTAATCAATATTATCCTTTTAGATTTTTATATCATCATTAAATACCACCTAAACTTTAAATTTCTATATCATTATTAAATACCACTTAAACTATTAAAAGTAATAACTATACAACACCTTATATACATCTTTAAATCATAATAATATTATACAACCACTTTATATATATATTTTTTATATTGAACATCTTTTACAAATATTTACAAATATCAGCGCTGGTTCCAGCAAACACAAGAGGAATCGACCTCACAACCACATGCATGATAATAACTAGGCAACTGTCATTACACCAAATGCCATTTGGCACTTTATATATTTTAAATCATAATCATAATAATACTATACTACTACTTTTGCACCTGGAGTCAGCGCAACGGTTTGGGCTTTGGCTCTTATTCGAGAGGACCAAGGTTCAAACCGTGGCGTGGGTGAGTGTGTGAGGGGGTGGGTGTGTATCTACCTAGTGGAATAATAATAACAAAGGTAAAAGACAATTCAAAAAAATACTATACAACTACTTTCTATATATCTGTAAATTATTATTCTTTAAATCATAATAATAACAAAAGTAAATGACAATTCAATGATTTAAATGGTTTAAGTTTCTCCTATAATGATATTCCCTGGAATTCAAACCTTACAACTAAAGTTCCACTTTAAAAAAAGGTTCATGTGGACTATGTGGCCCAATGGGTTGCCTCGATTTTATTTATTTTTGGTTGCATAAAGAAATCGATAACTATTCATATTTTTTATTATCAGTTTTAGGTTCAAATCCTAAAGTTGCTAGTATAACCCCTACCCTACCATGTTGTTAAAGACATGGTGTGAGGTTTTAGGTTCAAATCTTAAAGTTGCTACTATAACTTCTACCCTACCCTGTTGTTAAAGACATGGTGCGAGGGATATCACTGGTGGCTCGGATTGGTACAACTGTGGCGCCCACTCAGTAGAGTCAAGTCAAACTATTATCTTTGCCCCACCAAAGCTTACCTCCGATCCTGATCTCTTCTTGATAAGTTACCTCAATTTTAATTTCTAGACGGTTGGGTACCAAGTGCTTGCCAGTAGCTGCATGGTCGAGTGGGCTGCCCTAGTTTGATTAGTTAACAGTGATAGTTGACTTTTTTTTTTTTTTTTAATTTAGCGAAAACCCTTGTGGGACCGTCTTGGTTTGATAAACTACTACCAAAGGCTTTTACACCATCAAAATTGTTCGGAAGTCGCGCTCAACCCTGACCGCACCAACATTATCAACTGGATTCAACCCTGACCGCACCAACATTATCAACTGGATTTTGGGTACTCGATATGTTTGGTAGGGTAAAAATTTGAACCAAAGACCTTTGATTGCCCTACCTTCTCCAACTCACAATTGACTTTATCTTTGCTTAAGTTTGTAAAGATTTCCAATACAACAAAAAAAAATTAATAATAAAATAATTAAAAAAATAAAATAAAAATAAGGTGTTGTAGTGTTCTAAGCTTTGTGCTAACCATAAGTTTTGCCGGAAAAACTACCACATTAATATTTTAATGATTTCTACCTCTATTGTCTTGACTTGTTTTTCATGTCCACGTGTCCACGAATTTACCGCTTTTAACGTTGTCACTCGAGAAAATCGAAGCCAGAAATTGGACAGAGGCGTTATCCTTTACTTACCGAGACAATTGGGAGCCTCGTAATTTTTTTTTTTTTTTTTTTTTTTTTTTTGTCTTTTTTCGCTGTATCTTCGTCTCTAAACCACCCTCCCAACATCTAAGATAGCAATGCAGTGGTTAGACATTATAGGTCGTTGATTGCAATTCATTTCCCAAGAGCGCTCTTTTCTTTTTGGTGCAGTCCTCTAAGAGGGCAGAGGGCATCTCTCATAGGAGATGCAGGATTTGGTGTATACGCCACCCTTGACCCCTAAATTGGAGCACCTTGCATTAAAAAGATAGAGCAGAGTTGTGTCACAGTGGTTGATGGTTTTTTATTCTTGAACATCGGTAGTTATTGGTTTACTATCAACAGGAGAATTGCTAACACAAATTAGCAGGAGAAGGAACAATCTTCTCAAAGATATTAAAGATCATATGATATAATTTGAGTAATTGTACTTCCATATTTGAGGTCCCATAGATCTTGCGGAGGTAATTAAAATCTTTCATTTCATTTCAATCACTTTATTTCTTAGACATAGGATTGTATATAATCTTTGTTTTTGGTTAGTGTGAGAATTTTTTATGACCGCTTAGGGTTGAGTATTCCCATCCCAACTATAATCTCTTGTAAGGCCGAGAGTTAAACTTATCAATGGAGGATTAACACAACCACACATACGCTGTGGTTTGAACCTTGGACCTCCTAAAAAAACCAAACCCCAACTACTATCTCTTGTAAGGCCGAGAGTTAAACTTATCAATGGAGGATACCTTGGACCTCCTAAAAGAAAACCAAACCCCAAACAGTTACACACTAGAGTTTGAACCTTAGACCTCCTTAAAAAAACCAAACCCCAAACAATTACATTATCCTTCAACTATCTATTAATAAACACTTAAATAATTATATTATATCTAAAAACTATTTTATAAAATTAAAATACAATATACTTTTATAATTTCCAATCCCATACAAATAAACGTAACATCTTAAACGTCTTAGTTACTTAAAATGCAAAATCATTGACAAAAACAGGAATAAAACGAGAAGAAAGACTTGCCGTCGGTGATTGCTCACCATCCCTATCACTCATCCTACTCTACCTTTATACTTTTTCTTAACACTTTCTTAATTTGTATGACCATTTTCAATGTGCACCTTCCCTTTAATATCATAATCAAAGAACAATAAAAAGAAAGTATCTTATTCCAAACCTCATATTCAAAATAAGATCGATCAACCATTTCCAAATATTCCTTACTTTATTCTCAAAGATTACTCTCTAAATTTCTGCCTATTGATTATTCCTCCAACCTTTATTGCACTTGATATAAATCACTCACAATCACCCCCATTTTTTAAATTTCCACCCAAACATAATAATTATAGAATCACTTCATTTATATTTTTAAATTATAATAAAAATAAAAAACAAGTCGTTAATCAACTTTTTCACCCTTTTGAATTTTTATATTATTATCAAAGACCACCTAAAGTAATAAAAATAATAATTATACAACTATCTTTTATATATATCATAATAATACTATACAACTACCTTATATATATCTTTAAATTATTTTTTAAATAATGAAAATAAAAAATTTATTAGATTATTTAAATGTTTAATTATTTATATCAAAGTTTCTTATATATGGAAGAAAATAATGTGTCACCTTCCAATAACATTAGTTGTACAACATAATCTCCATCGTCATAACGACTCCAACATAATAATGTTAGCTATCTTTATTTTTGTTAGCTCATGTCTTAGGTTTAGATAGTCGACCCTTGAATGAGGGTTTATTGGTTCTCATTAGTTGAATGGTTGTACAATACTTCTTACCATTATTCCCTCAATATGTCCCCATTTGAGGCACTGTATTGTTAGAAACATCCATCAGTGGTAGACAATGTTCCAAGATCATCCAAGGCCTTAGATGATTTTGTTGAAACAATAATGACTTATGCTTCAACTTCTTAAAGATAATTTGACCCACATCCAATCCTGCATGGAGCAACAATAGGATTCACGTTGTTTTCAATGATAATTTGTCATGGAAGATATGGTATTTTTGTGCTTACAACCCTATAAGCAATTGTCCTCAAAGACCAAGTCTATTAAGAAGTTGACTCCTTTTATGAACCCTACAAGATTTGGAGCTTCCACTGTCTTCCCACATCCATCATATCTTTCATGTATCTTATCTCAAATAAGTTATTGGCCAGAAGATGTAGTCCTAAACAAAGCTTTCAGTACTCGATAAAGAAGGTCAAGTCATGCTCTAGTCAAAAGTAATATTATAATCTAAATTTCATCTTCTACAATCTTGCCACATTCAATAGTTCCTAATCAAGTGGTATGATCTTCCAAAAAAAGATGCTACATGTAAGCCTAAGGGTATTTTCCAGTCTTTTTCAACTTTGAGGACAAATATTTTTGAGGGGCTAGGCCATGTAATGGCTCAAATATTGCCACATAAGCTATCTTTCTTTTCAATAGCTTAGGCCCTAGGTTTAGATAGTTAGCCCTTGAGCATTTAGTTAAGGTTAATGTTGATTTGGCCTATAAATAGGAAAGAGTTATATTATAGTTGGACTAATCTTTCATATTAGAATTTTAGTTGTCTTTGTTTCACACATGATAGTTTGCCCTTTCCAAGTGGCTATGAGACTTCACCCTCTCTAAGTGGCAAGGACTTGTATTTATGTGAATTTGGAATATGATTATTTGTATATTTGATTTTCTGGCATTAGATTTGAATTATTTGTTATTGATTGATGTTTTTTATTGCACATTATTGAATTGCTACTTCCATTATTGTATTTCTTGAAGTTCTTTCGTTACAACCATTGACTGACATACTATTACAACTAATTTGTAATTGTAAGGGTTGTTCTCTATAATTTTAGCCATTGATTTCCATCATTGAATAACTAATATTTGTTTTATAGTAGGGTTTGATGCTTCTACATTTTTTGTATAGTAAGTAGGATGCCTCCAAGGCAATGGATCACATGTTGATCCCTTCCAAGCCACCCTTCCATGGACCAACATGCCTTCCACAACTGCTTGGATACTATGCATGCTATTGTTAAATGACTTATTACTCAACAAAAACCGTTGCATGACTTGCCAAGTTTCCTTGCTCAATAGGCTCTTGGTTGTCTCTTGTGTGGACAACAAGTCTAACATGTGCCTATGAAATACAAGCATACATCCTCATAATAGATCCTTCATGTCTTCCACTCTCTCACCTAGAATGTGAACAACAAGCAACTCACTTAGCTGTCATCTTTGAATATCTGAATACGATATTAAATACCATCTGCATGCCTAGTTACCAGGAAGATTATGATATTAATGGAAGAATATAATAAATTACACTTATAGTTTAGATGGTGCCCACTCATCCTACTATTCCCTCCTTTAGATTTCAAATAACATTAGCTAGATGACATTTGAATTCATGGATGACCCTTTCATAAGACAACCCTTTTACAACATCATGGGCTTTTAGACAACCCATATTAAGCAATGCTAAATGACCTAGCATGATCTCATAGAAGGAAGTTATACTACCTATATGAGTTTTTTATTCAACAATGCACACTATAAATAACTTTCAACTCTTCATGATGACGTACCTCAAATTTATAGATGATGAATGTAAAGTATATGGTGGCCAATCTTCCACATTGCTTGAGAACTTAATCAATATTAAATACGACTATTGCATTAGATGTAAATCTCATTCTTCTAGATAATTTACATGTAAAAACCTAAAATAAACAATGCATTCTTTCCATCTTTGTGACAATCTAATGCATGTTCAAGATGACAAGTTTAGGTAGACGACCCCATAGAACATTATCTTTTAGAAAACCCATGGATGACTCTTTCTTGGTGGTATCATAATGACACATTCACTCCACTATATGACCTCCAACAAGTTTATTCCTACATTGGATGACATAAACATAGATGATCTTCACTTAAGATGACCCATACTGTAAAACATTGGCCCTCTTTTACATTTTATATATTTTTTCCTATTGGCATGATACCTTTTGATAACATTGAACAGATGGATCTGACTTCTTTGCAAAGGGAAACTTAAGAATCTCTTGTCATGTTCAAATAACTTCATAGTTGTGTGGCATCCACGTTCAAGCCTACAAAACAAAGAACAACACAAGATGGACTACAAACATTCTCTTCTCCATGACTAAGTCTACAAGGTATGATCAATAATGTGTAGTCATTTTTTACATGACATTTCAATCATTGCTCATTGCTTACAAAATTGATGTATAACCTCCTATAAAAAATGTGTTTGTCTTGTTTAGTAAGGTTTTATTAGCAAGGAAGATTGACTTAATATCTCTTCAAAACACACAAACAAATGACTTCTTGAAACTATCAAGGAGCAACAAGAAAGATTGACAATATAAAATCTTAACTTCTTTGGTATCCTTAGAATTTGATTGATGTCTTAATTTGGTAACCTACTTTAAAATCCTACTATGATACCATTATTGGACCAAGGGTATTGAACAAATTGTATTATTAAGAAATGATACATTTATGAAAGGATGAAGGAATCGATTATGACAACTACATATAACCAGATCAAGATTATCATTTTGACTCCTATACAAGGATGTAATAATCCTAACAATGTTTTAGGTCCTGAATTCAATATACCTTCTTTGCCAATGATATTCTTTTGTGATAAAAATTAGTTTTTTCTTACTCCAACACTTCACAAAATAATTAAAGTTAAATAAATGAAATAATTTTTAATACATTTCATAAACATTTTCATTGGATATGGGGGAGGCATTTAAAAGTAACTCACTCATTTTGGGATTTTGAAGCTATGAGAGGAGTTGTACATGTTCATAACCATTTTTAGTGTTGTGAAAAAGATGAAAACTTGATAATGTTATATTCGAAGTTAGGATAAGCATAAAATGTCTCAAAGGGTTAAAGGAAAACCTAACATATATGATATTGAAAATTGAGTTCAAAAATATAGAAGTGTTTGGTTCCCTTTGTCAATGCCTTAGAAGGAAGAGTTAAACGAGGAAATAAATATTTCAAGTTATATATTTTTTATTATGCCATGAGTGGCTTCTATTTTGGGTCACTCCCATAAAAATAATAAAACATTACATTTGTTGTTTGGTCAATTAAACTGTATCCATCTTATATTTTTATCAAATATGTTTTTCACTTTGCTTGCTATAAAATATATTTTTCATCTTCCTCAAATTGCTATGTTCCCACAATTAGCTCCTTGATATCATTTTCATTAAGCGATAAATAGCTTGGTCAATTTACTTCTTGAATTTGATTTTTGCCAAGACAAAGTTCAATACCTCAATTGGCTAAAATATCTACTTCCCAAATTTCTTTTCCATAGATATATTCACATTTCCAAGAGATAGCCCCCAACAATAGTTTATGAACATCAGTGACAATGTTGTTTTTATACACTTTTGACATACTTTTTTGTTGATAGCATTAATGATAATTAGTGAGCCCTCCTTAAGTGAAACATATTTTTATCCTTTAAAAATTTAGTTTAATCCTCATTCAACTGCAAGTTTGATCCTTGTAAGAGGTGACCTAGAGTCTACATAGTTGTTAGTTGAAATTTCATATGATTCAAAGGAAGGAGAATTTTTCCTTCATTATCTCAAAAAACATAACTTTCATCAAATTTGCTTGGAATTCTTTTGGAAGCACCACTAAAATTAATAATTAAACCCCCAAATTTTGGGATATTTCTATTTTACTACCGATCAAAGCAAATTTTTTGTGTTAACTCCATTATGATAGATGATCCTCCCATGTATCAATTTTTTTACCCAAGAGGTTAGCACGTCTTTTTCGACACTTGAGACTTCCTATAATGAGCACCATATCTATAAACATTCAATGAGAGAGGCAAAATTATGGTTTAAAACTTTGGCAAAATTTTGAGCTTTGTTTTTAAAATTTCTACTATAGATTTCAACAAATGATAGCAAGACCAATCATCTATAGAATGCATAATTATTTAGCTTTCATACAATTAATCAAATATTTCATCGACTCTTTTAATATTGGTGGACCTACCCAGTATATTTTTATATTTTAAAAAAAGTGACCCTAAATGATGTAAGCAAAGGGACAATGAAAAAGTAAATGATCTAATATTTTTAGATCTTTCTCATTCAAGGCACATGTGAAAGTTCCATGATATTTCGTTCTTTGTAGACTCTATCTTATAAAATATTGTTTTGTACTACTAATAAAAGGAATGTTGAGGCCTTTATGAAGGTCTCTAATGACTAAACATCCTTCCAATGGAAATTATAAGGAGTAGAAAATTTTGATTGTCAAAAATCCTCATATTCCAATTTTACCAAGTGTACACCATTTTTAATAGATTCTAAACTAATTCATCCTTCCATGTAAAAATTTGGTAAGTACAAGTCTTGAAACATTTTTTGAAGCTCATCCACTATTTATTTGAGTTTCTCTCCTTAATAATAGAAATCAATGATATGGAGTAGTTGCTCACATTAATATAAGTTTTGACCTTTAGATGTTTACAAGTTAAACAAGCCAAATCCAATGGTTGTCATTCTAGATTATAAATAAGATTATAAAGCTTCAACCACTCACAAAACTAAAAATTTGTGGAATCTCCCTCAATTGAAAGTCTAATATGTTTCTTGATCAGTCACAAACTATTTGAAATCAAGTTCCATGTTAATGATCCTCTAGGGAGAGTTAGTTTTCTAAATGAACTCCAGCCAAGCTTTGCTATTAATGTCGAACTCATAAGTATGTTTTTCCACTAATGCTTAAGTCATAAGTTTACAATTTTACAAGCCAACCTCTCTAATATTATTTCCTATTCAAACCCTATCCCACTTATAAAGAGAAAACCTAAAATTTTCCTTATATGCTTTCCAAAGAAAATCTCTTTGAATTTTATCAAATTTGGATGTTATATCTACAATCAATCTTGAATGTGACATCATACATACAATGATGGATTACAATATGGTCTTAATGAGTTCTATCCTTTTAGCTATGGTTAAAAACTTACTCCTCCAACCTACCAAACAAGATTTCATTCTATCCAAAATTGAGACCCAAAAATTATTTTTCTTTCCTTTGTTAGACAAAGGAATACCCACATACATTAACAAAAAATTTGCCACTTCAATCCAGAAATATCAAACATTATTTATTGTAAGTCTAAGGCTATGTTGTATTCTTCTTGAAATACTATATGTGTTTTCAAAAAAATCTTGTGCAAAATTTGAATAGCTTTTAAATGAATGGTCATACGTAAAAATCCAAGCAATATTGAGGGAGATATGACCCTGTGAAGTCAACCATTCGAAACAAGGGTAGTGACAATTTTTCAAGCCACGAAAAAGGAAATTGTAAATATTTGTCAGCTAGGGTTCGAAGGATGGGAAGAGCAATGAAGTTCTAGGACTTCAGTGAGGCAAGACATTCTATCTGGACAAAACATTCTTTAGCTAAGTTTTTTTCCCTTTCTTTATCTTAGAAGCATGAAAAATTTATAAAGTTTTTATTAAATATAATATTTACTATAAGATATTTAGACAAATTTTAGTAGATTTTGAGTTATACTTCCCTTTCCATGGATTGATTTTTGTTAAATCATTAGAATCATCTCTAGTGGTAGAGTTTAGTGAGCGCACCTCAAAAAGATCCTCGTTGCTCCAAGATAGGGTAGTTTTTGGTAAATTTAATGGGTATTGGCTAGGGGCTTCAACATTGAGAAAATGGATTGATAGGAGTTGGAAGTCTTCAAGAGTGATTCTATAATTTATTCCTAAAGGTTTCTTCCTAGCCATTTTTTTTTCTAGGAAAGAAAGAGAAAAAATCCTAAAAGGAGGTCCTTGGTTTATGGGAAGAGCATGACTCTTCCTTACCCGTTGGTATGAAGGATTTTCACCTAAAAATATAAATTTATCCTTAGTACCAGTTTGTATTAGGATGTTTGGGTTACCCATTAAATTTTAGGAAATAGATACCTTCAAGGTAATAGACAACACTCTAGGAGAATTCTTTGAGATTTTAGATACGATGAAAGATGGATTCTTGGCTATTGATGCTCGAATATTGGTCATGATTGATATAAGTAAAGCTTTACAAGAATCAATCATTCTTAAGTATGGGGATAATATGTGGACCCAAACTATAGATTATGAAAATACATGTTTTATATGTAGAAGATGTCATGAAGCGGGGCATATTGAGAGATCATGCCCTAAGAAGAGCCTAACAGTATCATATGTAGAAAACCACAAAAGAAACTTACAAATGGTTATGGGTGAAGATGGTTTTCAACTTACAAAAAATAAATCTAGAAAAATTAAATAAAATAAACAATGGAGACCAATAAGGAAGGATATTGGAAGAAATACCAACTCTTTTGAGGCTTTAGCCTATGAAGAAAAAGTAGATCAAAATTTAAAGAACACAGTACAACAAGTTCAACATATTAACAAGGAACCATCTATTCAGTATGATCCATATTTAAGGAAGAACATTATAGATGCGCCTAAGGAATGTGTCTTATTAGATTTTGAATACTCTCTTGAAGTTCCATGCACCATTTATGAGAAAAAATAGGTAAATAAAATGTCGTTTTAGAAGTTAATTCCTTTCCCATTAACAAGGAAATACTAAAAAATGAGCAGGACAAGTCAAAAGCTTCTATAATAGATCCAGGAGAGGATAAATATGATGAAAAAAATTGTGAAAGAATATTGAGGAATAGAAAAATAAGACCTACTCCTGATATAGTCAAGGCAAAAAGAGAAAAATCCTCAAATTATCAAGAAAGATCCAGGGAAGCAAGAGTAGTAGGGTTGAGCACAGTAACAATTTGGTGCCTAGTCCTACAACTAGGGAGGGTAGTACTTCCTTGCAATTGGATATTGGTGGTTGTAATAAACAAAATGCTCAGCAGGTAGCTTTGACATCCATTCGTAGTAGAGCTTTAGAGAGGCATAAAAATATTAAGGATAATGTTAATGGAGAAGAGGGATGTGTGGTTGATGTTTCAGATTCTGAAACCATCCCTAGCAGTGAATATTCAGATTCATTAGATGATAATGTTTTAAATGACTGACTAGATCTGGGGGATAATACATGGTCTAAGGTTACTAAAAAGAAAAGAAAAAAAATTAATGCTAAGGACAATAGGGGTAAATCTCTAAAAAGTGTTAGGGATTTAGCCAAAGCTGGATCTTACCTTCCTAAATCTGACAATGTTGTTTAGATGCATGAGCTGGAATGTCAGGGGATTAGTGTCCCCTGGTAGAAAGTATTTTGTCAATAATCATATCAGAAGCATGGGTTGTTTTGATTGCATTATGTTGCAAGAAATCAAAGTTGTTGGCTTTCATATTAAATCTGCTTTGCATGTCATTTGGTGTGATGCTCTATGTTACTATACTAATCATATTGATGGGAGGGGAGCTGCTCTACTGCTTTCCCCTTCATGGGCTTCTAATGTAGTTGATTTTGGTCTTTCTCCATGTAATACTACGGTCTGGGTGGTCTTAGAACACAATGGTGTTCAGTTTGGTGTTTGTTCAATTTATGCTACTAATGATTACAGAGACAGATGTTTTTTATGGCATTGGCTATTAAAATTACCTGATATTCCATGGTTATTTGGTGGAGATTTTAATATTATAGAAGAACAACATAATAAGGTTGGCGGTGATAATTTTTACTGGAAGGGGGATGAGAAAATATGGTGGACTAGATTCAAATCTCATTTTAATCTTTTTGATCCTTTACAAGGTCATAGAAGTTACCATAAATATATGTGGTTTACATGGTGTAACATGCAGCAAGGCCACAATAGGATATATAGCAGGTTGGATAGGTTCTATGCTTCTCACTCCTTCAATTTTGATCATTTGAATAATGGCAACAAAGTTGCAGTTTATCCTTTTGTTTGCTCTAACCATTGTTATATTGTGGCTCATTTGAGATTCCTTGAGGATAGACTCGAGAATAAACATATGAATTGAAAATTTAATTTGAATGTCTCTCTTCTGGATCTTCCTGATTGTTTGCAAGCTATATTTACTCTCAGGGAAATCAATAGGTTTAAACTTCGACATAAGAGTGTTATTGATAGGTGGCTTTGTAATATCAAAGGATGGAAAATTTTGTTTAAATCCATTGGTAAGAAGAGGGCTTCTGAGTTCAAATGTTATGAGAATTCCTTGAGGCAGAGGATGTGGTTGCTTGAACATAATATTCAGTGGCAGCCTGATAATTTGGAACTATTATCTGAGTTGGTGGAGGTTAAAAATGATCTTAACCAACTGGAGGATAAAAATATTCAAGTACAGAGGGTTCGTGCTAGGCTAAATTGGTTAAATTTTTGTGATAAGGGCTCTAAGTTTTTCTTTAATATTTTGAGAAGGTTGTTAAAGAAAATATCGTTAGCATTTCAGATGGAACTACTTTGGTTTCTGATGACAATAAGATTATGGAATTGTTTCACCAGTTTTATAAAAATATGTTTACTTTAGAGGATAATAGTGATAGAAGGAAAGAAAGAGAGGTTTGTTGTGAGTTAGTGCCTAAAAAAAATTCTCAATCTGAGGCTGAAATGTTGGGTCAGCCAATTTCGAAAGATGAAATTGCTAAAGCTATATTGGCCATCAATAGTGATAAAGCTCCGGGTCCTGATGGTATACCCATTGAATTTTATAAAAAGAACTTGGATTGGGTTTGTGACGACCTTAGACAGGTGTATGATGAAGCCATTAATAGAGGATCATTGGATTGTGACATCAACTCAGGCATCATTCGGCTGCTGCCCAAAGGAGGTGATAAAACTTTAATTAAAAATTGGAGGCCTATAACTTTATTGAATGTCTCTTACAAAATCATGGCTAAGGTGCTTGCATTAAGATTGGTTCATTTGTTGCCTAAGTTTATCAATCCTACTCAAAGCTGAGTTTGTTAAAGGCGAGATATATTTTAGAGAATCTTATCATCTGGCTGGGAATCTATGCATTGGGCCAAAGTCTCAGGTCAGAACATTGGTATGATCCTTCTTGATTTTGAGAAGGCTTATGATTGTGTGGAATGGAATTATATCATTAGTGTTTTGCTAGCCTTTGGTTTTACTATTGAATTTTGTAACATGGTTAAAACTCTTTTAGCTGATACTATGCTTGCATAGAGATTAACGATGCCATATTTGATCCTGTTTACCTGCAAAGATCTATAAGATAGTGTTGTCCTTTGGCTCCTTCGGTATTTGTGATTGCTAATGATCTTCTATTTTATCTCCTAAGGGATAATACCCTGAGTTTTAATGTTAGAGGTGTTATGCTACCTAATGGTATGGAGCTTATAAATATGCATTTTTTTATGGCACTTCCTTGTTTGTGAAGTTGGATGAGGACAATTTTGTTTCTTTGTTCTCTAAACTTTCAATGTTTTCTAATGCTTCGGGTGCTAAGGTATTTTCTGCTATATCAATGATTTTGGGTTGGGATCACTGGTCTCCTAGGTGGCTTGGCAGATTTGATTTGCAATGGCATGGCCCTTCTATGCAAGTCAGGTATATGGGCATTACATTTGCTATTAAACCTGATTTAAAAAACATGTGGCTGTGGGTAAAATATAAGATTATTGTCAAGCTTGATAAGTGGCAGAAAATGAATCTTTCCTTGGCTGGTCGCTTCTAGGTTTGTCAAAATATTTTGTCTACTTTCACTGTTTATTTCTCCTCGGTTTGGCTTTTCAGTTTGTATCAGATTAATTTGATTCAAAAATATATAAATCAGTTCCTTTGGGCTGGCAATTTTGTTGATAGAAGATTACACTCAGTTAAATGGAATTGGTGTGTTGTGAATAAGGCAATGGGAGGTATGGGTCGTATCAATTTAAGATTACAGGGTGTTGCTCTTGCATCCAAATGGATAACTAAATGTATTGCTGGAAATGAACCATGGAAAGTTTTTATCAGGCATAACATTTGTAATCCAGTCCCTAAAAAGGCTTAGTTCTGGAAAAAGCTATCCTTTTTTGATATTTTGTTTGGCTCATTTGAATCAACGCCTTCTGGTTCGACAGTTTTTCATAGCATTTGGAAGGCATGGATTAATGTTAGGGATAAAATCTATATAAAATTTGATAACAATCAGTCTAGAAGGTTGCAATTATTAAATGGTTCCTGCTCGTGGAACTTGTCTCTTAACAACACTATGTTTGCTAGAATGCGGGGCTACTCAACTAGGGCCTAGTCTGTGAAGGGTGTTAATACTTTTAATGACATTCTCAGTAATGGGGTGCTTAAACCTTGGAAGCAACTCAGTGTTGAATTTGGTTTATCTTGTTCTCATAAGAGAACATATACTATGTTGTATGTTGCCTTCAATGGTCTAAATAATCCTGAATTTGTGGCCTCTGAACAGTCTTATTTGGATAATCTATATTGGACTGATGGTACTAAATTTTCTGCTACTAAATCCAAGATATTATATCGGCTTCTCATGGATATGACTGATATTTTTGACCATGTTAATAATAAATGGTAGCTCTCTCTTTCATCAGAGCAGGTGCAAAAAAGGATGCAAAATATCTGGTCCAGTCTTCTTGAGCCAAAAAAAGTATGTTTTAGATGGCTTTTGCTGCTCCAAAGATTGCCTATATCTTCTAATTTCTAGGCTGATATCTATTGTTCCATTTGCAAGACTCCTGAGACTGTGAAGCATATATTTTTTGACTGTCTTTATGCTAAAGAGTTGTGGTTATCCTTTTTTCATATTCTACAGGGCTGGAATATTCAGTTGGATCATATAAAACAACAAATTTTGTTTGGTTATATTCCGCATATGAATTACTATTTCAATATGTTTTGGCTAATAATTTCTACAGAAATTTTATGGATGATTTGGAAGGCTAGGAATGATGATTGTTTTTAGAACAGGCCAAGGCACCTTACTAGGTCTCTTAGGAGACTCACATAGCTTGCTATTTTGTTTCAGGTTGGAATAAATCTACAGGTTTCTGGGAACAAGCTGGCTCACCTTTTCAAAGCTATTCAGGATCGGGAGTTGATGGATGATGACACAGACAACGTGGATATGTATAGCTACTATTATATTCTTGCACAAAAATGTTATTATATGTTTGTAAAAAGATACAATGATACAGTTACACTCATATGATGTATAGTATTTTTGTTTCCTCCTTGCATGGAGATGTTTAGCTTAGTTTGATTTTTGAGGCTTGGACCTTCTTTGATGTATATTTGTTGTTAGTTATTTAATATGACAGTTATATATTTCAATTAAAAAAATTCTATATCATTATTAAATATCACCTAAACTATTAAACACAATAACTATACAACCATCTTATATACATCTTTAAATCATAATAATATTATATAACCACCTTACATATTTTTTTAAATCATAATAATAATACTATACAACCACCTTTTATATATCTTTAAATCATAATAATAACAAAAGTATAAGATAATTCAATGATTTAAATGGTCCAGGTTTCCCCTATAATTCTCTTCCTTCAAATTCAAACCTTAATTAGTTCAAAAGTTTTAAAACCCATTGGAAAAAAATGGTTCGTGTGGATTTCGTGGTCGAGTGGGTTACCTCAATTTTTTTTTGTTACATTTAAGAATCGATAACTATCTATCATTTTTTACTATCAATTTTAAGTTTAAATCCTAGAGCTGTTATTATAACCCCTACCCCACCTTGTCTACCCCATCTTATTGTTAAAGACCTAGCAAGAGGGAGACCACTATCTATCATTTTTTACTATCAATTTTAAGTTTAAATCCTAGAGTTGTTATTATAACCCCTACCCCACCTTGTCTACCCCATCTTATTGTTAAAGTCCTAGTAAGAGGGAGACCACCGGTAGCTCAGAATTTTTACAACCGTTGGGCTAGCGTGTGCTCGGTGGAGTCAAGTCAAACTATTGGCCCCACCAAAGCTTACTTCCAAGGTTTGAACGTGGGTCTCTTCTTAATAGGTTACCTCGATTGGAGTCTCAAGTGGAATCTTGTCGGTGGCTACATAGCTAAATGGGCTGCCCTTGGGCTGCCCTGATTTGATTCTTTAAAAATGAGATCCGTTGACTTTATCTTTACCTAAGTTTGTAAAAATTTCCAATACAAAATAATAATAAAATAATTAAAAACAATAGATAAAAATAAGGTGATGTAACCTAAGCTTTATAGGTTGTACCGGGATAACTACCACATTAATATTTTAATGATTTTTACCTCGATTGTCTTACTTGTTTCTTATGTCCACGTGTCCACGATTTTACCGCTTTTAACGTTGTCAGTCGAGAAAATCGAAGCGAGAAATTGGACAGTGGCGTTATTCTTTACTAACCGAGACAATTAGGAGCCTCGTAATTTTATTTTATTTTTTTGTCTTTTTTTCGCTCTATCTTCGTCACTAAACCACCCTCCCAACATCTAAGATAGCAATGCAGTGGTCAGACATTATAGGTCGTTGATTGCAATTCATTTCCCAAGAGCGCTCTTTTCTTTTTGGTGCAGTCTTCTAAGAGGGCATCTCTCATAGGAGATGCAGGATTTGGTGTATACGCCACCCTTGACCCCTAAATTGGAGCACCTTGCATTAAAAAGATAGAGCAGAGTTGTGGCACCAGTGGTTGGATTGTTGCTTTGATAAACAGGCGTAGTCGGTTTGATTCTTGGGAAAATCTCTTTTGCAACCACTTCAACAATATTGTTGCACGCTAACAGATCGGGTCACTAAAATATTAAATATAATAATTAGACAACTACTTTATAAATATATCTTTAAATCATAATAATGCTATACAACCACTATATTTTTAATTTATTTTTTAATCAATAAAAGTTAAAAATTATTTAATTATTCAAATGTTCAATTATTTTTTTATATGGCTCTATCTCACAATACTAATACAACACTCAAATATTGTGTTCCCTTAGAATAACATTAGTTGTACAAAATAATCTTTACTATCGTAAAGACTTCAATATTGTCATGTTAGTTATCTTTATTTTTGTTAGCTCAAGTCCTAGGTTTAGATAGACCTCTGAGCATTAAGGTTAGTGTTAATGTTGATATAGTTTATAAATAAGAAGAGTTGTGTTGTAGTTAGAATCATATTTCATATTAGAATCTTAATTGCCTTTGTTATGTATATGAAACTTTGTCGTCTCCAAGTGACTATGAGACTTCACCCTCTCTAAGTGATAAGGACTTGTATTGGTTTGAAACTATAATATGATTATTTGTATATTTGAATTTTTAACGTTGAATTCAAATTATTTGGTATTGAATTGCTACTACCATTACTATATTTCTTGAAGTTCTTTTATTAGACGTGGTATTAAAGTATTGATCTTGGATCCTTATGATAGTGTGAATTTTTTGCAGAGGGACATTTAAACAATTCTAGAACCTTTGTTGAACAATATTGCTTATTATTTTCAGCTAATGTTTTTGGCTCGTCTTCCAACATAGTTTTCTTCTAAAATATTGGGAGTTTGTTATTGTTACTTTTTCCAAACCTAATTAAAAAAAAAGTATCAAGTGTTGTCAGACCCTTGCAAGATACCTATCCATTGTGATCGTCTCTTCAAGCTGATCAAAACTGGGGGTATTTCCAACAATGGTTTTTGGAAACCAAGTGTACGAGGACCATTTCAAGAGACCTATTACTATGCAATTATCTCTTCAAGTGTATCAAAGTAGGGGGTATTTCTCACAACACTTTTTTAGTAGTGCTCCAAGGAATTTTTTAGGTTTTGTATTTACTTCTAGTATATAAATGAACTTGCTACTCCTACTAGATGGTTACAAATAAGCAATTGATTGTAATGCACTGATATTCAAGGGATGTGTATATGAGCATAAAGAAGTACCAAACCAAAAATCTTGGTAAGCACCACAACATTTCTCCAAATATTAATAGTTATGAACATCATCTTCTTTCTTCCTTAAATGGCATGGCTTCACCTCCTTCCTACACCTCTCCTCCTCCTAATAACCCTCCTTCTAACACTCCTCCCATTATTCCTCCAATTGGTAATCCTATTCTTGATACTATTGATTTTGATCATCATACATATTTTGAGAATCAATAAAGGGTAGTTAATTCCATTGCAAAGGCCTTAGCTTACATCTAAAGCCTCCTAAAGTATTTTGTACTTCGCAATCCTTTTCCCACGAGTCTCAACAAGTCACCAAGCAATAGCCCTCGAGAATTCACTAGGCAACAAATATAAGGAACACAAGCATTATTTAACATCATCCATCCGATCACAATCCTCTAGTTTCCTATGACAGTCACTCATCTCCTTATGTTATTAGAGGTACTCTTCTAGGTATGGGTGGTTACACATCAAGCTTTACTTATGATCTAGAATCCTTTATAAGAGGTGCTTCTAATTTCTATTTCTTTACATTGTAGCATCCATATTTAGTAAGTAAGGTGGCCAAGATATTCCTTGACTCTTTTTAAATTACATAGTATGACCAAGTCCATTGTCAGTGATCGTGACCTTATTTTCACTAGTAATTTTTAGAAGGAATTATTTTATCTTAGTGATACTAAGATGCATTATCCTTTTATTATCACCTTTATTTAGATGGCCAAATAGAGATTGTAAATAAAAGTTTGGGTACTTACCTTTGTTATTTTTCTCAAGACAAGCAATATTACTAGTTCATTGGCTCTCATTAGTTGAATGGTTGTACACTACTTCTTACCATTATTCCCTCAATATGTTCCTATTTTAGGTATTGTATTGTTAGAAACCTCCATCAGTGGAAGACAATGTTCCAAGATCATCGAAGGTCCCAAGTAGATGATTTTGTTGCAACAAAAACGACTTATGCTTCAATTTTTTAAAGATAATTTGAACCCACATCCAAACTTGCATGGAGCAACAATAGGATTCAAATTGTTCTCAATCATAAATTGTTATGGGAGATATGGTATTTTTGTGCTTACAATCCTATAAGAAATTATCCTCAAAGACTAATTCTAGTCAAAAGTTGAGTCCTTGATTTTATGGGCCCTACAAGGTTTGGAGCTTTTACTGTCTTCCCACATCCATCCTATCTTTCATGTGTCTTATCTCAAACAAGCTATTGGCCAAAATATGTAGTCCTATACAAAGCTTCTAGTACTCGATGAAGAAGGTCAAGTCATGCTCTAGACAAAAGTACTATTATAGTCCAAAGTTCATCTTCTTTGTTCTTGCCACATTCAATAGTTCCTCATCAAGTGGTATATGCTTTCAAAACATATGCTACATGTAAGCCTAAGGGCATTTTACAGCATTTTCTAACTTTTGAGGATAAAATTTTTTGAGGGGATAGGCCATGTAATGGCTCCACTATAGCCACATAAGTTATATTTATTTTTAGTATCTTAGGCCCTAGTTTTAGATAGTCAGCCCTTGAGAATTATGTTAGGGTTAATGTTGGTTTAGCCTATAAATAGGACAAGTTATATTATAGTTGGACTAATCTTTCATATTCAAATTTTAGTCACCTTTGTTACACATGATATTTTATCCTTTCCAACTGGCTATGAGACTTCACCCTCTTTAAGTGGCAAGCATTTGTATTTATGTGAATTTGAAATATGATTATTATATAATTGATTTTTTGGCATTAGATTTGAATTATTTGTTATCGATAGATGTTGTTTATTGCACATTATTGGATTGTTACAATATTACTTCCATTATTGTATTTCTTGAAGTTGTTTTATTACAACCATTAACTGACATACTATTACAACTAATTTGTAATTGTAAGGGTTGTTCTCTAGAATTTTGGCCATTGATTTTCATCATTGAATAACTAATATTTGTTCCATAGTAGGGTTTGATGCTTCTACATGTTTTTTTATTATAGTAAGTAGGACGCCTCCAAGGCAATGGCTCACATATTGATCCCTTCCAAGCCACCCTTCCATGGACCAACATGTCTTCCACAACCTCTTTGATACTATGCATGCTATTGTTAAATGACTTATTGCTCAACAAAAATCCTTGATTGAATTGCCAAGTTCCCTTGCTCAATAGGTTCTTGGTTGTATCTCGTGTGGACAATAAGTCTAACATGTGCCTATGAAATACAAGCATGCATCCTCACAATATATCCTACATGTCTTCCACTCTCTCACTTAGCATTTGAACAACAACCAACTTACTTAGCCACCATCTTTGAATATCTAAACACAATATCAAATGTCACTTGCATGCCTAGTTACCAAGAAGGTTATGATATTCATGGAAGAAGATAATAAATTATGCTTATAATTTAGATGGTGCCCACTCGCCCTACTATTCCCTTCTTTAGATGTCAAATAACATTAGCTAGATGGCATTTGAATTCATGGATGACCCTTTCACAAGATAACACTTTTACAACATCATGGACTTTTAGACAACCCATATTAAGCAATGCTAAATGACATAGCATGATCTCATAGAAGGAATTTATACTACCGATATGAATTTTCATTCGATAATACACACTATATATAGCTTTCAACTCTTTAAGACGTCCTACCTCAACTTCATAGATGATGAATGTAAAGTATATGGATGGCCAATCTTCCACATTGTTTGAGAACTTAATCAATATTAAATACGACTATTGCATTAGATATAAATCTCATTCTTCTAAACAATTTACATGTAAAAACCTAAAATAAACAATGCATTATTTCCATCTTTAAGACAATCTAATGCATGTTCAAGATGACAAGTTTAGATACACGACCCCAGAGAACTTTATCTTTTAGAAAACCCATGGATGACTCTTTCTTTGTG
Organism: Wollemia nobilis; assembly: GCA_028583015.1. Classification (NCBI taxonomy): domain Eukaryota; kingdom Viridiplantae; phylum Streptophyta; class Pinopsida; order Araucariales; family Araucariaceae; genus Wollemia; species Wollemia nobilis. The sequence goes on from JAQPPZ010002105.1 coordinate 670,606, forward strand.
GTATCATAGTGATACATTCACTCCACTAGATGACCTACAACAATTTTCTCCCTACATTGGATGGCATAAACATAGACGATCTTCACTTAAGACAACCCATACTATAAAATATTGTCTCTATTTTACATTGTACATATTTTTTCTTATTGGCATGATACGTTTTGATAACATTGAACAGATGGAACTAACTTCTTTGCAGAGGGAAACTTGAACATGATCTCTTCTCACGTTCAAATAACTTGTGACATCCATGTTCAAGCCTACAAAACAAAAAACAACACAATATGGACTATAAATATTCTCTTCTCCATGACTAAGTCTACAAGGTATGATCAATAATGTGTAGTCATTTTTTACATGACATTTCAATCATCGCTCATTGCTTATAAATTGATGCATAACCTCCTATAAATAGTGCGTTTATCTTGTTTAGCAAAGTTTGATCAGCAAGAAATATTGACTTAATGTCTCTTCAAAACACATGAACAAATGACTTCTTGAAACTGTCAAGGAGCAACAAAAAAGATTGAAAATGCAAAATCTTCATTACTTTGGTATCCCTAGAATTTGATTGATGTCCTACTTTGATAACCTACTTTAAAATCCCACCATGATACCATTATTGGACCAAGGGTCTTGAAAAAAATGTATTATTAAGAAATGATACATTTATGAAAGGATGAAGGAATCAATTATGACAACTACTATAACCAAATCAAGATTATCATTTTGACTTCTATGCAAGGATGTAATAATCCTAACAATGATTTAGGTCCTAAATAAGTCAATATAACTTCTTTGTAAATGAGATTATTTTGTAATAACAAACGGTTTTTCTTACTCCAACACTTCACAAAATGATTAAAAATAAATAAATAAATGAAATAATTTTTATTATATTTCACAAATTAATTCATTGGATATAGGGAGGCATTAAAAATTAACCCACCCATTGTAGGAGTCTTAAGCTATGAGAGGAGTTGTACATGTTCATAACCATTTTTAGTGTTGAGAAAAAAACAATGAAAACCTGATAATGTTAGGTTCAAAGTTAGGATAAGCATAAAAAGGTCTCAAAGGGTTAAAGGAAAATCTAACAAATATGATATTGGAAATTGATTTCAAAAATATAGAAGTGTTTGCTTCCATTTTTTAGTGCCCCAGAAGGAAGAGTTAAATGAGAAAAGAAATATTTCAAGTTTTTTTTTTTTTGGTATGCCATGAGTGGCTTCTATTTAGGGCCACTCCCATAAAATAACAAAACATTACATTTGTTGCCAAGTCAATTAAACCATATCTAACCCAGTTGTTGTAGGTGAGTTCGAGAGGAGAGGGCAATCCTCCAAGGGAGGTCCCAGGTTCAAATCTCCACCCTACCAAAAAGCTGAATTGGGTATCCAAAATCCAATTGATAATGTTGGTGCGGGTAGGGTTGGGTGCAACTCCCGAGTGACTTTGACGGTGTAGAACCCCCCTGTTCGTGGTCTATCAGACCAAGGCGGCCCCGCAAGGGGTTTTTCGCTAAAAAAATTAAACCATATCTAGATTTCCTCTTTTATCAAATATGCTTTTCACTTCGTTTGCTATAAAATGCATTCTTCATTTTCCTCAAATTGTTGTGTTCCCACAAGTGGCTCCTTGACATCATTTTTATTAAGAGATAAATCACTTGGCCAATTTCCTTCTAGAATTTGAATTTTGCCAAGACAAAGTTCAATACCTTGATTGGCTAAAATATCTAGTTCCTAATTTTCTTTTCCATAGATATGTTCACTTGTCAAAGAGATAGCCCCCAACAATAGTTGATGAACATCAGTGACAATGTTGTTTTTTTATTCACTTTTGACATCCTTTTTTATTGATAGCATTAATGATAATTAGTGAATCCTCCTTATTTGAAACATAATTCAATTGCAAGTTTGATCCTCGTAAGAGATGACCTAGAGTCTCTGTATTTGTTAGTTGAAGTTCCATATGATTTCGATGAAGGAAAATTTTTTCTTCAATATCTTAAAAAACATAACTTTCATCAAATTTTCTTGGAATTATTTTGGAAGCACCACTAAAATTAATTATAAAACCCCAAAATTTTGGGTTATTTTCATTTTACCATCAATCAAAGCAAATATTTTGTGTTAACTCCATTATGATAGATGATCCTTCAATGTATCAATTTTTTTACCCAGGAGGTTAGCACCATATGGTTTAAAATTTTGAAAAAATTTTGAGCTTTGTTTTTAAAATCCCTACTATAGATTTCAACATATAGTGGAAAGATCAATACTCTGTAGAATACATAATTCTTTAGCTTTCATACAATTAATCAAATATTTCATCGACTCTTTTAATGTTGGTCAGGGTTATGCATAAGGGGTCGGACCCGAAATTTACTTGTAAAAAAATGGCGAATCCATTTTGAAACCCTGGCGAATCCTGACCAACTTCATGTAGGAGGACATGGCGAATTACCTTATTTTTTCACCAAAAATTATAAAACATTGGTGAATTTGACAGTTTTGATTAGACTGGGTGCAAAATAGGGCTCGACCGTAAACTAGATGTAAAAAAGAGCCCGGATGCAAACCAGGTGTAAAACAAGGTCCGGATGAACTTGGGTTATAACCTAGGAAAAATTCTAGTTTAGAGGGTGCAAAACCAATGGAACATGCTTAACGGTGGAGTTTTTCATGGGTTGGAAAACATCAAGTCATCTTGAATTTTTGGTTATGAGTGTGAGGAGGTCTTAAAAAACAAAAAAAAAAACAAAAGATTCAATTTTTTATTGCTTACCTTATAACCATTGAAATTCCATTTTCCCTCTACTTCATTTTCCTGCCTCGTCCAAACCAGTTTCTATGCCCGCCCCGCATTCGAACCAATTTTTGCACTCGTCCTGCATCCGGACCAGTTTTTGCACTCGTCCGGACCAGTTTTTGCACTCATCCTGCACCAGAACCAATTTTTGCACTCGAGTTGCATCCAAACCAGATTCTGCACCGTCTTGCATCGGGACCAATTTTTGCACTCGACCTGCAATCGGATCAATTTTTGCACCAAGTCCACATCTGAACTAATTTCTGCACCCGACCCGCATCCGGACCAAATTCTGCACCCGATCCACATCTAAACCAAATTATGCAATCGAACCACATTCGTACCAAGTTCTGCAACCAAATCACATTTGCACCAATTTCTACACTCGAACCGCTTTCTACACCCAACCCGCATCCGGACCACTTTCTGCACCGCGGGCCGCATCTAGGGCACTTTTACATTTGGATTGCAGGTCGGATGCAGGAAGCACCCCATATGCGACCAGGGTGCAAAAAGTGATCCAGATTCAATCTGGGTGCAAAAAGTAGTCCGGATGTAGGACGGGTGCATAAAGTGTTTTGGATGTGGGACGAGTGCATAAAGTGGTCTGGATGGTGCGCAATCTAGCATACACGGACCGCGCTCTAATGTTTTACTTGAATGGGTATGGTTATCATGTTATGTTTATATGCTACTATAAGAGGTAAATTTGGCGGAATAATTTAAATTTTTTATAATTTCAAGGTAAAAATGTTCCTCAGTTTATGCGGGAGTGCTTGCGATTTAAAAAGAAACGGTAATATTATTAACATGCGATGAATTGACCGCTAAAATTTTTTGGTCCAAAAATTTTGGGTTAATGGATCGACGTCTAAGGTCCCCATTTTCGCCAATTTTTAATTTTGGAAATAATTGGTGAATATTCACCACTATGCATAACCCGGATGTTGGTGGACCTACCCAATATATTTTTATATTATAAAAAAGTTACCCTAAATGATGTAAGCAAAGGGACAATGAAAAGTAAATAATCTAATGTTTTTAGATCTTTCTCATTCAAGGCACATGTGAAAGTTCCATGATATTATGTTCTTTGTAGCCTCTTATAAATATATTGCTTTGTACTACTCATAAAAGACATGTTGAGGCCTTTATGAAGGTCTCTAATGAATAAACATCCTTCCAATGGAAATAATAGGGAGTAGATAATTTTGATTGTCATAAATCCTCATATTCCAATATGACCAAATGTGCACCATTTTTGGATAGATTCCAAACTAACTCATCCTTCCATGTTAAAATTTGACAACTACAAGTCTTGAAGCATCTTTTGAAGTTCATCCACTATTTATTTGAGTTTATCTCCTTATTAATAGAAATCAATGATATGGAGTAGTTGCTTACATTAATATAAGTTTTGACTTTAGATGTTTACAAGCTAAACAAGCCAGAGCCAATAGTTGCCATTTGGGATGAAAAATAATATTATAAAGCTTCAATCACTCATCAAACTAAAAATTTATGGAGTCTCCCTCAATTGATCGTCTAATATGTTTGTTGATCAATCACAAACTATTTGAAATCAAGTTCCATGTTGGTGATCCTCTAGGGAGAGTTAGTTTCCTAAATAAACTCCATCCAAGCTTTGCTACTAATGTCAAACTCATAAGTGTGTTTTTCCACTAATGCTTAAGTCATAAGTTTACAATTTTGCAAGCCAACCCCTCTAATATTCTTTCCTATTCAAACCCTATCCCACTTATAAAGAGAAAACATGATTTTTTCCTCATATGCTTTCCAAATAAAATCTCTTTGAATTTTATCAAATTTGGATGCTATACCTACTATCAATCTTGAATTTGACATCATACATACAGTGATGGACTACAATGTGGTCTTAACGACTTGCATCCTTTTAGCTATGGTTAAAATTTTACTCATCCAATGTACCAAACAAGACTTCATTCTATCCAAAATTGAGACCCAAAATCATTTTTCTTTCCTTTGTCAAATAGAGGAATTCCCAAATACATTGACAAAAATTTTACCACTTCAATCCAAAAATATCCATAATAATTTATTGTAAGTCTAAGGCTATGTTAATTAAACATATCTTGGGTTTTGTAGTATTCTACGACTGTCCAACAACCTTATCATAACATGATGATATTGATTTAAAGTCCATGGTCTCATTAACTGAGGGATGCCCTAGAATAAAAGTATCATCAACAAATCGACAATGATATTCTAAGGGATCATTTGTTGCAAAGTGTATTCCTTTGATTTTTTCTTCCATATATGCCTTTGAGAAAGCTCTCCCTATGTCTCAATAAAAATAATAAATAGATAATAGGGTCACCTTGGTAGAGTCCACAAGATAATCAAAAGTATTTATCAAGGAATCATTGATCAAAATAGAATATTTGGAAGTGCTATAACATATAATCCATTCACAATAACCTTGAGGTGCTTATCTAACATATGGCGAATGTGACGATTCGCCTTTGGATTGAATCTCTCACATACGATAGATCAGATTTGTGGAGATATGAGAATCAAGTACAGATCTATGTCTTGACATTCAAGGTCTAGTCCATGCTAGAGATAAATTCCTAGGAATCCTGCTATGTCTAATGTAGAAAGGGGTTGAGTCATTATCAAAAGTAATTGTTCTAAGAATATCATGTAGAAAACTCTAGAAAACCCTATCATATGTTGTGTTCATATCTAATTTTATAAGCATACCTAGGTTTTTGAAGGAAAGAAAAAACATTATGGCCTTCTCAGTAGTGATCACACCACCAAGAATTTGTTTATGTCAAACAAAACCACCTTGTTCCTATGAGATAATGTAGTTTAGAATGCTTTTCAATATTTTTACCATAAATTTTGAACTTATCTAATAAATAATATTGCTAAGGCTTATTGGACAAAAATTATAAGAATATTGTCTTCCCTTTTTTTGAACCAATGTAATAAAGGTGACATTCATCTCACTTATTCTAACCTTCTTTTATTTAGCCTCTTCAACCACAACCACATATCACTCTTTAAAAATATTTAATTTTTTTGAAAAAAATAATAAGAAATCCATTAGGGCTAGGTGCCTTCTTAGGGTGAAAAGAGAAAATTTCCTCATGTAGTTCTTCCACAAAGATCTTCCTTGTCAACTTTTTTTTTTGTCCTCATGTGATAGTTTACAAAATATATAGCAAAAATTGCCTCGAGTCTTCTTAGCTTGTCCAACATTTGACATAGTATCTTTTAAATAATTAATTGCTTTTTTCATGGTTTCTTTCTTGATATTTCTTCGATCCAAAGTTGAAATATTGTTATTGCAACAAAACAATAAATATATTTTAGGTGTAGTGTGAAAGGATTTGATATTTCTATCCCCTTCCTTAATCCATCTCTCCCTACATTGTTGGGACCAATACGACTCATTCTTTTTCAATACATAATGGTAATAAAAAAGTTATTATTTTTCTTGCACATAAGTATCCTAGTCAATTCCATTGATTTATACTAATTCTTGTAATTTTTTAAGCTTGGATTCAAATTCTTCCTTTGTTTTAAAAAATGCTACCAAAATATTTGGCATTCCAAATCTTCAATTGTCTTTTTAGATAATTCATCTTTTAAAGAAATTTGTACATACATGATCCTTCAAACTTTACTACTTCATCCCATCATATCATCACCATGTGTAAGAAATCAAAGTTTAAGAGCTACATAGACTTAAATCAAAAGGGTTTTAGATGAGCATTACTAAATAAATAACATATCAAGATAAAAAATTTGTGATCTAATCCTACTCGCACTAAGATGTTTAAGAAGATTTTATACTCTATTTACAACCATGTTGTATACTCTATTCAAAAATTAAAATTTTTAACCCAATGTGTGTTTGAGATCAACAAGTCAAAACTTTATCATGTTAACTTAATTTCAATTCTTCGTTTTTATGGTAATTTCAGTACTTAAGGATCCCTAAGTTTATTTATGTTTTTAACAAATTTAGAAAATAACTAATGCAACATTTTATTTTTAACATCTAATAATTGGAAATCTGCACTCAACGAGGTATCTTCCAATAAATCAAATGTATCATTTATTATTATCAATTTTCCTTATTAATCATAAGTTTCAATTAAAATTTGATATTAATTATACATGTTAAATGTAAAAATAAAATCAACGGAACCTTGAGTGTTCAAGGAATCAAACCAAAGCAACCATCGACAAGCACTTAGCCGTTACCAATCAACCTATCTCTTTCAAGTAAAAAATGTGAGCTAAAAATACATGTTTTACAAGGAGTCTAAGTCCCCACTAAATACTTGGATAATTGCATTGGTCCCTATATTCTATAACCTATATTAAAACTACTTTATAACATTTCAATACAATATAATTTTACTATTATAATTATTTTTGGCATAAGAAAACCTCTATAAATCCTAGCCTTTTGGAGTAAAGATGAAGTCAACTAGACTTTGACTGTTCAGACGAAATCAACGGGATCCCAACCGTAAAGATAAAGTGAACCGGACCTTGATTGTTTATATAAAATCAACGGAACCCAATCGTAAAAATGAAGTCAATCAGACCTTGACTGTTCAAACAGAGTCAACGAAACCTGACAGTAAAAGTAAAGTCAACCAAATCGACTGTTTAAATAAAATCAAGAGAACCCAATCATAAAGGGAATTGAGACAGTCCATTAACAGACACTCAAGACTTCAACTATACAAGAAATAAAGACAACAAACTTACAAACACTTAACAACTACCAATCTACCTATCCTTTAATTATACTCTTATAATTTTATAATATTTTAGATTGAAAAAGCAAATTTCTTGTCTCCATTGACAAAAACATAAATAAAATGAAAATAAAGATAAGAATAAAACAAGAAGAAAGACGCTCACATGAGTGATTGCTCACCACCTCCATCACTCATCCTATTATACCTCTTTACTTTTTAAACCATTTTCAATTGCATCTTCCTTTTAACACATCTAAAAGCAAAGAACAGTAAAAAAGAAATATCTTACTCATCCTATTATACCTCTTTACTTTTTAAACCATTTTCAATTGCATCTTCCTTTTAACACATCTAAAAGCAAAGAACAGTAAAAAAGAAATATCTTATCCCAAACTTCATTTTCAAAAATAAGATTGATCAACCATTTCCAAATATCCGTTCAACTTTATTTTCCTAGATTATTTTCCAAATTTCTGCCCTTTGATTATTCTTTCGACGTTACTAGATATAAATAATTCACAATCACCCCCATTTTATAAATTTTTACCTACTATTAAATATAATTACACAACCATTTTAAAAAAATTATAATAAAAATAAAAAACGATTTAATTATTCAAATGTTTATTTATTTGATTTTAAATTTAAATTTTATAATTAATTTTTTTTAAGTATTAAAATACATTTCTATTATTAATTAATATTATCCTTTTAAATTTTTATATCATCATTAAATACCACCTAAACTTTAAATTTTTATATCATTATTAAGTACCACTTAAACTATTAAAAGTAATAACTATACAACCACTTTATATACATCTTTAAATCATAATAATATTATACAACCACTTTATATATATATTTTTTATATTGAACATCCTTTACAAATATTTACAAATATCGACCCTGGAACATTCCAGCAAACACAAGAGGAATCGACCTCACAACCACATGGATGATAATAACTAGGCAACTGTCATTACACCAAATACCATTTGGCACCTTATATATATTTTAAATCATAATCATAATAATTCTATACAACTACTTTCGCACCTGGAGTCAACGCAACGGTTTGGGCTTTGGCTCTTATTCGAGAGGACCAAGGTTCAAACCGTGGCGTGGGTGAGTGTGTGAGGGGGTGGGTGTGTATCTCCCTAGTGAAATAATAATAACAAAGGTAAAAAACAATTCAAAAAAAATCTATACAACTACTTTCTATAGATCTGTAAATTATTATTCTTTAAATCATAATAATAAAAAAGTAAATGACAATTCAATGATTTAAATGGTTTAAGTTTCTCCTATGATGATATTCGCAGGAATTCAAACCTTACAACTAAAGTTCCACTTTAAAAAAGGTTCATGTGGACTATGTGGCCCAATGGGTTGCCTCGATTTTATTTATTTTTGGTTGCATAAAGAAATCGATAACTATTCATATTTTTTATTATCAGTTTTAGGTTCAAATCCTAAAGTTGCTAGTATAACCCCTACCCTACCATGTTGTTAAAGACATGGTGTGAGGTTTTAGGTTCAAATCCTAAAGTTGCTACTATAACTTCTACCCTACCCTGTTGTTAAAGACATGGTGCGAGGGATATCATTGGTGGCTCAGATTGGTACAACCATGGCGCCCACTCAGTAGAGTCAAGTCAAACTATTATCTTTGCCCCACCAAAGCTTACCTCTGATCCTGATCTCTTCTTGATAAGTTACCTCAATTTTAATTTCTAGACGGTTGGGTACCAAGTGCTTGCCAGTAGCTAGCTGCATGGCAGAGTGGGCTGCCCCCAGTTTGATTCGTTAACGGTGATAGTTGACTTTTTTTTTTTTAATTTAGCGAAAACCCTTGTGGGACCGTTTTGGTTTGATAAACCACTACCAGAGGCTTTTACACCATCAAAATTGTTCGGAAGTCGCGCTCACCCCTGACCGCACCAACATTATCAACTGGATTCAACCTTGACCGCACCAACAATATCAACTGAATTTTGGGTACTCGATATGCGTTTGGTAGGGTAAAGATTTGAACCAAAAACCTCTGATTGCCCTACCTTCTCCAACTCGCAGTTGACTTTATCTTTGCTTAAGTTTGTAAAGATTTCCAATACAACAAAAAAAAATAATAATAATAATAAAATAATTAAAAAAATAAAATAAAAATAAGGTGTTGTAATGTTCTAAAGTTTTGCCGGAAAAACTACCACATTAATATTTTAATGATTTCTACCTCTATAGTCTTGACTTGTTTTTCATGTCCACGTGTCCACGAATTTACCGCTTTTAACGTTGTCACTCGAGAAAATCGAAGCCAGAAATTGGACAGAGGCGTTATCCTTTACTTACCGAGACAATTGGGAGCCTCGTAATTTTTTTTTTTTTTTTTGTCTTTTTTCGCTGTATCTTCGTCTCTAAACCACCCTCCCAACATCTAAGATAGCAATGCAATGGTTAGACATTATAGGTCGTTGATTGCAATTCATTTCCCAAGAGCGCTCTTTTCTTTTTGGTGCAGTCTTCTAAGAGGGCATCTCTCATAGGAGATGCAGGATTTGGTGTATACGCCACCCTTGACCCCTAAATTGGAGCACCTTGCATTAAAAAGATAGAGCAGAGTTGTGGCACAGTGGTTGATGGTTTTTGATTCTTGAATATCGGCAGTTATTGGTCTACTATCAACAGGAGAATTGCTAACACAAATTAGCAGGAGAAGGAACAACCTTCTCAAAGATATTAAAGATCATATGATATAATTTGAGTAATTGTACTTCCATATTTGAGGTCCCATAGATCTCGCGGAGGTAATTAAAATCTTTCATTTCATTTCAATCACTTTATTTCTTAGACATAGGATTGTATATAATTTTTTTTTTTTTTTTTTAATTTGGTGAGTGTGAGAATTTTTTATGACCGCTTAGGGTTGAGTATTCCCATCCCAACTATAATCTCTTGCAAGGCTGAGAGTTAAACTTATCAATGGAGGATTAACACAACCACACATACGCTGTGGTTTGAACCTTGGACCTAAAAAAACCAAACCCCAACTACAATCTCTTGTAAGGCCGAGAGTTAAACTTATCAATGGAGGATACCTTGGACCTCCTAAAAGAAAACCAAACCCCAAACAGTTACACACTAGGGTTTGAACCTTAAACCTCCTTAAAAAAAACCAAACCCAAACAATTACATTATCCTTCAACTATCTATCAATAAACACTTAAATAATTATATTATATCTAAAAACTATTTTATAAAATTAAAATACAATATACTTTTATAATTTCCAATCCCATACAAAAAAACGTAACATCTTAAACGTCTTAGTTACTTAAAATGCAAAATCATTGACAAAAACAGGAATAAAACGAGAAGAAAGACTTGCCGTCGGTGATTGCTCACCATCCCTATCACTCATCCTACTCTACCTTTATACTTTTTCTTAACACTTTCTTAATTTGTATGACCATTTTCAATGTGCACCTTCCCTTTAATATCATAATCAAAGAACAATAAAAAGAAAGTATCTTATTCCAAACCTCATTTTAAAAATAAGATCGATCGACCATTTCCAAATATTCCTTACTTTATTCTCAAAGATTACTCTCTAAATTTCTGCCTATTGATTATTCCTCCAACCTTTATGGCACTTGATATAAATCACTCACAATCACCCCCATTTTTTAAATTTCCACCCAAACATAATAATTATACAATCACTTCATTTATATTTTTAAATTATAATAAAAATAAAAAACAAGTCATTAATAAACTTGTTGACCCTTTTGAATTTTTATATCATTATCAAAGACCACCTAACGTATTAAACATAATAATTATACAACTACCTTTTATATATATCATAATAATACTATACAACTACCTTATATATATGTTTAAATTATTTTTTAAATAATGAAAATAAAAAAAATATTAGATTATTTAAATGTTTAATTATTTATATCAAAGTTTCTTATATATGGAAGAAAATAATGTGTCACCTTCCAATAACATTAGTTGTACAACATAATCTCCACCGTCATAACAACTCCAACATAATAATGTTAGCTATCTTTATTTTTGTTAGCTCATGTCTTAGGTTTAGATAGTCGACCCTTGAATGAGGGTTTATTGGTTCTCATTAGTTGAATGGTTGTACAATACTTCTTACCATTATTCCCTCAATATGTCCCCATTTGAGGCACTGTATTGTTAGAAACATCCATCAGTGGTAGACAATGTTCCAAGATCATCCAAGGCCTTAGATGATTTTGTTGAAACAACAATGACTTATGCTTCAACTTCTTAAAGATAATTTGATCCACATCCAATCCTGCATGGAGCAACAATAGGATTCATATTGTTTTCAATGATAATTTGTCATGGAAGATATGGTATTTTTGTGCTTACAACCCTATAAGCAATTGTCCTCAAAGACCAAGTCTATTAAGAAGTTGACTCCTTTTATGAACCCTACAAGATTTGGAGCTTCCACTGTCTTCCCACATCCATCATATCTTTCATGTATCTTATCTCAAATAAGTTATTGGACAGAAGATGTAGTCCTCAACAAAGCTTTTAGTACTCGATAAAGAAGGTCAAGTCATGCTCTAGTCAAAAGTAGTATTATAATCTAAATTTCATCTTCTACAATCTTGCCACATTCAATAGTTCCTAATCAAGTGGTATGATCTTCCAAAAAAAGATGCTACATGTAAGCCTAAGGGTATTTTCCAGTCTTTTTCAACTTTGAGGACAAATTTTTGTGAGGGGCTAGGCCATGTAATGGCTCAAATATTGCCACATAAGCTATCTTTCTTTTCAGTAGCTTAGGCCCTAGGTTTGGATAGTTAGCCCTTGAGCATTTAGTTAGGGTTAATGTTGATTTGGCCTATAAATAGGAAAGAGTTATATTATAGTTGGACTAATCTTTCATATTAGAATTTCAGTTGCCTTTGTTTCACACATGATAGTTTGCCCTTTCCAAGTGGCTATGAGACTTCACCCTCTCTAAGTGGCAAGGACTTGTATTTATGTGAATTTGGAATATGATTATTTGTATATTTGATTTTTTGGCATTAGATTTGAATTATTTGTTATTGATTGATGTTTTTTATTGCACATTATTGAATTGCTACTTCCATTATTGTATTTCTTGAAGTTCTTTCATTACAACCATTGACTGACATACTATTACAACTAATTTGTAATTGTAAGGCTTGTTCTCTATAATTTTAGCCATTGATTTCCATCATTGAATAACTAATATTTGTTTTATAGTAGGGTTTGATGCTTCTACTTTTTTGTATTGTAAGTAGGATGCCTCCAAGGCAATGGATCACATGTTGATCCCTTCCAAGCCACCCTTCCATGGACCAACATGCCTTCCACAACTGCTTGGATACTATGCATGCTATTGTTAAATGACTTATTGCTCAACAAAAACCGTTGCATGACTTGCCAAGTTTCCTTGCTTAACAGGCTCTTGGTTGTCTCTCGTGTGGACAACAAGTCTAACATGTGCCTATGAAATACAAGCATACATCCTCATAATAGATCCTTCATGCCTTCCACTCTCTCACCTGAAATGTGAACAACAAGCAACTCACTTAGCTGTCATCTTTGAATATCTGAATACGATATTAAATACCATCTGCATGCCTAGTTACCAGGAAGATTATGATATTAATGGAAGAATATAATAAATTATACTTATAGTTTAGATGGTGCCCACTTATCCTACTATTACCTCCTTTAGATGTCAAATAACATTAGCTAGATGACATTTGAATTCATGGATGACCCTTTCATAAGACAACCCTTTTACAACATCATGGGCTTTTAGACAACCCATATTAAGCAATGCTAAATGACCTAGCATGATATCATAGAAGGAAGTTATACTACCTATATGAGTTTTTTATTCAACAATGCACACTATAAATAACTTTCAACTCTTCATGATGACCTACCTCAACTTTATAGATGATGAATGTAAAGTATATGGTGGCCAATATTCCACATTGCTTGAGAACTTAATCAATATTAAATACGACTATTGCATTAGATGTAAATCTCATTCTTCTAGATAATTTACATGTAAAAACCTAAAATAAACAATGCATTCTTTCCATATTTGTGACAATCTAATGCATGTTCAAGATGACAAGTTTAGGTAGACGACCCCATAGAACATTATCTTTTAGATAACCCATGGATGACTCTTTCTTGGTTGTATCATAATGACACATTCACTCCACTATATGACCTCCAACAAGTTTATTCCTACATTGGATGACATAAACATAGATGATCTTCACTTAAGATGACCCATACTGTAAAACATTGGCCCTCTTTTACATTTTATATATTTTTTCCTATTGGCATGATACCTTTTGATAACATTGAACAGATGGATCTGACTTCTTTGCAAAGGGAAACTTAAGCATCTCTTGTCATGTTCAAATAACTTCATAGTTGTGTGGCATCCACGTTCAAGCCTACAAAACAAAGAACAACACAAGATGGACTACAAACATTCTCTTCTCCATGACTAAGTCTACAAGGTATGATCAATAATGTGTAGTCATTTTTTACATGACATTTCAAACATTGCTCATTGCTTACAAAATTGATGTATAACCTCCTATAAAAAATGTGTTTGTCTTGTTTAGTAAGGTTTTATTAGCAAGGAAGATTGACTTAATATCTCTTCAAAACACACAAACAAATGACTTCTTGAAACTGTCAAGGAGCAACAAGAAAGATTGACAATATAAAATCTTAACTTCTTTGGTATCCTTAGAATTTGATTGATGTCTTAATTTGGTAACCTAATTTAAAATCCTACTATGATACCATTATTGGACCAAGGGTATTGAACAAATTGTATTATTAAGAAATGATACATTTATGAAAGGATGAAGGAATCGATTATGACAACTACCTATAACCAAATCAAGATTATCATTTTGACTCCTATACAAGGATGTAATAATCCTAACAATGTTTTAGGTCCTGAATAATTCAATATACCTTCTTTGCAAATGATATTCTTTTATGATAAAAATTAGTTTTTTCTTACTCCAACACTTCACAAAATAATTAAAGTTAAATAAATGAAATAATTTTTAATACATTTCATAAACATTTTCATTGGATATGGGGGAGGCATTTAAAAGTAACTCACTCATTGTGGGATTTTGAAGCTATGAGAGGAGTTGTACATGTTAATAACCATTTTTAGTGTTGTGAAAAATATGAAAACTTGATAATGTTATATTCGAAGTTAGGATAAGCATAAAATGTCTCAAAGGGTTAAAGGAAAACCTAACATATATGATATTGAAAATTGAGTTCAAAAATATAGAAGTGTTTGGTTCCCTTTGTCAATGCCTTAGAAGGAAGAGTTAAACGTGGAAATAAATATTTCAAGTTATATATTTTTTAGTATGCCATGAGTGGCTTCTATTTGGGGTCACTCCCATAAAAATAATAAACATTACATTTGTTGTTTGGTCAATTAAACTGTGTCCATCTTATATTTTTATCAAATATGTTTTTCACTTTGCTTGCTATAAAATATATTTTTCATCTTCCTCAAATTGCTATATTCCCACAATTAGCTCCTTGACATCATTTTCATTAAGCGATAAATAGCTTGGTCAATTTACTTCTTGAATTTGATTTTTGCCAAGACAAAGTTCAATACCTCAATTGGCTAAAATATCTACTTCCCAATTTTCTTTTCCATAGATATATTCACATTTCCAAGAGACAGCCCCCAACAATAGTTTATGAACATCAGTGACAATGTTGTTTTTATCCACTTTTGACATACTTTTTTGTTGATAGCATTAATGATAATTAGTGAGCCCTCCTTAAGTGAAACATTTTTTTATCCTTTAAAAATTTAGTTTAATCCTCATTCAATTGCAAGTTTGATCCTTGTAAGAGGTGACCTAGAGTCTACATAGTTGTTAGTTGACATTTCATATAATTCAAAGGAAGGAGAATTTTTCCTTCATTATCTCAAAAAACATAACTTTCATCAAATTTGCTTGGAATTCTTTTGGAAGCACCACTAAAATTAATAATTAAACCCCCAAATTTTGGGATATTTCTATTTTACTACCGATCAAAGCAAATTTTTTGTGTTAACTCCATTATGATAGATGATCCTCCCATGTATCAATTTTTTTACCCAAGAGGTTAGCACGTCTTTTTCGACACTTGAGACTTCCTATAATGAGCACCATATCTATAAACATTCAATGAGAGAGGCAAAATTATGGTTTAAAACTTTGGCAAATTTTTGAGCTTTGTTTTTTAAATTTCTACTATAGATTTCAACAAATGATAGCAAGACCAATCATCTATAGAATGCATAATTATTTAGCTTTCATACAATTAATCAAATATTTCATCGACTCTTTTAATATTGGTGGATCTACCCAGTATATTTTTATATTTTAAAAAAAGTGACCCTAAATGATGTAAGCAAAGGGACAATGAAAAAGTAAATGATCTAATATTTTTAGATCTTTCTCATTCAAGGCACATGTGAAAGTTCCATGATATTTCGTTCTTTGTAGACTCTCTCTTATAAAATATTGTTTTGTACTACTAATACAAGGAATGTTGAGGCCTTTATGAAGGTCTCTATTGACTAAACATCCTTCCAATGGAAATTATTAGGAGTAGAAAATTTTGATTGTCAAAAATCCTCATATTCCAATTTTACCAAGTGTACACCATTTTTAATAGATTCTAAACTAATTCATCCTTCCATGTAAAAATTTGGTAAGTACAAGTCTTGAAACATTTTTTGAAGCTCATCCACTATTTATTTGAGTTTCTCTCCTTAATAATAGAAATCAATGATATGGAGTAGTTGCTCACATTAATATAAGTTTTGACCTTTAGATGTTTACAAGTTAAACAAGCCAAAGCCAATGGTTGTCATTTTAGATTAGAAATAATATTATAAAGCTTCAACCACTCATAAAACTAAAAATTTGTGGTATCTCCCTCAATTGACAGTCTAATATGTTTCTTGATCAGTCACAAACTATTTGAAATCAAGTTCCATGTTAATGATCATCTAGGGAGAGTTAGTTTTCTAAATGAACTCCAGCCAAGCTTTGCTATTAATGTCGAACTCATAAGTATGTTTTTCCACTAATGCTTAAGTCATAAGTTTACAATTTTACAAGCCAACCTCTCTAATATTATTTCCTATTCAAACCCTATCCCACTTATAAAGAGAAAACCTAAAATTTTCCTTATATGCTTTCCAAAGAAAATCTCTTTGAATTTTATCAAATTTGGATGCTATATCTACAATCAATCTTGAATGTGACATCATACATACAATGATGGATTACAATATGGTCTTAATGAGTTCTATCCTTTTAGCTATGGTTAAAAACTTACTCCTCCAACCTACCAAACAAGATTTCATTCTATCCAAAATTGAGACCCAAAAATTATTTTTCTTTCCTTTGTTAGACAAAGGAATACCCACATACATTAACAAAAATTTTGCCACTTCAATCCAGAAATATCAAACATTATTTATTGTGAGTCTAAGGCTATGTTGTATTCTTCTTGAAATATTATATGTGTTTTCAAAAAAATCTTGTGCAAAATTTGAATAGCTTTTAAATGAATGGTCATACGTAAAAATCCAAGCAATATTGAGGGAGATATGACCCCGTGAAGTCAACCATTTGAAACAAGGGTAGTGACAATTTTTCAAGCCACGAAAAAGGAAATTGTAAATATTTGTCAGCTAGGGTTCGAAGGATGGGAAGAGCAATGAAGTTCTAGGACTTCAGTGAGGCAAGACATTCTATCTGGACAAAACATTCTTCAGCTAAGTTTTTTTCCCTTTCTTTATCTTAGAAGCATGAAAAATTTATAAAGTTTTTATTAAATATAATATTTACTATAAGATATTTAGACAAATTTCAGTAGATTTTGAGTTATACTTCCCTTTCCATGGATTGATTTTTGTTAAATCATTAGAATCATCTCTAGTGGTAGAATTTAGTGAGCGCACCTCAAAAAGATCCTCGTTGCTCCAAGATAGGGTAGTTTTTGGTAAATTTAATGGGTATTGGCTAGGGGCTTCAACATTGAGAAAATGGATCAATAGGAGTTGGAAGTCTTCAAGAGTGATTCTATAATTTATTCCTAAAGGTTTCTTCCTAGCCATTTTTTGTTCTAGGAAAGAAAGAGAAAAAATCCTAAAAGGAGGTCCTTGGTTTATGGGAAGAGCATGACTCTTCCTTACCCGTTGGTATGAAGGATTTTCACCTAAAAATATAAATTTATCCTTAGTACCAGTTTGGATTAGGATGTTTGGGTTACCCATTAAATTTTAGGAAATAGATACCTTCAAGGTAATAGACAACATTCTAGGAGAATTCTTTGAGATTTTAGATACGATGAAAGATGGATTCTTGGCTATTGATGCTCGAATATTGGTCATGATTGATATAGGTAAAGCTTTACAAGAATCAATCATTCTTAAGTATGGGGATAATATGTAGATCCAAACTATAGATTATGAAAATACATGTTTTATATGTAGAAGATGTCATGAAGCGGGGCATATTGAGAGATCATGCCCTAAGAAGAGCCTAACAGTATCATATGTAGAAAACCACAAAAGAAACTTACAAATGGTTATGGGTGAAGATGGTTTTCAACTTACAAAAAATAAATCTAGAAAAATTAAATAAAATAAACAATGGAGACCAATAAGGAAGGATATTGGAAGAAATACCAACTCTTTTGAGGCTTTAGCCTATGAAGAAAAAGTAGATCAAAATTTAGAGAACACAGTACAACAAGTTCAACATATTAACAAGGAACCATCTATTCAGTATGATCCATATTTAAGGAAGAACATTATAGATGCGCCTAAGGAATGTGTCTCATTAGATTTTGAATACTCTCTTGAAGTTCCATGCACCATTTATGAGAAAAAATAGGTAAATAAAATGTCGTTTTAGAA
The DNA here is from genome assembly GCA_028583015.1 of Wollemia nobilis. Classification (NCBI taxonomy): domain Eukaryota; kingdom Viridiplantae; phylum Streptophyta; class Pinopsida; order Araucariales; family Araucariaceae; genus Wollemia; species Wollemia nobilis. The sequence goes on from JAQPPZ010002105.1 coordinate 689,215, forward strand.
GTTAATTCCTTTCCCATTAATAAGGAAATACTAAAAAATGAGCAGGACAAGTCAAAAGCTTCTATAATAGATCCAGGAGAGGATAAATATGATGAAAAAAAATTGTGAAAGAATATTGAGGAATAGAAAAATAAGACCTACTCCTAATATAGTCAAGGCAAAAAGAGGAAAATCCTCAAATTATCAAGAAAGATCCAGGGAAGCAAGAGGAACATAGAGAAAGGAACACAAACTAAGTTGGTTGAACTTCTTTTACCAAACAACAAAATGATATCGGTAATATGTAGGCGGGGCCAAAAGCCCCTAATGAGACATGATTATCATCTCATAAAATATAAGGGGTACTAATGCCCCCTCAAAGCAAAGTTGTATTGGGAACCTATGTTTAAGTAATAAACCTGATATTCTTAGTATCCAAGAAACTAAAATGACAAAAGAAGAAGTTTCAAAAACTATGAAAGCAGTATATGAATGGGATGCTATGGATTTTGAAGGAGCGATTAGGATAATTCTAACTTATTGAAATCCTTCTAGAACATCTTGTGTAACCGTTTATAAAACTAGACATTGGATAGCCTCTTTGGTCACTTGCTACTTTGCAGTTATTCATTTCATCCTTATCAATATTTATGGAACTACAACTCAGTCAAGTAGGTTAGAAGTATGGAGTGGGATTTAAGCCTTTATTATAAGTAAAAACTAAGAAACCTGATTCATGATAATTAGAGATTTTAATACCATAAATAAGTTGGATGAAAAATTTGGGGGAATTAGGAAATTGAGCCAAAGTATGAAATATTTATTAGCTTTTGTTCAAAACAATAATCTATAGTAGGTTGAGTTTGAAGAAGACAACTATACTTGCACCAACAACATGAGAGACCAGAACTTAATAGCAAAAAAACTAGACAGGTACATTCTCTTAGATCATTGGCTAGATGAAGGAACTTGTGCTAAAATTATACCTTAACAAGGATTGGTTCAAATCATTGGCCAATAAGAGTTAAAATGGTGGTAAGTGAATTAAAAAAAGATCATATTTTAAATATGAGCAGATGTGGGAAGACCATCCTCAATTTGTTGATATGATAACTCAAACATGGAATTCTTTAGGTAATGGTGGGTTGTATGCTCTTCCAAATCAAATTAAATCTATGACATCTAGATTAAATGAATGGAACAAGAACACCTTTGGAAATATTTTTTAGAAGAAAGAAAAACTAAAAGATAAAATTTTAAAATTAAAAAAGGTGATCATAATAATCCAAGCTCTCATGAAGTTATACATTTAGCAACTTCAAGAAAGGAGAAAGCAATGATCTTAAAACTTGATGAGTAAAGCCTATGATAGGGTTAAATGAGATTTTATTTTTGTAGTTTTAGAAAATTTTGGTTTCAGGAAGAAATGGGTTAGATGGATTAAATCTTGTGTCTCTATAGTTTCTTATTTAGTGTTGGTCAATGGGTTAGTAACAAAATATTTTAAAGCCAAGAGAGGCCTTAGACAAGGAGATCCTCTATATCCTTATTTGTTCATTATTATAAAAAAGGTTTTGAGTAAGAACTTAAATAAGGATTACAAATATGGGCTTGTAAGTGGACTTAAGGTTAGTAATAACATAGATAACATCCCCCATCAATAGTTTGTAGATGATACAAACTTTTTTGGAAGGATAAGGATAAATGAGGCCAGAGCTTTGAATAGCTTTTTAAAAGAGTACGAAAGAGCTTCAGGGCAAAAAGTTAATTTGACTAAATCCAAAATTTACTTCCTTAACATTCCTGCTAATATCAAAGCAAGAATTTATAGGTTGCTTCAAATGGAGGAGGCAAATTTACCAACAACTTATCTAGGGATGTCTTTATTTGAGGGAAGAATGAGGTTAGATTTATGGAATCTAGTTATTAGTAAAGTTCAGAATAAACTTCCATCTTGGAAATGTAGATGGTTATCGTTAGTAGGAAGAATGCAGTTAAATATGTCAATCTTACAAGCCATTCCAACATATTATATATCATTGTATTCTATGCCAAAATGAGTTGAAAATGTTTAATCTATATTATGCGATCCTTTTTATGGTCGGGTTTACATGATAAAAGAAATTTTTCTTTGATGAAATGGAGCAATTTGTATGATGATAAAACTAGGGGAGGTCTTGGTTTAAGAGTTTTTACAGATGCAAACTTAGCTCTTAGGGAAAAAGTAATTTGGAGATTGTACAAAGAGAGTCAAAGATAGTGGGTAAGAATTCTTCTAAGTAAGTATGTTGATCTCAATGACTCAAGTTTAATATTTACTGCATTCTCTCTACCAAATGGTTTTGCTCTTTGGAATGGTTTAAAAAATCTATTAATATTATGATTAAAGGTTTAAGATGGGTGGTGGGAACTAGAGAAAAAAATTCTATTTGGATGGATACTTGGTGTGATAAAAACCACTCAATTTAGATCCAATTTTGAAACCTTAGATGAGATTGCTTCAAGATAAATATGGTGATAGGATTTCAAACATTTCGTACAAGGATCGAGAAGGAAGATACAAATAGAAAGAAGATTTTTTTACAAGTATACAAGACATTGATGCTAGGAGGCAATTGAGTAGAAAGATAAAAACTGTGATTATTCCAAGGGGAGCCAAGGATAAATTGATTTGGGAGTTTAATAGCTCATGAGAATATACAACAAGAAGTGGATATAATGTACAACACCAATAAAATAATAATGTCACTAGAATATGAAGAGATATTTGGGATAGCCCAAGCATTCCTAAAGTCAAAATGTTTATTTGGCTAGTAGGTCATAGAAGAATTTTATTGTGGGATAACCTTATGTAAAGGGGTTTTCATGGCCCCTCTCAATGTGTTGTTTGTAATAAGGAGGAGGAGAGTATAGACCATCTCTTGGGATATTGCTCAATAGTTTGGAATCTATGGCAATGGATTTTTAGTATGTTTGGTAAATACATGATGATGAATAGTAGAATTGAAGATCTGTTAAAGCAATGACAAAGCACTTATAAAAGTGAGGCTTTATAGACAATATGGGATATATCAAAATATACAATAATTTGGACTATATGGCTAGAAAGGAATATAAGAATATTTAAATTAAAGGAAAGCAGTCTAGAGGAAATGAAAAAGAAGATAAATTTATCCATAGAAGAGTCTAAACCAACCCTATCAACTCACCCAATCCCTAATTTAGAAGTAGAGAGCCTTGATAGATGGAGTCAAGTCATTAAATGGAATTATGATGTTGGGTACAAGAGAAGCAAAAAGAAGGCAAATAATATAAAGTGGAAACCACCAGATGTGAAGTGGGTTAAATTAAATTTTGATGGAGCATCTAAAGGAAATACAGGACCAACGGGAGGAGGAGGAATAATTAGAAATAATAGAGGTATTTTGTTTCATTATGCTTTCAATAGTGGATTTAAGATAAATAAGTAAGCTGAAGCTTGGGTGGCTTTACAAGGGTTAAAAATATGTAAACAAATGAAATGGAAAGGAGTATGGATGGAAGGGGATTCTCTCATAGTAATAAATGCAATTTTAAGCAAAGCAAAGGCTCCGTGGAACATACAAGAGGTAATTATGGAAATTCTAGATGTTGCTAAAGAGTTTGAAGAAATAAGGTTTACATATATATTAAGGGAAGGAAACAAATGTGCAAATAAGCTAGCCAATAGAGGGGTTTTGATTGAGGATCGTGAAGTTAATTTCTCCTTTCTATGGTTAGATGAAGTAGAAAGTTTAGTTGAAGCTGACAATAAAATAATGATTGCCTGAATCAATTAATGATTAAGATTTACTTTAATGTTTTCCATTAGTAATATTTGCTTTATTTTGTAACAATAATGTGTTTTCATTTAGACTATTTATTATAATTTGTGTGGTTGATTTTGTGTTTCATGAAGGAAACTAGCAATCTAGATTTGGTAAAGCGGACTATGATAGTGCAATGTTTTAAAAATATTACTCTACTAAGATGCAAGGCATAGATAGTAGAGGTGAAGTTTTGGCATTGTGAAGGCTGCTATAGAAAAATATCAAGAAAGATGCTAAATTATGGATCAATTGTATTCATACAGAAAATTGAAAAGATCTAGAAATTAAAAATCAAGAATTCAAATATTTTTATGTAAAATGATGTAGGTTTCTAGCTATAGCATCTTAATTGAGATGAGAAGTGTCTATATTTATAAACTCTCAAGCTCTAAAAAAGAGAGGTAATTTGTCAAGGGTGGGGGACCCGAGTACAACCCCTTATTATTCAACCAAAAAAAAGTCGAAGGTTGTGTTATTTAAAAATATCTTGGACTTTGTAGTATTCTACAACTATCCAACAACCTTCTCATAGAATGTTGATATTGATTTAAATTCCATGGTATCATTGATTGAGGAATGACCTAGAATTAAATTATCATCAATAAATTGATAATGATATTTTGAGGGATCATTTGTTGCAAAGTGTATTCCTTTGAATTTTCCTTCCATATTTATCTTTGAGAAAGCTCTCCCTAATTCTTCAATAAGAATAATAAATAGATAAGAGGGTCACCTTGGTAGATTCCACAAGATAATAAACAATATCTAGCAAGGAATCATTGATCAAATAAAATATTTTGAAGTGCTATAACAACATCTAATCTATTCACACTAACCTTGAGGTGCTTATCTAACACATGTAAAATGTGATGATTCACCTTTGGATTGAATCTCTCACATATGATAGATTGGTTTTATGAAGATATGTGAGTCAAGTATAGATCTATGTTTCAACATTCAAGGTATAGTCCATGCCAGAGATAGAAAATCTTAGGAATCCTACTATGTCTAATCTAGCAAGGGGTTGAGTCATTATCAAAACTAATTGTTCTAAGAATATAATGTAGAAAACTCTAGAAAACCCTATCATATGTTATGTTCATATCTTATTTTATAAATCATACCCAAGTTTTTTAGCGAATGAAGAGACTTTATGACCTTCTTATTAATGATTACACCACCAAACCCCCAAGGGCTAGATGGATTGATAAGTGCTAGTATGGTTGGGCACTTAAAAATAAGAGAACCAAGTTCAAACCTTGGGGAAAGCCTGTTGCAAAGGTAGTAGTCTGATTTGAATCCTTTGAGTGTGTGCCAGACTAACGGTGATGGTATGATTCTCAAGCACTCAATGGTCCATTTCACGTCGGGCTATAAAACAACGAGGTGGAATAGGTTTGGTGGATGCAGCCCCTATGGTTTGAACCCTGCACTTGTCAACTACGAAAAATAGTGTGGTTGTAACCAACTCTCCTATCAAGCAAAAAAAATATCATAGTGCAATAAATTTATCTTAATATTTGATAAAAAATGTAAATATTTTAAATAAATAGTAAAAGACAATCGACAATATTAGATTGGGCTATAGTAAAAAAATCCCAGTATAGAAAACTACCGATAGTTACAGACTATCAATAGATGGAAACTACCGATATTTACAAATTATCGACAACACCAGATTTGACTACAACACAAAATTATTGGTAGCTACAATCAGTTAGTCATTGCAAACTATCAACAACTACAAATTATTGATGGTTGCATGCTACCAACACTGGCATATTATTGGTTCTTGAATACTATCGACACTTGAATACTACTAGCACCTGCATACTATCAACACTTGTATCCTATCGGTACCTGAATACTACCAACACCTACATACTATCGATAACTGCAAACTACTAACACCTGTAAACTATCTACACATGCATACTACCAGCAAGTGCATACTACTGACACCTACATACTGTTGGCACCTGCATGCATTGCCATATGTCAACATTAGATTTAATCAAGGACACGTGTCAACATTTCTTGCAAGGAAAATTCTATAAAAGGGAAATAACCCTCACCATTTCAACTTTACGCAAACCCTTCTAGAGCCTTAGAAATCCTTCCATAGCCTTCCAAAGCCTACAAAAACCCTTAGAAATTATTACATCTATTGCAGCAATGGCCACCTCACCCACCATTTCTACATCAAAACTTATATTCAAAAACCTTGTTTTCCCATTAATATTTGAGGTTCTCACAATGCCAAGTTATGATGCTACATGGGTAACAAATTCAAGCCTTCTAGGGTTAGTATCAATGCCCCAATTCAACATCGATAATAATTTGCTGCTAAAAATTATTAGATGTTACAACCATGATGGCTCGATCTTCAACATTGACATCAACAATAAGACTCTCTCCTTCACTATCAACCCTATGAATGTCCAAAGATTGACAGGGCTCCCCCACAAGGATTGTCCATCCATCACATCAAATTTTTCTTTAACCGATGAAGACAAAATGTACCTGGAGACTAGCTTCAATCTCTCATCAAACTTGTTGTCAGGTAAGTTTCCTTTTCCCAAATCTTCTAAGTCTCATCTTCATTACTTTTATGTAATTTATTAATTTTATATTATATTTTTTTAGTTCACTCAAATCCTTCTAGGAGGGACCTCCAATTTTCACATGTCACCAACCAGTTCTTTTGTGTGGTGATCGAGTTCTTCCAAGCGCGTATTATTTTGTAGGGGAGGTCAACTAACATTCCAATATGGGGGTTGGTGTATTTGATTGGTCAACATATATTTCCAACAAAATTAAATATGATCTCAACAACGCCCACTCAAACAATGGGGCAGTTGTTCCCACAACCAATTTTCTTCTTGCTTTTTTTATGAAGCATACTACAATCTATAGAATACCTCAATGCCCACCTCGCTCCACACAAAACTGAGGACAATTGGATTGATCGATGAAGAGGTGCAGGTAAAATGCAAATTTTTATTAACATAATTCTTGTTATTTTAAAATAGTGTTTATTTGATACTAATTTAATCTTTACTTAAATGCAGAAAAGGGCAACCTCTTCTTCTTCTAAAAGAGAGGCTACAATGAGGGGAATTCTACTAGAGGCCACAGGAGATTCTGACACTCAGTTAAAGCAAGAACAACTCATAAGATCTCACAAATGCTTAAGGTCTTCTACATCCCCTCTTCCTCGTCCTACTACTTCATCAATTGCACGTAAAGTGCACATCGATCTCGAAGAAGTTAGCCAACCCTCAAGAGGTAATGTGACACTTACAAATGTTTTAGTGTAGTTTATTTCATTAGGTTAATTTTATTGATAGCTTCATTTAATATTTTTTTGTTATGTTTTCAAGGCAACATGATGCACACCCTTCAGAATCTTCATCCGATATAATCAATTAAACTACATTGGTTGCAACATAGTAAATTGATTTTAGTTCATTTTTAACAATATTTCATTAATTTTATTTTTATTTTTTGTAGGAGCACTGGTTTGATCAGATTCTCACACACAATGAATGATACCACCACCTCCACCATGTCCACAACAGATGAGGGGTCATCAATGCATACGTGGGAAGAAACTATTTTTTGCAAGGATTTGGGGAATAACGTGTACATAGACACTTTTAGATCTTCCAAATATTTTGATTGAAATGTCTAGTCTACGTGGCTTATTAGAATTGGAAAATCAACTTGAACATGATTGTCATTTTCAAGGCAGTAGGCCTGAGTTTTTAAAGCAACTAATGTGCTTCATAGTACACAACATACAGAAGCAGAGGAACTTAAACAGGTAGCGAAAGCTACTATGAGCTCTTCTGATGATGACAAATTGAAATTTCCACCAAATATTCTATTGGTCGATAATTGTGAGGCCAACATTAAAGATATTCTATTGGTTGACATCTCTGGGTTGAGAGATTGGGAGTATAGGATGAAAATTTTAATTCAAGAGCTAAACACCTAATACAATTTTTTCTAAAAGAGACAATATTTTTTCATTGGTTGAACAAGAACTAGAAAAGCTTGGTGCTTTGTTAGATCAAGCTCAATCTGGAAATGTAATGACCACTGGTGTACATAATGATGAAATTTTAAATATTCTTTTAAATAGGTTGGAGAATCTAAATGTTGAAGCCCAAGCATATTATAATCAATGGGCTATTGATAAGAAGAAGGTTAAAGTTGCAGAGGTAGGCAAAGTAGTTGTTGATGTAAGTTCTAATAATTTTGTGTTTATCAATTTATTTATTTTTATAACAATTTGTAACTAATATATTACAATTTATCTATTTTGTAGTCCAATTTTGAAAATCTGAAGAAACAGGTTGAGAGCCTCAATGTTTATTTGAACACTACCAAGGACAATCTATACAAAGTGATACAATTGAAGGAATGCTTAGCTTACACCATTAGAGAGAATAATGCATTTAGGAAGATTATCATTTTGCATAATTTAGATCTTGATATATTGTTGAAGGAAAGGGAAAAAAATTATCTTCAACATCTAAAGAAGATCCTGCCAAAGAGGAAAGGGCATTGATCTCAAGTTTGCAGATAGTGCAAGAGAGCCTTATCAAAGTTGGTGCACTACCACCAGATGTTGATCAAAGTCATGTGCAAAGTGAGCCTGATCCAACAATAGTCACAACATCTGATACTCCTTTAGAGACAGGATCTACTTCAGGCTCCATAGTGTGAAAGTGGGCTAAAAGTTCACTATTTTTGTAAAAAGTGATGTAATGAAATATTATTTGAATTAATAAAAATACATTTTGCAAATATTTGTCATACAATTTTAGATAATTGTTTTGTTTTATATCTTTTTGTAAGAGCTATGAAACCATTCACCAAGAGCACATATGATTTTTGTAAAAAGTTCACTATTTTTGTAAAATGTGATCTAATGAAATATTATTCGAATTAATGAAAAAATTTTTGCAAATATGTGTCATACAATTTTAGGTAATTGTTTTGTTTTATATCTTTGTCAATATAGTTACCATATTTCAAAATCAAATGTTTACAACATAAATCAAATATAACATAAAATTTTTTAAAAAAGTCTATGATATCATTTATAAAATTTGACACCAAAATAATAATATAGAACAAAAAATCTATGATATCATTTATAATTTTTTTTTTTTAAATCTATGATATCATTTATAAAATTTGACACCAAAATTTGTTTATAAAATCAAGAATGCAAAAATAAGTTAACAAAATCTTGCAAAAATTACAGTGGAGGAAGTTGAAACAAACACTTATCAGTTTATCCAAAATCACTTGTATGCATAGTTGATCCTTGTGTTTCTAAAATCTGATCAATGCAAGTATCATTATCTTCATTATCATGAATATTTGTGATACCTCTTCTGTCTACTAGGGATTTCCAATATGCCAAAGCTCTATCATACGGATACTTGTCTAGTTCATAAGATGAGACATATATTCTCAGACAATTTTCTAAATTTTTATCCAATCTATTACGAACTTTAGATTTCACAAAAGATAAAGCACTAAAAACCCTTTCATCTTCTACTGATCCCAAAATCATTGTTTGGCATAATTCATATAAGCAAAAATATTCACTCATTGTATATTGTAAAACACTGCTTGGATACAATTTCTTCCACAAACTTGTTATAGAACCTGGTTCATTCGGATTAGTCAAATGGGAAATTTGATCCACCATTGTTGATCCAAAATAGGATGATTGATTTGTCAAAAGGTCTTTATTGAGAATACCATTGATCTCGATACCATTGACCTCCACACATTTAGTAAAATGTTTAACAATTGTACCCATATACTTTATGAAAAGTTCACTTGTAATATTGTAGTTAGTACTAGGATCCCAAAACATGGGGTTAACCACAACCATGGCCTCAAGCAACTCATCTCTTTGAAAATGGTCTCTTATTTCTCTTGTCAAGGTTTTTGCTATTTTTCTCAATTTAATCCTTGTATTCTGCAAAACTACATCAAATCTACTATATGTTATGGGCATTTGTTCAACATCATCTGTAACTATTCTCGATTGCCTTTCAAAATAATATAATTTTATCTACTTTCCATGAACATTAATGCAAAGATTATCGTTGATATTGAACTTCAAAAAACTATTTGGATTATCGATGTTTGTTAAATTTCTCCAATCTTCAAACATAGGATCCATAAAATTTTTGCTAGACAAGTATAAATTATCGATACACATACATATTTGTTTTCTAATCCTAATGAAATCAACAATATAAATGGATATTTCTTGCACAAGTTTTGTCAAAGTATTCATTTCATGCAACATTGGAAGAATACCACATAAAGTGAGCAGAGTTTCCAAGTCTATCATTTGGTATAACAAATCCTTTGCCTTATCAACTGCCCTCTTATTATCATACATAAAACCTGCTAAGGATTGATATTCTTTGAAAACTCTAGATGCAGGTTGAAACAATGAAATCCACCTCGTATCCACATCTTTTAACAATTTTTTGCCTTCAGTAACTCCTAGTGCAAAGAATTGAAACTCTGCAAACCTTTTTGGACTGCATGAAAAATAAGCATGTACTTCATGGACGAGTTCTTCCACTCTAGCAACATTTTCAAATGTGCTCACAATTTTGTATGCAAGATTCATTCTATGAGCCATGCAATGAATGAGGATCAAATATGGGGTAATTGATGTTTGAAGTCGAACACAAAGCCCATTTTTGTGACCTTGCATTATAGCAACACCATCAGCTCCAATACATATTAACTTACTAGCTATTGTTGTATCATCCATTCTCGTAATATCCTTTAAGCTTCTTACAACAACATTGTAAAGGTTTTTTGCATTACAATTATCGACCATCTTATGTAATGCTAGCAAATGAGGTTGCCTTAAATGATTCTAAAATGTGTAAACATGCATGCATATCCAAGATGTGTTATCAACAATAGTTACTTCATCAATTGAAAGTGAAATGAATTTAGCATTTTTAACCTTCTCTCTCAGGTCCTCCTTCTCAACTAAAGAGAGATATTTTACCATTTCCCAACCACTACGATCTGACCAATGGGCACTGGGAAGATTCTGCACATCAGCTAGTTGAAAGAGATGCTTAAAATCAATAAAATCAGACATTGGTCTACCCTTTTAAGAATAGTATATACGACAACAAACTACAAATTTTTTGAAACTAAAGTGGTTTTATGAATTTTTTGAAATTGTGTTGGAATCGTTCCACCATTTTGAACAATTATTTTTTGTTGTTTCATCTCTTTGTCATAGTCTTGTGCATATCTGACATGTACGCATTCAGAAGCATCCTTCCATCTTATTGATTTCTTAGTTGTTCCATCACTTTCTTTTACTATCACATAAAATTTTCCACAATGTTTTTCTATTGTATCCAACTTAAGTTGCATCTTATGATCTTTCCCTAGTTTCCAACTACAAATAATGCATCTACATTCTGTTGGCGTATCATTATTATTCTTAGGCTGCATCGGTTCAATAAATAGATATTTTGATGACCATTCTAGCTGAAATGTCCTTCCAATAGTCCACTTGGTTAACTTTCTACGTTTAGGTTTATAAAAAAAAAACTAGGTTTTTGAGAAGAAGATTCCAAGTTGGTATTTGGTCAAAATGGTCATTTTGTTTTTTGGTTGGTGTGCTAGTTTCTAGATTCTCTTCAAGTTGTTGCATGTCATTGTTAAGAAAATTTTCATGTTGAGGTATCTCATGCTCGAGAATATCTTCAAGTGGAGGCATGTCAGGGTCAATTGTGTATTCTGCAAAAAAAGGTGTTCTATATCATTGTTTGATATTACTTACAAAAGTTACTATTGAGTAGCTAAAATAGGTATGTACCTTGAATTTGTGCAGATGTTGATAGCTCCTTGGATTTTAATATTTGGCTAAAATATTTTAGGATACTCTTGTTTTCAAAAAAATTGCCTCCCTTGCTTCCATTGGGAGTAGGTGCCATTGAAGTTGTATAGTAAAATGTATTTAAGAACATGTCGTCATCGTTGTTGTTTTTTGCAGTCGATCTTCTTCACCTTGGCATTGGTATTTTTTTGTTGTTGATATTTTCCCCTTTGATACTTATTGTTTCTTGCAACTAGTCTTCTTCACCTTGTTTTTGATCATTTTCTGTTGTTGGTCTTCTTCCTTTTGCTATCAATTGATTTTTGTTGCTGGTCTTCTTCCCCTGGTGTCGCTTATTTTTTGTCCGTCTTCTTCCCCTGATATTGGTTGTTTTTTCTTGTCGATATTTTTCTCTCTACTCTGGATCAATTTTTGTTGTCGATCTTCTTTCCCTAATGTCAATCAAAATCTGCTGCCAATATTCTTTCCCTAGTGCTACTAAAAATCTGCTACCGGTGTTCTTCCTTCTATGTTAATTTATTCTCTTTGGTATCGGTTGTTTTCTTGTGTTGGTATTATTTCCTCTGGTACCGATCACGTTCTTTTATCGGTCAGGTTCACCTTTTTATCAGTCATTTTTTGTTGTTGTAGGGTTTTCAGTTCTACAAGTCATTTTTTGAGAACTTTGAATGAGTATGAGTATCATTGTCGCATCAAGTATATATACTAGTGGTATAAGAGGTGAATTTGGCGGGATAAATAAAATTATTTATAATTTGAAGTTGAAAATGTCCATGATTTAGGTGGGAGTGGTTGATGATTTAAAATAAAAACGATGAAACTATTATCAAAGCGGGGTGAACCAACCCTAAAAAAAATTTGCTCTCAAAAATTTTGGGTGAATGGACCGATGTCAACGGGCCCATTTTTCACCAATTTTAAAATTTAGAAATCCTAATATTTGTGAAATAACGATGATTCGCCGCTATGCATAACCCTGATAGAGGCTTATTGGACAAAAAATATAAGAATACTGTCTTCCCTTTTTTGAACGAAAGTAATAAAGGTGACATTCATCTCAGTTATTCTAATTGTCTTTTATTTAGCCTCTTCAACCACAACCACATCACTCTTCAAAAAATTCCATTATTTTTTGAAGGAAAATGACAAGAAATCCATGAGGGCTAGGTGCCTTGTTAGGGTGAAAAGTGAAAATTACCTCATGTAGTTCCTCCACATAGATCTTCCTTGTCAACCTTTCATTTTGTCTCTGTGTGATAATGTACAAAATATTTTGCAAAAACTTACCTTGAGCCTCCTTAGCTTGTACAACATCTGACATAGTATCTTTTAAATAATTAATTGCTTTCTTCATGGTATCTTCTTCTTCCTCAATATTTCTTTGATCCAAAGTTGAAATATTGTTACTGCAACAAAAAGATAAATATATTTTGGACGTAGCACGAAAGGATTTGATATTTCTATCCCCTTCCTTAAGCCATCTCTCCCTACATTGTTGGGACCAATACGACTCATTCTTTTTCAATACATAATGGTAATAAAAAAAATATTGTTTTTCTTACACATAAGCATCCTAATCTATTCCATTGATTTCTACTAATTCTTCTAAGTTTTAAGCTTGGACTCAATTTATTCCTTTGCTTTAAAATATGCTACCAAAATATTTGACATTCAAAATCTTCAATTGTCCCTTTATCTAATTCATCTTTTGAAGAAAGTTGTCAATACATACATGAACCTTCAAACTTTACTTCATCCCACCATATCATAACCATATATAAGAAATCAAAGTCTAGAAACCACATAGACTTAAATCAAAAGGGCTTTAGATGACCATTTCTAAGTAAATAACATAGTAAAAGAATAAGTTTATAATTTGATCCTACTCGCAATAAGATGTTTATAAAGATTGTATACTTTGCTTAAAACCATTTATTGTATACTCTATTGAGAAATTAAAATTTTTAGTCCAATATGTTTGAGATCAATGAGTCAAAACTTTATCACGTTAAATTAATTTTAATTCTCCATTTTTATGGTTATTTGAGTACTTAAAGACCCCTAAGTTTATTTATGTTTAAAAATAAATAAATAAAAATAATTAATACAAAAAAAATTATTTATTGAGGTTAGTGTGAGAAACCCCTATGACCAATGCTCACGATTGGACATCCCCATCTCAACCATGACCTTTGATAAGGGTGAAAGTCGAGGTTATCAATAAGGGCCAAACATAGCCATACACACACCCACCCCCTCTCACACTTGCCCACATCGCAATTTGAACCTTGGACCTCCCAAAGAAGAGCCAAAGCTTGAGTCGTTGTGTTATCCCCTTGGGGACCAAATTTATTTGGGTAGTGTGATAAACTCATACGACCAATGCATAGGATTGAGAAATCTCCTCCTAACCATGACCCCTCGTAAAGTTGAGAGCTACACTTATTAATAGGGAATTATAACACAACCAAACATCGTGGTTTGTACCTTGGACCTTATGTAATGATTCGATCTTTGGCTCTTCTTTGAGAGATCCAAGGTTCAAACCACGATATGGGCGAGTGTGTGAGAGAGTGGGTGTGTGTATGGTTCTGCGTTTGACCCCTAATGATAAGATCAAATATCACCCTTATCGGAGGTCATGGTTAGGATGGGGATGCCCAACCTTGAGCGTCGATCGTTGAGTTTTTCACACTAATCTCAATAAAAAAAAGTTTAATTATAAGTTTTAATTAACATTTGATATATATATATATATATATATACTTATTTATTTATAAATATATAAATATCAATATATATATTTATATTTATATCAGGGGAATCAATAACATCCTTTCATATTTAACAACTGGGCATGGGGGTTAGACATTCTCCCCGAGGTTTTTGCCTTCGAACACAGGTCAAATCATTGAAGCTGCCTTTATAACCCTTGCCTCTCCTCGGTAAACACAACATGGAGTGAGGGAGACCCCGAATGGCTCAAGGTTGGTACCGTCGTCATCAAGTTGACGCGCACTCAACGGACTCAAGTTAGACTACTACCTTTGCCCTTATTGGGCATGCCCCCAAGGTTTGAACCTAGGTCTCCTCTTGGTAAGTGCCCAAACAATTAAAATTTGACATTAATTATAGTAGTTGTACATGTTAAGTGTATTTTTATATGTAGTTAAAAAATTCAACTTAAAAAATTACACCATATAAATTTGATTTTGTATTGTTTTTTTATAGATACATAAGAGAGTTTGTTACATCCACAACCCTTTTCTACTACCAAGCAGGTTCCTGATTTTGTATTGTTATTGATTAACAATATGGAATAGGAAAAATAATAAATATGGGATTTGGGCTCTCTTTTGGGAGACCTAGGTTCAAAACACAATGGGGTGTGTGAGGTTGTTTTAAAAAAAAAAAATATATATATATATATATATATATATATATATAATTGTCTTATGCATCACTCGTAGGGGTTTATCACATTATCCATTTAATTTTATGCGGAGGAGACAAAAAAAATCTCATGTGGCTTCTCTCTAGATAGTGGTAATACTCGGATGGGATGATATTGTCAACTACTTAAGAGCGATTCTCGAGGTTTCTTTCTAACCTAAAAGTTTTGCGAAGGAAAACAAAAAAATCTCTTGTGGATTCCCTGTAGATAGTGGTATACTCGGATGGGACGACATTGCTTGTCACCTAAGAGTGGCTCTCGAGGTTTCTTTCTAACCTAAAATATTTTTCACATTAAATTAATTTTGTTAGTTTACCTTTGTAGTGCAAGTGGAGAAGAGACGACATTGTTGGCCACCTAAGAGCGACTCTCAAGGTTTCTTTCTAACCTAAAATGTTCTTTTCACACTACCCATTTAATTTTGTTAGTTCGCCTTTGTAGCACAAGTGGAGAAGAGGAGCCTGCCCCATTGACACCAAAAAAATCTCTTGTGACTTCCTTCTAAATAGTGGTATACCTATATGAAACGACATTACCGATCACCTAAGAGCAACTCTCGAGGTTTCTTTCTAACCTAAAAGGTTTTTTCACACTACCCATTTAATTTTATTGAGGTTTCATTCAACACAAAGGTTTGGGCTTTGACTCTTCTGTTGAAGGTCTAAGGTTCAAACCACCGTAGTGTTGACAAGTGGTGAGAGGGCAGGTGTGTGTATGAGTTTGTATTTGGTCCCTATTGATAAGCTCAACTCTCATCCGTATGGGAGGTCATGGTTGGGATGGGGATGTTTAGCACTCGTAAGGGTTTCTCACCCTAACCTAATAAAAAAATTATTATTATATATTTAAAATTTTGGAACTCTGAATAAAAATTCTAAGGTTCAGATCTACAAGGGAATAAAAATAATACATATGGGCTTTGGGATCTCTTCTTGGAAACCCAAGTTCAAAACACAACAAGATGTGTGAATAAATTACCAAAAATAAAAAAAATTATATATATATATATATATATATATATATATATATATATATATATATATAATAGTATATATTTAAAATTTTGGAACTGAACAAAAGTTTTAAGGTTCAAATCTACAATCAGATAAAGTTGTATGCTATACATTGGTATGAATAACTAAATACTTGGATGATTATTATTTTTGATTAAGTAAAGAACCTCTATAATGCCTAGCCAATTGAATGATTATTAATTTTGATTAAGTAGAGAACCTCAATAATGCCTAGCCAATCGGTTAAACACCAAGTGAATCGATCTCGATTGCCCAAAGAACCAAACCGAGACAACCCATTGGCATGCCTAGTCGATTGGTAAAGATAAAGTCAACAAAACCTTAAGTATCCAAGGAATCAAACCGGGGCAACCGATCGACAAAAACTTAACCGTTACTAATCGACCTATCTATTTCGGGTAAAAAATGTCATCTAAAAAATGCAGGTTTTACTAGGAGTCTAGGTCCCCACTAAATACATGGATAATTTACATTGTTCCCTAGAGTATAACCTCGAAAATATTAAAACTACTTTATAAGATCTCAATAAGATATACTCATTTTTCTATAAACCTTAGCCCTTTGAGTAAAGATGAAGTCAATTGGGTCTGGACAAATAAGTCAATGAGACCCAATCCTAAAGATGAAGTCAACTAAACCTCTCAACTATTCAAATGAAATCAATTGGACCCAACCATAAAAGAAATTGAGACAGCCCACTAACCAACTATACAAAAAATTAAAACAACCCACTTACAAACACTTAAATACTACCAATCTACCATCCCTTTAATTATACTCTTATAAAAGTATAATTTTATAAGATATTAGACCTCTTCAATAATTGAAAAGGCAAATTCCTCGTCTCCATTGAGGAAAACAGGAATAAAACGAGAAGAAAGAAGAAAGACTGACATGCTCCATCACTCGTCCTATTATACCCTTTTTTTAAACAGGAATAAAACAAGAAGAAAGAAGAAAGACTGACATGAGTGATCGCTCACCATCTCCATCTCCATCTCCATCACTCGTCCTATTATACCCTTTTTTTTAACACTTTATAAGTTTGTATATCACTCATACTAATATACCTCTTTAAATTTTTTTAACACTTTCTAAGTCGGTAGGACCATTTTACATTGCATCTTCCCTTAATATATCATAAACATCATAATAAGAGAACAATAAAAAATAAAAATCTTATCCCAAACTTCATTTTCAAATTAAGATTAATCAACCATTCCAAATATTCCTTCAACTTTATTCTCCTGGATTATTATCTAAATTTCTGCCCATTGATTATTCCTTCAACCTCTCTGCCGTACTGTACCAGATATAAATCATTCACAATCACCTCCATTTTAAAAATTTTCTCGAATTATTAAAAATATTAAACATAATGATTACACAATCATTTTATAAAAATTATAATAAAAACGAAAAACAATTTAATTATTTAAATGTTTATTTATTCCATTTTAAATTCAAACCTTATAATTAAAAAGTTTTAAGGTTTTAAAATACACTTCTATCATTAATCAACCTTATCCTTTCAAATTTTTATATCACTATTAAATACTACATAAACTATTAAACACAATAACTATACAACCATCTCATATACATCTTTAAATCATAATAATATTATACACCCGCCTTCTATATATTTTTAAATAATAATATACAACCACCTTTTATATATCTTTAAATTATTCTTTAAATCATAATAATAACAAAAATAAAAGACAATTCAATATCCAAATGATCCAAGTTTCTCCTATAATTCTATTCCCGGGAATTCAAACCTTACAACTAAAAAAACCTTTCAATTAAAAAGTTCGAGAATTATAAAACCCAACGGAAGTCAAGTCTACCTTTGCCCCACCAAAACTTGCCTCCTAGGTTTGAACCTGGGTCTCTTCTTGATAGGTTGCTTCAATTTTATCCTATAAACGGTTGGGGTCTCAAGTGCAAGTGGACTCGTTGACTTTATTTTTACCCGGGTTTCTAAAGATTTCCAACGCAACAAAAAAAATAATAAACTAATAAAAAAAACGTGTTGTAATGTCCTAAGCTTTGTGCTAACCTAACAATGAGTTGTGACGGGATAACTACCACATTAATAATTTCATTATTTTTACCTCGATTGCCTTGACTTGTATCATATGTCCACGTGTCCACGATTTTACCGGTTTTAACGTTGTCACTCGAGAAAATCGAAGCGAGAAATTCGACAGTGGCGTTATTCTTTTACTCACCGGGACAATTGGGAGCCTCGTAAATAGTAAAAACCCTTTTACGCCAATCAGAAGCGGGTAAAAACGAGGAGTAAAAGAAGGGGAACACGCTTGGAATTCGCGATCGAATCCGGACATTTATAGACGGCGGGATGAAATCCGCGACATTTTCCAGCGACAAAAAATTCGGTCCTCGGTCCAGCTCATCAAGCCCGCTCAGCCGTCGGATCCGGCGTCGGACGGCTGATGGCCCCCCGGCGGCTTCGGTGACGTCGCTGGCTTTAACGAGGAAGCCCCCGCGACGCTTATCTCACGTGCTACTCCCTGGGAAGTCAGCAGCAAAACCGAAAAGGAAAAGAAACCACTGTACAGACTTCCCGGAGGGAGTTTCGATCCCGCGACTGGCCCCAGCCCTCCGCTTTGCTGCAGAGAAACAAAAAATTTGTGTGGAGAGAGAATCCTCTGTTGGTTGATTGCATTGAAGCAGGCACACAATTATTATTGATGTTATCGCTATGATGATGTTAACCGCTTTCTTTCTCAGGGGGAATGGAGAATAATAACATTGATTTGTGATGCGAAAGAGGAGGAGGAGAAGGACGACGTATATATTTTGTTTGGCTGTTGCTCTCGAGCCATGATGTTGCGGCGCTTTAGGTATTTGATCGGGATGGATCCGAAGGCTGCGGCGGTTTCCGCCTTGCCGGCGCCCGGGACGGCCAGGGTTCGGGTCCCCCTGCTTGCGGGGGACGCGCTACACGAGATTGCGGTGTACATTCACCGCTTCCACAACCTCGATCTCTTCCAGCAAGGGTACAGTTTTTACTTCCCTGCTCTATAATTTGCAGGCTTAAGAGGACATATCAAATATGTGATTTTTCAAGAGATTTTCCGGTGAAACGAGTTGTTTGGAGTGTGTACTCTAGCAAATATGTGAGTTTGAAGTGATGCGTCGGTGAAATGAGTTCTCTGAAGCATGGATTTTAGGGGAGTTTAGGGAATATGAAGCGACGGTCTTGGCTTTAAATAGAGCTATGGAGCAAGGATTTTATGTCTCGCCGTGAAATTTATAGATAGAACAAGGATTTTATGTCTTAGCGTGAAATTTAGAGGTAAAGCAAGGATTTCATATCTTGCCTTAAAATATAGAGGTAGAACAATGATTTCATGTCTTGACTTAAAATTTACGGTTAGGGGAATGATTTCGTTACGTCTTGCCGTGAAGTATTCTAGCAATTATATGACTTTGATTTGGAGCGTGCATTTTAGCGGAGTTGAGGGAATGGAAGGCCACAGTCTTGGCTTTAAAAAAGAGATGGAGCAATGATTTAATGACTTGCCGTGAATTTTGGATTTAGAACAATGATTGCTTGTCTTGCTGTAAAATTTACTGTTTGAAAATGATTCAGGTCGTGCCTTGAGATTTAGAGTGTGATGGAGAATTGATTTCATGCCTTGGTGTTAAATCTAAAGTTGCAGCAATGATTTTACGTCTTGCCATATCATTTGGAGTTAGAACAGTGATTTGAATTCCCCCTTTGGTCCGAACTCTGTAACTACCAAAACTCGATAAAAATAGCACAAAAAGTACAAGTATATTGCTGACCTTTGAACATCCCTCGTTGGACCAAACTTTGTAACTACGAGACTTAGCATTGTTCAAAACTTGATAGATAGCCAAAAAAGGAAAAAAGAAAAAAAGTTACAAATGGGTTTCTTGGCTTGGTTTGCCTTGTTGGCTTGAACTAACTATCTGTTTCATACTTTTGAGTGTCAAATTGATTTGTCTGTTTCATACTTTTGATTGCCAATGCTAAGTTGAAAATTGTATGGAGAGCAAGTAAAAGGTTGCCACTGCCATTGATACTAGAAGAGGCTTGAGATGGAATGGGAGGAGGATTTAAATATGAATACAAATGGTTATCAGTAGAAGTAGGTTTAGTAGTGCTTTCAACCAAAGAATGAGAATTTGTCATTCAATTTTTATTTTTTGGACACTATGTTTTTTGGAGAAAAAAAGCCAATAACAGCCCCATGAAACACCCAAACTTGTTCAAAATACCTCCTTGGTTGTTGAATCAGCAATTAAATATACTACCAATGCACATATTGCCAAATTCCTCTCAACTATCAAAATCTATGTCAAAAATACAGAAGAAAATTCAAGCTTGTATTTCCCCTTTTGACTAATGAATGCATCTTTGCAAAAGTGGTAGTTCAAACCTTCTAGCGAAAAACCTTACCATTAAAAAAGAAAAGAAAAGAAAAAAACAGAATGCGAAGTGCTTGTAGTTTTGGTGGTTCTTTAATTAAATGAAATGATAAGCAAATCTCTGCAGCAGATTTGTTGATCCTGGAGAAACTCTTTGTGTTTCTCGTTGATTTGTTTAAGACAGATTTAGTTTTGAACTTGATTAGTGAATCTAGCTATTCTCGATGATTCAGAGAGTGCAAGCCTAGTTGGCTTGTTAAAATTTGGAGAATTTGAGTAAGTCATATTACCATGGATTTTGCAGAATGAAATAGGAATTGAACTTTTATGTTTACATTTGGTCAGTCTTTAAATAACATCAATACTTTCAAGGATTTCTTTTATATTTCCTGTTATTTTTTTGTTTTCCCAATAATCTTTAATACATATACCATCTTGATGCATTTGATCGAAGACATAAAATATAACAATACATGAAATATAAGTGAATAGTCTTTTGTTGTGTGTTTTTGTATATAGGATTTGTGGTTGACTTTTCTTTTGGATGTTGGCAGATGGTATCAAATAAGAGTCAGCATGAGATGGGAGGGTCCTGATGAATTTGCTCATGGTTTCCCTGCTCGTGTGGTGCAGTATGAAGGTATTTTAATTGTGACTCAGAGTCTTCATATTAATTGATATTTGATTATCGTTTTGGTGTCAAATGTTACTTCCCAGCAGTTACATGTGCGTACATACTAAGAACCACTTCCAAGGCTGTTACATGGAATTAATGTTCATAACTTCTAGATGTTACCATACCGACACCCACACTTCAAGATGTTGTTTTCTACTTTCTGATCCATTGTCCAAGAAAAGAGCTATAGACCACTGATTGTGATGCTTTTTTAAGATACAACCTTTAGATAGCAATAAATGGTAAATGGATCTGATTCTTAATGGTGTTTGCTCAGAGAAGAATAAAAACATTACAGTGACTGGAAAACCCAGTGGAACATGGTCTGTCTTAAATGCATATTCTAGTCAGAGCATTTTATTCAGGCACTGAGAATTTATAACTTTCATAATATCCTCTTTCATATGTTTCCTAATGCCTAGTTAGAAGCAACAATTTCTTCTACTTTTGGGCTGGCAACAATTTTAATGTCATGTCCCAATAGGAAGAATGGGGTAAAACCGTAAAAGGAACCTGTAAAGCAGACTAACTAACAATAAGGACTGAAACTGTAAACAATGCAAATTTTCCTTGAAAAAAGTTTGATCATGTTTGTCACAATTAATTAACATTATACACACCCAAAGATTAATCATTTAAGGTGTAAAACAATAAAATAAACATAAAACACACATCAAATGAAGAATATTTAATACTAGGTAATAGTTTTATATTAAATATCATAAAAAGGTGCAAAATGTCTCAAAGTACCTCTTTGGTCCGCTACGACTCATCTATCTAGTGTCTACTTCTAGCAATGGTTTTCCCCTTTCCCTTAGGCTTGGTTGGCCCTCTCTCTTTGTGCCTGCTCTTGTTGTTCTTTTGCCTTGCCTTTGCCTATGCCTTTGCATGTGCCTCTTGTTCTATTCGTTCAAACTCATCCCATGAACCTCTTGCTCGTGCCTTGTGATCAACTCAGATGATGGATCAGTCTCATCTAAATCAATTGCCTCAAAATCACTCCTTGTTATCTGCTTATGATGGAGGTGAAGATTGTTGTGGACAATTTTAGCTTCAGTTCCATGTCTTTTGTGCTTTTTGGAGTGAATGTGTTCAAAATTACTCCAACTATGCTCATAATCTGAAGTGCAACATGGCTGACATAAATGTTGATGGCAAAGTGCTAGAGATGGGGTATTTTGATACTGTTGTCCTCCCACCATAAATCTATAAAAAGTTAAAAAAAAAAAATTGAGCTTTTGTAGATTGAAATTGTTTTAAAAAATGACAATCAATAATAAATGATCAAATTTTGAAGTAAAATGATAGGGGTTACTTGGCCTCTGACTTGCCCTTCCTCAAATACACTATGGAATTTTGAAAAGGTAGCCCTTTATTTTCTAACCTTTCAACTCATCCATTATCAATTTTCAAGTCTCCTCTTCAAGCACCATCCGTCGAAGGCACTTGTGAACGCCTATGGTTACTATAGTGACTTCTCACTACTGATTTGTGCTTTAAGGCAAAGTTCTGATTGCAAGCAATGGGAACTTTATAAACACTATGAACCAAGGAGACAACCTTTTTCTCCCGAGGCACGTCAAGATGAATTTTGACAGTCGAAAGTTATGTGAAGCTTGTTAAGTGAAGGAAAGAAAAGCCCCAACAGATGCAACAAAGAGGAGATAGAGTTAAGGAGTTTTTTTCTTTTGAAGCAACCTCGATATCGGAGGTTAATTGACTCCTGAGTAAGCACCAGCAGCAAGAGTTTCGACCAATCTGTAGGAAGACCTTGGGTTTTGAAAGAACCAAGGGGCGTGCCAAAATTTGGGGCTACCACCAATGTCTTGGCCATGTCAAAGCGCGTGGAGATAGGGCAGAGGTAGGTGAGCGGAATAAATGCATTCTTGCCTGAGAAGAGAAAGATCACCTAATGTCTTAATTAATTGAATCAAAGATTCATTTAAGATAGGTATGGTGTTGGCAGTCCTAGATTTGACAATTGTTATGACCAAGGTTACCTCATTTAAGATTTTGGATCCCTAGAAGAGGTAGCTGAGATTGTTAGATCCACTTACAAACAATTTTGGAGGCAAATTTTCCCTGTTGTAATTTATAAATAGCAGTAGTCTAGACTGCAAAAGGATCAACAAGTTTTCATTTGTATTCTTTTGTAAGCTCTCCTTTCATTTCTTTTTGTAGAGCAGTCAGTTCCTGAGCAGAGCTTAACTGTGTCGAGGAGAGGAAGTGTTCATTGTTGGCACATAGCGTTTAGGCCTGTTGTGCGAGGAGATCTTAGCGGATCTTTTGGTGCATCACCACTCTTTTTCTTTTGTTGAGTTGTTTTATTTTTATCTTTGGCATCCCTTCCTCCCCAAAGTTTAAGTGCGTCTAATGATCACATCTTAACAAGGAGTTGACCTTGTAAAAACCCTCGGAGGCCCCTGATTGAGCTGAACCCCATGCTCTCGGCTGTGGCTCTACTGTGTTCCTTTGGACGAGGCGCGATTGTTCCAACTGGGACAATTGGAGACAACAACATTTTAATGGCATGCCAGGTGGGACCCCAATGACACATCATTGGTCCTGCAATTGTGACAGCAAGTTAGGCTAGATTTGATGAGGGTCTATGCCTCTACCCTTGCTTGTTGAAGCGCCTCTTTACTCACCTGGTGACTTTGCTCCAGAACGAACATCAAAATAAGCCTCTATTTTAAGACACTAGATTGAGGACTTGGTGAAGGCCTTGACCTATTTGCTTTCAGAGTGCAAGACATATTCACATGGGGACTCCGCGTCAACCAAAGCAACCCAAAGGTATGTAAGCAAATCCATTATCAAAACTTTTTTTGATATCCTTGTTGTACCAAATTCAAAGACATGGTCATTGCCTTAGTCAACATATCCCCAAAATAGGATAATCCAAGTCCATTGTGCCCCCGAAGGCCATGTGCTGTATGGAGAAAACTCCTAGAGTCAGTACTGGCCATATTACCAAAATATACCAGCGAAGACCCAATCACTCTGCTAGAGCATTTACAGGAACTGGTATTTATATACTAGACACAATATTACAGAGCAAGATGTGGCTTTGAGAGTATTAGCGGCATCACTTAGTTGGGGGGGGCACTTCAAAAATATGAATCTCTTCCTCTTTATTCAATCACAGAATGGGATCAGCTGGCTTCTTTGCTCATGGATGATTTCATAACAAAAGTTGAGAAAAAAGAATTTCAAATCGGAAACAAGTTGTGACCCCCAGGAGAAAGAAGTCCCTCCTACCTCTTATGTAGACCAAAGAAGCCAATCCAACATTCAACCTATTCCTCCCCAATCTGAAAATAACCAGAATTTCGTAACCTGTAATAAGGAAGACCCATTAGAACAATAAGCTAACGGAAAAGATATGATCCAACATCAATTAGTCTGGGAAATTAAGGAAATTAGGCCCAAAGCAGCAAAATTGAGGATGTCAAAGCAAGTCCAACTGGTAGTCTCGTCCTCTCCACCCTCATTAATAAATGGGAGCACACTATTAAGGGAGAAGAAACTCTTAGGGGCAGATACCTTGAATCCTGTACACGATACAGATGAAGGTTGGGGGGAAATATTCCATCGCATTCCTATTAGCAAGAAAGAAGCCAAGTTGAGAGATCAAATAATAAAAAATCCTCACACCTTTGATGGGCAAAAGCGCCAATGGTAAATCATAAAATGGACCTGGGCCCAAATATGTACAAGGTTAGAGACAGGCTAATAAAAAACTGTGTCTCAAAAAAAAAAAAAAAAAAAAAAGGCTGAAAGGGAGGCACACGAATCAAGGCAGATCAGCGGCTAAAATTCAAATTGCTAGCCAGCTGGAAAAGAAAGATGGTGAGGTTCTCCTACTAGAAGAATCCTCGGGATTGAAAATTTGGTGACCACGTGCTAGAGCTCGTATTAAATATCATATCTAAGCCAGAGCCACTTTATCCGCAAACAAAAGCTGACAAGGAAGATTGTGGGATTAAATAACCTTGAATAGCGTGAATATATACAAAGGCACCACCCGAAAGGTGTGGGCATTCTCCGGAAAATGAGTAGGTAGAGGGCAATAAATGCATGGCATGTGGGGAAAGTGAAAGAGGAAGTGAGGCAAAAGGGAAGGTGATAACCATTTGAAACCTAAAACACACAAGCATTATACTCTTCACAGCAAAGGCCTTAGCGAATACTTTGCAATTGGCCCCCATTATCAAATTAGAAGGGAAAACTGCGTCCGGGTCCAGCATGACAAGGCCAAAAGATTTTCATGTTGTAGAAACGCTAGAAGTACTGATACCCACATACTCCCCCAACATCAAAATTATGAGTGACAGGTAAAAATTGCTCAGATTCAAAAACTTGTAAAGGGACCAAGAAATTAAGAGTGGATGCCTTTGAGTGCTTTAGAACCAGTTGCATTCAAGTTTTGGAGCAAGAATATGGATAAGTTTCTTGGCACAATACATGGTGTCTGAAGTATATTTTTGTTATGAGCTAGTGAACATGTGTAAAATTCTATGAGCCAACTACCCAAGAAATCAGCTCCCAAGATGGAAAATTCAAGGTAAATATTGATGGTCACATTATTAGAAGAATGTTGTTGTTACTAGAAGGTGAAGTGCATATCAATAAAGAGGAATAAAGAGAAAGTTTCAATAAGCTTCTACAAGAAGAGAAGATGACCTTTTTAAGGTCATAATACAAAAGTGTAGGCCAAAATGACCTAGTTTTCCAGGGGTTTATTTCCCTCGATTTGTTCAAAGAAAGCTTGAGAGATGCCCTAAGCATGATAGCCTTCCTTTTGGGAAGGGAGCATGAAAAAATTGTCAGCACAGTCCAGCTAGGCATATTGTACAAAATGAAGCGGATACCAGGAACCTTGGATTTTGCTGAGCTGATATTGGAACGGATCAGAGAAGGCCTGAGGCATTTTCCGTCAACTCGGACATTCAGGTACTCTTCGTTCTTGACATATCTAATGTTATTCCAAAAGCCAGGTGTGTTTCCTGAGTTAAGAATAAAACAAAAGGATTTGAAAGGAAATGATGTGTCGGTCTATACCTGGGCAAGAGATTTGATTAAGGGTTCTTCCTATTATATTTTCATTGATTTTTTCTCCACCCCAACCATTGCTTCAATAAGAGGATTCCAAATTGAGCATGTTTCACAAGATTCCAATAACTTTCTAGAGGGTACAATTTTGGGGGATTGGTTCTTTGCTAAAGAAGGAACTATTATCAGAATGCATGGTTACAGTTTTCCTATTTACCTCCTGCCTAGACATATTCCTGACTGAGTATTTGCTTTAGAAGTATTTAGGCAAATTGATACCCTTGACTTTAAACATGGTAGTGGCAAAGCAAAAGCATCATATTACTTGCAACCACTCAGTCTAGGAGGGATAACATTGCACAGAAAAAGGAGAGCCTCCCTTGTAGAAGACAAGTGAAAAGGCTGGGCCTTGAACAAATTAAAGATAGTTAGGAGTATGACCTTGACAAGAAATTTACTGCATATCTAAAAAAGCATAAAGGGACCAAACTTCACTCATGAGCAGAGACCTGAAATTGAAAAATTCAAAAGTCCCAAGGATGAGACACTAAAAAACCCTCTAAGTGAGCTCACCAGACCTTTGCCTGCTCTTAAGCCATATGAATCCTTTTATGAAGTAAAGGGTAGCTTTAACCCATGGGACAAAACAAATCAGGATGATGCGGAAGAACTGAGGAAGAGGCATTGGAAAATGCCTAAATTAGAGGCATGGTGGAAGATGAGGCAGTTGAGTGGAAAAAGGGAAGAAAAGCCTGGCTCAATGAAGGAAGATGCAATGTTTAGTGAGCTATACAATGAAGAGCATCCAGGTGCAAAAAGCTCAGAATCCATGCAATCCAATGAGGAAGGAATTGTTAGTGAAGCGCCTCAAAGGATGGGGGTGGCCAGGACAAAGCAAGAAGAGATATAGGAATTATTTTCGGACCCCTTGGAAAGGAGTGCGATTTTTCCGCTCCTCAGAAGAAGGGAACATCTTCTCCACCAGTTCAACAGCAGCCCGAGCGCAAGTCACCTAGGCAAGAGACTCAAGAGAAAAGAAAGCAGAAAGCATAATGTGCAGATAGTACCGGTAAGGGGAAGACAAGTAAGCAGGATGCAATCATAGCAGAATTGAGAAATAGCAGATTCTCGGTCTCAAGTCAACCCTGCTCCCAAAGAACCAAGGAAAGGGCCCAAAAATCAAGAGTAGCACTACTGCAAAAGTCCCAAGATCCTCTTACCACACAGACTGCATCTTCTGCAACTCATTCAGTAACCTACCTGGACCATGAGGAAAGACAAATACTACCTTCAGAGTTTCCCCTTTAGCTTTGGCTCCAGATACTCCAATATCCTGCGCTATAGCCACTCCGCTGATCAAACCATTGGAAGCATTTGCCCCATTTCAAAATAGTAGGAAGGGACACTAGAAGGTATGCCAACTCTTACTCATTGGCAAAAGTTTCAGAATATTCGGAAGTAGATAGCAGAATATAACCAAGAGAGATAGGCCCAACAATCAAACCAAATAGCTACTGCTCAAGTAGATTTCCATTTTGCTCCCCAACAGAGAGCATTATTACTTTCAAGAAGAAATCCATTAGTGGCAAAACCAATAAGAGATATGACGGAGCAAGATTGGCAGATATCGACGATAGGAATAGAATTGAAGGATGCACAACCCAAGATATGCTAAAACTCACCCGAGAGGCCAACAAGATGGTTGAACATGACTATGAGTCAACTAGCCAAAATCTAGAAAGAAAAGAGAAAGAGCTGGAGTAGACCAAGAAAGTACTGAAGGACTCACAAGATGAAGCCAAAGACTTTTGAAACCATAAAAATTTTTATTGACTGAATAGCTAAAAAAGTAAAAATTTGAAGCCATCTTGAGGGAAAAGGAGGAGCAATTAAAAGAAATCTCAAATCAACTTGCTAGTCAACAAGCCCAATTTAACTAGGAAAAGAACACCCTGTTAGAGGAGTTGAAAGCTTTCAGACAAAGAAGTGAAGAAGGGCAATGGCTCAAAATCAAAGGCCTCATTAAACAGACCCAAGATGGTTACTAGGATAACATTGGTAGCGCGACATTGATGCTATTCCCAATTTTCGAGTTCATAGATTCAACAACACTATTGGGCATTAGGATAGATGAGGAGGCAAAAGCGGACCTTGACAAAATAAGTGCAAAACTTGAGGAGGCCAAAACCTACCAAACTTAGCTAGCCAAAGCGCCTAACTCTAAGATTGCTACCTCTGGGATACAAAATAGAGAGGCAATGGCACAAAAGGTGATCAACCTTTTAAGAAGAGAACAAACAACAAAGCAATGTATTAAGCAGGTCAATGACCCATACAATACCGTTGGAAAGATTAAAGCGAAAGTGGACTCTTTGATGAAAGCAAGGCTCTCTTCACCATGGAAACAACCTGTCCAACTTTGCTCGGAAGAGGAATATCTAAAGTTGGTTGAATTGAATAAAGAATTTCCTATTAGTCTTGAAGAGCAAATGAACCCTCTTGGAGCAAAGGAAGTAGCCTAGATTATTGGGCCATTAGCAGAACTTAAGATGCAAGTGCATGTAATAATGGACCGAATATAAGATTTTTCCTGAGATGATAAATATGAAGTACTTGCATTGTACGGTGAATTCCAACAAACCCAATGCCCATCAGATGAAGAATGGGCGGAGATCAGGCAAGCGTTGGAGAAGCTCTCCACATTGTGATCTCATTTTGTTAACTTTTCCTTTTAGTTTTTTGTGTTTTCTTTTTGTAGGGATAATAAAATTTTGACTTCGAGCCCAAGGATAAAGGCAATTTTGAGTTCTCCTTCAAGCAAGCTAGAAGGCCCCTTTGAGCCACTAAAACTGTAATCTGTAGTGACTTCTCATTACTGATTTGCGCTTAAGGCAAAGTTATGACCGCAAGCAATCGGAACTTTATTAAAACTATGAGCCAAGGAGACAACCTTTTTCCCCCGAGACGTCTAGATGAATTCCAACAGTCGGAAGTTATGCGAAGCTTGTTAAGTGAAGGAAAGAAAAGCCCCAACAGATGCAACGAAGAGGAGATGGAGTTGAAGGAGTCTTTTTCTTTTGAAGCAACCTCGATATTGGAAGTTTTATGATTCCTGATTAAGCACCAACAACAAGAGTTTTGATCAATCTATAGGAAGATCTTGGGTTTTGAAAGAACCAAGGGGTGCACCAAAATTTGGGGCTACCACCAACGTCTTGGCCAAGTCAAAGCACGTGGAGCTAGGGCAGAGGTAGGTGAGCGGAATAAATGCATTCTTGCTTGAGAAGAGAAAGGCCACCTACCAGATGACATCTTAATTAATTAAATTAGAGATTCATTTAAGATAAGTATGGTGTTGGCAATCCTAGATTTGACAACTATTATGAGCAAGGGTACCTCATTTAATTTTCAAGACCCCTAGAAGAGGTGGCTAAGATTGTGAGATCCACCTACAGACAATTTTGCAGGGAAATTTTCCCTGTTGTAATCTATAAATAGCTGTAGTCTAGACTGATAAAGGATCAGTAGGTTTTCATTTGTATTCTTTTGTAAGCATTTCTTTCTGCAGAGCAGTCGGTTCTTGAGCGGATTGTGGGCAAATCGAACCCTCGTTTTTGGCACAATCCTTGTATAAAATAACTTGCATATATATAGAGGCCTGCGTCAATTTTCAAACTGGCCATTTGTGGTTCTCCGCTGACCTGTTTCTGTGTGTGTGTATGTGTTTGTAGTTTTTACATGTTTTTGGGTTTTTCTTATATATGTGTGTGTGGGAGGCTTGCGTCAATTTTCGGACTAGCCATCTATGGCTCTTTTGCAGACCTATTTCCTTATGTGCATGTATGTCGGTAAAGCTCATCTGTGCTTAACTGTGTCGAGGAGAGGAAGTATTCACTGTTGGCACATAGTGTTCAAGCATGTTGTGCAAGGAGATCTTAGCGGATCTTCTGGCGCATCGCCACCCTTTTTCTTTTGTTGAGTTGCTTTATTTGTATCTCTGGCATCCCTTTCCCCCCTAAGTTTAAATGCATCTAAAAATCACATCTTAACAAGTAGCTGGCCTTGTAAAAATCTCTTAGAGGCTCTCGATTGAGCCGAACCCCATGCTCTCGGCTGTGGCCTTGCTGTGTCGCTTTGCATGATTGTTCCAACTGATACAATTGGAGACGACAAAAGTCACCTCATACTTAGCTTCAAAGGAATCATCATGAAAGAATCTAGGGTTGAGATAGTACCGCATTGCATGTAGTGGCCTACAAAGTTGAGAAGTCCATCGACAATCAACTATTTCCCAAATGCAACAACATTTGTTCTTTGCATACTTATAAAATGAAACTGGCAGATGAAAAGGGGGGTGGGACTTATAAGCATGTACATATCTTAATAGCCTTATGCAAAATCGTCCAAAAGGAGTCCTTAAACACATAGTCAACCACCTTTTTGCTCTCATTGGTGCATTGATATTTTGCACCTGCTTCTTCCATCCACTCCTTACTCACAAACATCCTTCAAGGCCTCCTTTGCTTCATACAAGGTCTTCAATAGGATGAAGTTGGTGGTAAACCGTGTCACTGCCTTGTCAGGTGAAGGACCCATGTATGATTCTAGATGAACTTTGTGATACATATCACTTTTTACAACCTTGGTCACCCAAGATAGTTTTCCAATGTCTTCAAGAAGTAAATCAAGATAGTGGGCTGCAAATGGTGTCCAAAAAATAGGAGGGATTTCTCCTCCAAACTCTTTCTTGTTGCAACATATGGTGTTGTGTTGTTTGTGATATGTTGGACAACATTCTCCTCCTAGACCTCCCACATAACATCCTGCGTCAACCCGACAAGCATTTCGGCATTTTTAATATGTGCCAATGCATCAACTTATTTGAGGATCACCTGTCCATGTATCATTGAAATAAAAAATTAATCAATGTCCCATCAGTCCACCCATTGGACATGATTGTGCAGTCCTTCTTTCTCCATATTTTTCTTTGCTCATCAAGTAGAAGTTGCATATCCTCAACAACCTCATCTGGGAGAGGGCCCTTAAAATCATCAGAAGTTGGCACCTTAAATTTGTGCTGCAAACAATGGGGCTTCTACCATTCGTTGCCAATATGGAGACCCACATTGAAGGGAATGCCAGAGAAATAGCTAAAACTTGCACAAGCCTTTGTGGCATTGTGCGTTTCTTGATTCCATGTAGTCATGCTCTCAAGTGAAGGTTGTGACCTTGGACTAGCAAGGGGGGCAAAAAAGAAGAGGTCTCACTCCCTACTACTGATGGTGAAAATCAATGTTGCTGCCTAGGGCCTATGCTGCTAGCCTCCATAGGAGGCCGAGGAGGAGGAGAAGCCATTGCTGTGCTAGTTCTTTTCTGCCCTTGCTTCTTCTCTTGATACTCTTGTAGAAGGGAATTGCATTTCTTTTGAACTTTAGGATCTGCTTCATCACACAATGCTACATTTTGGCTTCTGATCCTTGCTAAGTGGTATTTGAGACTGTTTATGCCTCCATATACCTTGAACATACAATACTTGTAAATGGTCTCCCCCTTCTTTGAACCCTTTATACTGTGCTTCCAAGCTGGGTCTCTCTTCATTTTCATTGTGGCTACACATGGAGACAAACTACAACTAATTAGATATTTAAAACAAAAAAGGGAAAACCCTAGGGTTTAAGCATGGACAACAATTTTTTTTTTATGCCATTGAGCCCAAGCAGCCTGTTGTAGTCGAGCTTTTTCCATCGAAACTCATGAGTCTAGCAAGTTTTGGCGAGTTGGCAAGTCCCACAAGCTTTTCTAAAAACTTTGCAAATTTTTTAAAACTTGCAATTCGTTTGGGCCAACTTGGCTTGGAACTTGGCGACTTTATTAAAAGCTCATCGATGTTCATAATTATGAGCCCTTTGATTCACAATTGTAATGTAAACTAGTCCAGTTGCTTTGCTATGCACTTCCTTTGAATAAAATGGTGATGTACCTCCACATTCTTAGTCCTAGGATGAAATATGGGGTCCTTTTAGAAAGGACACTTTGATTATTATAGAAGAATGTTGTAGTATCTTTTTGAAGAAGCCCATAAAAACTAAGAATCCTTCTTATTAGCTAAATCACCTTACATGTAGCCATAACTATTGCTTTATATTCTCTGTTATGTGACCAAAAAGTCAGTAGCTTGTTTCTTATTGCCCAAGGAAATCATGCCAGAAACAAATGTGAATGCACAGTTTAATATACAACTTGTGCCATCAATGTTAACAACCCAATCGATGTCAATGTATCCTTGAAATTTGAACTCATTAAGAGAAATCCAAATTTGAGTCTCTTTCACATATCTCAATTTTTTTTTGTAGATTTTATGATAGATGATGGAGTATACATAAACTGTAATCATAGGGAAAACTTAATTGATATTGGGTTTAGTGATAGTCAAATAAATGATATGTCTCTCAAGTTACTTAAACAAAGTGCCATCAGTAGGCCAATTGGGGGTATCCCATTCAACTTAATACAAAAATCCATTGAAGTAGAAATGGACTTACAGATCTCCTTGTGAAAGCATTGCAATAAACTATGTGCATATTTAGATTGAGACATATATATGCCATACTCCTTTGCCATACTTTCATGCCTAAGTAGTAATACAAAAGACCCGGTTCAGACATCTCAAAAGCTTTAGAAAGTCACTTTTTGAGAGAGTTGATCTTACAAGTATTGCTCCATGTAATGATGATATCATCTAGGTAGTCAAGATTACAACAGTTTCACCATCCTCATCTTTACCATACAAATAACTCAAGTTTCATATATAGTGAATCCATGGAAAATAAGGCACTTTGAGAATACCAAAGCACTTGGAACTTTCTATGGTTGATATAAGGCTGTACTAAGCCTACAAAAAGATGCTGTTGCCCAAATTGAACATTGTTTTGACATAAGAATTAAATACTATTTCCAACATGGATCATGAGGTAAAGTTAATGTCTTGTCAAGTTGCACAAAGTCAATTGTTGCAACATCCTTTTGTTAAAACATATAGTTGTTAGGACCCTAGTCCGTAAATCAAAATAAAACCATTTTTTTCACTTATTACTTTTCTCTCTATTCACTTTCCCTTTGTTCATGGTCTAAAAAAGTTTAACAAAACACATTTTGTACTTAGCTAGCTTCATATTGTAAGTTGGAATTCAACAAAGTCTTGAATTTGTTAAATTTGGAATAAAACAAGTCTGCAATTTTGTTGGATTTTTGATCAGATATGGATTAGGTCACATCAATAAAATTTCAAGTCTTATCAGGTCTTGTAAGGTCTTTCATTTCATAAGTGTTGGTTTGTTTCTGTTTGACAATTTAGGATCTGCAAGAAATAATGTCTATGGAATTCAGGAACATTGTGGAATATTGTAAAGACACACAAAAATCTGAGATGTGGAGTAAATGAAAAAAATGACAGTACATGGGATATCAGAATCGTGAGTGGAAATGATGCATAATCCAAGGCTTTAGGATTTCAGATTGTCAAATAAAAGTGGTACATTTTGAGGATTCGTCTCTCTGTGGCCTGAAAGTCTGATGCTTGGATGCAGGAAAGTTATAAAGCATCAATGATGCTGGGGAATTTGGGACCTCAAGCAGGTTTATTCATTTTGTTGAACATTGTTATCACACTCTGAAGTCTAAATGTCTCTTTTGAAATTGGAAATGTATGAGGTTTTGGGAATCTATGATCCAGGGTGGCATTACTACAATTATGTCTAACATTAACATGGGAAAAGCTAGAACCCAAACAAAATAAGTTACGATAATTTTATTAATGTCCACGAATGAGTAGGTTAAAGGAACTTGATGGAAAAAAACTGTTACAAAGCATTGTAGTTATCAAGAATGTATTAATAAATTGAACTCAAGTAAATAAACTAAAGTGAATTATGTTGGAGTTGAACTTTTGTACACCATCTAACTATAGCTTTGAAGGGTGGACCCCAAAATTGGTAAATCCTAAATTCTTTTCAAGTAATGATGAAGAAATAAGAGAACCGATTGTCAAGAGAAACAAGGATAGACAAGGAAATGGCAAAGATCTCAAAAAGTTCAAAGCACCAACTCTACTTAATGGTGGAATGCATAGTAGAAGTAGAGTTGATATCATTGCCAGGTATCCAATGGTGGAGCGTATAACAGAAGCAGAACTATCATCATAACCACTCATCCCAAAAGAGCCAATATAGGATCTAACAATGCTTTTAGGAGAATAGCTAGGGCTAAGATGGCCTGGTTGGATATCTTGCTAGAGCACCAAGTTCAACACCTCGAAACTCTTCTATTACCCATGGCTGAGGAACCAATAAGAGAGGGCAAGAAGCTGGTAAGCTGCATTTGTTTGCACCTTGTGGGCAAATGAGTGGTAACCAATATCCAGTGCTAGAAAACCATGGTCCTGCCCTTTTGCCTGCAAGAGGAAGAAGGTGTTGAAGCCCTAATGGCTATTCTCGAATATAGGCAAGGACACAGATCTGCTGCTATCTTCAGAAAGAGTTGTAGCCTTGAAGAATGCTTATTGCTCCTGACAACAAAGATATAGGATGAAAATGATAACTTGCTAAAGGTACAAAGCCAAGGAAGAAATTGGCTAGTAATCTGGTGAAGTCACCAAACAAGCAATAGTATCCTTCTAGAATCTCATAATAAGCAGGACATGTGAATATGTAATCCTTTTCGGTGTTCACCTCCCAAATACAACAAAGGCATTGCTTTTGCTGTTCACATCAATCAACTGGTTTGCTGCTTTAGGTTCCAACTGAGTTGGGTTCAGATCTGTTGGATGCTAGACTGCAACATGCTCTAATAGAGGAGGATGGTATGGCTTGAGGAGTTAAGCAGGGAAAACTAGATGCATCCCCAATTAAGGTGGCAAGTCAAAGACAGTCATTTTCACCTACTAGGCATTGAATGTTGTATGGATTGTCACAATGGTTTGATCTTGCGGTGTGGGTCGGAGAAGCATACCTTCTCTAGATGGAGCTAGACCTAATCTCCAACCTGGAATGTATGTGGAGTCCTATATTGGTCATGGAGCTCTTTGCACATCTATTATTGGCATTGAAGGATCTCTTGAACTTGAGTTTGTGTGTTGGCGTCATGGCGACAATTGGGATATGGAAGGCGACGTCCAATGGGGCACTAGGCTAGAATCCAAAGGATGCTTGGAAAGGACCGTGACCTATGGATGAGTGTAGAGCCCTATTGTACGAATGCTAGTGTGATGGTAGACTCTCATCCCACGTGTTAGGATGCTTATGGTTGGACATCCAAAGCAGATGGACTAACATCATATTCACAACCTTCATTTGCCCATTTGTTTGTGGATGAAAGGCTGTGGATTCTAGAGCTTGGTATCGAGTTGGTTCCAGAGATGGCGCCAAAAGTTGCTGATCGCCCTGGAAGTCCTACTTGATACAATAGAGGTTGGTAAGGCAAAATGAACTTAAACCTATTGAAAGAAGAACAATTTCAACAATGTCGATGCTTTTCTTGCATGGTGCCATGATTGCCATCTTGGCAAACTTGCCCACGACCACAAAAAATACAATTGTGCTGATGCTTGGTAGTTAGCGACCTTGAGATAAATTCCATGCTGATGGATTCCCAAGGTCTAGAAGCAACTTGCAATGGTGTGTAGAGCCCTAATTTCCTATTTATTGTTTAAGCGATGCTGTAGGGTGCACACGAATGGACATAGAGCTCCACCTCTTTGTGCATATGAGGCCAGTGGAAATACTGCTATAGTGCCACAAGTGTTTTGTTGACGTCAAAGTGTCCAACTACCTTGGTATAGTGAGCCTCCTAGATTAGTAGTTTGTGCAGTGTGCTAGATGACACAAAACTTCCCAAGACTGTACAAGCTGCCTTGGAGGTGGAGACTAGGTGCTGACTTTCCTTGTGTTAACTGCTAGTGAATGTTGACAAAGTCGGTGTTTGAAGGGTATAGTGTCTGCTAGTCATTGGCGCCATGCTTTCTGGCATTGAGAATGGTTAATAGTGTCTATATTGGTGGGTGCCTTAGACAATTTGTTGTCTAATTCTCCTTTGTGGAACTTCTACAGGTAAGTCATCCATTTCATATGCCTAGCATTTTCTAACCTACTATGAGAATGTAGGAATTGCAAAGGTTTATGATTAGAATGTACAATGGTTTTTTATGCATGATGTTGTGGCACCACTGTTGTACAACTTGAACAATGGCATACAACTCCTCTTATGTGGGATAGCATCAAGCTGTGTCAAAAATTGTCTCTGAATGGTATGTCGTTGGATGCCCATTCTAGATCAGGATGTCGGCAAGTGCATTGTTGGAACTTGGAAGTATCAGTCTCCTCCTCAAACGACTGAGTGATGTTTGACATGGGAAGCATTGGCGCTGAATAGAGGTGCTACTTCAATTCATCGAATGCCTATTGCTATTGTGAAGTCCAATGGAACTTCATCTTCCCATGCATGACCTGGTTCAGAGGCCATGAAATATGTGAAAAACACAAGATGAACCTGCAGTAGAAGTTGGCAAGACCAAGAAGGATTTTGAGTTTCTTTAGGTTCTTGTGTGTTGGCCATTCTCAAGTGATACATATCTTTTCTGGATCAACATGTATGCCTTGTTGATCAATGATTGAGCTCTAATATAGAATCTATGTGACGTCAAAGGTACACTTGCCCAAGTTTGTTTGAAGCTTGTGTTCATGCGAAGTGTCCAAAACTTGTTGCGAATGCTCCTTCCTTGTTTTGCTGAAAATGAGGATGTTATCCAAGTAGACAATGACGAAGCACCCTGTGAATGGTCAAAACAAATTGTTCATCAAGCACATGAATGTGGTGAGGCATTGGTCAAGCTAAAACCCATAGTCAATCACTCATACTATCCCTCTCCTCTTGAAGGTTGTCTTCCAAATGTTTGTGGGGTAGATTGGTACTTGGTGATAACTTTATTTGAGATCAATCTTTGTGAAGTATTGAGCCCCCTAGAGCTGGTCCAACAGATCATCAATGTGTGGCGGTGGGTACTTGTTTTTCACAATGATTTTGTTTAACACCCTGTAGTTAATACGCAAGTCCCATGTCCTGTCCTTCTTTGGTGCTAGCACAATGGGACTGTTGCATGGTAATGAACTTGGTTGAATCATTCCTTGATCAATCAACTCCTGTATCAAGCGGCATATCTCATCATTCTTCCAGACTAACTGGAAGTATAGAGGACTGTTGGGAAGTGTTGACCTAGGGATTAGGTTGATTTGGTGCGTCAGTGAGCAGTGCATTGGACTTCCTTGGGATCTTAAAAGAACATCATAATATGGATGAAGTAGGATGTCCATTTGTTGAGATTGTACAAAACAATCTGCAGCTGACATGTGCCATGGTTCTTAGGTTGACCACTGAACCATCAACAAAACAAACTTCTAAACATGAGAAATGAGTTTCTCACATTGCTTTGTTGAAACTAGCGTTAATTTCTTTAGGGGTAGGCACTCTGATATCTAATAGGTCATTTCTTCGAGTTGCATGAATCATTGTCGAGGATAGGTTTGATAGGTTGCTTGGTGATCAAAGAGTTATTTTCTTCCCTACAGGACATCATAGGTGTCCAATGGTGCTACGTCACATGTGAGTATATTGCTCATTGGCTTGATGACATAGTTGAGGGTGTATTGGCGCCGAATCTCAATACCTTTCCCTGGATGAAGCCAACCTCTATAAGGTTGTGGGTGTGTTGTTGTTTGGATGCCAAGGTGCTTGATTGTGTCTTGAATTATGATTTTCTTCTAGCTTCTTGTGTCAATGATGACATGAAGAGGCTTACCCTTTACCCAACATTGGGTGTGAAAAAGGTGCTTTCTTTAGAAGGGTTTGATGTAGAGGCATTATATGCCTGTTGAGTTTTGGTACTCAAGCATGTGGCATTTGTCTCCTATTTTCCTTCTGATAAGGAGGAATAGTCGTTCACCTCTTGCTGAACCACCAAAGTCTTTTTCTGTACTCAACAATATGCATCATTGTAAGTGAGTCTTATGGTGGCTGCACCATTTGCCTTCCGTCTTCTGTTTTCCCTTTTCCTGTGTTGTTGGAAGATTTCAGGGTTTAGTTGGCGTTGTGGGTCCCTTGGGTGTTGGAGATGTAGGCATTCGAGCAACTAATGGCTTTGGCTTTACCACCGACGTTCTATATAGAGTTGATGCTGGTCCCTTTTGTTTAGCTTGCACTCTCTCTTCTGATTTAGATGGAAAACAAAATGTTTGCACCAAGGAGTCTACTGGGAGGAACTCTATCCCTGAGCAGAGGTGATATTGCAAGTCATTGACATATTTCAAAACGTGATGTTTCTCATTGCTGTCTATGCACAAGCAACCAAGAAGTTTATTGAACTCATCAATGTATTTCTAGACAGATTGGCTCTGCATTGACATGGTTCTTGAAAATGCATGTACTTATCTTCATAATGGTGCAAGAGATAGAATCTTTTGCATAGTAGCTTGATAGAGGCTGTTCATGTAATGACAAGGTCTCCATCTATGAGCCTGATACTAGTAGTTTTCCACAAACAAGCAACTAATTGGAAATCTTTACGAGTGCGAAAGCAATCTTGTTAGAGTTGGAGAACTGATTGGTAGCATAGTAGGCCTTAAGTTGTTGAATCCCAGTATCCAACACTTTAGCATTGATCCAACCTAAGAAGGCTGGAATGTTGATGTTAATCTGCACATTTAGAAGACTATGGTTCTGAAATGGCACAAGGTTAGCAGTTGAGGATGGAATTCCCTTATTGGTCATGAGATCCTGAAATTGCTCGAAGAGCACGTTCCTTTGTTCTTGCAAGGCATCTCGACTGAGCTTCTTGATGTCCTACATTTTGGTCTCTAGTTTGTGGTACAAATTCTTCCATTTTTGACTTTTCTTTGCAAGTGCGACGTGCTTCAAGGGATGCAAACATGGAAACTGGTGTGAGACCTTGCTTCTTATACCACGAACTTGTATGAGAAAACATCTCGTGATGAAACTTACTAGAAGGCTTTATTCTGGACAATGTTGATTGCAAAGAAGAAAAACTGCTTGAAAGAAATCAAAGAGCAAAAGTTTTGATACCACTTGATCAGCATAATGGGGCCCAAGACATGGTGGTGCGGAGGACAACTCCTAAAACTTGCTTGTGGCGCCTAAAAGTTATGCTTTAGACTTGAGCAACAAGAAACTAGGCCAAACAGTAAGGCTTGCTCACTCAAGATGCAAACTTACTTTTTCAGATGATGATGCAAATGTAAAAATATACTATAGAATATAAGGCCCATGTATTAAGTAATGCAACATTACAAATGTTTAGTACACGTGGTATTGGTTGTATAGGGTTCATGGCACTCTTTTCCAATGCCCTGAAAGAAGTACTAAAACAAATGCTTATGTGGTAGGAACTTGTGTCTGTAGGTGATAAAGGGGAAGAGGAATAGAACGGGGGGAATGGAAAGAACAAAAGAAGAAGAAGCAGTCGGAAGATGAAGTGGGTTAGCTTCCAACTAGCCAAGAAGCAGTTTCAGAAACAGTTGAAGAATTGCCCCTTCTGCTTCCTTTATGCCTGGCACTAGTCAGTGGAATGACAAGTGGCTGAACTGGTCCTGCATAGAGATGTGCCTGGCATATGACACTGCAATATGCTTTGTACTATCTAGTGCTAGGTAGTGACATGGGGCGTTGGTGCCACAGGTTGATTAGGCACCAAGCGTTGGCACCAGAGGAAGGTTGGCACCATAGAAGTCATGACACCACAAATTAACTTGGTGCTAACCTATCTAGTGGAGAACTTGGATAGGTGCCAAGGCTTCCAAGCCGGAAGTGCTTTGACACCATCTTCCTTGGGAGTCTGAGCAACTCATCCTTTTCTCAGATCGGACAAAGATTGTATCTTTCCAAGAAGAGGAAATAAAAATATATGACTCAAGTATGGGAGCATATTCTTTATGAAAGCGAGTTAGTGCAAGCAAAAGATCTTTCTCATTTTTGCAAGTTAACCTATGAGATTGATAAACGCCAACAAGGAGTTTGTGATGCTTATTCTATAAGATCAAAAGATGATAGAGCTGATGAATTAGGGGCTTCAAATGATAGCTACACTGTTAAATAAAGGAAACAAGTGGGTAAATTACTTGTGAACTGGAGTGCAGGATGTATGTTACAATCCAATTTATGCAGATTTGGAGATGAAGGGATTGAACCAAGTTAATTGGTAAAGATGGGATGACATACTTTATTAGTATGATTAGTTAAAGGTAAAGGTAACATAGATTTTAATGTCTATGAGGCCATCGGCCATATGGGACGATCCTCATGGAGAATGTTGATTTTACACAATATGGTTATCCAACCATACTCTGGTTACCAAAGCATGGTGTACAACCCTACCACCCGCAGGATTCAAACCTTGGACCTCCTCTTTAGAATTTCAAAGTCTTCGCTGTTGGGTCCACTCAGGTTGTATATGCCCAATAGATGTAAGAATTCAGTCCATGCATGAGGCACATACCTTGAAACTGGAGGTAACAATTTGGAGTGGGCAAGAAAATATCGAATCTACATTGCTATGTTGGTCTAGATTGAAGGTTTATTTGGTTAAAGTTGTAAGTGGATTTCTGAGTAATTTCTGGATTATATCTTGGGGAATGATATTTAATTTAAAGGAGAGCACAACCTTTCATCCCTGAATAGGTGGACAGATTAGATTAGCAAATGTGACTCTGGTTCATCTATTGTGGGGTTATAATCTTTTAAAAAAGAAGATTTGGATGAAGGTCTTTCATACAGTTAACATTGTTACACAGGGCTATCCATAATCCTACAAATCAATCTTCCCATGAGGTTTGTTTAGATTTTCTGCCCCAAACCCATTCGGATTTTTCTTTTTCAGAAACTGCTGGAAAATAAATAGCAAGGATGAAACACATTTATAAAGAAGTTTAGGAACAGTATAGCAAAGACACACCAGGGTAGGAAGAACCAATGATTGGCAGAGGACAACTTACAATTTAAAGTGGGAGATATGGTGTGTCTGTGGCTGTACTTTAACACAGAGCAGTAAGAGGAAAGCTGCAAGATGAACCTGACAAACATAAAGCGCCATGTTGCTTGGTTCTTGATGAAGAAGGCAGTATCAGACCATTATGTCCTTCAAATAAAGGTCTAGCTTTAGACCAGCATGTTTAGTTAAGTGAAGACAAAGTTCTGCAGAGAATGATATCAGAAACAGAAAGTGATTTGTAGAAATACTTGTAAGCTGTGATAGAAGGGCAGAAATTGAACAAAGCAAAATTGTTTACTATGGAAACAATGCGGGAGAAATTTCATCATCTCCTGCAAGAATGTGAGTTTTTAAATAATGTTGGTACTAAACATTTGGGTTTTGTGTCCATATCTGCTTTAGACAATATCTTATGAGAGGAGACTTTTTCTAACAAAACTTTTATGGATGCAATTGAGAGCCTTGGACCTTCTGCTGTGGCACAAGCCATAAGGAAGAATCCACCTGTTTATAAGACTGCAGAATTGTTGGTCAAATGAAGTGTTTCTTCTATCTTTGGACTTCCTATACAGTTCATTGACATTCAATTAACTTTTTATTGCATCACTTGAACTGGAACATTAACACTCCTTGGATAGCGTATTTTATTGGACAAGGCCAAAAAATTGTAAAATGTCTCATGATAAGTCTCAAGCTATTAAAGATGGTTCTTGGAATTACCTACCTTGAAAGTAATTGAGACAAGAGAAGATCCACTTCCAATTTCATTATGTTGACTTGTCATCTAGTGGTTAAACAGGCATTATTTGCCATGGTCGTGAGCAAGGCTTGGCCAGTTTGGAAGCCAGAACTAGGGAAGGTAGTCCCTCTCTGGAACCTTGTCATTGATGGGGAATGGTTGAACAGAATTGACTTTTTAATCAAGTTCTCAAATCCCATTCTTTATTTGATCAGAAAAGCCACCACAAATAGCCCATGCTTGGGAGAAGTTTCTCAGGATACAGACTATATGATCAAAAGATGTGAAGAGATAATGCGGGACAATAAAATTAAGAAAATTGATAATGACCAGTTTATGTAATATGTTAAAGCTGTACTTTATGAAAGGTTAGAGAAGTTAAAGGCTTATATATTTTGGCACAGTTGTCTTACTGTGAGGAGGAGAAGATCATATCTCCTTGCACATTTT
Organism: Wollemia nobilis; assembly: GCA_028583015.1. NCBI lineage: Eukaryota > Viridiplantae > Streptophyta > Pinopsida > Araucariales > Araucariaceae > Wollemia > Wollemia nobilis. The sequence goes on from JAQPPZ010002105.1 coordinate 731,845, forward strand.
GGCCTTAGAAGTATTGTACTGTTGAGGAAGGCCTCACAGGGACAAGGAGTTCTTCATGGGAGTAAGGGCGGCCATCCATACCCCCAAGGATAAGGAGGTCTTCATGGTAGTAAAGGCAGATATCCATAAAATTTTCCCAAATTTAGTAGAAGCAGTACTTCAAAAATATATTTCTGGAAAAACTACATTAAGAAAAAATATAAATGTTATTTTGAATCACACTTTCATTAGGAAGAAAGATGAAGGATGATTACGTGGTAGAGCTCCTTATATAAATAACTCACTACGCAACAGAGAGGTCACGAAGACCTAGAGATGAATTAATCAATTATTTTCAACTACTGGCTCACGGCCCTCCCAAATTTATGGATGGTGAATTGTCAAGAGCCGAACTGCCATCTCTATTAAAATAATTAGGGAAGTGAGCAACTGCAACTACTTCCCAAATTCGTCTATTTATGCAATAATCTTCATATTCTGATAGACCTGTACTGCTTCGATGTAGATAGTATGTGTAAATGAATTCTATTGTCCAGCAAGAGCTGAGTTTTCCACCCTGTTGTGACAAAGATCAGCACAGTGTTTCCTAATCCTCTTTTGCATGGTCCTACTTGTTTCTCCAATATATGGGAACCCACATGAGCAAGGAATGACTAGAGATCACTTGAGATTTCTGGATTGAGTGAATTTTTGGTTGTCTTCAATGCGGGGAGGAAATAGTTGGCTCAATATTCGTTCTCTTTGGAATCATTGCAATATATTGAAGATCCCTTCAATATATGGCAAAGAAGTTTGTGGACAGCTTTTGGGATCTGTCACGTTTTGTTCAGGTTTCATGGTTCTTGCAATCACAAATGGCCTCTCAATCTGTTTTCCATAATACCATTTTTCTTGTAGACTTCAATAAGGTGATGTTCCTCTTGTTTTTTATGCTCTTCGTCTACAATTTTGAATGCTTTTGTAGAAAGGGTCTTAACTCTTAAGGACACCTAATTTTTGGCCTTGGCGGTTGTAGGAAGATGGCTATAGATAAGTGAATGAGTGGCCTTGCTATACACCTGGTGAGCCAAGGAACTCCTAGGTTTTCGTATAACAAACATATCCAAAAATGGCAAAACGCCAATGGCATATCTCCTTTGTAAATTAGTGAAGTTGAAATCTTAAAGACTGTTTCACATGTCATCAATTCACAGTAATGTCATCCACGTATCTCTTCTACCATTTAGGATTTTAGGGGAAAGTGCTGAGTGCTGGTTCTTTATAATGTTACGTAAAGACTTTAGCTACCATAAGCGATAACATGGAGCCCATGGCCAGTCCTTTGATTTACTCATAAAACTTGCCCTGGAACTGAAGGAAGTCGACCTCAAATACATCTTCAACAATTTTGTAGTTAATTCTTGATTTCTTTGATGATGTATCAAGTGCCTCACCTATCAGGATCTCTGTAAACATGGAGACAACATCAAACCTAAGTAGAATATTGGTATTCTCTTTCTTCACATTCTTGATGAAATTGACAAAGTGAATGGTGTTGTTTATACAAGAAAATTTGCCGCTTACCAAATGATCTTCTTTGAATTCAGGATGACCAATTATGTCTAAAGGCCCTTTTGGCCTTTGTTAATTGGGAAATTTATTTTTAAATGTAGTTCATTCTTCGTTGTACCACTGCATAACGGCAAGTAACTGTTAATCTATTGTGCAGTACCAGACTCAGGCTTTGATGATAATGCGGTGGTGTGGAAGATCAATGATGCCGATCACAGCTTTTACACTCGTCCTTTTCGGATTAAATATGCACGGCAAGATGTTCTCTTGTCAGTGATGGTTTCTTTCAACTTACCTGTAAGGGTAACGGAGGTACTCACTTGTGCAAAGTAGGATAGCTTTTTGATTTATGTTTAATGATGGTCTTTGTGTATAAATCCATATCCATGATGCTTCTAGTGCATGCTTTAATAGCTTGTATATCTTTAATTCTAATGCTTTGGTGGATTCTAAAGTTATTTTTTAACTTTTTTGGTAGGGTTATATTCTATTTTAAAAACTTATTGTCCACTTGCATGCATGTTAGAAGCTATCTAAGCATTGTGCATTTGTTACAGAAGATGTCAAATATTTTCTCAGCTCAAATAAAAATTGGTCTTTTTGGCATCAATGATGACTCTAAGATTTGCTTGTTTCAGAGGTTTTTGGCAGCTGCTGTCTTATTAAAGTTTGAGCTGTTGTATGCTCCTTCCCAAGATGATATGTAAGTGGCAAAGCTCAAAATTTAAATCTCAATTACTCTTGTGCTCATTAAGCATGCTATTTTGTATACAAAGTGGAATTTTTATTTACCATTTTTACTTTTGCAGATGTATACTTTTATAGGCCAAAATTCAAATAGATATCTTAAATAGTAATTTCAAAAAATATGTTGTCATCAAAGGTCATATCTAATCAAAAGAGAGTCTCATTATAAGACAGCAATAAACTGTTGCTATTCTCAATACACATGTTCTCTGCAGGAATGAAGTGCAGAATGCTTTGGAGAAGTTTCCGGCTTCTATTCATGAGATTCGTGTTTCTCCCAAGGCTCTTCTGGGGTTACACTCTTATTGCCCCCTCCATTTTGACACACTTCATATGGTACTGGTTGATCTGAGTGTGCATGTGGTTCTTTTGAAAGCTGCCTCTTCTGTTTCTTCAAAGAAGTTGCTCAGGTTTGTGAACAAATACTACCCATCTTCCTCCTAGGAATATTTCATGTAGGTCAATGATTGGGTAAAGAATAGTTTTTGTTTAAGTTATTACTTTGAAATGAATTACAGATTATTATTTTAGTTTTTCCGATATAACAACCAGAACTCTGATGTTTCAGTGTAGGTGACTCACGTAGTGAGTTTAGAGCAACAAATACTCAGGTAACTTGTATATGATTGTATCTTTCATATACTGAAATTCATACAACTATTGTTTTTGGCATATGGGTATTTACAAAAATTGGCTTTTCTAAGATCCTGCTTTGTGTGCCATCCTTCTTATTTTTGAAGTAAAATTTGATCTTGCTTGTGTTGTTTTCCTTGGGTTTTGCTTATATATTTCTCATAATTGTCCTGTCGGGAAATCCATGTAAAACACAATTAACAGTCCATTTATATTCACAACCGGGGTGCTGATTCTAGACCATAAAGCGGCTTTCTTGTGTAAAAAACATGCAAATATTTACCTGCTGTCCTTTACTCCAAGCTTGCAAATTTGGATGTCTCTCGACCAGCTATTTGGAATGATCGTTGTCTGTTGACAGTCAGTGTTTTCCTTGAAAAAAGGATTTAATTTGTGTTCTGGTTAACTTATGGGTGGTAACTAAGCTTCCTATTGGATGAAATTTATCACCTTGTTGATCACTTCTTGCACTGCCTTAAAATAGAAAAAAAAACTGAAATTCAAAAATGAAAACTAAGATGTTAAATTCTGTACAGGTCGTATTGCTGCTCAACATGTTTATACTTCAAAAGCAATTGTTAGCTCAACCGTGTTCGGCCCTAGATATATATTTGCTTGATTGTGAATTTTTTTTTGAAGTCCAGGAGAAGAAGGTTTAGCAAAATGTTTGTGAAAATTGTGGAGAAATTCTAGAAGTGTCACCATCAATTGAGAGAACTGTGGAAGGATGTGAACTGAGTCAGACAATAGAAGAAGAATGTAAACTAAGTGAGAAAGTAGTAGAACGATGTAAACTGAGTGTTTTTGAATTTTGAACAGAACTGTTAACTGAGAAACAAATACAGTGCAATATATGATGACTTGATATTGACAGTCAATATATATTTGATTTTTACATTTTTTGTGAAATATGAAATTATAAAATAAAAAGTGCATATTTGTTTTTGCTAAATATAATAACAACTCTTGTTGCTTTGAATCCTGTCCTAAAAATTACAGATACAATAACTAAGATTTATAGCACTACATATTCCAGGTAGACATATTAGTTATTGGTAAAAATGGATTTACCAAAGATGCGATGGTGGCAAGTATTCATTTGTCAAAATAATTCTTATGGCTATAAATATAAATGGACACTATTGTCGTGTAGCTTGGTTGGTGCTTGCTTTTATTTTTCACTTATATCATCCCTTCATGCATTCCTTGATGTTCACGATTGTTTATGCCAGAAATCATATATAGCAGGGAAATGAAACAAGAAGAGTGTGGAATATGTATAAGACAATGAAGTCACTAAATAGCATGGAGAAAGTCTAGTAATATGTTGTGTTCAGGATCTAAAATTGAAAATTTAAATCTGAACTGGAAATCTGCTCCAAAATTAGTGTGAATGTGTTCCATCTCTGAAACTTGAATTCTGATTCTGAAAATTAAGCACAATTTGATCTGAAAATTCTCCTTTGATACCACCGTTATGTTCCAAAACATGGAACTGGATAGAAAACTGCTATTACATAGAAAAGTACCATGCAAATTTCGAAAATCTAAAAATCTGCACATCTAAAACTTGAGGTTTTTGAACCATTGTTATGTCTTGGCTGTTTTGGCAGAATGAAAGAACTGAAATCTGGATAAAAATTCAAAAAGATTTTTTTCAAGATTGGAGTTCTAAATTTCTGGAAAGGATTATTGACATTGAAAAGCACAGCAAAAACGTCAAAATCCCAACTGAAAGATGAAATCTGAATCGAACTGAAATCTAAAATCTGAATCTAACTGAAATCTGAATTTCGATATCAAATATAACTTTATCGTAGGTTAAAAACAACTTTCAAAAGTATGAAAAAGCAAGATTCTTTCCTGAGTAGGTTGGCTTACAACTCAGGTCTAGAGTCTCTAAAGGGGAGTTTCAACTCTGGTGACTGGAAGAGACTGAAAGGACGATTCAATCATTTGAGGCATGTTGAGAGTTCCTTGCAAAGCCTGACATCTAGAGGTGACAGCTTCACAAGGTATAGGGACAAGCAAAGCCCCACATCTAGAAGTGACAGCTTCCGAAGGTGATGGAAAAAGCATATCTATTAGGGAAAAGAGGTAGCTAGAGACTACAAACAATGATATCTCTCTCGGTTTGGCCAAGCCAATTAGTGTCTCATAAACTATTTGGAAAGAGATTCTCTAGAAGACACTTTCCAAGACTTGCCAGTTTTTGTAACCTATTTCTTTTACATAACAGATAGTGGATGCTTGTAACTCCCTTGTAGCTCATTATGACAAGATGCTTTGTAACTTTGATACCACTGATGTACCCTAGATTTACAACATGAAAATGTGCTCTCAAACCACTATTGTATTCCCGGTTTGAAACTTGAAATGCAATTGCATGAGCTCAACTCAAGTTCAAATGCCTGCGTTGTGATGGACACTCCTGCAAGTAGGTGGCTTGTGATAATACAGTTTTTTGTAATACCACAATAATGTGGTTGATGTAATATGGGTGAGCCGTTTCAACCCCATATAACCAATCGTTAATGTATATTTAAAAAAAAATAGAAATCCAAAGTTTTTGGAAAGCAATTAATGTCATTGGACAGTAAAGCAAATGCAACAAAATCTAAACTGAAATTTTGAAATCTTAATAAAATGAACTAATATGAAGCTATGCAGAGAGCATAAAGCAAAAATGGCATCAATAAAGTAGAATCAGCATATTCCATGAACCATATGAATGAAGTCTTCATTCATGCACAGGAAGAAAGTTCCTAAGAAGAAAGTTGCACTACTTGAAAAGAAATTCAATTCTTCGTAGCTTGGAAAAATCAACTGTAAAAACTCTGAACGTATAATGTTCTCATTAGTGGTGTATATTGTTACAACGATACATTAAGCCTTTCAATAGTCAACTCTCAATAAAGTGCAGAAGTTTTTCACGACCTATGGGAAAGTGAAATTTGAAATCCCAAAACCCAAGGTGGAAATAAAACCAACCTCTTTTTAATTATTAAATGCAAATTAATAACATCTTAATGTCTAGGTAAACAACCCTAGGAATTAGTTGGAGACAATTAGGGAGAATCATTGCAAGGCAAAAGAAGACTCCTAGGACATCACCAATTACACAACAGTGTTGATCCAAAATGGTAATGACATCAAGAATAACAACAAATAATCAAGAAAAATAGCTGATCTTGTTTCAATGCAAACTGAACTTAACAAACATCAATAACAATAAACATTTGTTACATTCTTACTAACCCCAAATCCCTTTGCTGTTTGGAAGGTACTCACATCCATTGCACTCAGCTACTATGTAAAGAAATACACCTTTGTTACGCTCAACTGCCCTCATTTCCATGGATTTACAGTAAAAATGGCTGTCATTCTTTTCTGAAGAGAGCATTCTTACAACCATTGCAAGTTGACCAGCCCTTGGACATGTTTCAGAGGCAGAAGTGATGTGAAATATGGCACATTTCAACATTCAAGGAGCGCCAGCTATCTTGAACATGCATGTTGATTGGATTGAGTTTTGAAACTGTGGATTCTGAATTTTTATGTAACTTTTTGGGAATATTTTGTGAATTATATATCTATGTATGTATATAGGTACACTGATTATTCTTATTTTCCTAACTGGACCAAACATTTTTTAAAGAACAGATCCAAACTTGTTTAGGCTTTCGTTTTATTAGATCCACCTGAATGTCGTAACTTTGGTGGATTGAGTATATTGTGATATACATCCTTGTTGACAAGTGTAATAGCTAACCCCTTTGGTAAGAAGGGTGTCCAACTAGTGCTCAGGAGGAGGAAGCCAAGCTTTGTTGATGTTGATAAACTGAATAAACAAAATAATCTCAAAATTCTAACATCAATGTGATTTAGGGAGGCCAAACTCCAAAGCAGTCAATTTACTTTACGGAACTATGATGAAACTACTAGTATTCTTTTGACCTATAGACAAAAATGTATTTAATTCCATGGGTATGTCTAAGGGGACATTCAATGATGAAGCGCACTGAACGACTCTGCTCATGCAAAGGCTCTGGAAGAACAAGGATTGGTAACTGCGAAACAAAAAAGTAAAAATTGCCCTCAATTCTTTTGCAGAGAATGGAATCAGGAAGGATGCATGCAAAGTTTGATGATAACTCTCATACCAAGGACCTGTGCCAATAGGGCCCAGATGGGTGGCGTGGAGGACTAGTTCCTAGCCCAGCTGGTGATGCTGGATGAATCATGCATCAGAACGGTGCACAACATGCACTTCTTCATACCTTCTGGCATTAGATGGAAAAGAGAAAAATGAAGAGATTTTGATCAGAAAAATTACATAGTAAGCCAAGCGTAGTAAATTAGGAGACTGCAAATAATGCAAATGCAAATGAATGTAGAGTACAAAGCACTTTTGTAGTAGTATTGGCAATAGCCTGGAATCCTGGGTTCACTGCTGTAGACAAGTATTGTAGTGCGCATTGGACACTGATATGCAGAACCCTATTCCTGATCTAGTCTACAAGGAAAAGAAGCCTATAAGAAAGAGAGCAGAGATCTTGAAGACCTTACACTATGCTGGACTTTGGCTTATATACAACTATGTATTTTACAGTTACAAGATTTCATTAGGAAACTGAAACGGTTCCCTTTTTGGTGGTTACAAGAGAAATAGTTGTAGAATGGTTTGCATGTCTGGTTGTAGTGTTAGGTGGCAAAGTGATCTGACAGTCTGATCTTCAGCTGTTGAATAGTTGTTGACGCCTGACGCATGGAGATTTTGCTGGTGAAGCGATGACATCGAGGGTTATTGCTAGGGTGTTGAGGCCTGGCATCTCTGTGTACTGTTGGTGCCTGTTGTCTCTCTGTGTATATGTGTTGGCACCAGAGGCTTTGGCATCATATCCAATGTGGGTGCTGGAGTTGCAATGGTTGTTGGCACCGAGCACTATGTTGGTGTTAGGTCAGAGTGTGGTGCCAAGCTGTTGAGTGAAAATCCAAGTGGACAACAAGTTGCAAAGACTTGTCTTTGCTCTATAATGTTATAAACGTTGGCACCATGGCTAAAATGGATTTGAGTGACCCTTGCTCTGCACAGATCACTGAGGTGTCTCACTTTAGGGAGAAATTTTTTTAACCAGTTTTAACAATCTAAATGTTCTAAAAAATACTATGGCTCAAATTTGTCTCATCTAGTAGATGTGGGGTGTCTTTTCGGTGTTAGAACCATCAAACCTGGTATGAAAAGACTTGATCTACTTCAAATCTGTTTTGTCAGCATTGGGACCAACCAGAATTTCCATTAAAGGCTCAAAAAATGGACAAGCTGACTCTTTGTTATCCAAAACTTAAAATTTCGAGCTAAAGAAGATCATGAAAGAGTGCAATTCAAAAATAACAGAGTATAACAAATCATAACACAGATATATAAGCAAAATAACAAAATGATTTTATTGCTCAAAAAATAGAGTACAATGCAAGCAATCTTTGAGAAGAGATATGAGGCTACAACATTGCATCCATTACTCGTGTCTTTTTTACAGTCAAGTGCATCTCTCTTTATACAAGAATTGGTGTGTTTGAAATCCACCATGTTAAATATGGAAGGTCACCCATATGGAAATGTGGTTGTTCACCTTCCATGAGTTAGAAGGTCCCCCATATGGAAATGTGGTGGTTCACCTTCCACGAGTTAGGAAGTGCATATTAAATGAAAATATCATACATATGACTTGGCCTTTTGTGTTTTGTCTTTTACTGATGTGTCAACATAGCTAGAGATGCATTTTGGCTATGCAAATCTAAAAATAGAAAATTACTATTTTTATTAAGCATTTTGTTTTGCATTTTTGAGGGCCTCCGGAGCTTTTTTTCCACAAATTTCTTGGCCGCAAAAATTGTTTTTCTCCCTCTAATCTTTCCAACGCTTCTTGAATGGATTAAAACGAAGTGCTGAGCACAAAGTTATGCCCCTAACTGTGCAGTTAGGATAAAAGAAATATATATTTTGTCATTTTTGAGCATAAAGTCAAGCCACAAAAAGGTCACATGCATGGATCATTTGTCCCCTCTTGAAGATCAATGGTCTTCATTGCATTAACTTTTGACATCAGGTGCGGAAATTGTTTCTTTATCTGATTTTTGTAGCCATTCCCCATGGTGACCAAGTTGCCCTACCTTGACCACTCTGTACATCTGAGTGGACTGCCTTGTAGTGGTCCTGGTCCATGTGTCAACAATTTGATCCTCCTCCATAGGTGTTAAGTTGTGTGGATTGAGTTCTTCAATGTCCATTTTTTCTGCTACTATGAAAGTGTCTAATAGAGGTGGATGATAGGGCCTAAGAAATTCAACATTGAATATTGGATGCAAACCAAGATAAAATGGAAGATTCAATTCAAAGGCATTTTCTCCCACCTTCTTGGTGATGGTGTATGGTCCATAGCGAAGAGGTCTTATCTTCCTATGGGGTCTTGCAAGTCTCTCTTTTTGAAGACGTAACCATACCTTATCTCCAACCTTGAATTGATGTGGGACTCGATGTTGATCATGACATTGCTTATATTTTTTATTTGTCTTTTCCAAGAGGTCATGGACCTGTTGTTGGATGTGTTGAATCTGTTCAATAAACCGTGCTTCCTTTTTTGCTTCGTTTTGTCTATGAGATGAGTACTTCATGGGTTGCACAGGGAGGGCTACATCAATGGGTGCTAAGGGTTGGAACTTGAAACAAACACAAAATGGGCTATGTTTGGTAGAGCTATGCAGAGCTTGATTCTAACAACCTTAGTGGAAATCGATGGAGACAGATTTCCAAGGCTTGGATGGCATTGGCAATGGTGTATGTAGTCCTTGCTTCTTGTAGGTTGGTTTGGCAATAGTGTAGGGCGTACATGACTTGATGTACCTCTCGAAATCGTTTGTCATATTGGGCCGATAGAAGTATTGCCAATGTTTTTCCCACTCCAAAGTGACTTGCTACTTTGCTGAAGTGTGCTTCTCAAATCATCTTTGAGCGCTCTCTAGCTGGTACACAAATATGCCCCATGTGGCAAAGGAGGTTATCTTGTAAGTAAAAATCAGAATCATGCTTACGCACACGAAGAGGTCAGAATGCATTTGCAAAATCATAATCTACTTTATACAAGGTGGACCAATTAGAAGTATCATGCCCATAGGAATCAAGAATGGTGGTGAGTGCAATGATTGAAGGTTGGCTTAAAGAATCTGTTGCTGAATTGGCATTCCCTTTCTTATACTTGTTGATCAAATGAAATTGTTGTAGATATGTGGCCCACTTTTGATGTCTTTAATTCCTTAGCTTACTCTGCGGTTGGATGAACTATAGAGGCATGTGATCTGTGAATGATGGTTTCTTTGTTCTAGATGTAGTGCTTCCATTGTTTGCATGCTTGGACAATGGCATAGAGCTCTTTGTTGTATGTGGGGTAATTTCAAACTGCTTCATTGAATGTTTCACTGTGATAGGCAATTGGATGCCCATGTTGTGTGAGAACAACTCCCAATGCTTACTTGGATGCATTATTCATTACCTCAAAGGTTGATGCATATCAGGTAGGGAAAGTGTGGGAGTTGAACACAATTTGCCCTTCAACCTCTCAAATGCCCTTTGTTGTGTATCTCCCCAATGGAATTGGATTTGGCACCTCCTTTGGTCACTTGGTGTAGTGGCCAAGCAATGTGTGAGAACCCTAGTACAAATCTTCGATAGAAATTGGCAAGTCCCAAAAAGCTGTAAAACTTTGTTAGAGTCTTTGGGGTAGGCTAATGTCTAATTACGTAAATCTTCTCACAATCAACATGGAATCCCACGTTGTCAACAATATACCCAAGGTATTGAATCCTTGTCATGCAAAATGAGCACTTCTCCAAATTAACATTTAGCTTGTGCCTTTGAAGAATCTAGTACATGTCGAATGTGTTGCATATGTTCATCCCATGTCTTACTATAGATGAGAATGTCATCTAAGTAGACTATCATAAATGAGCTGGTGTAGGGACACATGATTTCATCCATCATCCTCATGAATGTGGTGTGTGTATTTGTCAAGCCAAAAGGCATAAGCAACCACTCAAATAAACCCTCTTTGTATTTGAATGTAGTCTTTCATATGTCAGTGGGCTCTATGGGTATTTGGTGATAGCCGGATTTGAGATCAATTTTGACGAAGAACTTTGCACCATGGAGTTGGTCCAACAAGTCATCTATTCAAGGGAGTGGATAATGGTCCTTCACAATGATTTTATTCAAAGTTCTGTAGTCAATGGAGTCTCCATGTTCCATCTTTCTTTGGAGTCAAGATGGTTGGACTACCACACAGTAAAGCACTTTGGTCTGATGTGCCCCTTTTGAATCAATTCTTGGATCTACCTCCTAATTTCATCATTTTCAACGACTTATCTCTGATAAATAGGTGCATTAGGCAACGGAGAACTAGGAACTAAATCAATGGAATGCTTTACCTTACAATGAAGTGGAACCCCAATTGGTGACTTGAACAAGTCATCATATTCCATTATAATTTGGTCCATCTGCTTTTGTTGTATAGGGCCTACAATTTATGCATCGACAATCCTCCTACTTTGTGGCTTGATCATCAACAGAATGAATTTTCTTATTTTGGATATCATCTTTGTGTATTGGTTAATAGTGATCAAGGAAACAGAGGTAGGAGATACCTTTGGTATCTTGAAGCTTAGACCTTCGACAATGATGATGACACTTCGGGGCCTAGACTAATATACACCCAGCCTCTTCCACATAAATGGTTGTCCAAAATCACATCACAAACATCCAAGGGCACAACATTGCACAAAACTTCATCTTTGAAAGGCTTGATGGCATAAGAGAGGAGACATTGTTGAGTGACACGAATGTCTCTTCCTTGTTGTAACCATCCAACATTATATGGTTGTGGGTGTGGTGTAACAGGCAAATTCAAATCCTTCACCATCTAAGCAGAAATCAAATTCTTTTGACTCCTACTATCAACGATGAAATGGCTTACCCTTTACCCACATTTGTGAGTGAAACAAGCGTTCCTCCTTTGGTGCAACATGTGTGGTGGCAATAGTCACATTTGGTTTGGCTTCCACGATTCTCTTCCCTCTATCCTCAGCCTGTGGATGTGGAGGCAGTGGTGAAGTGGATGTAAAGGGTTGCGATTAAACAAACAATGACTGAATTGCTTGACACTAATTCCTTGACTATCGGTTGCTTTTGTGATAAGCACACCATTTGCCACTTCTGGCCTTTGAGGGATTCTTTTCTTGGGAGTCTTTTTTCTGCTTCCAATTCTGATTTTGGGGCTGACACCCTTTATGCTGATTCTTTGGAGAGTCACTCTTGCCTTTCTTTGGTTGGTACTTATTGTTTTGGTGTTTGTTATTTGCTCCTTTTCTATTTTTGTTTTTGTGCTTCTGCTCCAATTTGACAAGTTTTATATGCCTCTCCCAATGTCTTGAATTCGAAGATGTCCATGTCCTCTCAAATGTACCACTGCAGTTCACTGCAGTTCTTGAGGATTTGATGTCTTTCAGTATCTTGAATACCTAACTTTGCTGCCATGGAGTGGAAAGCGTCAGTATAATCTTGACCAGATTGGTCTTTACCTTGACGCAATTGCTTCCATCACATGTATTGGTCTTCATAGGCTCTCACGGGATAATATTTTTCTTTGATAACCTCATTATCCCATGTGAACACTAATTCATCTTCATTCTCTTTTGTAACCCTATTAAATATGCTTCCCAGCAATTATGAACAGTTAATGAAGCTTTCAAGGGTGCAAAAGTGATTTTCTCACAGTCAATGAATTTATTTACAGAGAAGTATGAAGGTAATCGATCCAACCAATTTTCTAGGGCATCAACATTAATATTTCCTCGAAAAGTAGGAATATCAAAATTCATCTGCTCTTTAAAAGGTGTGGGAGCACTGAATGGTGCTAGGGAAGTGAGAGGTTGTATAGAGGAGGCTGTAGAATTTGCAGTAGGGAACCATTGAAGAATTTGAGCAAATTGATCCATCATCTCATTCCTTTGTTTCACGAAGGCTTTGTTCAATATCTCCTTGAAAGGATTGACTGTCTCGGTGTTGTCCTTTTTGGTTCTCACCTAAAATTGTTTGGAACAACAAGGGAGGTAATCAATTGGATCTTGGGTCTGACACCCAAACTTTTGATATCCTGATCTTGTGTCCATGGAAATACACTCAAAAGGTAGACCACTCTAGTACTTCTGATCTGAAACCTAGAATTTTGAGTTGAGGAAGATCATGAAAGAGTGCAATTCAAAAATAACAGAGTATACCAAATTATAATATAGATATATAAGCAAAATAACAAAATGACTTTATTGCTCAGAAAACAGACTACAATGCAAGCAATCTTTGAGAGTATCATACATGAATTAATACAAATTTCTTTTTTAAAATAAAAATAAAAAATAAAATGCATGTCACATCTTTACAGCATATCAAATTTTATCATCTAATCTAAAAAGAAATAATTACACATCAAATAAGGAAATTTAAAGGCCAAATATTGATTTCAAAGACCAACCATACAAAAAGACATGCAAAATGTATAAAATGTCAATATAGTTCACCACAACTCATCTATCAAGCAGGACCCTTCCCTTATCCCTTAGCACATAATCTCTCTTTGTGTCTGCTCTTATTTACTTTCATCTCATTTTGTACCTTTGCATATGCATCTTGCTCTATGTTTTCCAATTCATACCACATAAAGTGGGGCTCATCTTGTTGGAACTGCTTCTGCTCTATGAGGCACTCAGATGAAGGAAGGATCAATAGCATCTATATTAGTGGCCTCATAATCACTCCCCATCATTTATTTATTTTGAAGTTGAAAGCTGTAGTGGGTAAACACAATGTCATTCAAGCTTTGTAGGAATAACTTATTCAGTTTTTTGGAGTGAATTTGCTCAAACATACTCCAATTTTTTGTAGTGGAATAACTTATTCAACCTTTGTAGGAATAACTTATTCAGTATATTGGAGTGAATGTGCTCAAACATACTTCGATTCCACTCACAATTCAAAATGCTATATGGCTGGCATAACATTTAAATGGACTGCTAGAGATTAGGTGTTTGGCACCATTGTCCTCCCATCGTAGATCTATAAAATGGAAAAAGGGAATTAGTTTAGAATTCATGTAAAATGATTTTAATTTTTAACAAGTTAAAGACAATCAATAATAAAAGATCAATTTTTGGTCTTTTAATTGTAGGCTGGTGTGCTTGATGGTGAGCGGGATAGGAGTAAGACATTGTAACAAATTTAGATTGGCACGTTTCATGATGCGTGGGACAGGATTCCAATACGAGAACAATTGCGGTGGAGTGCGTCTAGAGATGTGTGCAAAGAGGGTGAGACTCACAAACAGCCATTGTTAATGTTGAATCGACCTGCACGACAAATACCAGTTTTGGCATATTGCATAAGTGCCCCATGTTTCATGGTGGTGAAATAGAGGACCCAATCAGGCATTGGAAAATCTTCTACATGATGTGGAAAGAGTATGGGCAGAAGATTGAAATAGATTGGAGGAGGTTCTTACCTGCAATATTTTGTGGAATCACAATAGACTGGTACATGGGATTGCTAGAGGGGATTGTCAGAAGCCACGAAGAAGTCGTCAAGAGCTAGAGAGAAGTAATTTGGAGTTGAGGGGCGGCTATTTAAGTGGTTCGAGTGAAGGCTACCAAAATGCAAACAAGTAAAAAAATATAGTTATGATAGTGAGGGTTTCAATGGTTTCATCATTGAGGTTTCGAGGTGTTGCCCCTCGACCCTGCAAGGAGTGCTGCCTCTCGACCCTGCCCTATATTGTGACAGGGTACGCGTTAAGGGATGTTGCCCCTTGACCCTACAAGGGACGTTGCCCCTCAACCCTACAAGGGGGCTCCTGCCCCTTTGACCCTCGACAAAGGTGGCGACGGGTGTTGTCTGTCATGCTGGACATGTTGATGATATGACTAATTGTAGAAAATGGAGTGAGCAATTGCAAAACAATGTATTGTTGGAAGTAGTTTGAAGTGAAGTATGTTGCAAAAGATGTTTGGAATAGGAGAAAGCGGAAGGAGCACGACAAGAGATTCCAATATGGTGTTCAATGCTTCTATCCCTAGTGTTTAGCTCATGTGTCGTCGAGGACGCCGACAAGTCTAGAGGAGGGGATAGATGTAGGTAGGCAAATTGACATGTCTGCATAACCAATGAATAAGTGCATTGGAAGTCAAGTACGCGCACATTAAGAGTTTTGATATATTTAATGTTATAAAGTCATGATGTAATATTGTATATGAAGTATTAGTAACGTATGGATAAGTTATTAGTCATAAAGTGAGTCATTATCAATGTAATTTAAGAATGATGAGGTGTCGGGTAGTTAGTAAGTTGGAGGATGCAACTACCTCCTTAGTTGTATAAATAAAACACCTCCCTCATTCATTTGTGTTGTTGGCATGGAAGGAAAGGTTGACATGGTATGTGGATATCAAGGTTGGCATATTATTGAAGTGTTGTATCAAGTTGTTGTAGGCCATTTGAAATGCTGTTTCGTGTAGTCTGAATGCTGTTGCAGGTTGTCTTAATTACTGTGTGGTGCAGTTTGAATGCTGTTGCAGGCTGGGCAGTCTAAGATGTTGTGCCGGGTTGTCTCAACTATTGTACTGGGCCATCTGAACTTCTTTGCTAGGCCATTTGAACTGCTGTGTCAGATTGTTCGAACTGCTTTGCCGAGCAATCTCATATATGTTGTTTGTGTAGTATATGAATTGTAATTGTAAGTTATTCACATTGTAAATTTTTTTTGTTTAAGTGATAATGGAATTGTATTGTAGTATGTTGTATTCCATTTATACACACTTCACATGTGATTGTCATAGTTTTGGGAGTCGAGACAAACCAATGATATGTAGAGGGTAAGAAGAGATGGAGAAGAGTCATAGCCCTAGTTGGGAGGCAAAGGAAGTGAACTTGATTACAGTTGAGGAGGTAGAGATTGAGCAGATAGTTGAAGTTGCACAGGCAGAGGACAAGTGGTTGATGCACATGACAAAGTGAGTGATGCAGAAGAAGTGAATGATGTAGAAAGTGTAAAGAGAGGCTGTTTGGTTTGACCATCTACTAGGGCCATCTGGCCACCTAGAGTTGGGCTGTTTGGACCCAAGCCCTATTCGTTAGGTCTTAGGCTATCCAAGCTGGGATCCAAGCCGTCTGGGATGGCCTAGTCAAGGGGGGAGGCTGTTAAGGCTTTTTCTTGGCCACTTGGAGGAGTGGACTCAACCCCAGATGGCCCATAGGCTGTCTAGCCAGATGGAAAGGCTGTTAAGGCCACCCCTTGGCCTTTTGTAAGGGGCAAGAGGCCACTAGACGACCCGTGGGATGTCAAGCTATGGGGGCCGTTTGGGCCTCACCTCGGTCACGTGGGAAGGCTGTCTAGCCCCTAGTTTACCCTCAGGCCGTTTGGAATTGAAAGGAGGTCATCTAGACGACTAGGGAGGTTCTTTGGCCCCTTGGGCTATCTAGGCCAGGAAGTGTGCCGTCTGGCCTAGGTGGTGGGCCGTCATAGACCAAGACAAGACTGCCTGATGCCAAGGGATGTCCATCAAAGACTAAGGTAGGGCCGCTTGAAGCCAAAGGATATCTGTTACAGACCAAGACAGGGTCATTTGAGGCCAAGGGATGTCCATTGAAGGCCTAGATAGGGCTGTTTGAAGCCAATAAGAGGTCGTCTAGAGACAAGAAGAGGTTGTTTGGAGGTAGGGAGAGGTCATATGGACTACCTATTTTTGGCCTGAATCTAAAAAAAAGAAAAAATCGTGATCAGAATATTTTATATCGCGTCGGTGAATTGGAAGCTTGCAAAATACCTTGTGCTAGCCACCTAAAGCCGAAACTAAATAAAACTTGGCAGGCCTATGAATTCCATGTCGTTTGGCAGTTGTAGAACATATTGGACGAGGGAGGAAAAAATACTCACACGAGTGGATAGCAGAGTTGGCATTTCGGGAAAGTTAAAGACTTTTAAGTCTGGAAGTCTTAGGTTCAATTCTCAGTTGCTATTTTATCCTTTATACTTGCATTCTATAAAGGATTAATAATGGTATTTCCTTTTTTCTCATGCGTAATGCACATATCAAGGGAGTTGAAAAGTGAAAACTAAAATATGCCCCAATATTTTTCTTCCTACCTTAGCAACAAATTTATTTTAATTTTGCAAATTTTTTTAACACTATAGTGAATATATTGCAAAATTAAAAGGGGTAGTAAATTTTTTGTTTATTAAAGGTGAATTTTCAGCGATGATTGACACCTTAAAATTTTTCAAATATAAGCTTTAAAATTTTCATGCTTTGTATATCCATTAAACACATGTTTCAACACACAAGTAGTGTTAGGTATCAAATTCTTTGGCTCGGGTTTATTGGTAAAGCTGTCGCATTGAGCTATTGTGTTTAAAGCCTAACACAGCTTCCATAATGACGTTTGGGCATCAACCCTCAAATTGTTGAGGAGATATAAGGTCTTCTTCTCTTGATATTTTCACCCCATAATTAAATCCTATTTGTCACTATCGATAGACATAAACCTGAAATCGTGAAATTTTGAGTATATAGGGAAGTTACGCCTACGTACAAGGATTTTGTTTTTAAGCAGGTGTCATTGATAGGGCAAATCCCTTTCCGTATTGCCTTGGTACCTCATATCGTTCCCTTTCACGTACTTTAATGTCTCTCTCACGTACGACTTCGCATATTGACAGGAGTAGCATCTTCCACGTACGTCGGGTATAAAAGGGCGGGTATATAGAAAGGTTTGGTATATCAAATTGGTGGTATATTGAAAGGGGGACCATTTGGGAGTTATAAGGAACCCTCACCATGGTAGCACCAAAAGTCTTTCTTTTAGAATCACAACTACTCAAAGGTTCAAACTTTGGACTTTAGAAGACTAAGAGAAGACCCATCTTGGTAGTTGAGAAACTGTGGGACATTGTCATTGGCAAAGTCATGTGACCTAAAAATGATGAAGATACCCAACAAAAATTTGATGATGTAGATGCCAGAGCACTGATGATCATCACCCTTGCCACAACAAATGTTATCCAACCACACATTTGTGAAGCACAAACATCCAAGGAGGCATGGGACACACTTTCTACCATCTACAAAGGGAAGAATAAATCAACAATTCTTCACCTTCAGTCTCAACTCCATACATTGAGAGTTCAAGATGGAGAAAGCATTGAGTCTTTTCTTTGCAGAGTTACAAAGTTGAAAGCTAGATTGAATGCCATGGGAGAAATCATGGAAGATAAGCTCTTAGTACCCATCATACTTCGAGCTCTACCAAATTCATTTTGAGTGTTGATCACTTCCTTGCAAGTCTCAAATAAGGTCTCCTTTGATGAGTTGGTGAATATGCTGCTTCAATAGGAAAAAGCAACCAACAAATTGAGGGATTAGCTGTCAAACAATGCATTCATCAAAAAGAAAGCTAGGAAAAAGAAGCCACAAAAGGGTCCTTCCACATCATCATCATCATCATAGCAGCAACCTCAGAAACAGAGGAGGTATTGCCACATCTGTGATAAAGGACATGATACAAAGCATTGTTGGTATAACTCAATGACTCAAGGAGATTGAGTCTAAAAACCTCATTAGAAAAGGACACCAAACAAACCACGTCCCAAGTAGAAGCGACAACAATGGCATGCTTGCTTGAAGACTTCAGATTCCGAACAAGCACATAAGGTGCTAATGTCCAAGCCCATCACGTGGCCAAAGGATGATGTTTGGTACAGTGATTCAGGTGCTAGCAAGCACATGACTAGGGGCAAAGTATGGTTTGACTCCTCACAAGCCAAATATGGGAAACCAGTCACTATCGCAGATGATAAAACCTATCATGTCAAAGGAGTGGGTGATGTTCCTCTCAATCTTCCCAGAGGCACATGCACAATAGAAAAGGTACTATTTGTACCAGGATTGGCAAACAACTTGTCTATCCCACAAGTGCTGGATTGCAACATGGTTGAATTCAGAGTTATTAATGGCCACAAGAAGTGATTTATGATTATCACACAAAATGGCAAAGACTGTGGCAACTGGTTTCTTCAAAAATGGCTTGTTTGCACTAGATGTCCTAGCTTATCCTAATGTTGCACTATCAAATGCCATGACAGAAGCTACCTCCCTTTGGCATTGGAGATATGGACATTTGAGTTTTGGATACTCATTCCAACTGAGTAAGCATCAAATGGTGTTAGGTCTACCTAACCTCTCACTCACATTGTCAATATGCTTAGGTTGTTTAGTTGGGAAGCAACATAGAGTACCCTTTGAGTTGAGCACTCACAGAACCAAAGGACCGTTGGATGTAATACACACCAATATGTGCGGATTGATGCCAACCAGTTTCGGTGGATGAAGATGCTTCCAATTGTTTGTCGATGCTACTCACAAAAGATGTGGGTGTACTACTTGCAATTGAAGTTCGATGCGCTCAAGTATCTCCAACACTTCAAACAACATGTAGAAATGGAAACTGGGCGTTCAATTCAAGTTCTCCGCTCATATCAAGGGGGGAATATACATCCAACGATTTTTCAAGGTTTCTTGCACAAAATGGGATCAAGTGATAGCTCACTACAACATATACTCCACAACAAAATGGGGTTATTGAAAGAAGAAATCGCTCCATCATGGAAATGGTTTGCTGCATGCTTACAAGAGCCAATCTGGAGCACCAGTATTGGGCTCAAGCTCTCTCAACTGCAGTGTATCTTCTAAATAGAGCACTAACAAAGGCACTACAAGGGGTTACATCTAAAGAAGCCTGGTCTGGGAGGAAGCCTTCAATTTCAAAGTCTTTGGAAGCAAGGCATACATGCATGTGCCAAAGCAAAAGAGAACCAAGTTGGATGTAAAAACCCTATCATGCATATTTCTTGGGTATGATGATGAGTCAAAAGGATGTGGTATGTGACGAAGAATTTGAAACTAAGTAAAATACTGAGGATTCTACTGAGTTTGAAGATGCCACATCTCCATTTGTGAGCTTGGAGTTCGATGAGGAAGTTCACGAAGAAGATCCAGCAGTTGTAGATGTGAAGACTGATGCAATTGCTCCTTCACATCAACGAAAAACTCCAAAATGGCTCACTAGTACCGTTAGAGATGTGAAGACTGATGCACCTCTTGATCTCACTTCCACACGACCACGTACTCACAGTATGACATGTCAGGAAGTAAATATAGGGTTGATGTCTTCAGTGATGGAGAATTTAGAGCCAGCATTGGTGAAGGACGCACTTAGCTCACTACAATGGAAGGCAACTATGGATGCAGAGTATGAATCTCTGATGAAAAACAAAACATGGGATCTTGTTGATTTGCCAAAAGGAAAGAAACCCATAGGCTACAAGTGGGTCTTCAAAATCAAGTACAAGGCAGATGGATCCATTGACAAATATAAGGTATGACTTGTTGCAAAGGGCTATGCACAAAAGGAAGAAATTGACTATGAAGAAACATTCTCACCCACAATGAAGATTACAACCATCCGTGTACTCTATGCACTGCTAGCGCAGTTTGGTTGGAAGCTTCAGGAAATGGATCTCAAGAGTGCATTAATGGTGATCTCCAAGAAGAGGTGTATATGACACAAACTAAAGGCTTTGCTGTCAATGGGTGACAACAAAAGGTCTATAGATTGATCAAGTCCTTGTATGGGTTGAAGTAGGCTCCCAGAGCCTGGTACATCAAAATTGATGATCACCTATTACAACATGGTTTCACCAGAAGTCTCTCTAATGCAAATCTCTATCTTAAGAAAGTTGGATTTGAGATAGTGATACTTGTGTTGTATGTTGATGATCTGATCATCATTGGCAATTCAAATGAATTGATTAATGGTGTGAAGAGACTTGAAAAAGTCATTTGACATGAGAAATTTAGGGCTTCTGCACTATTGTGTTGGCTTGGAGGTTTGGCAAAGAAAGAATCACATTGCGATCTCACAGACAAAGTATACCAAATCACTACTGGAAAAAGATTGCATGACAGACCGTAAAGCTAAGGCAACACCAACGGAGCAAGGGTTACAACTGTCTTGATATGACAAGTTACCTGAGGTATCTAACACTCTTAATGATCAGCAGATTGGGAGTCTCATATACCTGACAAATACCAGGCTTGATATCATCTTTGCTGTGAGTTATCTTTCAAGGTTCACGCAGGAACCTAAGGTGAGTCATTGGAAGGCAGTATGTCCGTGGTATAGTGGAATATGGCTTGGAGTATAAGAAGAATGATAAATTCTTTCTACAAGGATACATGGACTCACTTCATGTTGGATCTATAGATGACAAGAGTTTAACATCTGGACATGTTTCATCTCTAGACCCGTCTCGTGGCACAACAAGAAACAACAGGCAGTGGCATTGTCATCCATAGACGCAGAATATCGCACTGTACGAGGAGCTATAGGCGAAGTGATATGGTTCTGTTGATACTGTCAGACATGGGTGTACGAAAAAATATACTGACAATATCAAAATGCCGCAATCAAGGTGTTTTGAAATTGGTTAAGAATGCAGTCTTTCATGAAAGAACAAATTACATTGAAGCTCAATGTCATTTCATTCGAGAACAAGTTCAGAATCATCAGATTCAGCTGTAGTACACTCCCATCGAAAAACAGTTTGCGGATATTTTCACAAAGGCACTTGCATGTGTCAATTTTGAATTGTTTCACATCTCTCCTTGTATTCCAAATAATGTAACAAGGGGGGATGTTAGAATAATATGACATTATTTAGCATAGTGCATCTCACGAAGACAAATCAGTTGTAACCAACTGATCTATTAGTTAGACTGTTAGACTAGATTTAGATATTGTTGTAACAGACCTGTAATATTTAAATTTTAATGTGATGCTCAAGGTAGATTTTGTCCAACACGAATGTGTGTGCACAAAGTATTTGTAGTAAGTTGTCATGTAGTGTTGTGTGTGTACACGTGACAAATTGTTTGTAATAATGTGCATGTGCAAAGTATATGTAATAATGTGCACGTAGCAAAGTGTTTATAATAATGTAATATAGTTTGGTATTTTTAATGTTTTATGTAAACGAGTAGTCCAGACGTAGTTGCTAACTACCAACCGATCCCATTATGTCTATAAGTATGCATCTATATGAGGGATGTAGGGGTGAGTGTGCATGTTGTAGTTGGCTGAAGTGTATTGTTGGTAGATTGTTTGTTGAAGCATGATGTTTTGCAAATAGTTGCTGTGTAGGATACATGCTGTGTGCGCAGTGTATCCATTTGTAATTGTAAGTATTCCCATTGTGTATTTTGTTTAAATAAGTGGTAATGGAATTGTATTGCAGTTTGTTCTATTCCATTTCTACACAAGTCAGAAGTGACCTTGTTGAGTCTTGAGCTTCACTATATGATTATGACAAAGACTAATGGAAACTATAGCAAATGACCTTAGTAAACAGTTTTGTGATGGACCATGAATAGTGAGCTGATTTGGTACATCATATAGGGAGCTGACATGTGAGACCCAAGTTTAGGTATTGATACTTGAAGAAGGGGGTAGAAGGTGGGAAATTCTTTGGAATGAGGTTACACCAAAATGGTTTAGGAGAGAGTTTTGAAGTGTGTCAAGCAGTTTATTCTGTCTAGAAACAAGGTACACTCATTTCTTGTGTTGAAGTAGAAAGGCAGGCTGATGCCTTAAAACAATATAATTTATGGGATAAAATTCAATACCATGGGCCATCTTTAATTGGCAAACATTATCTTGAAAGGAGTAAAGGGCTTCCTTCCAAACCATATGGGACAAAATGTCATATTTTGCTCTAGGTTGAGGAAAAGAGTGAGAATAGTTCTTTTACATCATAGCTGTGAGAGATGAGCTGCATAATTGTCTGCATTGAAACCATCAAAATGAATAGTAGGACATTTAGAAAGTGAGGCTTTGGAGGATAGGGGAAAAAGACAAGACAGACAGCCACGGCTAAAGTTCAACGCTGCATGATTAGCAAGGGTGAGTGATGAGACATGTGTGAACTCCAGATATGGTGAACCAAATATCAGCTTGTAAGGAGAATTAACTACACTTACACCACTCACATAGGGAAATCAAGTGAATCCTCTAGAATCTGGCAAAATGAGGAGGCCATTAAGAATTTGAAGGTCACGTGAGACACGATTTGAATGTGATGTTTTTGTACTAGGCATAACTGGATTCTTCCCATCAGCAGAGGCTTTATTTAACCCAAGTTCCTCAAGGTCTGACTAAAAGAGGCAAAGCTCATTTGATTCTGCTAAAATGTGTTTACACCCTTGTCTCCGGTCCCATTATACAAACTCCAAACACCAGCATTATAACTCATCTTAATTGTAAAGTATTAAAACTCTGGGGGAGACAAATCAAAATTTTGGAGGTCTCAATAGAATTCTCAAAAGGATATAGATGTTAGTGATTTTGTATTTATTTTTAGTGGTCTCTGAAAATTTATGTTCTATCTGGATGGCATACTCATGGTAAGGTGCTTCCTATGATTTTCAGTCACCTCTTAACTTTTATATTCCATTAGGAGACCTCATTAAGCTCTAGGTTTTGCTTTTTGTGCATAGTATATAACTGAAGAAGGACCAACAAAGGCACAGCAATGAATGGATAAACTCATCTGTAATTTTGCAGATGAATGTGGATTGGTATTTTGCAAATTTGGATGTGTCTAGTGCTGAAAATTTATACTCTGTCCTTTGAATTAATTTGAAGTTTTTGTCTGTTTGTAGGCTATAGGCAATGGAGAATCAGGAGTTCATTCCATGGATGTTGCTTTATGGAGAACACTTTGTGCTGCACGGGATATTCTTCTTAATGAATTGCAGAACCTGAGTAGGGCAATTGATCAAAAAGTTGAAGACCTAGATGACACAGATAACATGATTGTACATGTGATTAACAAGAAGCTTGATGGACTACAGACAGAAGTTAGGGGTTTTAGAAAAGATAAGACACTAGAAATGAGGTCAACAATTGCTTCAGAGGTAGAGATTCCAATTTTTTGACAGATAGTAAGATTGCCTTTGTTGATTGTTTTTATAATAAATCTAGATTGGAAGTTAAAATTTTCAGCAAAACTTTATTGTGATTAGGGTGTTTACTGGTATCATTATGGGCTTGTGAAAGTTTATAGTTTTCCTTTATTGCTTGCATTCTTTTGGCAGCAAGACAATTGGCCATTTAAGATCAAAGATGGGCTCTTGTCAGTGGTGTCCAGGAGTGAAATGCTACAGGGCTTTCAAGCATTAGGGAGCCAGCTTTCTTCAATTTGGACTGCTTTCTTGATGTTTCATAGGTATGGGTATTTACCCCTAATCCAAGTAATGTACTTTGACCTTGTTCAGAAGTAAAAGAATCTTTTATCAGTTTAATCTTGTCAAAATCAATGCCTTGGTGAAGTTATTACCTTGATAAGGTTGAAGTGAACATTAATTTCTTTTTTCTGTTTCTCATTTATATGTCTCATTCTGCATCTCTCTGTTAAAGTTACCTGTTCTTTAAAGTTTGTTTATTTAGAGAAATAAATAGTATTATTTTCTATCTTGTGATTGCATTTTTAAAATTTGAACAGGATATGAAATGAAGGAGATCCTTACAGCCATGTCTTTTTTTTGTTGTACGCTACTAATATTTTTGAAATGAATTCATGATTGAACATGATAAATTTTGTGATTTTTTTGATTTGATACAATTTGCAGGAAACATAGAGCAGTAATAATGGATTATCTGCGTAATTTATGGGCAGAAGATCGAAGTACAGAGTGGTCAATGTGGCTAGTACACTCTAAAATGGAGTTTCTACGAAGCTATTCAAATAATGGAGATGTTGAAGAGAATGGTTGGGTCCTACAACCTGTACGAAGAGCCCTTCCAAGAAAATACATTGAAGATGTAAGTTAAATATATCTAGAATAAATTTATGCTTGCTATAGTTTCTGAGATGGTGTTTTAGTCAATTTAATGGTTTCTTACGTATTTTGACTCACAATTGCTCTAACATGTTGATTACATTATTTTTTAATTTCTATAGCCTGCAGTAGCTGCAGCTTCTCGTGCTGACCTACATCGAAAGAGTATTGAACAAATGAAGGTATGAATTCTCCTGAATTTGATAAATATCATAAATACAGAATGTTGTAGATAAAAAAGCTTGTGGACTTTGTCATAGGTTTCCAGGACTAAACGATGGGAGATAATTGCAGATAAATGGTAGATATCTTCAGGATATGCAAATCTTTGGTACGATATCTCAGGTTCCAGTCATATATGTTGAACGCCATACAGTGGAATGCCAAAAATCGCATAATGCCAAAGAGGCCATTGGTTTAGGCTTTAGTGGCTCTCTTGAGAAAGCAGGGGCCTTGATGCCAAAGACACCAAAAGATAAATTGCCTCCAAAGACGCCTGATCATGCATCAGGAAAAAATGGACGTGCATTAAGAGTGGTTGTTTTTGTGCATGGATTTCAGGTTAGTTCCTCTGAGGAGGTGTTTGATTATTGTAAAATTGTGTTCTTGCCTGTGGATGAAGCATGGAATCATTATTTTTTTGGTCATTAGCTTGTTCATTCGTTTCTAGCCTCTATTCCATGTTTCTGTCTCGTGTGCCTGTGTCTTTTCTATTTTATTGGTTTGAAGCTTTTTTATGTAAGAGCTACGAGCCTATACTTTACAAGTTTCTCTTTGCATCCTGGTATTGAACCATGGTCCCCTTGCTACCAAGGATTTTCTCACAACTTGAGCCACCACTTTGGGACTGGAAGTATGCTAATTTTTGGTTTGATCTTTTGTTCCCATTTAGATTTTGGTTTCAGTTGCTTGAAGTTAGAACTATACATTGTTGGGAATGGGTACAGGTGAAACCAGCTTTCAATCATGCAACTGCATGCTGATAGTTCACTTCCTCTAGTGGAAAAGATGTATAAAATTTGCTCTTATGGAAAATAAACAAATTACCAACAACATCACATGAATTACTAACTTGTCACTCTTAGCTCTGATAGTGGCAAGATTGACTCATTTAAATTGCCAATTGCAAAGTGAAGATAAAAATGTAATGGGAAAAAATAGTCATCTGAGAAGTTGTTGCTATGAAGTATGAACAATGAAGATATTAGTCCTTGAAGGCTGCATCAATTGCGACCCTCCGACTTGCCAATAAATTATTCTCTTCAATTACATATCCAGACAAGTAGTGAAGGAGAAGAATTAATGCTACTCACCAAAATGTGAACAATTTGTTGGATACGTTTCATTTTAGACTTGCTGTTAATTAATTGAATGGAGTAGGGTCATAGATTCAGTGAATCATTGGACACCTTTGACTTCAGGCTTTATGGTGTAGAAAAGAACAGTATGAGAGATTAGTTGTATCCATGATTTAAGAAAAGCACCTTAGAAAGATAGTCAAAATGGATTAGTAAGTTGATTCAATTCAGACGCACAACAGTAAGATATGATCTTTAATGGAGCATTCTCTTTAAAAACTAAAACATTACTTTGCCTCAATCTGTTGGTTCAGTTCAGAAGCAGAATATTGACACATGATTCGAAGTGGAGCATTTTCTTAAAAAACCATAACATGCCTTTGACTCAATCTTGTAGTCTTGCAACAAATATTTGATCGATACGACTCTTGGCACGAGAACCTTTAATTACACACGAGTTCTGTGTTTTTTTATTATTAAAGAGATGTAAATGAATGTCAAATTAGAGGCTTGTAGCCCTACGCATCTGTGTGCATCTGTAGTTATTTTTTACTATTTTTATCATTTTTGTATAAAAGCCATTCATACAGTTAAGAAGTATAGGTGTGTACTTCCATGGAATCAGAACATTGAGAATGGAGTATAATAGGAAGAAGGATAGGGTTGTCTTGTATTTCACATGAAACTATGAGAACATTAATGTTCAACCAATCACATATTTCTCTCTGACTACTTCCTGGAATGTTTTCAACACTAGGATGTGGATAAAGGTGGCACAAATGCCAAGGAAAATGTTGAATTGCTGTCATTCTTGTGGATTATTCATACATGGACATCTAAAATACATATCTTGGGAAGCTTGAGGTCAATCTTAAGGTTATGATCTTTAATACCCCCAAAAATTCCTTACCTAAGTTCTAGTTTTCCTATAAATGAGAACATGTTGAGATCACCACAGCATATACATATTTGGGAGTTTAGTTTGCAGGTCTATTGTGACTTTGCATGGAGTATGCCTCCCTTTCTTGTGGAAGGTTAGTGCTTTCAGATAAATTTCAGGATGTTTCCTTGAACATGTGATTCTTTGACTCTATTATCATTCCTGTTGTAGGCAGGTTACATAGTGACTGGCAAGATCCCACTAACCTTATTCAATGAACCAATCATACACACCGATTATCAAAAAAACATTTTGTTATGTTTGCCAAGGCATATATTTATTTTTTTGGATTATTTTTAATTTATAGATTTTGTTTATATCCTTTCTTATTGGGCAACAAGGTCCCCATGGGACAATTTTCCTTTCTTTTGGGGTGAATTTTAATTAAAAATTATGATTTTTTTTCCATTCTTCCTATCATATAAAGGAATTAAGAGTGGATCGCTAACCTTGAAATTCAGATTAATATGGAACTCACAGCTGTGATTCAGATGCTTTTAAAGTCTTTTAGAAGCAATTGATATCTGAACCTCATCCTTCACTTTCAGTGCTGCTTTCAACCATGCATTGTTCTCTGCAACTCATCTTCCTTGCACTCCACCACAACCTTATCTGTCAAATTATGAGCAAAATACAATTCTACCATTTTAACCAATCTGACAATCAAATAATATCTTCACGTCCAATTTTTTTCCTCCTATGTCTGCAATGCTTATGTAACCAATTTTCAAAGAATTTATATTGAAGAACCATGATCAAATCCCAATGCATATTCAAGACGTAGCAGATTTTTGTGAGTTCCACTGCCATCGTTGCAATTGGATAAAAATCATACAAGAATTTTGGCCTCTTGCATTCCTAATTCATTAATATTTCCATCCACCACGATCAATGCCAGAAAAAAAAAGGCATACCAAAATTAGTCTCAGGTTTGCTATGTAATATTGTCATTATAAATATTGTAAAGGTGGTGCCCAATGTCACGCACGCATTTTGGCCTCTTGCATTCCTACTTCATTAATATTTCCCACCGCCATGATCAACGTCAGGAAAAAAGGCATACCAAAGTTAGTCTTGTATTTGCTTTGTAATCGTATCATTGTAAAGATTGTGCAGGTGGTGCCCAATATTATGCATCTAAGCACATGTTAATGTAAAATAATATACATATTTGGCAGTTTAGCTTTCAGGTCTGTTTTGACTTTTTAAGGAGTAATGCTTCCCTTTCTTGTGGAAGGTTAGTGCTTTCTGATAGAATTTCAGGACATTCCCTCGAATATGTGATTCTTTGACTCTATTATTATGCCTGTCGTAGGCAGGTTATATAGCGACCAATAAGATCCCATTAACCTTCTTCAACGAACCAATCATACATGCCGATTATTAACAAAAATACATTTTGTTATGTTTGCCAAGGCACATATTTATTTACTTTTGGTTAATCTATAAATTTTGTTAATATGCTTTCATATTGGGCAGCAAGATGTCAATGGAACAATATTCTCTCTTTTAAGATGAATTTCGATTAAAAATAATTATTTTTTCCAATCAATTAATCATATAGGACTTAAGAGTGGACTGCAAATCTTGAATTGCCCATCAATATGGAACTCCTAGCTGTGTTTCAGATGCATTTAAAGCTATGTTGCATGGAAATGGATACAATATGTGGTAAGGATACGGTATCTGATACGGATACAACAAATTTTCAAGACCCCTTGTTATGGATACAATGGATACACAATTAGAAGTATATATCTTTTATATATTAAACGAAAAAAACATAGAACATAAAGGTATTTACATATTTCATTAATTAAGAAGAGGATTGTCATTGTTTCTTGAATACAAAATATATATTTTAAACTAATGTACTTTTCTTTTAATCTTGTTATGGATATGGTGCTAGATGTGCCTATGCCATACCTGGATGCATTATAGATATGGATTAGATAGGATCATATATTCAGATACATCTAGATATAATATTCATATATTCGATACATTTGGATACGATATCCAAGGAATATCGTATCTGTATCCATATTTGATATGTAGATACAAGTATCTAGGAAGGAGGTGCAGGCAGACAAATTGACATATCTGCATGAATGAATAAGTGAATGTGAATGTATGTTTGGGTGTATGAATGTATATATGCGATGTGTGTGTGCAAAGTGTTTGTAATAAGCTGTCACGTAGTGTTGTGTATGTACATAACCAAGTGTTTGTAGTAATGTGCACATGGCAATAAAGTAAAGTGGTGGGGTATTTTTAATGTTTTATGTAAACAATAGTTTGGAGGTAGTTGTTGGGTGGTTTCCAACCTCCTACCGATCTTGGTATCTCTTTAAGTACACATCTATTGAGATGCAAGAGGGTGTGTGTGTATGTTGTAGTTGGCTGAAGTGTATTGTTGGTAGCTTGTCCGTTGAAGTATGATGCATTGAAGATAGTTGTGCAAAATACATGGTGTGTGCCGTGTATACATTACATTTGTAAGTATTCTCATTGTGTATTTTGTTTATATAAGTGCTAGTGGAATTGTATTGCAGTTTGATATATTCCATTTCTACTAGAGAAGTGCACGATACAATAACTATGATTTAATGTCTTTTAGAAGCAATTAATATCTGAACCATAGGTGAGTAAATTGGAATTGACATGGAAAAAGAATCGGAAAAAATTGGGAATCGACAAAAAACTATGAAAAAAAAACCCGAAGAAAATGCAAATTTTCATTGAAATTTTTTTTTTCATGCATATCACAATGAATTAACATTATGCAAATCAAATATTAATAGTTTAAGTGATACAAGCTTAAACTACAAATGAAAGTGGCAAGTGATACAAGCTTAAAGCCTTAAAGTTTAAACTACACATGAAAGTAACAAAACACATCTTGTATAGCTTATAATATAAAAAGGTACAAAATACAAAATGTGTCATTAGTCATGTCAAATACAATGCCTCAATGTCTTTGAATGTCTTTGCCCTTTGTCCTAGCAGAAGCTCTAGTCTTTCTTTGTCACTGTGCCCGTGCTTCTTTTGTCTTGGTTGCTTTCTCCTCCGCTAGGTTTTCAAAGTTTTCTAATTCATCCATGGAGAAGAGAGGCTCTTCCTGCTGCTCCTGCTGTGGCTTTGTGATCCATTCAGATGATGGATCAATCTCATCTAGGTCAATGGCCTCGGTACTTGTTTCTGTAATTTGTTGATGGTGGAGGTGAAGGTTGTAATGAACAAACACAAGATCATTCAACTTTTCTTGTGTAGGCCTATTGCGCTTCTTGGAATGTATGTGCTGAATATTCCTATTGCGTTCACAACCTAAAGTGTTGCATGGTTGAGATAAAATTTTGATGGTGAAGCGCTGTAGATTGGGCGTATATGCACCAAAGTCCTCCCACCATAAATCTAGAAACAACTAAGAAAAAGAAAATTTAATAATTCACATGTAAAATCGTAAATAAAGATTATTTTTTAAAACAAAATCAAAAGACAAAATAAATAATAATTCGATGAGGGTTACCTGGCCTCATAGTTGACCTTGATTGAATGCACTTTGAGGATGGGAAAAGGACGCCCCAACATTCCTTATAAGACTACATCTCAGATTGTATCTTATTGCACATTTCCTCATTAGGGTACATGTGGTCAAAGCATTTTCAAAGGTCCTCCATCACCTCATATTCGGCACCAAATGTATCAGGATAAAAAAAATTGGGGTTGATGTAGTACCCCGTTGCATGAAGAGGGCTATGAAGCTGAGATGTCCATTGTCTATCAATGATATCCCAATGGGACGGTATTTGGTGTGGGAATGTCAATAAAATGAGGCAATTGCCTCTTTTGCTCTATCCATAGCCTCATATACATATGCCATTGCAGATTGTTCCCCATCAACAAGACGGAGAACCCTCACCAAAGGATCTAACACCTGAAAATAAGAAAAATTAATTTAAATAAAAATAATTTATAATAAATAAAATTTACAAATTACAATACAAGATTTGCAAATGGAAAAATAATTTAAATTAAAAAAATAAATAATAAAATAAATTAAAAAAATTAGTCTTGTACCTTGATGGCCTCATTCATGGCTATCGAGAAGGGCTCAAACAAATAGTCATATACCTTTCGCCCCTCACTGGAGATTCGGTATCTAGCAGCTTGTTTGGAATTTTAGTCATCGCTCACAAACATCTGCTTCAATAACCTCTTGTATCATAGAGGCTTTGCAATGTCATAAAGTTTGTGATGAAGTGTGTAACTTTAGCCCGCACTAGATCCCTTTCATTAGTAAATTGCCTCATGAGGTTGAGGACCCATGCATGGTTGTAGATGAATTTTGTGATAGCCCTAGACTTCCGTACAACCTATGACACCCAAGGTAATTTCTCAATGTCTTCGAGGAGGAAATCAAGACAATGGGTTGCACATGGGGTCCAAAAAATGGTGGGGAATCTCTCCTCCAAAATCTTACCAGCTGCTACATACGTTGTTGCAATGTCCCTGATGACTTGGATAACATTTTTCTCTCGAATCTCCAACACAACCTCCCCAACAACCTTGTAAGCATTTCGACACTCTTAACTTGTGTCGATGCATCTACTAACTTGAGGAATACAATTCCCCCTGTAGAAGCAACCAAAAAAATTAATTAAGGTTCTTCCCCTCCCATCGGTCCACTCATCAAACTTGATACTGCAACCTTTCTTCCTCCACACCTTGCGCTAGTCTTCAAGCACAACTTGAATGTTTTCCACACATTGTTGAAGGAGAGGGTCCCTAAGGTCGTCATAAGTTAGTGGCTTAAACCCTGCGTTGCAACTCGTGATGGCATCTACAATGCATTGCCAGTATCGAGACCTTGCCACATTGCAGGGAAGGTGAAAAAAATACCAAAAATTGGCAATGGCCTTCCTCGCTGCCTTGTGCCTCTCTTGGTTCTACACGACCATACCCTCAAGCGTGGGTTGTGCCCCTGGTGTCGAACGTTCTGCAAAATAGGACTCATCCATCCCATCCTCTGGGTGTGTAACTGGTGGACTTGAACTCTCGTTGTAAGATAGGCTAAAGGTGCTGCCTAGACAATCTATACAAGGTCAAGAAAATGGGGTTGACATGGCCTTGCTTTGTCTTTGTTTGAGGTCTTTTTTCTCCTCTTTGTTAGAGAGGATGGCATTGCATTCTCTCATAACTTCAATCGGCACATTTGGGCATAACCTGACATTTTGCCCTGATTTCTTTGTCAAATGGAATTTGAGGTGGTATATGCCTCCATGAATGAGAGACCCACAAAAATTGCAATAAACCTCCCTTTTCTTTTCCCCTTCCTTTGCATACTTCCATGTTGGATCTCTTTTCAACATTTTCTTGTGGCTGCACATGGAAACAAGTAACAACAAAACAATTACTTAAAAAAAAAAAGAATTAAAATTTTGAACTTTAAATATTGACAGCTGAAAAAATGGGCTTGCATACATAGTTATCAGGCAGCAATACTTATGAAGCATTACTTAAAAGGAGGAAAAAAAAGACAGCTGAAAGAAATGAAATGAAATATTATTAATGTCCGCGGTGCGCCAAAATAAGACCCAAGGGACTATAAGAAGTACAATAATGACCGCCAGCTAGCAGGCTAAAAAGCCCAACAAAGAAAAGAACTAAGAAAAATACAAGATCAAACCTGACAAACGGGCCAAAGAGAAAGGGAAAAGAAAAGAAAAGGGAGAGCAGAGGGGGGAGGGCTGCAGTCCAACAGAGAGAAGTGCATGCCAAGAAGAACGGAGAGAGAGGAGGGTGGAGGGAGCAGCCCAAGAGGAAAAAAAAAAACAGCTGAAATTTTGACCTAGTTTTTCAAATTTCTAGCTCAAATGCAACAGTTGGGTGGCTGTTGCATTTGGTTTTAATCTTTAAAAAAAAACCATGCTTGAAATAGAAAAAAGAGAAAAAAAAATAGTTTGCAAAAGTTTTTCTTACTTCAGATGAATCCTTTGGGCGGTTGTTGGTGGCTGGCAGATTCCTTCAAACTGCAAAAAATCGGCTGTTAGGATGCACTAGCATGTTTTGTTTGGTGTGGTAGTAGGTAGGCAGACCCCTCTCTCCAGTTTGGAACAGGTAAAAATGAGGCAAAATGAAAAAAAAAAAAAAAATAATGCCGTTTCCTCTATACATCCGGCCGCAGACAATTTTTTGCAAAAATAGGCAAAAATCGTTGATTTTTTGAAAAACTCAATTCCTGCTGCCAATTTTATCAGCAAGGCCCTAAAATCGGTAAGGACTTGAATCGGGAAAAATTGGCTCGAATTGAGATTTTTTGGCGATTTTCGTAACGATGATCTGAACCTCATCCTTAATTTCAGCATTGATTTCAACCATGCATTGTTCTCTGCAACTTACTGTCAAATCCACTACACTCTCATCATTTTCCTTGCACTCAACCACTACCTTATCTGTCATTTGTCAATTTCAAGCACAAAGTGCATACTAAACAATCTATGGTGGAATATATTTTGCCTATGATGGATGCTTATTTTATCATGCTAAAGTATAAAATCGTTCTACTTTGATTTAGTGTGGTGGCAGATAATGGTTATATAAAATATATTGCTACCAGATAATAAAG
This sequence comes from Wollemia nobilis, assembly GCA_028583015.1. Lineage (NCBI taxonomy): Eukaryota > Viridiplantae > Streptophyta > Pinopsida > Araucariales > Araucariaceae > Wollemia > Wollemia nobilis. Next base: position 765,689 of record JAQPPZ010002105.1, read on the forward strand.
TTGTTTATCACACAATGTTTTGTGCCGTTTCTTGTAATCAAAATTAGATGGAGTGGAAAGTTAAAACATTTATTAATGGGAAAATATCACATAAGCTTTTGAGTCCTTTCTTGTAATCAAAATTATCTGTATTTTTCTCTGTGCATAGAATAGTATATTTGAGGCAAAATTTCATATTTCACTTTCACTAGTGACTGGTCCTTAGCCTTTTAGAGTTCAAGGGAGATTACATTTCAAACTAATCTAAAAATCCTCGAGATCTCTTTGATAATTCTTGAGAAGAATTTTAAGATCAAAGATTCTAGCAGTTCTTGTAGCATCCTAAAAAGCCATCTTGAGTCTTGACTAGTCAAAAGACTAGAGGCCTTTCAGAAGAGAAATTATTGTTAGATCTATTGATATATAGCCCTGTTGGGTGGCCCTTTTTTGTGACAGAGCAATATTGGAGGAGTTAGGTTGAGAAGCATGGCAGATGTTGGTTTTCTACTCTTTAAAAGGGCCAAGCAGCCTATCATTTTGAGGACTTATGCTAGAATGTTATGCTCTGAGTGCTTTCAGAACCTCTTAAAAGAACACAGCCTATCTTAGAGATGTATCTTTTCATGATGTTGCTTGTTGTCTTTGTTGACCAACTTGCTATAGCAATTGACAAGTCCTTTATAAATGTTGAGAATATTTCTCTACTTGTGGGTGTGTGTTAGATCAATTATTGTAATTTTAATTTAGCATCATTTCTTTGAAATGTCTTTGAAACCATTTGAGGCTGATTAATTTATGTATTGAGTGCTCTTAGGAATAATATTTAGAGGAATCTTTGATGATGCCCAAAACTTGCGTGCAATTCTGGAGTCTTGATTTTGATGTTTATGTCATTTAGGATTTGCCCCATTACTAATACTTAGATTTTTCTGGGCAGGGTCATCACCTAGATTTACGGCTTGTGAGGAATCAGTGGCTTTTGATTGATCCCGGGGCACAGTGTCTTATGTCAGAGGCTAATGAAGATCGAACTGCCTGTGATTTTAGAGAGTTGGGCCAAAGATTGGCTGAAGAAGTTGTCACCTTCTTGAAAAATAAATTCAGCTCAGCTTCAAGAAATGCTACATATGGGAGTTTCAGGCTTAGTTTTGTCGGCCATTCAATTGGAAATATCATTATCAGATCTGCTTTAACAGGTACATTAGTGTCCCAGAGAGAATCTATCCTTTTCTTCTTGATAATAATTGCATTTGCTTTGAAAGTAGTAAATAAAATTTGAAATGATCATGTATGGAATTGCAGATGCTGCGATGAAGCCATATCTGAATAACCTGTACACCTTCCTGTCCATTTCTGGACCTCATTTGGGATATTTGTACAGTTCAAATTCTCTGTTCAACTCTGGATTATGGCTTTTGAAAAAACTTAAAGGATCTCCATGTATGCATCAGCTGACATTTTCAGATGATACAGACATTCAGAATACATTTCTATTCAAGCTAAGCCAGGTTTCAATTCATACTGTAACTCAAGTATTTACGGAAAAGTTTGATATTAAGAGGTTTGATTAAACAAATTTACATGATAAGACTTTTTACTTGAACTCTGCAAAAATTCTGCCCGTCTGATGTACATTTGGGTAATGTATTCTCCAGGAAAAATCTTTTGAGTACTTCCAGAACATAATCTTAGTCTCCTCACCACAGGTAGCTTCTTGAGTAAATCCCCTTTTTTTTCTTGCTACATTGCTTTGTTTGTAATTCATTATAAAGGAAAATGAATTTGTACACTTACTCTGAAGTTACGCATGCATGGTTAATCAGGATCGTTATGTACCGTATCATTCGGCCCGGATAGAAATGTGCCAAGCTGCTATGAGAGATTCAAGAAAAGGGCCAGCTTATAAAATCATGTTGAGAAACTGTCTGGATCAAATCTTACTTCCTGCTACAACTGATCGGACTTTTGTACGCAGTGATGTGAACTTTGATACATCCTCTCAGGCCCGCACCTTGAACAATATTATTGGGCGGACTGCTCATATTGAATTCCTGGAAACTGACATTTTTGCAAGATTCATATTGTGGTCCTTTCCTAAGCTGTTCTCTTGATCATATTACAGACTTGTGTCAATCAACTGACTAAGTCTTGGAAAGGAAGATCTTTCTGCACCCAAATATACATAATTGCAAATGATCAGTTCACACGTTGAGAGAACTAAACGTTGCCGACATCTCTGTGATAATGTATTATAGCCGCATTGCCTTATCCATGGTTGACATTTTAGATTGTTCTGTGGGGGCATAATTGCTAATTAATGTTGATTTCTACTGACTACTGTGAACCTGATGAAATAGATTCTATATGAACAGATGCTGGTACATGTTATACTTGGGGTAACTTCTTCTTCCTTGAGGGATTTCTCTCCTTACCAAAGACAATATACCAAGGTGCTCAATTTTGGTATGCAGGTGCCTGTCAGTTGTAATTTTTTCAACCTCTTCAAGATATCAAACAGCGGATTCATTTTTTGTCGAATATGCATCACATAACTATGCCAGCTTTTCCTCTGGTTCTAGCAAGAGATTCACCAGGGAAAAAATCATAAAGGGATCTTCTGTGTGATATATGGTGCAATTCGTTTAACAGTCTGGGATAACACAGAAGATGTGCAACTTTCCAAACGTATAACAACGGCGATGCCACTGAAGAGGTTGAATAAACTTTTAAGATTCCATCTCATGCATATTTATTTGCCAAATGTACATTGGCTTTGGCATGCCGTGTGAGTCCAAGGAAATTGTTTACTTGTTACTTTTGGGGGTCTGTATGTTACATGGCAAATGCCAGCTATGCAATAAACATCATGTAGTTGACTTCCATACCGTGTTACAGTCATATTTGTGTTAAGCCATGGGCATGGTTTCAGAGCCTTATATATTTGTACTATAAAAGATTCATATTTTGTTTTCGCATAGTTGGCATAGTGAGTCAAGAAAAGTTGGTGTTTGAAAAGAATTACATTACTATTGGTGAAATCCAAGTAGGAAATGTTTGATTGCCTACTGGAACAAAATCAAATTCTGTATATTAACTGAAAGTATTTATTTTCTTATATTCAGTCCAAATACAGCATAGATGCAAAAACACTGTTCATGGCAAACTTGTTTGTCATTAATTGCAAGCTGTCTTAATGCAAGTGCACTCCTACATGGTATATGTTTAATGTTTTGCAATGCAAGGGTGCCAAATTTGCTGCACAAAGAGGCCTATGCTTTGTTTTTGTTCATTGTCAGTTATATTTTCTCAACAGTTCATGATGAATTTAGCCCGTTTATTTTGTTTATTGGCATTTAAATTATAAATTAACACAAGTTAGTTCTTTTCTCTTAACCTACTTGCCAATTAGGGGAACAAGATTTAGATTACTGCAAGACAAAAAAAATCAAATTAATATTAGTCATTCAAAATTAATACTATAGCATGAGAAAACCATATGCCTAATTAGAATTTAGTGGTGTATATATATATATATATATGAAGTTGAAGAAAAGCATTCCTCGATTGTTTCTAAATGGTCTTGCAAATCAGGCTAAATGGTGTTACAAGTGATTTGTGTGATGACTGATGTTTTTATTTAGATGAGTTGCATCTTTTATTGCAGTTTGTTTCTGTTAATCCCTGTTTTGGCTGGGCAAAGCAAGGGGGATGATTTTCACTTCAAGAACAAAGTGCTAAATGGATAATTATTAAATTCCTGTGGTACCATGCATTATTAGGTTATCACTTTCTTACATTACATTTGATTAGTTACATCAGTAGCATTCAAAATGGATTGTGTTGCAAAGATGCAGTGGAACGGACAGTCTGACTCCTTTTGCACTATATTTCAGAGTTTGAAGCAAAAGTTAAAGAATCCATATGCACTAAGTATCAATTTTTTAAAATTTTAGATGGTTAAAGCATCGCTAAACTTTGAATTGATTATTTATGATTCTCAAATGTTTGCATGATCTTTTGGCTTGCATTTAAGGATTGCAGGAATTAGACTACCTTTTTTAAGTTGGAAATTACCTTTCGTTTAGGTTCATCTTGTGCCTTAAGAAATGCACATAATAATTACAATCATGTGAAACTGAGTAGTAGTGCAGCTTTTATTCAAACAATTAAATATTTCAACAAGGGGCTATTATTTATCAATGTCTAATAAAAATGCTTGTCTCAAGTCATTGAGATTATCATGAACCAATCTGCCTAAGGGTGTTTAATATAAATTTGATCAGTGAGTAACAAATGTAGAAACAAAATCTAACACACTACAATATAATTCCATTATAAACATACAGAGGTACACAATTAAAAATAAAAGTATACATGTGGATACAATGTACTTACAACATGTATCTCTTACAATCCAATTATCTGCAATACATCACAGTTAGGTTAAGCATACAACATAGACTTGCTTACAACATCAACCAACATCATAGTTTGATAAACAACTTTACCAACCTCCCACCAACATAGATGGTGTATGTATAGATACGACAGGTTTGGAAGGCGGTTGGTAATTGCCCAACTACCACCAAACTACCTAGATGCATGAAAGATTAAAGTATTTAATAACATGTTACATTATATTTATTACAAACACATATTGCTATGTGCATGAAAGATTAAAATATTTAATAACATGTCACAATATATTCATTATAAACACATATTTTACTATGCACATGCATAACCTATTGTGACGGTCGCGTACAACTCTTATATACATGTATCACCAACTTGTGCCACATGTACCCATGCGCACATGTGCTTATGTAAAGGTGCACTCATGCAAACTTAAATATTAATTCATTATTTCGTGTTTCTATGTTTATCCCCTCCTCTAGACTTCAACGTTCTCCCAAATAGAACAATTGAACATTAGGGTAGAAGCATTGAATGCAATATTTAAATATCTTATCACGCTTTTGGTTCCTTCTCTTCCATAGATCTTCCATCACTAGTTGCATTGCAAATTGTTGCAAACAAAACATTGTTCTTCCATTACTTGGTATATTTAGTGCAACTGACCACATCATAGATATGACAGACCACATACATTGTTTCCTATGCAAGGAGTCAAGGGGAAACACTCCTTATGGGGTTGAGGTGCAACACCCTTCATGCATACTCAACAACCCAATAAGTACCTCTATTGTTTGAATTTAATTTATCCCACAAACAATGCTTTGATGGTCTCCATTCAATCTGTTTACAATGATCAAATTGTTACTCAAATGTTGTAGTGTGACAAGGCATCATAGATGATCCCCTTCACAATGGTTGCCTTAGTGAGGGCATGAATGAAAACCTTACATGACAACCTAGACAACTTCCTTTGATGACTAGTTTCTAATGATGATTTTCGTTGGCCATCCCTAGATGACTCGCCTAGACAACCAACCCCAAACAATTACCTCTAATGGCTAGGTCCTCGCGACATTCTCCATTAGCCAATCTTAGACTATGAATCTAGACGCCCAACTCCAAATAATTGTCTCCATTGATGATTGACCTAAACAACCAACCATGGATAGCCATGTTAGACATATCTATTCATGCTATGTTTGTTAAGTGTTGGTAAAATATGTTTGGAATTTGGACTTACTTATGAAGTCTTAACTTTAGTATATACTTTTCCTATATATATTTGTAATATGAAATACACTATATAGCCTATGTCAATTTCTTCTATGGTATCAGGGCCACATGATGATGTCTTGCTCAAGGAGATTGATAGCAAATAAAATGATCTATCAACATCTCCATTGTAGCTCAACTTGATATTGAGTTGGTTGTGGAAATTTCATCACAAGACTTTGTCAAACAAAGCATTGGAGATGAAGGAATGACATGGGAGAAAAGAACAAATTTTGCTCCCAAGGACTCCTTGCTCCTTCCCAAATGAGCAAACACAAAAGCATGATGACTCAATTTTGTGGGCTCAATTTTATCAACAACAAACTCTCACTCGTATTGCTAAAGTCAGATAAGTAGTGGTGAATGACACTTATATAGATCTCCTTGGGAAGTCTAAGATTTTGGGTATATGTTGCGAACAAGGTCCACATTTGGGCTATTTTTCTCTTTTCACTTGGGTCTCAATGTAATTGAACCCTCACCCACTTGGTCTCTTTCATTATCTTTGTTGATATTGTTGAGATTGTCATGATTGTGGTGATGATAGTCTAGGATGTGTTGACCTATGTGAGTAACAACCCCCACTTAAGGAATTTCACTAACTTTGGCATAATCCCTTACAACGTTGTAGTGGGTGTGTCTATACCTTTGAAGGGATTGAAATGCTTTTGTCGTCTAAAGTGGAGGCACACCAGAAGCCTAAATTTGGGGGAGTGCTAGGTCTGGCCCTTATTTTTGTCACTATTGTGTATAGAGCCTTTGGGTTATTGAGTTACTTTACCTATGGAAGTGGGATAAGGGTCATCATTATGCTAAATATGGAAAAGTATTTAGTGACAAATTTGGTTTATGTGGCTCTTAGTATAATTTGCTTCCTCATGTTTCCTATGATAATGAATGCATTGCTTGAGGTTGTGGAAAGTTGGTTGAACAAGAGACAATATTCCTTATTCTTGAGGTTTTTCTATGTTTGTGACAAGTATCATTGCTTGCTTATGCCCAAATTTGTAGATCCCCTATCTTTTGTGGGCAACAATGTTTGTTTCATTTTGGATTTTGTATTGCCTACAATCTTTCACTTAATTGTATATAGAAAGGTTGCTCTTTTGTTTAGTGAATATATTGTCCAAGAAAATCTTTTGGTATTGGAGATTGTTTTCGCCATGTTGGTATACTTTTGATTAACATTTGGACCGAGACACACTTGTGCATTACCCTTGGTGCAATGGTAGAACTCTTTGCTCGTAACCAAAGGCCACAAGTTCAAGTCTCATGGATGCCATGTAGCTAATCTTTTAGCAGGATTGGAATTAATTGTTGTTAGACATTAACAATTTTAGTTTAGTTAATCCCAAGTTCTTCTCTTGGGTGAATCTTGTTACTTGCAAGGCTCGAAATTCAGTCAAGGTCCCAAGTTATTAGGTTGGGTGACATTTGTTACTTGCAAGGTCTAGAGTTTGATTGAGACCCAAGTTCTTATCTTAGATGAAGCTTTTTGCTTGCAAAGTAAAGAATTTAACATGCTATCGTGAAGCTTGTCCAAGTTTTTAGCTTAGTTAACATAAGGTAGTCTCTTAAAATATTCAAAGTTTGACTAGACTATAGTGAAGCTTGCCTAAGTCCTCAACTTGGGTAACGTGAAGTTGTCGCTTGCATGGTTTGAAGTTCGATCGAAGCTTTGGTGAAGCTTGTCACTTGTAAAGTTTAGAGTTTGGTCTAGACAAGATTATGCCTTACGTAGTTTGGAGTTCAATCCACCTTGTGGCTTGCTTAGTTCAGAGTTCGATCCGACTTGTGGATTACAAAGTTTAGAGTTTGGTCCAACATGTGGATTAGAGAGTTCAAAGTCTAGTCTAGCTTGTGGCTTATAAATTTAGAGTTTGGTCTAGCTTGTGACTTATAAGTTCAAAGTTTGGTCCAACTTATGGCTTATAATGTTCAAAGTTTCGTCTTGCTTGCGACTTACATAGTTCAAAGTCTGGTCCAGCTTATGGCTTACACAGGTTGGAGTTCAGTCCAACTTGTGGCTTATAAAATTCAAAGTTTGGTTAGCTTGTGGCTTACAAAGTTTGGAGTTTCGTTTAATTTATGGCATATGAAGTTTGGTGTTTGGTCCAATTTGTGACATATGAAGTTCGGAGTTGGTGTTCTTAGTTCAATATTTGGTATTGCCATTGCTGAAAGAATAAAAGGATATTTCATAGATGTTTATGACTGGTTGAGAATCAACCAAAGAAAGTAAAACCCTTTGTGGCTAGTTAAGGGTCAACTAAGAAATTAAAAGCCCTTTGTGGTTGGTTGAGGGTCAAAAAAAGAAAGTAAAACCTTTGTGATTGGTTAAGGGTTAACCACCAAAAAATAAAATCCTTCGTATATGTGCATGGTGCTATGAACACTCAAAGAGATTGGTGGTTAGGAGACATAGATAATGTGCATGGTGCTATGCACACTCAAAGAGAGTGGTGACTAGGAGACAAATCTATGTGCATGGTGCACATTTTATATGCATGATGGAAATGGATGATCCAACTTCAAATAGACAATGACACCATAATGTAGAAATGGATGACCCAAATTCTAATAGGCAACAATGCCAAAATGTAGAAATTGAATACAACATACTGCAACACAATTTCAATACTACTTAAATGAACAAAATATACAATGTGAATAACTTACAATTACAATGCATACACTATACACACAACATATATTAGACTATTAAGATGTGTTAGGAATCCATCCTAACATTATTATGTAATAGCCTCTTTCTTTATGTAGGGATCCCATTACAATGTTTTGTAATGATATTATGTAATGTTTTATAATAGTTTGTGGCACTAGAGGCGCCTAGACAAGTGGTGCCATTTTATGTAACTGTTATAAAGAATGTAATTGTTTTATTTGGTAGAAGATTCTAGCTTAGGTGGCATTTTGCATGTAAGCTAGCCTTGAGTGTTAGGTAGGGTTATGAAGAGTCTTTAAAAATGTGAGGGGTAGGAATAGATGTATCTTTTTGCATAATTGAAATCAAAGTATTGAAGGAGGTTGCCCCCTCGAAGAGGCCCATGATTCTGTATTGTGATTTGTGAGATTTTTGCATTTATTTTTTGTAATGAAATATTATGTTCTTTCATTAAATTACTAATTTTATTGCAGTAATTATGTGGATGTTCTTATTTTAATTAGAAGGTTCCTAACAAGACAACTCAACACAATATTTATATGATCCAATACAACATTCAAACGCCCATGCAAAGTTGTTTAGATGACTCGAAATAATAGTTTAGATGACCTGACACAACATTCATACAATTTATATCATTCAAATGACCTACAACATTTAAATGACATGACAAAGTAGTTCAAACAACCCGACATAACATTTAGATGGCTTTATACAACACTTCAATACCACACCAACTTTGATACCCATGTAACATACAGACCTTTACTTCCATGCCAACAACACAAATGAATAAAGGGTCTTATTTATACAACTAAGGAGGTAGTTGCATCCTCCAACTTACTAACTACCCAACACCTCATCATTTTATTAAATTACATTTGACATGCATGTGACTTACATTTACATTTTATTTCATGACTCACTTAACAAGTTATTCATACACAACTAATATTGTACTTAACATTACACATTGTCACATACAATATTACATCCCATCTTCAAATATTAAACATATCAAATCTATATCAAAAATCTTAATGTGCACATACTTGACTTCCAACACACTTATTCAGTTTGCTTGCTTACGTCTATCCCCTCCTCTAGAATTGTTGGCATCCTCGATGACATATGAGTTGAACACTAGGGATAAAAGCATTGAACACCATTAATCACTTGTCATTTTTCTTTCGCTTTATCCTATTCTAGACATCTTTTGTAACTGCCTTTGCTTCAAACTTTTATCGATAATCAATTGTTTTCCAATTGTCCACTCTACTTTTTTGCAATCAACTACATCATCAATATGACCAAAATGATCGATAATGTATGTTGCCACATTTATCAATAATCAAAGGGATGGGATCCCCTTGCAGAGTCAAGGGGTAGTGCCTCAAAACCTCAACAATGAGACCATTGAATTACTCACTGATTGAACTAAAATTGTCTCCTTGTCTATATTTAAATAGCCTTTACTTGACCCACTTAAACAACTTTATCTCATATTTCAATCATTTCTCTTTAGCTCTAGATAACTACTTCTTAGCCTCTAATGACCTTGCCTTAGCCTCTGACAGATATTCCTTAATATTAGATGACTAACTTCCTAGCCTAGATGAACCACCTTCCGAGTTAGATAGCCTTAGGCTAGAAAAACTACTTTTTGCATCAGATGGTTCAACTCTAAATGACCTACTTTTGAATGGTATTTCTTTATATGGTCTATCTTTAAATAAACCTACCTTAGACAACCTAGCTCTATATGACCTACTTTTGGATGATCCTGCATAGTTTGACTCCTATTTAATCAGATAACTTGTATGACATACTCTCTCACTTAGACATACCATACAAACTTCTATACAATATTCTTCTCCCATCATATGGTATTTTAGATGATCCATACAACTCAATATTCCAATAAGACAAACTCCTCCTTGCCTCAAACTTTGTGTTGCTTCATCCTCTTCCTTGAACAAGTCTACATGATCTCTAGATGGTTCAACATCATCATCCTCCCAAACTTGGACTATAGATGACCTTGCATGACTACCATATGATCATGATTTATCTTTGGACAAATTAGGGTGTTCATCTAATAACTTAGGGGTAGTATTTGGCTTAGACGACTTCCTTAGATGGTCTAGGGAGGGTCTAGATCAAGGTTATGCATAAGGGATTAGACCTGAAATGTACTTGTAAAAACATGGTGAATTTGTTTTGAAACCCTGGTAAATCTTTGGCTAAATTCATGTAGGAGAACATGGTGAATAACCTTAATTTTTATAGAAAATTATAAAATAGTGGCGAATTTTAAATTTTTGGTCGGACTAGGTGTAAAATGAGATCCGACCATGGATTGGGTGCAAAAAATGGTTCGGATACGGATCGGGTGCAAAAACTGGTCTGACCTTGAATCGAGCATAGAAAATGGTTCGGCTACAGATCGAGTGCAAAAAATGGTCTGATGATGGATTGAGTGCAAAACAAGATTCGACTTCAGATTAGACACAAAGCAAGGTCCAACCTCAAACTGGGTGTAAAACAAAGTCTGGCCATGGATCGAGTGCAAAACTAGATTTGGTTTCGAAACAGATGCACAACAAGGTTCAATGTTAGATTGGGAGCAAATCTAGGTCCAGCCTTGGACTGGGTGCAAAACTAGATCTGAACTTGGGATGAATGCAAAACAAAGTCTGACCTCTGACTGGGTACAAAACTAGGTTTGACCTCAGATCAAGTGCAAAACAAAATTTGGTTTAGGACCAGGTGCAAAACAATGCCTGACAACGGACTGGGTACAAACCAAGATCTGACCATAGATCGGGTGCAAAACAAGGTTCGACCGTTGACTGGTTGTAAAACAAGTTTTGATTGTGGATCGACTGCCACGTGTCACACGATGGGTCACCCATATTACATATCCAATAACATGTTGCCATGTGTCCATCCCGTCTATTCTCTCTATAAAAGGGCATCAACTATCATTTTTACAGTTTTCATTTCTACGACTGCACCCGACCAGAGAGAACCGTCACTTAGCAACCTTCCCAATCCAATTTCTCCTACTTCCACAACTTCTAGAAATGGCCACCACTTCCACCCCTACTACAAAAATTGTATTCAAGAACCTTTCTTGCTCTGCAATTTTAGATTTGTTAACAACCCCAACTTCAAACTTTTCGTGGCTAAATAACGCAAGTTTATAGACCTTGCTTTCAATACCCTAATTCAAAACCGAGAAAGTCCTACACAATATCATAGCCACTTATGATCATGACAATGCCACAATGAACATGCAACTACAAAATAGAAATGTCGTTCATAATCATGCCTATAGATATTCAGAGATTGACAAGTATTCCTTTCAAGGATTATCCTCTTGTAACACCAAAGTTTGCATTGTCTCCATATGATAAAGGTTACCTTGATATGATGTACGATCTTGGTACGAAATTGTTGTCAGGTATAATTCTCCTTAGATTTTATTAATGTTCAAATTTTCAAATTTGTAATTTGTTATCTAATTATTTTTTTATAGCTTCCGTTGCTAAGTCAAAAAGAGGGTTAACAATCACCTCTGTTCAACATCCAACACTAAAGGCCATTATTGAGTTCTTCCAAGCAAGACTGATTCTGCATGGAAGAATGAAACTTCAATTTTGAGCATTGCCCTATGTGGTTCACTGTATCCACTATGAGAAGTTTGACTGGTGCACATATATTTCAGATCGTATTAGAACAGAGTTGCATGGCATCCAAACGAGCATAGCGTCCACTATGGGTAGCGTTAATTACATTTTAGCATTGTATTTTGAAAATTTTCATAAATTACATAATACTTTTGTACCAACTGTAGTGCATCCAAAACTACACACCATTGCCATGATACCCCAGGAATTGAAGGTAATAAGTCCATCTTTGACCATAAAATATTTTTTTATATTTTAGCATGTTTCATTTTTTAATTTTTATTTACTTCTAAATGTAGAGTAGGGCAACCACCACAAGGATTAAATAGGATGCTGCCTTAAGGGGTCACAAGCCAGAGCATGGGGTTATGCATAAGGGGTCGGACCCGAAATGTACTTGTAAAAAAATGGTGAATCTATTTTGAAACCTTGGTGAATCCTGACCAACTTCATGTAGGAGGACATGGCGAATTACCTTATTTTTTCAAAACAAATTTATAAAACATTGGCAAATTTGAAAGTTTTAGCCAAACCAGGTGGGAAACGAGATCCGACCATTGGTCGGGTAAAAAATGGTCCTCTATCGAACCAAGTATAAAAATGGTCCAGTATTAGAACATGGTATTGGTTTTGGAGCTTGATTCTCTCTCTAATTTGGAGGCCTTGTTTTCAGTCACACTTGGACCCATTTCATGAAGTGGGGGTGTAGGGGGGGCAACGCTCCCCCTACTACGTCGTCGAGGGGGTCTAGGGGGCGAAAAAATTTATGGAGCCCCCATAGAAGGGTTTTGGGGGCAACACCCTCAAAGCTAAAAATAGATTTATTTTTCCCTTTGTAAAACAGGGTTTGGTAGTCTGTCCTGATGCAAAACAGGGTTCGAATATCGATTTGGTGTAGAATAGGATCCGGTAGTCTGTCTGAAAGTAGAATAGGGTCCAAAAATCGACCTGGTTTAGAAAAGGATCCGATATGATGCAAAAAAGGGTCCAAAAATTGGCCTGGTGTAGAATAGGATTCAAAAATTGGCCTCGTGTAGAATATGATTCAAAAATTGGCTTGGTGCAGAACAGGGTCCGAATATTGACCTGGTGTAGAACAGGGTCTGGATATCGGCCTAGTGCAAAACATGGTTTGGCCTAGTGCAAAACATGGTCCAAAAAACAGCCTAGTGCGAAATAGGGTCTAAAAATCATCCTGGTGCAAAACAAGGTCTGATAGTCCGTTCGAATGCAAATCAGGGTCTAGATATCGGTTTGGTGTAGAATAGGGTTCGATAGCCTATTTGGAAGTAAAATAGGGTCTGGAAATTGACCTAGTGTAGAAAAGGGTTCGAATATTGACCTAGTGCAGAAAAGGTCCTAATATCGACCTGGTGCAGAATACGGTCAGACCTGGTGCATAACAGGATCCGGTCTATTGCAAAAATGGGTCCGATCTGGTGCAGAACTGGGTCTAGTATTGTCAGGTACCAAACAAGATCTGGTATGGTGTAGAACAGGGTCCGATCTTATTTAGTGCTAAACAAGATCCGGTATGGTGCATAAATGGGTCCGGTCTGGTATAGAAATGGGTTCGGTTTGGTGCAGAACTGGATCATGATATCCATCTAGTGTAGAACAAGGTCTGAAAATGAAAAAGTATTGTTGGGGTGTTAATTATATATAGTGGTATACTTAGCAAATTGGGTGGGATAATTTAGAAATTTTAAAATTTTATGGCGAAAAGGGTCCTCTATTTAGGCGGGATTGCTAACAAATTTTTAAAAAATCGTAATACTATTATCAATGCACAATGAACCGACAACTAATTTTTTTTTCAAATTTTTTTGGCAAAAGGGCCGACATTTGGGTCCCCCAAAATAGCAAATTTGAATTTTTGAAAGTGTAAATATTAGCCCAATTGGCAAATATTCGCCACTGTGCATGACCCTCCCAGAGAAAACTGGTGATTTTGAAGACTACATCATAAGTATCACCATTGTAGAGGCCACATAAATGTTTGAGGCATGCTGCTTCTCCTAGGGGTTCTCTTGCACCTAGGTTTGCACAAAATGTGCAGGTTGAATCTAGTGTGGCCACCCCTAGTGCACGTAAGTTTCTCTTTTGACCTTTTATCTCTATATTTTTGTTTAATTAAAATTATAATAATTTTTATTAAATTTTTTCATATGTTTTTAGAATTGCGCCCCACCCCCATCGACACCCAAATACATCAAATCTCATCATCTTCAGGTAAATCAATGTGTATTTACTTTGAATTAAGATATATTTATTTTTTCTATTTTATTTTTTGAATAATTCTAGCAAAATATTTTTTACTATTTTTAGGCGCCTCTCAACGACAACCTATGAGAGGCCATACGATGCCACCACCGCCTCCACCACAACAATGACAACCTACGCAAATGAGAGGTCAAATGTGGGTTGGAGTTGGAAAACAACTATTTTCACAGAGATCGTAGGGGAGAGCACCAAGTGAGAGTGGGCATGCATTCTCATCTTTTACATTTAACACAACTTCATAGGCACCAAAAGTTTCAACCGTGAGATTAGATAATATCCAACTCGATGATGATTTTCTGTTGCAGGGCAACATTTTAGGCTTCAAGGCAATAGATGTGCTTCAAGATCCATAGGGTGAAGCACAACAAAACAAGCCCCTAAGTAGACATCATTGCCATCTCCTCAAAGAAATGACCCTCATCCTCAAACTGAGGATGACATTGTAAATTTTGATGAAAATGTTTTAATGGTTGAAAATACTGAAGCAACCATAAAAAATTTGTGCTTAGAGATTTGCAAGTGATGAAGGATTGGGAATATCGGGCCAAGGTCCTTATAAAGGAAATTAATGCTCGGTATAAGAATTTTTCTAAAAGAGAATCAATTTTTCTCTAGTCGAGTATGAACCAGAAAAGCTTGGTGGCCTGCTAGATCAGGCCACATCAGGATCAATGAAGTCCACTATTTTGTATGATGATGATGTTTTAAATATTATGGTTAGTAGAATAGAGAATATTAATGTTGAAGCCCAAGCCTTTTATAACCAATGGGCTTTCGATAAGAAAAAAGTTGCAGTCGTTGAGGTTGCAAGGGATGTGGTTGAGGTGAGCAAATGTTTTTTTATGTTTTATTTTTCTTTTGCAGTAAAATTTTAATATTTTATTAAAACAAGTTAAATTTTTTCATATAACTCTTTTGAATTATGTTTTCATTTTCTTTTTGTAGTCAAATTTTGATAACTTAAAAAACAAGTTAACAACATGGAAGTTAATATCGAGGTGGCAAAGAAATTTCTAAAAAATGCAATGGAAATGAAGAAAAAAATGCAAACAAAAGTGAGGGATAATAATATTTTAAGAAGATATATCAAGGAAAAACTCAACCAAGATGCGGATCTCGTACTACAGGAGCAGAAAGTGAAAGAACCACTTTCAACAGTACTAGAAGATCCAAACCAAGAAGAAGCCGCATTGGTGGGGAGTATTGAGAAAGTACAGGAAAGCCTAGTCAGATTTGGAGCACTGCCAACATAAGGTGTCGAGGAAGGACAAAAAGGAAAGGAACAAGCAACTCCAAGAGAAACTGAGGTAGCAAACCCCCAATTAGATATTTAACAAACTATGAAATATTTTCAAGTTGACTATAGTCAACAATTTTGTACAATGTAATATATTTTTAATCGAATTAATGAAAAATGTATTTACTAATTTTGTGTCTTCCATCATTCAAAGGTTATTTCCATTTATAATTTTGTGTTGCTTTTTTAGTTTATGTTTATCCAATAATATTTACTATGTTCATCTCAAACAACAAAAGAAATATTATTGTTGGTTAATAGTTATTTGCAAAGTAAAACATAACAATACATCAATATTCATACATTAACAATACTATGATATAAAACATAATGATTTATCAATGAAGGTAGTTGAGACACTATGATATAAAACATACAATTTTTAAAACAACAATGTGATATAAAACATACAATTTATGAATAAAAAAATTTTGTGAAATCTAATAAATCTAAACAAATTTTAAAACAACAATGTGATATAAAACATAAAATTTATGAATAAACAAATTTTGTGAAATCTAATAAATCTGAAACAATATTTTGAAATCTGATATCAAGTGAAGTCAAATTTATCATTGTTGTGAAATCTTGGAAAAATTACAATTCAGGTAGTTGAAACAAACACTTCTCAACTTGTCCAGAATAGCTATTGAGCATAGCGGATATCTGTATCTCCACTATCTGATCACTGCAACCATCATTATCCTCCTTATCATGCATATTAGTGATACACCTTCTATCTGCTAGGGATTTCCAGTATGCCAATGCTCTGTCATAGGGAAATTTGTCCAACTCATACGATGACACATAAATTCTCAAACAATTTTCCAAATTTTTGTCCAACCTATTACGAAGCTTAGATTTAACAAAATATAGTGCACTAAAAACCCTCTCATCTTCCATAGATCCCAAAATCATTGTTTGACATAATTCATATAAACAAAAATATTCACTTATTATATCTTGTAAAACACTACTTGGATACAATTTTTTCCACAAACGTGCAATGGAACCAGGCTCATGGATGTTACTCAAAAGTGATGTTTGCTCAACCATTGTACTTCCAAAATGCGATGATTGTTGTCTTAAAAGTTCTTTGTTGAGAATACCTTTGATTTCAACACCATTGACTTCCACACTTTTACTGAAATGCTTACTAAGTATGCCCATATATTTAATAAACAACTCATGTGTGGATTTGTAGTCAATACAAGGACCCCAAAATAGAGGGTTAACCACACCCATGACCTCAAGCAACTCATCTCTTTGAAATTGATCTCTTATTTCACTTGTCAATGATTTTGCTATTTTTAACAATTTAATCTTAGTATTGTGTAAAACAACCTCAAATCCATTATGTGTTATGGGAACTTGTTCAATATCATTCATAACTATATTTGATCACCTTTCAAAACAATATAGAGGTATCATTTTTTCATGAACTTTAATACAAAGATGATCATTGATGTCAAACTTCAAAAAGCTTTGTGGATCATTCACATTAGTTAATATTCTCCAACTATCAAACAAGGGATCTGTAAAATTTCCTTTGAAGACATATAACCTATCAATTATCATACATATTTGTTTTCTCATCCTCATGAAATCGACAATATAGATGGATCTTTCTTGTGCAAGTTTAATCAATCTATTCATTTCTTGTAACATTGGAAGAATACCACATAATGTTAAAAGGGTTTCCAAGTCAGTCAAATGAAATAGCAAATATTTTGCCTTATCAACTACCCTACGATTTACGTACATAAACCCTATTAACGATTGATATTATTTAAAAACTCTGTGTGCAAGTTGATACAATGAAATCCACCTTGTATCCACATCTTTTAACAACTTTTTCCCTTCTATAACTCCTAGTGCAAATTGTTGAAACTCTACAAACCTTTTTGGATTGCACAAAAAATAAGCATGTATTTCATGAATGAGGTCTTCCACTCTCGCAACATTTTCAAAAGTGCTCATGATTTTATATGCAAGATTCACTCTATGAGCCATGCAATGAATGGGTATCATATATGGGGCAACTGATGTCTAGAGTCGAACGCAAAGACCATTCTTATGTCCTTGCATTATAGTAACACCATCAGCTCCAACGCATATTAAATTTTTGGCTATGTCTATATCATTCATTCTCACAATATATTTTAAACTAGTTACAACAACATTATATATGTTTTCTACATTAGAACTTTCCACCATCTTATGTAATCCTAGAAAACTAGGTTGCCTTACATTATTTTGTAATGTGTACACATGCATGCAAATCCAAGATGTGTTATCCACAATCATCACCTCATCAATTGAAAGTGAAATGAATTTGGCAAGTTTTACTTTCTCCCTTAGGTCCTCCTTCTCAACCAATGATAGATATTTTACCATTTTCCAACCACTTCGATCTGACCAATGGGAACTAGGAAGGTTTTGCACATCAACTAGTTGAAATAGGTGCTTATAATCAATTAAATCGAACATGGGTCTACCCTTTTTGAGAATACTATATACAACAACAAACTGCAAACTTTTTGAAGCTAAAGTGGTCTTATGAATTTTATGAAATTGAGCTTCAATCGTTCCACCTTTCTCAACAAGAGATTGTTGTAGCTTGATATGATTATCATATTCTTTTGCATATCTAACATGCATACATTTTGATTCATTCTTCCACCTAACTATTTTCTTAACTGTTCCATCACTTTCTATAACTTTTGAATAAACTTTTCCACAATGTTTTTCTATTGTATCTATCTTCATTTGCATCCTATGATCCTTACCTAGTTTCCAACTACAAATTTTGCATCTACATTATTTTTTATCATCATTGTTGTTATCCATCAAGATTGGCTCTATAAAGGGAAATTTTGATGCCCATTCAACCTGAAATGACCTTCCAATAGTCCAGCTAGATAACTTTCTACGTTTAGTTTTAATGCTTGAAGATTCCCCAAAATTTTGTATTGTATTTGATTTATCGCTTTCATTTTCAACTAGCATGTCATTTTGAGGAATATCTTCAAGTGTTTGTTGGATGTCATTGTTAAGAGAATTTTCATTAGAAGGCATCTCTTGGTGAGGAATATCTTCAAGTGGAGGTATATCAGGGTCAACAGAGTATTCTGCATACAATAATATTCCTTATCATTTTTGGATTTAACAGAAAAAATTTTACAAATAGAAAAAAGATTCATATCTTCATGCAATATGGCCAGAGCCACATACTAAAAATTAACTTTTTGAGGAAGAAAGCATTATTTTAAATAATTTATAGAATACAAAACTAATTGTTTAGTAGGTAAAAATCATTTGTACCTTGAATTTGCATAGATGTCGATGGCTCATTGGATTTCGATATATGGCTAAAATATTTGAGGATACTCTTTTCAGTAGAAGATTTGCCTCCCTTCTTTCCATCACCAGTAGATGCCATTTTACTTGTAAAGAAAATGTTTTACATTTTAGAAAATTAATAAAATGTTGAAGAGATCTTACTACTGTGAGGCCTCAAGATAATATTATAACTAGAATAATCAGATGGTTGGTTGGTAGAAAATACATACCAGTTTCTAGGTAAGCTTTATCATGAGTTTTTCAGTGCATGCCACTACTCTATTTTCTAGAGATAGCACTTGTAACTATTAAGAGCAAAAATATAATCAATATACAAAATATAATTAGAGATACAAATGTGGAAAAATATCATATTATAGTACTAAATGGACTAGAAACTCATAGTATTAGTGGAATAGATAGAGGATGATAATGTCTTAAGGGAAGTTCAGCTAGCTAAAAAATCCTTGAAAATAGTCACTCATCAAACAGAGGAAAATAAGGGAAAACATATTCTCCTTGAACTCATATTCTCTAAAAATTAGAAGAAACAAAGAATTATAGTGTCTTAAGAGAAATAGAGCATTTAACTATTTACAATTTTATGACAAAAAAGCCAATATCAAGAGAAACTGAGAATCAAAGTGTCTTAAGAGAAAGAGAGAATTACATTTCCTTAAGAGAAGGACAAGTAGCTAAAAAATGCAACACAACATTCACATGCGAAACAAGGCAAAATAGGGAAAAACATGGGAAACAAAGCATGGACCTATTTTCAATAAATGATAGAAAAACAACAAAAGAAAAACCTGCAATTAGATGATAGAAAAATAGATCTTATTACTACAACTGCATCAAAACACTCAAATGTGGAATAGAGGAAAACAAGGAAAAATAGAGGAAAACAACAAAAAATAAATCTGCAAGAAGACAATAACTACTACAAAAACACATGTTACTACTACAACTACTTGAAATCATATTCTGTAAAAAGAATTTAGAGAGGTAAAATTTTGTACCTTTATTTTTCACAAGTGATGCATGATCCGGATATGGTATGAATACAAAGCAGGGTCCTCTAGTCAGTCCAAATGCAAAATAGGGTCCAACCTCCGTACGGGTGCAAAAAATGGTCTGGATGCGGGTCGGATGCAGAAGATGACCTAGATGTGATCTGGGTGCAAAAAATGGTCTGAATGTGGCTGTGTGCTAAAGAAATGGTCCAACCTAGACCGGGTGCAAAACAAGGTCTGAATTTTAGTTTGGGTACAAATCAAGGTCCGGCTATTGGTTTGGGTGTAAATCAAGGTTCGTATTTTGGTTCGGGTGTAAATCAAGGCTCAAATTTTGGTCCAGGTGCAAATCAAGGTTCGACTCTCGATCCGGGTGTAAAACAAGGTTCGTATTTTGATTTGGGTGTAAATCAAGGTTTGTCTTTTGGTTTGGGTGCAAATCAAGGTCCGACTCACGGTTCGAGTGCAAAACAAGATCCTTCCAAGTCCAGGTGTAGATATGGGTGTCTACATGACCAAAGTTTGACAGAATTCTACAATAGATCGAATGGTGTTTTTTGATTTTCTAATAGTTTGAATGTTTTACATGAAAAAGTATCGTTGGCGTGTTAATTATATATACTGGTATAATAGGTAAATTTGACAGGATAATTTAATTTTTTTATAATTTTAAGGTGAAAAGGATCCTCGATTTAGGCAGGAGTGCTGGTGAATTTTAAAAAATATGTAATATTATTATCAATGTGCGGTGAACCGACCCCTAAAATTGTTTTGGCCTAGAAATTTTGGGCAAATGGGATGACATCCAAGGTCTCCAAAATTTACAAGTTTGCATTTTTAAATATGCTAATATTTTCTTATTAACGAATATTCATTTTTGTGCATAACCTTGGTCTAGATGACACTACCATTCAAAAAACATCCCAAGAGTCATCCAAGGACCTTTTATCCCTATTAGGTGACCAAGATCATAGCTCAAGCAACCTAGGATCAAATGACCTAAGCTTTTATAATCGAGGCTTGACCCAAGTCTATGTGGATAAACAACCCCAGTAGATGGTTAGACATTAAATATTTCTCTCTCTTCATTATCCATATTGTTCACTCTATCTACATCACTCACTTTGTTATCTACATCAACCATTTATGCAACTTCAACTTTTGATCCATCTCTATCTCTTTGCTTGTAATAAAGTTCACCTCCTCAATTGCAATCAAGTTTATTAAGTTCACCTTCTATGCTTCTTAGCTAGGGCTATAAATTTTCTTTGGTGCTTTGAAATCTCTACACATCACTAGTTTACCATGACTTATAACACTTTGATATTCACATGCAAAGTGCCCCCACAAATGGCATTGCCAACATTGTATAATATGTCTACCCTCAATTTTATACTCAATTTGGTGTCTTCTAGTTCATTGGTGGTTGTCACAAATGACATCGTTGATGACATCCCACCTTTGTACCATCTCTCTTTGTGCTACATATTCCTATAACAATGATCTTGTGCTCTCCAAGTCACACTCATCCTCAAAGTCATTGTTCTTATCTTTAGGGTTATCCTTTCTTGAATTCCCAACAATTGGATAATGAACTACTCTGATTCTAAAAAATCATCTCTCATTGTTAGAGTCACTCTCAACATCAAAATCACTTTCATCTTTAGGGTCACTCTTATCTACATTAACATGATCCAAACATTTTAATGATGTCTTTGCATCACTTTCCATGTTCAAGGCCCACTCCAAGGCCTCTTGATATGATGTTAGAGAGACCACCCTAATCTTCTTCTTGCACATATGGAGAAGTACCTCCATAAACCATCTATTTTTAATGCATCTAATGGATCTTCCTTTAGATGGGTAAACAACCCATTCAACTTCTAGTTGTATGAATGAATAGGCTCTTCCTCACCCTATTCCATTCTATAAATTTTAGTAATGACTTCATCATCATTGTGGAACAACCAAAATTCCTTCATAAATGCTTTGTGCAACTCATCTCAAGTCTAGTGCTTTCCCTCTTACAATATCATGTACCAGTACATTGCAATTCCATTAAAATTTCATGTTGAATAACCTCCTCCAATATACATCATTATGTTTCCCATTCAAATTCCACATCAAGAGGTAAATTTTCCAATGTCTATTTGGGTCTTTTGTTTTCCCACCATGAAATATTGGATACTTACATGATATGCCAAATTGGTATTATGGTGATAGGTTGAATTGACATTAATAATGGTTATTCACATGTCTCTCTTTCACAACATTCATCATGCACATCATCAAGCGTATACAATTATAATTTATCTTGTGTCAAACTTCCATATTGTGCACCATGAGACGTTCTAACTAGTTGCTTTGATGTTATACTCTTATACTACTCACCATTAAACACACTAACTATAGTTTCTTTAGTGCTCAACTCCCATATCATGCACTATTCGATATTCCATCTTGCATTAGCTTTGATGTTGTACTCCTATTTTTCTTGTCATCAGACACATTGACTTGCAATTGCTCCAATGCCATACATTATTATTTGCCATGTAAATTTCACTGTTGTGTAACTCATCATTGTGTGATTGTTTATCCCTATTAGGTAAATCTCCATCGTCATCACATAATTCACCACTTTTGACATGTACTTCATTGCTGAGATACAACTCTCCACCATTGAAACTTAACTCTCTATCACTGACATGCAACTCTTCTCTGTTGATATGCAACTTATCGATACCAACATATAATATACCATGTAGAAACCCTTGTGTGTCATCTCCATGCATGTCTATTTGTATGTTTGGTTGCACATACACTTGCACATCTACTTTAGATGTTGGACCTTTGTTAGTGTCAAAAAAAAAATATGCATCTTTATTTATTTTATTGGTTGTATTGTAATCATTCCATTGTTGCCATTGTGCACCTTCTGAGTGATTTGCTTGTCACAACTCCATATCATCAACCTTGACCTAACTTCAAATAGGTAACAATGCTAGAATGTAGAAATGGATGAACCAAATTTGAATAGGTAACGATACCGAAATGTAATGGATGATCCAACTTTGAATAGGTAATGGTGCTAGAATGCAAAAATTGAATACAACATATTACAATACAATTTTATTACCACTTAAATGAACAATATATACAATGTAAATAACTTACAGTTACAATGCATACACCACACACACAACATATATTAGAATACCCAACATAACAATTCATACAACATGGCACAACATCTATATGACTCAACAAAGCAATTTTAGATGAAGACACAACATTTAGATGACCCAACAAAGTAGTTCAGACGACACAATATAAAGCAGTTTAGACAGTTTGACACAATAGTTCAAACTACCTGGAAAATAAATTTAGATAGCATGGTATGACATTTATATAACCTGTAATAACATTAAATTGGCTTGACATAGCAATTCAAATGATGTGGCACAAAATTAAGATGACTTGATACAACACTTCAATACCATGCCAACATTGATACCCATGTACCATACCAACCTTTCCTTCCATGCCAATAATATGAATGAATGAGAGAAGGGTCTTATTTATACAACAAAGGAGGTAGTTGCATCCTCCAAATTATTAACTACTTGACACATCATTAATTTATTGAATTACATTTAACATGAATTTGACTTACATTAATATTTTATTTTGAATTACTTTAGGACTTATTCGTACATAACTAATACTTTACTTAATATTATACATTATTACAGACAATATTACATGATGATTCTATATCATCATATATATCAAAAATCTTAATGTAAACATACTTGAATTCCAACACACTTATTTAATTTGCTTACCTATATGCATCTAGATTGAACCTAATATTTAAAATCATTACCTTGTTGACTCAACAACTATAAAGGCTGGTTACCCATATAATTCAATGAGATGGAATAATGACCATAGGTATTCTCAAGAAGATGCATTGTTGCAATAAGATTAAAAAAGACACACATGGTTGTTGTAAGACCTATAATGGAAAACAAATTACCATAAAATCCAAGGGATATGTATATTTGGATATATGTCCAATGATGATAAATATCCAATGTTGTAAGACCCTTAGTGGTACATGATTAATAGTAATACCTTATAAATTCAAGCTTATTTTTGAGTTAATAGCTAAACCTTGCCTTATACCTAGTTTAGTTATTAAGGGGGGTGTTAGAATAAAGATTGTGTAGTTAGAGGTTATGATAGATATATTTATTCTTATCATGTTTATTAAGTGTTGGTAAGATTTGTTTAAGATTTGTAATTACCAATAGAGTTCTAAATTCAATATGTACTCTCTATATATTTATAATATGAAATATATATCATGTGGCCTATGTTAAACTCTTATAGACCAAATCTACAATATTGCATGCTCATTTTAGTTCTTGTGGTTGCATTTCCTTAAATATATAGCATAAAAAAACTAACATATTCATGGTGTCAACATAAGCCTTTTTGCATCCTCTTTATGGGAGGATCCTTTGGGTCCAGTACATCCTCATCCTAACTTTATTTGTATGGTATAGAACTCGATCATAATTTGCCTCAACTAGACTAGTGGTCTACAAGGGGATTAAATTTCCCTTAGCTTGATGCTCAAACCTTACCTCTGGAAGAATACCTTTGTGTATTTGGTTACTATTTGTCTTAGCTATGAGGCTATCCCCATCATCTTGGCCTAGCCCATGGATATGCCATGGAGGGCATTCACCCTCATTCTCACATGATGAAATAATTTTTTCCTACCTCTCCTTGTAGGGTGGCTCCTTTATCCATCAACTCTCTCTATTCCTTGACATGGTTAGCCAATATTTATTGATCTTGCTTAGCCTTAATATTTGTAACTTTTTGGACCTTAACCTTGTTCACCTTATCAACCCAACTAAATGTATCAGTCTCTCCTTCAATCAATCACTTATTAAGGATGATTTTATAGCTCATCTCCTTGTTCTTTGTTTGAGTCTCATCAGACTATTCACCTATCATTCCCATGTCATCCATCTCCACATATACTCCTTTATGGGTATTCTCCTTCCACTTCTTCAATGTAGGTCCTCTCATTAGACTTCATTGATAAATTCTTAGTGGCCTCACCAATAGGATACCATATTCACTAGCTCCTCTACTCACACTTGTTGATTGAGCTATCTTTGAACTCCTATCATCTTCTACCACTAGGTCTACACCCTCCACTACATTAATATTTATGTTTCTTGATAGTTGTGATCCAATTTTGATTGACTATCAACATCACATATTTATGGGGATATTATTTCTATGTGTGTGGTCCATGGTAGTTCCAACACCTTAGCCAAGGACCACTTTTTTTTATTTTCCTTACTCCCTTGGGTATTTGGATGCTTGTTTTATTTCCTATCAAGACTCTATACAAAACTTGGCCATTTAAAGGGGCAATCATTTATCTAGTTCTAACCACCACATATCGAACACCACACCCTCTGGTATCTCAAAGTAGGTGAGAGGGATATCGTAGCTTGAGTTGGGACTATTAAGGATATCGTTTAACACAAGGTCAATTTCCCTAGTAGCTTTACTTGCTCTATCATAATTTCTTCCAACTTTACTTGCAATTTTACTACCACTTTATCCAAACTTAAAATATTCTTTTCAAGTTCTTCCATGAGGTCAACCTCATAGTGGTCAAGTTCACCCAACTATCTTAGCAAATCAAATCTGCAAACATAATAGTCAATTGCCTTCTCACCTACCATTTCCACTAGGGACAAGGACATCACAAATTAAATAGAAATACTTAGATGTATGAATGTAGAGTGACCTCACTAGGGGTAGAGGGTCTCACACTCATCAATTGAGATAGTGCTACATCAAATACTCTAACACATAGAAAGACTATCTGATGCATAGTTATAGAACCTAGGGCTTTGATACCAACTATAATGGATTTAGGGTTGTAGGGTATGTTACATTAACCCCATTCAATATTATGCACATATTGGGCTCATCAAGCTAATAATGGACTACACCTTCTAGTGTATCAAGGCACTACACCCAAAATAAACCAACCACACAACAACAAAAAAATATGATTATAAGGTCAACAGGTATATTAGTTTACACATACATCCAAGCAACATTCAACATCCATATTCACCTATCAAAATAAAGGTAAATTAAAATTACAAAGATAGAAGAGAAGAAGACACACTTTGATAAATGGGGTCCAAGGTACCCCTTAATTATACTTCTCATTTATCAGGGCCAGTTACCAAATCCATACAAGTTGACCTCTAAGGCCTTTATATTCTTTACATTTAACTTGGCTAACCTGATCACACATAACCTTAACCCTAAGTCAATACCTGATAGGCATGTAGGTCCCATGATGATATTGATACTAGACCTAGGTGATCTACACTCCTAACAAGAAGGCTATCAAACCCAAGTTCATGTACCATTATATCCTTCCTACGTAGTCCTATGGATACTATGTTGACCATGTGACTCCTTATCAATGGATATCAAATAGGATCCTGTAAGCCCATGTTTTCCTTTATCAAGGTTCATACTTAGATCTCCTTTTTTTTTTTCTAAAATTTCATGGCTAGTACCTACCTGATTAACACTTGGTCATATTGATGACATATCATGAACCTCTCTTATTTGAAGGTATTAGTCCTTCATTCATTTATTTATTTGACTAACCCAAGAGTAGTCATCCCATACTAGCATACCCCTAGGCTAGTGGAGTTGGTTTCCAAAAGGTAGTAGTCTTTGACTCTAATAGGAAGGGACCTCATGCACCCATGTGAGTAAAATGCCTTATTAAATTGAGGGGACCATTTCCTTGGATAGACACATGGGTCTCAAGTTCCTTCCTAATACTGATAACATGCCTTACTTGATTGAGGGGCCATCTCCCTGACCAAATGGTGGGGCCTCAGATGTTTACCTCTTACAAATAATACATATTACTTGATTAGGGGTCCATTTCCTTGACCAAATATTGGGGCCTTAGGCATCTTCCTATCAATGATAACATGCCCTATTAGACCAAGGGGCTCATCTCCCCAGCCAGATAGTAAATAGTCTACACATGGAATTATGCTTGAGAATCCACATAACACCACCACAACAACCCACATGCTTATCAAAACTTCAAATCCTACCTTTGGTCTTGACCAAGTGTGTGCCTACCATGCTTGGGAAGGGGGTATAGGTTGCTACCATACTATGGCTCAAGGAACTTGTTATTGGATGAGAGCATCTTTATCTCTTCTTGCCTTTCATGTTGCACCATGAGGGGTGGAGAAAAGACTTTGTGTTCCTAACTTACCTTTTACTACCTCAAGAAATATGCTATGAGGGATGAGGGAAGGCTAGCCACATATATCTATTTAGCTCTTACAGTATCAAGCATGATGGATTGAGGGATGTGGTCAAGATAATGCACCCACTATAATCCAACACACAACTCTAGCTGGTATCACATATTTATATTGTGCAACCTATGAATTATTGAGCCCAACCTAGTTGGTACTATAATTATGGTTACAAGGAAGCCATGTACTCTAAGAATACTATAGCCCTCTATTGACCATCATGGTCAAGTTGAGCCATGCATTGAGTAGTCCCTCAATGTGCCAAAAGTCCCTAGTGTGGTGTAGTATCATATGGGGAGACCCTTGTGTGTTGCAAAACCTTGAAGTGCCCATGAAGGCTATGTAAATCCTATTAGTATTTTTGAGTGAAGTTAATCTATGTGCTAAGAGGTCCCTTGGTGTGTCAAAATTACTTGACATAACATAATCTCGTATGGTGTGAATGAAGCCACCATGAACCTCTTGTGCTATACAATTGGACACCCTTTATTCAAACCAAGGTAGAATATGTTAGATGGATCACATAATTGTGTTATCCAAGTGCAAGCGTAATTGCAAGCATGTAAAATCAAACAAGAGCATGTAATTGTGGTTGTGTGGAAGTGTGATAACTAGCATGCTTATGGGTATAATTGTTCTACTTTCCCCTCTATCTAGTGTCAATGTAATTGTGGTAACCATAGTGAGAGTAATAGCCTCACCCTCTTATGCAACATAATAACATGCATGAAAACTTCATGGTAGAAGAATTCCAATTTTGAGCTATAACATTAGTAAAGATGATCGACAATGAAGTAGGACCCTCCCACCTTAAGGAGTAGCCTCACAAGTAAGAAGAATAGATGAGGGACTTGAGGACTAGTAGACCAAGTCATCCTTAGAGCCAAGAAAGAAGACTAGAGGACATGGAGAATAAAATCACTCAACATGTAGGAGATATCAAAGAAAATATCTTGACAATGGACAAGGGAATAACTAACGTGTGATAGAACCTAAACCAACACATGGTAAGGTTCATAAAATTTGAGCATACCTTTTTTGATTTATTTAACTAGGTAGAAACAACATGAATGTGGTCAAGGAGATGATATGAGACTTGGCTAACTTTTGGGATAACCACAAGGTCTACATGAGCCAATCATTAATTCAAAATATCCCAAAAAACCTTAGATAAGTCAAACCAAAAGAACTCAAGTGCTATAAAGGTACCTAGGAATCAAGTGTCTTGAATAGGTTATTTTGGGGTATGGGCTAGTACTTAAAGGCAATATGACCCTTACTAGATGAGGATAATTGAACCTAGCAATGAGATACCTTAAGGGTATTTCCCTAACCTGGTGGATCAATCTAGAAAATGCTATCATCAAAGGAAGGATGAGAGATAGGGTTGAGTCTTGGTAAGAATTGAAGAGGACCCTAGATGACCAATTCTAGCCTAAAAATACTAATTATATGGCTAGGTCCAAGCTTCAAAAGTTGAAGCACATTGAGAAGATCAAGGAATACACTAGAGAGTTCTTAAACCTCTTTGTAGAGGTGAAGGGGCTTCTCAAAGATAAAAAATGATTCTTGTTCTAACATGGGATGAAGTGATAGAATCAAGATGAGCTTCAACAATATAATCCAAAGATGATTAGAGATATAATTGTCATGGTTGAGGGACTCTTTGACCAAAGTAACAAGACAAATGAAAATAGATATGATCATTGGGAGAGCCTAAGGAATCCCTCTAAAGGAAATAGGATGGCTAGTTAGTCCTCCAAATGACCAAGGAATGGATGGAAGATGTGTAGACAACCTTTTGAAGGGCCTAGACTAGGGTAGAACCAAGAGGGACAAACCCTTCAAAGAAGAAATTATGGGAAGCTATATGGCTAGATAAAGTGCTGGACATGTAGGGGACCAATCACCTATATAAAGTGTCCCCAATGATAATAGATCATCATAATGAACTAGGAGGAGGATCCACCTGAAGAAGAGGAGGTAGAATAGGTGATGAAATCCATTTGATGCATTCAATAGGGGCCCAATGGGTTGGACTATGCCAAAAATTAATGGGATTGGAATGAGAGGCTAATATAGAGGTGAATGTCTTCCAAGTGGTCTTAGTGTATCAAGGAATGAGGACAAAGTGTGTACCTTTCGTATTGGTAGCAAAGCAAGGAGGGTAGCCAAGTAGTTGGAAGCCACACAAGTGATCAAGTTAAGCACTAAGGGAGAGACTCAAGCTTTATACTGATGGAGGCTTGTTCCCCTTGTGGTATAGTAGTAGAGAGAAAGGAGGTTATGGCCAAGGTTGGTCTTAGTTAAGTGAAGAAGTGAAGATGTAGTGGATCTAGGATCCTCCCATGAAGAGGTATGAAGGAGTGCATATCGACACAAAGGATGACATCAAACTTATGTGAAAGAGGATTGTGGTGGGGCGGTTGTGTCTTGACATCCAACTAAAAATTATCACAATATTATACCTATAGGAAGAGTAAATTACCATTAAGCCTTTAGGAACACATGTCAAGAGTGAATGCATGGTGAGACGGGTAAGATACCATTCAAGACAACATAGAGGTAGAGTAAAGTCATGGAGTGGTTTATCACCTCATAAGGGTAATTCACCCTAATTTTTTGGAGTATTAGTTTAAGGAAAAGCTACCCAAACTCCTAATATTGTTCATAAATGGAGATAAGCCTCTTAAGTCATAGGCAGTCAGAGTTTGAGTTCATGCACACTAGTTCACTAGAGCTAAATTTATACCCAAGATAAGAAAATAGTTGCCCATAGTGTTGTTACTTAAGAGAGCTTTTGAGTGCACCTAAAATATTTCTTCAGATGATACTTGTATTGATAAGTTTCCATGTGAATTTTCCTTATGCCTAATTATCAAGTTTAGACTGTGAACTACTATTGTGAGTGCCATGCCAAAAAGCTAACACTTTAAAAGTTTTCCACTACCATTTAGACTCCTCATTAAAAGGTCTTATTTCCAAGTTGGTTCACCTATTGTTATATGGTCCCATGAAGATGATTTCTAGGCCACCAAGGAAGACCCATGTTGTGAAGTCGTCCTTGGGGTATGCCATGAACTGCCTAGGAAAGCCTACCATTTGAAAGGATATAGTGTAACAACATAGGACACTACTATATAACAAGCTTAGCATAATAAAATTACATGATAATTAATATACCAACCATTTTTAGATGTAATTTAAAAATTAATATATCTTAATTACATGCTTTAATCATTCTAAAGACTTAAATGAATATCAATCCAACAACAATTTAAATAGTAGAATTCCCTTAACAAAAATGACTAAACATGAAAGTGTAACATAAATGACTTAAAATAAAATACATTAATAAAAACTTGTAATTATAAAAAATTGTAATTACATAACAATGGAGGCCAAACAACTATCACTTCTTATTAACTGGTAGTAATATTACATAGCAAGCATCCATGCAATGACTATAGATTTGACCTTGTAATGACCCAAAAACATACAAATAGAAAGTATAAAAATAGAAAAAGTTTTTGAAGAACATAAGCTTATACTGAGAGGGGGGGGTGAACAGTATAAGACTTAACCAATTAATAATTTTAACTTTAGATAGCAGTGGCATCAACACAACATTAATAAAGACAGAAAACATCACACATTGAAGACCCATTTTTAACATGGTTCACCCAAAATGGTTGGGCTACGTCCACAAAAACTTTTCTCTAAAAGTTATCTCAAAGTTCTTTGGGAATCCTTCCCAATTACAATGTTTATGAGCCTCGGCCCAAAGGAGATACCTTCCCCTCTGCTCTGGAAATGATCCCTCAGAAGATCAACTGCCTCTACCTCTTGCCAGCACGTGGAACTCCTTTCCATCGAAGACCTCCTATCCTCAATGCTTAGCCTAAGAGACCTTTGCCTTCTATGATCATGTCCACAGCAGCTCAGCAACCTATACTAAACACAGTCAGTCGATCTAGTAAAAGTCTTCCTCTGTCTATCAGATCTGTCCAACTCTTGAACAAATCAATCCTCTGCATACAAGCCTTCTCAAAGACTTTCCAACTGTCCTCAGGTTCTTCTCATAGAACCAATGCACCTCTATCCTTAAGTTCTCTGATAGAACTATCAAACTCAGCTCACAAGTCCTCTGCTAGGACCTGTCCAAATTTGCTCAAGAAACATACACATATTCTGTGCTCTTATAGTCGCACTTCGTCGTCTCTCTGCACACACTCTGCACTATCTTCACACACTCTGTGCACTTCAATCAAATTTCATACTCTTCTCTCGACGATCGAACTTCTCACTCCGCACTCTATCTACGAACGTCACAACTAACAACACCACTAACTCTGCAAAATAGCCTACCTTTTATAATAACTATTTCAAGATCAAAACCTTAATCTTAGTCAGCTGTAACCCTGATCTTTAGTCGGTTGCACAACCCTAAATTTCATCGGCTGCAAACCCTAATCTTTGTCGGCTCACATTTAACTTTATCGGCTTCAACTGCCTTTGTAACTCTTCTGTAGCTTTTGCCGTGAAACTAAAACATGTCGCGATATCGCGACACCTTTGCAACCGTACACTTTCTTTTGGCTTTTGTCGTGATATCACGACACTTCAGCCTTTGTCGACTTCAACTAAGCTCTTGTCGCGATATCATGACACTTCTATCTTTGTCAGCATCAACTTTGCTTTTGTCGTGATATCGTGACACTTCTCCCTTCGTCGACCTCCTTTCTGCTTTTGTCACGAAATCGTGACACTTCTGCCTCTATAGACTTCGTCTTCACTTCTGTCGTGATATCGCGACACTTCTGTCTTCATAACCTTCCTCTCTACTTTTGTCATGAAATCGTGACACTTCTCCTATAGAAGACCTGCTTTCAATTTTTGTCGTGAAATCATGACACTTCTGCTTCTGTCTACTTTCTTTTCTGCCTGTTGTGAAATTATGACACTTTCTGCATCCGTACGCATTCTTTGCAACCCATCACGAAATCATGATGCTTTCAGCTTTCGTACGCTTTCCTTGTAACCCATCGCGAAATCGCGATGCTATCAACTTTCCATACGTTTTCTTTGCAACCTGTCGTGAAATCACAACGCTTTCAGATTTCGTACGTTTTCTTTGTTCTTTGAGTCACGAAATTGCGACATGTCATGATATCGTGACACTTTTCCTCCTTAGCTCTTTTTTGTTCTTCGGGTCACGAAAACCCGACATGTCATGATATCGCGACACTTTTTCTCCTTAGTGCTTTTCTTTTCTTCGGGTCATGAAAACCCGACATGTCGCGATATCGCAACACTTTTTCTTTGCGAGCTCTTTCTCTCGAACCTGTCAGCTTGGGGTTTGCAAAAGACCTTTGAAACTGTCATGCCGTAACCTTCATTAAAACAAATTATTTGACATCAAATCAAATTCCTTCAAAAGCTTCTTGACATCAATGACAACTTATATACTTGAGCAAAGGCAATGTGCCCAAAGTACCCAAAATTACCAACAGTTTTTTTTTACTATGGAGAGAGGTACATGAACTCTTCATGTACCCCTAACCAAACTACTATTTACCTAAAGTTTCAATCTCCTAAGCTTTCATGAAAGCTACATCTCATGAAGTACCCTAACAAAAGTCCATTTGTGTAGGCGTATCATGTGTTACTACAAATAATCCCATCTATCCCATCATTCTTGATGAACTAGAATTATCACCCTCAATCCATCAAAGGTATACACGCATCTCCATACCATACACAAATAATTATGTGTAGTTATCCTATGAGTATTGCGAGTTAAGCTATATATCCAGTCTCCACGATGAGCTATCTTAACTCATATGTAGTCTCTCCATAACTTAGTCCTTTATCTCCCTAAGGGGGTCTCAATTCCATTAGGTCTCCTATGTTCACCCTAAGGGGTTCTAAATTCCCTTAGGTCACCTATGTTCAC
The DNA here is from genome assembly GCA_028583015.1 of Wollemia nobilis. Lineage (NCBI taxonomy): Eukaryota > Viridiplantae > Streptophyta > Pinopsida > Araucariales > Araucariaceae > Wollemia > Wollemia nobilis. The sequence continues at coordinate 799,034 of JAQPPZ010002105.1, forward strand.
ACTAAGGGGTTCTCAATTCCCTTAGGTCATCTCCGAGTTCACCCTAGAACTCTACTCTTCAATTTCTACCATCAAGCAACCAAACAATAATACAACTAGATACTACAACACCAAGGAGTAATCACTAAGAATACTGAAAATAAAGAAGGATTAAAACTAAAAGAGAATCAACTACAAAGCACAACCAAATACAAAAATAAAGTAAAAGTACCTTCTCTAAACCAATAAACAATTATTGTATTAGAATTTTCATGGTAAATCCTTCTTATTTTAAAGAATATTACAATAAATGCATTGGGGATATCTCCCCACAATTCTAATATATTTGAGCATAAGTAAAGCAACATAAAATAGAATTACCTATACTTTGCTTCCAATGAAATCCTGGCTTCTCCTTGCTTCCCATTGATTCTTTGAGGGTAGTAGGGGATCAATGTACTCATGGTTCAGGATAGGCATACCTTTAAATGCATCTATTTATTTACTTTGCCAAGTTGCAACTATATAAATTAAATTAAGTTTCCAACCATATAATGCATAATGGATATTATAAAAGTCCCTTTACTTTTATCTTCACCTCTCAAGTTCCTTTAGAGAGTCATCCAACATGTACTACTTAGATCAAGATCTAACTTAATCAAATCTATTCATGTATTAAAGCATTAAAGTCCCATACCTTTAACGTCTAAAACAACCCTTTTATTTTCATTCCCTAAATCAAAGCCCCATAAATTCAATTCAAAGAATAAATCTACATCCTTTTTAATTCACAAATTCCAATCAAATCAATTACTGTTTTAAAGAATTAAAGTCACATACCTTTAACCTTTAAACAATCATTCATTCATTCCCTAAATCAAATCCCCATAACTTTAGAATAAATCTACATCATTTTTAATTCATGAATTCCAATCAAATCAATTACTGTTTTAAAGCATTAAAGTCACATACCTTTAACCTTTAAACAATCATTCATTCATTCCCTAAATCAAAGCCCCATAACTTTAATTCAAAGAATAAATCTACATCCTTTTTAATTCACAAATTCCAATCAAATCAATTACTGTTTTAAAGCATTAAAGTCACATACCTTTAACCTTTAAACAATAATTCAATCATTCCCTAAATCAAATCCCCATAACTTTAATTCAAAGAATAAATCTACACCTTTTTTAATTCACAAATTTCAATAAAATCAATTAATATTTTAAAGCAATAAAGTCACATACCTTTAACCTTTAAATAACAATTCATTCATTCCCTAAATCAAAGCCCCATAACTTTAATTCAAAGAATAAATATACATCCTTTTTAATTTAAAACCCCTAAGATAATCAACATTAATCAAAGGTTCCATTTTTAATTAAAAAACCTAAGATAATCAACATTAATCAAAGGTTTATTTTTTTAATTAAAAACCCTAATATAATCAACATAAATCAAAGGTTCCCTTTTTAATTAAAAACTCCTAAGATAATCAACATTAATCAAAGGTTCCCTTTTTAAATTAAAAACCCTAAGATAATCAACATAAATCAAAGGTTTATTTTTTAATTAAAAACCCTAAGATAATCAACATAAATCAAAGGTTATCTTTTTAATTAAAAACTCCTAAGATAATCAACATTAATCAAAGGTTCCCTTTTTAATTAAAAACCCTAAGATAATCAACATAAATCAAAGGTTCTCTTTTTAATTAAAAACTCCTAAGATAACTAACATTAATCAAAGGTTCCCTTTTTAATTAAAAACCCTAAGATAATCAACATTAATCAAAGGTTCTGGTTTAATTAAAATCCTTCATTATGTTCCATATAAATCCAAGGTTTTGGTTTAATTAAAACCCTCCATTGTATTTTACATAAATCTAAGGTCTCTGTTTAATTAAAGTTACACAACGAACCTTTCTAATACAAGATTTATAACCAAAGGCTAACGCCCTTCATGGAAAATACTGAACAACCTCTGCAGAGCGATTAAGGGACCTGCCAAGCTGAGAGTTCAATAAGGTAACACAGAGTAAAATGATATTCTCACAATGACACTGAGAGGGGGGGTGAATCAGTGTAGCAATTTAAATACAGATCTACAGCTCTTTAAATCTTAAGCAGAGAGAACTTAAAAACAGATAAAGCAAATAAACAAGAGAGCAATCCACAACACACGATTTAACGAGGTTCACCAGATTTGGCTACTCCTCAAAAATTAGACTGCTTGGACACCCATCCAAATCCAGCCTTTGCAAAGCACCAACTTTACAAACAATTTATCCGCACCAACGGAAAGGAGCACCAACCCCTGATTCCAAGCACCAACTTGGATTTCTATTTGAATAGATTTTATGACATAAAAATGCCTTCTCTGCTACAAGACCCTCACTGGTCTAATTCCTTTTTAACAAACACTGCATATTCTTACAGCTCTGCTATTCTCCCTTACAACACTTTCTTCTGTCTCTTTTTACAGCACACTGCTCTCTGTATATTTCTTAGTACAATACTCTCTGTACTTTCTTAGCACAATTCTCTCTATACTTTTTTAGCACTTTTATTCGGCAAATCACAACACTCTTGCCACGTGCAGAGCTCAACCCTAACCCTAACTTCCTGCACACGAAAACATTCTTTCGGCTCTGCTTACTACGCTGTTAATAGCCTTAAAAGCTTACTTACGTCTCTGACAGACTTATCTGCCCACTTTACGGCTTTGATAGCCTTTTCGGTGCTTTGTAAGTAAATCCATTGTTCTGACAGATTTATCTTTCTATTTACGACTCTGATCGTCTTACCTACCTTTTTACGGCTTTGACAATCTTACCTGCGTATTTACAGTTCTGACAGTCGAACCTGCTTATTTACAGCTCTGACAGTCGAACTACCGCTCTAACAGCAGAACTGCCACTCTGACAGCTTTTTGTCTTCTTCTCGGCATGCAAGCGCGAAAACACAACATGTCACGAAATCGTGACACTTTTTGCCTTCGTTCACTCTACTTGGCATGCACCCGCGAAAATGGAACATGTCGCGAAATCGCGACACTTTTCGGCATGCACCGGTGAAACATGGAACAATGTCGCAAAATCATGACACTTTTCTGGCATGCACCGAAATCGAAACATGTCACTCGACACTTTCGGCAGCACCGAACGTCGCGAAATCGTGACACTTTTCGCTTCCTTGCACTTCTCTTTGCATGCACCCACGAAAATGGAACATGTCACGAAATCGCGACACTTTTTCTCTCTCCTCTTTCCTTCGCTTTCGCCGCGAAAATGGAACATGTCACGAAATCGCGACATCTTTTCTCTCCTCTTTCGCTTCGCGTAAATGAAACATGTCGCGAAATCGCGACATCTTTTCTCTCTCCTCTTTCGCTTCGCTTCGAAAATGAAACATGTCACGAAATCGTGACATCTTTTTCTCTCTCCTCTTTCCTTTGCTTTCCGAAAATGAAACATGTCGCGAAATCGCGACATCTTTTTCTCTCTCCTCTTTCCTTCGCTTGCGAAAATGAAACATGTCGCGAAATCGCGACATCTTTTCTCTCTCCTCTTTCCTTCTAACATGTCACGAAATCGCGACATCTTTTTCTCTCCTCTTCCTTCTGTCGAAATCACATTTTTCTCTCTCCTCTTTCCTTCAACATGTCACGAATATCACGACATCTTTTTCCTTAGCGCTTTTCTTCCTGCAAACCCACATGTCGTGATATCGCGACACTTTTTCTCCTTAGCGCTTTCTCTTCAAACATGTCACGAAATCGCGACACTTTTCCTTGCAAGCTCCTTTCCTCCATTCATGTCGCGAAATCGTGACAGTTTTTCTTGTGCTTTCTCTCTCCTTCATTATGTCGATAAATCATGACAGAAAACATGTCGCGATATCACGACAGTTTTCTTACTTGTCTTTTTCTTTGATCTTTTGAATCTGGGCCACTTATGTCTTCTTGGAAATTCATTGTACCTATTCTGACTGACCTCTGAACATCTCGTCCATCGCATCATCAATTGATCTATCCGTCCGTGTTGACAACAATGACAATACTGTTTCTGCACCTTGCTCAACAATCTCCCCCTTTGGAATTGTTGGCAACACATGTGCAATTTCCTGTAATTCTTCTCCCCCTTTGACAATAATACCAAAGGGCTGCTGCAGACTCCCCCTGAGTCCATGCACAACATTCTCAGGCACACAATATTACAGTTAGCAAAAATTATAAACATGAGCAAACAAATATATATCAAAGGGCTGATAATCAAATATATAAATGCTCCCCCTGAGAATGTGTTCCCGAAAGCTAGTTAGTTCTTGGGTAGTGTGACCACTCCCAACTTACTGCGAAGATATTCAAAAACTTCCTTGGGCAACGGTTTAGTGAAGATATCTCCTACTTGCTCTGTAGTTGGAACAAAATCCAATTTAACCTCACCTTCTGCAACTTTATCCTTCAAAAAGTGATACCGGATTGCAATATGTTTGGTGCGAGAATGCATAACCAGATTCTTTGAGATGTTAATAGCACCGGTATTATCACATTTAACTGAAATTGGCTCTTTGAAGTTAATACCAAGATCTTTCAGAGGTTTGTCTCATCCATAAAATCTGTGTACAACATGTTGTTGCAGCAATGTATTCTACCTCTGTTGTGGATAGAGATACTGATTCTTGTTTCTTGTTGTGCCATGCTACCAACCTGTCTCCAAGATAGAATGCACCTCCACTGGTACTCTTTTTGTCATCTATACATCTCGCCCAATCTGCATCAGAATATGCAATAAGAGTGAAGTCCTTACCTTTTGGGTACCATAACCCATACTCCATAGTACCCTTGAGGTACCTAAAGATCCTCTTCAAAGCTGTCACATGAGTCTCTTTGGGACTAGCCTGAAATCTTGCTACCATGCAAACTGCTTGTAAGATATCTGGTCTTGTTGCTGTTAAATACAAAAGGCTTCCAATCATAGATCTGTACATGGTTTGATCTACATCCGGAGATTTGTCATCCTTGCTCAACTTGCAACCTTATTGTCATGGGAGTGCTTACAGGTTTACAATCCTCCATTGTGAACTTTTTCAGCATTTCTTTCACATATTTAACTTGAGAAATAAAAATGCCCTTTTCACTTTGGTTAACTTGCAATCCGAGGAAATATGAAAGTTCACCAATCATAGACATTTCAAATTCTTTTTGCATTTTATTTGCTATGTCTCTACATGACTCATCATTGCTGCTGCCAAAAATTATATCATCAACATAAACAACAAGGACAATAAGTTGGCCATTGTCTGTTTTGACATACAAGTTACTATCCACCATACCTTTCTTGAACCCTTGTTTAGTGAGATAGTTGTCTAGTCTTGCATACCATGCTCTGGGTGCCTGTTTCAAGCCATACAAAGCTTTCTTCAACTTGCAAACAAAGTTGGGATTATCACCGAGTTGAAAACCATCTGGTTGCTCAATATAAACTTCTTCTTCAAGATTTCCATTCAGAAATGCTGATTTCACGTCCATCTGATAAACTTTGAAATTCCTGTGGACTGCTAAAGCCAGAAACATTCTGATTGCCTCGAGTCTAGCCACTGGTGCAAAAGTTTCCTCAAAATCAATACCTTCAACTTGAGCATAGCCTTTATAGACCAATCTTGCTTTATTCCTTACAACCTGTCCGTCTTCATTCAATTTGTTTCTAAAAATCCATTTAGTACCGATTATGTTTTTATTTACAGGCCGTGGTACTAACTCCCAGGTTTTGTTTTTCTCAATCTGATCTAGTTCTTCATTTATTGCCTTCATCCAACTTTCATCTGTGCTTGCTTCAGCAATATTTTTGGGCTCAATGCTGGATAATAGGGAGTAGTTACTTACTACTCTTCTTCTTGTCTTAACACCAACTGTGGGGTCCCCAATAATTTGCTCTCTCGGGATGATTTTTCTCGCTAGCTTCCTGTTTTGAATTTATTGTTTTCTTCTACTTCTGAATCAATACTTAAATCATCTGGGTCAATTTTTTGATTCTCTTCTGATTCCTTTTCTTCATCTCCTTCAATAACTTCTTCATAAATAGGGTAGTTTTCTTCATAGCTGACAACTTATTTCCTATCTTCATCAAATTTAACATCGGCACTGTCTACAATTTTCTTTAGCCTTTTGTTGTAGCATTTGTAAGCTTTGCTTTTTGATGAATAGCCAACAAAAATACCTTCATCAGCTCTATCTTCAAATTTACCAAGATTATCTTTCGTTCTTTTGATGTAACACTTGTTGCCAAAGACTTTGAAGTATTTTGTTGTTGCCTTCTTGCCGAACCATAGCTCATAAGGGGTTTTGCTTTCATGTGTCCTCAACATGCACCTGTTTTGGATATAAACCGTAGTATGGACTGCCTCTTTCCAAAATCTGTCTGCAATTTTGCTTTCAGTCAACATCGTCCATGCCATTTCCTGCATAGTTCTGTTCTTTCTTTCTACAACACCATTCTGCTGAGGTGTCCTTGTTGCTGAAAACTGTCTTCTGATCCCATATTTTTGATAGTATTCTGCAAACTCCTCTGAGATGAACTCTCCTCCTCTATCTGATCTTAAGCATTTGATCCTCTTTCCTGTTTCATTCTCAACTTGGTTTTTGAAAGTCTTGAACATTTCAAAAGCTTCAGATTTCTGCTTCAAAAAGAATATCCAGGTCATTCTGGAATAGTCATCTATGCACAACATAAAGTATTTGTCACCATTTATACTTTGTGTTCTCATGGGTCCACATAAATCAGTATGTATTAGTTCTAAAGGTTTGTTGGTAAAGTACTCCTTTGATTTAAATGTGGCTCTAGTTTGCTTCCCCTTTTGGCATGAAGCACAAATACTATTTAGTGGTTTGCCAATGGAGGGTATATCTCTTATTGCCCTTTTTGAGCTTATTTTTACCAAATTGTCAAAGCTGATATGACCGAGCCTCTTGTGCCACAGCCAATTTTCATCTTCCTATCCAATCAAGCATGCTCCTTCTGAAGTCTCTGAGAGAGTATACAAGTTTCCAGAAGTCCTTGATCCAGTAGCAATCAACTTCCCACTGTTAGCTTTTCTCACTTCACAACCCTGCTTCTTAAAAATTACTTCATGACCTCTGTCATAGATTTGACTTACGCTGAGCAAGTTATGCTTCAGACCAATCACAAACAAGACTTCTTTTGAATTGATCTTTCCATCACTGATCTTGACTGATCCTTTGCCAACTATCTTTGCTCCATCATTATTTCCAAATTTCACGGAACCACCTTCGTAATTCTGTAACTTCTCAAATTTTTGCTTGTCACCTGTCATGTGACTGGAGCATCCACTATCAAGTATCCATGGTGCAGATTTGTTCTATGCTTTAAAAGCAGTCTGAACAATCAAAGATTCCTTTTCTTCCTGGAGTTTTTCCTTTTCTTTCCATTCTGGTTTGATAGCAGTTTTGGCTACTTGTTTTGCCTTTCCCCTTTCATTAGCTTGTGCCTGTTTTTCAGGAAATTTTTTGTTTTGTTTCAATCCATTTGGTTGAGATTTTCTACCCTGATATTTATTTGCTCGCAAAAGTGCTTCTACAGTTTCTTGCAATGTGTCCAAAATTATGACAGTTATAACATTCTACTGCATAATCCATCAATGGAGAAAAGACATTTCTACTGGTGAAATTCCTTTGTGCTACATTATAACTGCAATCTGAAATCTTATGACCATAAGCATTGCATTTAAAACAATAACCAGAAAAGGAATGATTAAACCTGGGTAATGGTCTTTGCCATTTTGTAGTAGGAGCCATGAATCTTCTTCTTCTTTGATGTGTGACTTTTGTGAATCCATCTTTGTCAAGTACTCTTCTTGAGTCCGGCATTATTGCTTTCTTTGGCATGATTTGTTTTTTCTTGATCAACCCTCGATCTTTTCTTCTTTCTTTATGGGTTCTACATTTATGGCCTTTGATCCCTTTGATGATTCTCCTTCATCGAAGCCCAAACCAAATTTGATGCCGGAAGGCCTTTGGTTATTTAAAATTTTATCCAGCTTTACAGTACTTTCTTCAAACTTATGATAACAGCTCAATTTCTTATTCATCTCCTCTAGCTGCATCCTTAACTTAACAATGTCTTCTTCTAGCTTGCTGCACTCATCTATTTTTATGGTTAATTGTACTTCGAGAACTTCAGACATTTTCTTAAATTCATCTGTCTGTACTTTCAAGCTGTTTATTATTTCATTGGCATCCTCAAGCTTTCTTGAAACCTTTTTATTCTTTTTCCTTTATGTGCTCAGCTCTTTAAGTGCAGCAACTAACTCACCTTCCAGATATACTTCAGCCTCATCCTCAGGTTTTTCATTACATTCTAGTTTTTCCTCTGTTATTCTTTCTTCAAATGCCATGAACAGAGCTTCACCTGCTTCTTCTTCAGAATCCTCACCGGAGCAGTCTTCAGAAGAGCTGACATTCTTGGATATGAAACTTTTCTTCTTGAAGTTGCTTTTTCTAAAATGTGGTTTCTTCTTCCAGTCACTTCTTTCTTGGTGTGACCCTTCATCATTTTTGTTTTTCTCATTCATTGGACATTTAGCAGCAAAGTGCCCGACTCCTCCACAGTTGAAGCACTTAAACGGTAACTTACCTCTGTACTTTCCTTTTCCCTTTATTAGTTTCCTAACAAAGTTTGCTTCTGTTTCATCCGAAGACTCTTCTTCTGCAGATTCTTGATTAGCTTTTATATTTTTGTGTGCTTTAAAAGCAACTTCTCTGTCTCGAGGGCTTAGTTTGTCCTATTCTCATTTCATATGCAGTTAAAGAACCATGCATTTCATCCATGCTAAAAGTATTTAGATCTTTAGCTTCTTCTATAGCAGAAACTTTAGAATCAAATCTTTTGTGAAGAGTTCTTAGTACCTTTTTCATGATGACCGCATCTTCTATTTCCTCATCGAGTCCTCTAATTGCATTAATGATTCCATTGACTCTCAGCATATAGGCCTCTATGTTCTCATCGTCATTCATTTTTAATGCTTCGAACTGAGCTCGATGCGTTTGAAGCTTGGCTTCCTTGATCTTGTCGTCTCCTTCATGAATGCTCTACAGTTTGTCCCACATGTCTTTTGTTGTTTTACAGCTCATGATCCTTATCAGTTCACTGTCTACTAACCCACACATTATAGCATTCTTTGCTTTAGAGTTATTCTCAAACTTTTTCTTCTCAACAACATCAGATGGAGGAGTAGAGGATATTGTGTACCCACTTTCTACTGACTCCCAAATGTCATAACCCAAAGCACACAGATAAGTCTCGCATCCTGAGTCTCCAGAAAGAGTAATTAGTTCCATCGAACAAAGGAGCTTTGTTGGATGAAAATCCTTCACCACCGGCCATTGTGATTCTTCCAAGATCACCTTAGCCGATTGAGCTTGTTCAGGAACCTTGCTTCGATACCAATTGATATTCTCACAATGACACTGAGAGGGGGGGTGAATCAGTGTAGCTATTTAAATTCAGATCTACAACTCTTTAAAACTTAAGCAGAGAGAACTTAAAAATAGATAAAGCAAATAAACAAGAGAGCATTCCACAACACACGATTTAACGAGGTTCACCGCATTTGGCTACTCCTCAAAAATTAGACCGCTTGGACACCCATCCAAATCCAGCCTTTGCAAAGCACCAACTTTACAATTAATTTACCAGCACCAACAGAAAGGAGCACCAACCCCCTAATGCCAAGCACCAACTTGGACTTCAGTTCGAACAGATTTTATGACATAAAAATGCCTTCTCTGCAACAAGACCCTCACTGGTCTAATTCCTTTTAACAAACACTGCATATTCTTACAGCTCTGCTATTCTCTCTTACAACACTTTCTTCTGTCTCTTTTTACAGCACACTACTCTTTGTATATTTCTTAGCACAATACTCTCTTACTTTTTCACAACCTTCTTTTTCTTTTAACCAGCAAATCACAACACTCTTGCCACGTGTCGAGCTCAACCCTAACCCTAACTTCTGCACATCAAAACATTCTTTTGGCTCGCTTACTCCTGTTAATAGCCTTAAAAGCTTACTTACGTCTCTGATAGACTTATCTGCCCACTTTACGGCTCTGATAGCCTTTTTGATGCTTTGTAAGTAAATCCACTATTCTGACATATTTATCTTTCTATTTATGACTCTGACCGTCTTACCTGCCTTTTTATGGCTCTGACAATTTTACCTATTTACTAAACTATTTACTCAACTCAAAAACTCGCTCTGATAGCTTTTTGTCTTCTTCTCGGCATGCAAGCGAAAACACATGTCATGAAATCGTGACACTTTTCGCCTTCGTACACTCTACTTGGCATGCACCCACAAAATGGAACATGTCACGAAATCGTGACACTTTTCGGCATGCACCAAATGAACATGTCGCAAAATCGTGACACTTTCTTCGTCTCACTTTTTCACCAAATGAAACATGTCACGAAATCGTGACACTTTTCACTCCTTGCACTTCTCTTTCATGCACCCACGAAATGGAACATGTCATCGAAATCGTGACATCTTTTTCTCTCTCCTCTTTCTTCGCTTACCAAAATGAACATGTCGAAATCTTTTTCTCTCCTCTTCCTTCTCCAAATGAAACATGTCATCGAAATCGTGACATTTTTTCTCTCTCCTCTTTCTCTTCGCTTTGCCTAAAATGAAACATGTCGCAAAATCGTGACATCTTTTTCTCTCTCCTCTTTCTCTTCTTTTACCCAAAAAATGAAACATGTCGCGAAATCCTGACATCTTTTTCTCTCTCCTTTTCTCTTCGCTTTGCGAAAATGAAACATGTCATCGAAATCGTGACATCTTTTTTCTCTCCTCTTTCCTTCCATAATGTGACATTTTTTCTCTCTTTCTCTTCCCAATGACATGTCACGATATCGCGACATCTTTTTCTCTTAGCACTTTTCTTCCTTCTCGCAAACCACATGTCACGAAATCGCGACACTTTTTCTCCTTACCTTCCTCTTGCAAATTGTCATGAAATCATGACACTTTTCCTTGCAAGCTCCTTTCTCTCCATTCATGTCACGAAATCACGACAGTTTTTCTTGACTTTCTCTCTCCTCCGTTATGTCATGAAATCACGACAAAAAACATGTCGCGATATCGCGATAGTTTTCTTACTTGTCTTTTTCTTTGATTTTTTGAATCTGGGCCACTTTTGTCTTCTTGGAAATTCATTGTACATGTTCTGACTGACCTCTGAACATCTGTCCACTACATCATCAATTGATCTATCTATCTGAGTTGACAACAATGACAATATTGTTTCTGCACCTTGCTCAACAATCTCCCCCTTTGGAATTGTTGGCAACACATGTGCAATTTCCTGTAATTCTTCTCCCCCTTTGACAATAATACCAAAGGGCTGCTGCAGACTCCCCCTGAGTCCATGCACAACATTCTCAGGCACACACTATTACAGTTAGCAAAAAATACAAACAAGAGCAAACAAATATATATCAAAGGGCTGATAATCAAATATATAAATGCTCCCCCTGAGAATGTGTTCCCGAAAGCTAGTCGCTTCTTGGGTAGTGTGACCACTCCCAACTTACTGCGAAGATATTCAAAAACTTCCTTGGGCAACGGTTTAGTGAAGATATCCGCTACTTGCTCTATAGTTGGAACAAAATCCAATTTAACCTCACCTTCTGCAACTTTATCCTTCAAAAAGTGATACCGGATTGCAATATGTTTGGTGCGAGAATGCATAACCGGATTCTTTGAGATGTTAATAGCACTCGGTATTATCACATTTAACTGAAATTGGCTCTTTGAAGTTAATACCAAGATCTTTCAGGGTTTGTCTCATCCATAAAATCTGTGTACAACATGTTGTTGCAGCAATGTATTCTGCCTCTGCTGTGGATAGAGAGACTGATTCTTGTTTCTTGTTGTGCCATGCTACCAACCTGTCTCCAAGATAGAATGCACCTCCACTGGTACTCTTTCTGTCATCTATACATCCTGCCCAATCTGCATCAGAATATGCAAAAAGAGTGAAGTCCTTACCTTTTGGGTACCATAACCCATACTCCATAGTACCCTTGAGGTACCTAAAGATCCTCTTCACAGCTTGTCACATGAGTCTCTTTGGGACTAGCCTGAAATCTTGCTACCATGCATACTGCTTGTAAGATATCTCGGTCTTGTGGTCGTTAAATACAATAGGCTTCCAATCATAGATCCGTACATGGTTTGATCTACATCTGGAGATTTGTCATCCTTGCTCAATTTGCAACCTCGTTGTCATGGGAGTGCTTACAGAGTTTACAATCCTCCATTGTGAACTTTTTCAGCATTTCTTTCACATATTTAACTTGAGAAATAAAAATGCCCTTTTCACTTTGGTTAACTTGCAGTCCGAGGAAATATGAAAGTTCACCAATCATAGACATTTCAAATTCTTTTTGCATTTTATTTGCTATGTCTCTACATGACTCATCATTGTTGCTACCAAAAATTATATCATCAACATAAACAACAAGGACAATAAGTTGGCCATTGTCCTGTTTTGACATACAAGTTACTATCCACCATACCTTTCTTGAACCCTTGTTCAGTGAGATAGTTGTCTAGTCTTGCATACCATGCTCTGGGTGCCTCGTTTCAAGCCATACAAAGCTTTCTTCAACTTGCAAACAAAGTTGGGATTATCACCGAGTTGAAAACCATCTCGGTTGCTCAATATAAACTTCTTCTTCAAGATTTCCATTCAGAAATGCTGATTTCACGTCCATCTGATAAACTTTGAAATTCTTGTGGACTCCTAAAGCCAGAAACATTCTGATTGCCTCGAGTCTAGCCACCGGTGCAAAAGTTTCCTCAAAATCAATACCTTCAACTTGAGCATAGCCTTTATAGACCAATCTTGCTTTATTCCTTACAACCTCGTCCGTCTTCATTCAATTTGTTTCTAAAAATCCATTTAGTACCGATTATGTTTTTATTTACAGGCCGTGGTACTAACTCCCAGGTTTTGTTTTTCTCAATCTGATCTAGTTCTTCATTTATTGCCTTCATCCAACTTTCATCTGTGCTTGCTTCAAGCAATATTTTTGGGCTCAATGTTGGATAATAGGGAGTAGTTACTTACTACTCTTCTTCTTGTCTTAACACCAACTCTGGGGTCCCCTATAATTTGTTCTCTCGGGATGATTTTTTTGCCAGCCTCCTATTTTAAATTTATTGTTTTCTTCTACTTCTGAATCAATACTTAAATCATCTGGGTCAATTTTTTGATTCTCTTCTGATTCCTTTTCTTCATCTCCTTCAATAACTTCTTCATAAATAGGGTAGTTTTCTTCACAACTGACAACTTGTTTCCTATCTTCATCAAATTTAACATCGACATTGTCTACAATTTTCTTTAGCCTTTTGTTGTAGCATTTGTAAGCTTTGCTTTTTGATGAATAGCCAACAAAAATACCTTCATCAGCTCTATCTTCAAACTTACCAAGATTATCTTTCGTTCTTTTGATGTAACACTTGCTGCCAAAGACTTTGAAGTATTTTGTTGTTGCCTTCTTGCCGAACCAAAGCTCATAAGGGGTTTTGCTTTCATGTGTCCTCAACATGCACCTGTTTTGGATATAAACTGTAGTATGGACTCGCCTCTTTCCAAAATCTGTCTACAATTTTGCTTTCGATCAACATTGTCCGTGCCATTTCCTGTACGCTTCTGTTCTTTCTTTCTACAACACCATTCTCGCCGAGGTGTCCTTGTTGCTAAAAACTGTCTTCCGATCCCATATTTTTGATAGTATTCTGCAAACTCCTCTGAGATGAACTCTCCTCCTCTATCTGATCTTAAGCATTTGATCCTCTTTCCTGTTTCATTCTCAACTTGGTTTTTGAAAGTCTTGAACATTTCAAAAGCTTCAGATTTTTGCTTCAAAAAGAATATCCAGGTCATTCTGGAATAGTCATCTATGCACAGCATAAAGTATTTATCACCATTTATACTTTGTGTTCTCATGGGTCCACATAAATCAGTATGAATTAGTTCTAAAGGTTTGCTGGTAAAGTACTCCTTTGATTTAAATGTGGCTCTAGTTTGCTTCCCCTTTTGACATGAAGCACAGATACTATTTAGTGGTTTGCCAATGGAGGGTATATCTCTTATCGCTTCTTTTGAGCTTATTTTTACCAAATTGTCAAAGCTGATATGACCGAGCCTCTTGTGCCACAGCCAATTTTCATCTTCCTGTCCAATCAAGCATGCTCCTTCTAAAGTCTTTGAGAGAGTATACAAGTTTCCAGAAGTCCTTGATCCAGTAGCAATCAACTTCCCACTGTTAGCTTTTCTCACTTCACACCCCTACTTCTTAAAAATTACTTCATGACCTCTGTCACAGATTTGACTTACGTCGAGCAAGTTATGCTTCAGACCAATCACAAACAAGACTTCTTTTGAATTGATCTTTCCATCACTGATCTTGACTGATCCTTTGCCAACTATCTTTGCTCCATCATTATTTCCAAATTTCACAGAACCTCCTTCGTAATTCCGTAACTTCTCAAATTTTAGCTTGTCACCTGTCATGTGACTGGAGCATCCACTATCAAGAATCCAAGGTGCAGATTTGTTCTGTGCTTTAAAAGCAGTCTGAACAATCAAAGATTCCTTTTCTTCCTGGAGTTTTTCTTTTTCTTTCCATTCTGGTTTGATAGCAGTTTTGGCAACTTGTTTTGCCTTTCCCCTTTCATTAGCTTGTGCCTGTTTTTCAAGAAAATTTTTGTTTTGTTTCAATCCATTTGGTTGAGATTTTCTACCCTGATATTTATTTGCTGCAAAAGTGCTTCTACAGTATCTTGCAATGTGTCCAAAATTATGACAGTTATAACATTCAACTGCATAATCCACCAATGGAGAAAAGACATTTCTACTGGTGAAATTCCTTTGAGCTACATTATGACTCGCAATCTGAAATCTTATGGCCATAAGCATTGCATTTAAAACAATAACCAGAAAAGGAATGATTAAACCTGGGTGCAGGTCTTTGCCATTTTGAAGTAGGAGCCATGAATCTTCTCCTTCTTGGATGTGTGACTTTTGTGAATCCATCTTTGTCAGTACTCTTCTTGAGTCTGGCATTATTGCTTTCTTTGGCATGATTTGTTTTTTCTTGATCAACCCTGATCTTTTCTTCTTTCTTTATGGGTTCTACATTTAAGGCCTTTGAACCCTTTGATGATTCTCCTTCATCGAAGCCCAAACCAAATTTGATGCCAGAAGGCCTTTGGTTATTTAAAATTTTATCCAGCTTTATAGTACTTTCTTCAAACTTATGATAACAACTCAATTTCCTATTCATCTCCTCTAGCTGCATCCTTAACTTAACAATGTCTTCTTCTAGCTTGCTGCATTCATCTATCTTTACAGTTAATTGTACATTGAGAACTTTAGACATTTTCTTAAATTCATCTGTCTATACTTTCAAGCTATTTATTATTTCATTGGCATCCTCAAGCTTTCTTGAAACCTTTTTATTCTTTTTCCTTTCTGTGCTCAGCTCTTTAAGTGCAGCAACTAACTCACCTTCCAGATAAACTTCAGCCTCATCCTCGGGTTTTTCATTACATTCCTATTTTTCCTCTGTTATTCTTTCTTCAAATGCCATGAACAGAGCTTCACCTGCTTCTTCTTCAGAATCCTCACCGGAGCAGTCTTTAGAAGAGCTGACATTCTTGGATATGAAACTTTTCTTCTTGAAGTTGCTTTTTCTGAAATGTGGTTTCTTCTTCCAGTCACTTCTTTCTTGGTGTGACCCTTCATCATTTTTGTTTTTCTCATTCATTGGACATTTAGCTGCAAAGTGCCCGACTCCTCCACAGTTGAAGCACTTAAACGGTAACTTACCTCTCGTACTTTCCTTTTCCCTTTATTAGTTTCCTAACAAAGTTTGCTTCTGTTTCATCTGAAGACTCTTCTTCTCTAGATTCTTGATTAGCTTTTATATTTTTGTGTGCTTTAAAAGTAGCTTCTCTGTCTGAGGGCTTAGTTTGTCCTATTCTCATTTCATATGCAGTTAAAGAACCATGCATTTCATCCATGCTAAAAGAATTTAGATCTTTAGCTTCTTCTATAGCAGAAACTTTAGAATCAAATCTTTTGTGAAGAGTTCTTAATACCTTTTTCATGATGACCGCATCTTCTATTTCCTCATCGAGTCCTCTAATTGCATTAATGATTCCATTGACTCTCAGCATATAGGCCTCTATGTTCTCATCATCATTCATTTTTAATGCCTCGAACTGAGCTCGATGTGTTTGAAGCTTGGCTTCCTTGATCTTGTTGTCTCCTTCATGAATGCTCTGCAGTTTGTCCCACATGTCTTTTGCTATTTTACAGCTCATGATCCTTATCGCTTCACTGTCTACTAACCCACACATTATAGCATTCTTTGCTTTAGAGTTATTCTCAAACTTTTTCTTCTCAGAAGCATCTGTTGGAGGAGTAGAGGATATTGTGTACCCACTTTCTACTGACTCCCAAATGTCATAACCCAAAGCACACAGATAAGTCTGCATCCCGAGTCTCCAGAAAGAGTAATTAGTTCCATCGAACAAAGGAGCTTTGTTGGATGAAAATCCTTCACCACCGGCCATTGTGATTCTTCCAAGATCACCTTAGCCGATTAAGCTTGTTCAGGAACCTTGCTCGATACCAATTGATATTCTCACAATGACACTGAGAGGGGGGTGAATCAGTGTAGCAATTTAAATACAGATCTACAACTCTTTAAAACTTAAGCAGAGAGAACTTAAAAATAGATAAAGCAAATAAACAAGAGAGCAATCCACAACACACGATTTAACGAGGTTCACCAGATTTGGCTACTCCTCAAAAATTAGACTGCTTGGACACCCATCCAAATCTAGCCTTTGCAAAGCACCAACTTTACAAACAATTTATCTACACCAACAGAAAGGAGCACCAACCCCCTAATGCCAAGCACCAACTTGGACTTCAGTTTTGAACAGATTTTATGACATAAAAATGCCTTCTCTGCAACAAGACCCTCACTGGTCTAATTCCTTTTTAACAAACACTGCATATTCTTACAAACTCTGCTATTCTCTCTTACAACACTTTCTTTTGTCTCTTTATAGCACACTGCTCTCTGTATATTTCTCAGTACAATACTCTCATACTTTCCACAATACTCTATACTTTTTACTTTTAACCGACAAATCACAACACTCTTGCCACGTGCAGAGCTCAACCCTAACCCTAACTTCCTGCACAAAAACATTCTTTCGGCTCTACTTACTTGTTAATAGCCTTAAAAGCTTACTTACATCTTTGACAGACTTATCTACCCACTTTACGGCTCTGACAACCTTTTCAATGCTTTGTAAGTAAATCCATTTTGATAGATTTATCTTTCTATTTACGACTCTGACCGTCTTACTCCCTTTTATAGCTCGACAATCTTACCTACGTATTTACGTTCGACAAAACTCGCTATTTATTCCGAAAAATCGCCGCTCTAAACTTTTTGTCTTCTTCTCGGCATGCAAGCGCGAAAACACATGTCACGAAATCATGACACTTTTTGCCTTCGTTCACTCTACTTGGCATGCACCCACGAAAATGGAACATGTCACGAAATCGCGACACTTTTTGGCATGCACTATTTCGCATGCACCAAATATGAACATGTCGCGAAATCGTGACACTTTTCGCTGCCTTGCACTTCTCTTTGCATGCACCCGCGAAAATGGAACATGTCACGAAATCGTGACATCTTTTTCTCTCTCCTCTTTCCTTCGCTTTCGCCGAAAATGAAACATGTCACGAAATCACGACATCTTTTTCTCTCTCCTCTTTCCTTCGCTCGAAATGAACATGTCAAACATCTCTCCCTGTAATCGCGACATCTTTTCCCTCTCCTCTTTCCTTCACTTTTTCCCGTGAAAATGAAACATGTCACGAAATCGTGACATCTTTTTCTCTCTCCTCTTTCCTTCGCTTTCGCCGCGAAAATGAAACATGTCATGAAATCGCGACATCTTTTCTCTCTCCTCTTTCCTTCGCTTTCGCCCCGAAAATGAAACATGTCGAAATCGTGACATCTTTTTCTCTCTCCTCTTCCTTTCCCCACATCTTTTTCTCTCTCCTCTTTCCTTCGCTTTGGACCGCAAAAACTCGACATGTCGCGATATCGCGACATCTTTTTTCCTTAGCGCTTTTTCTTCCCTTCGGGTCGCGAAAACCCGACATGTCGCGATATCGTGACACTTTTTCTCCTTAGCGCTTCCTCTTGCAAATTGTCACGAAATCGTGACACTTTTCCTTGCAAGCTCCTTTCCTCCATTCATGTCACGAAATCGCGATAGTTTTTCTTGCGCTTTCTCTCTCCTCCGTTATGTCGCGAAATCGTGACAAAAAACATGTCGCGATATCGCGACAGTTTTCTTACTTGTCTTTTTCTTTGATTTTTTGAATTCGGGCCACTTCTGTCTTCTTGGAAATTCACTGTACCTGTTTTGACTAACCTCTGAACATCTGTACTGCATCATCAATTGATCTATCTATCTGAGTTGACAACAATGACAATACTATTTTTGCACCTTGCACAACATAAAATAGGTGCTAGGCTTTTACCTCTGTCACCATTGATTGTCCCCAAAGGGACCGAGCTCACGTAGCATTAGGGTTCCCCACATATGCAGATGGTTTTGCTAAGTAGAGTTTTCTAGATGCAACCCTTTCTTAAACCCATGGGGGTGTTCTCCCTACAGGTGGTGCTCCCAAGCGCAACACTCCCTCTTGGAACCACGACTTTCCCACTATAGAAAAAATTTCTAAACAGGGTGCTCCCTCTCTCTTTGGATGTAGAAGTCTTAGGCACACAGTGCACTCAAATTCCCACAACACTCTCTAGACACACCCAACGCTCTTGAACTCATAGTGCTCTTAAAGCACTAACATGGATTTTAAACTCATGGTGTCTTCAACCACTCACAAGCACTTAGAATCATGGTGCTATTAAAAAATTTAACTAGGCTCTTAACAACACTCACAGGCTCTTAGAATCATAGCATCTTCAAGACACTCGCAGTGCTCTTTAAAAACACTAACAGGCTCTAAAAACACATCTTCAAGACACTCGCAGGCTCTTTAAAAACACTAACAGGCTCTAAAGAAACACAATATTTCCAAGACACTCATAGACTATTTAAAAACACTAATAAGCTCTAAAGAAACACAATGTTTCCAAGACACTCACAGTGCTTTTCAAAAACACCAACAGGCTCTTAAAGAAACACAACATTTTCAAGACACTCACAGTGCTTTTCACCCAAGCACAACACCCTTTAAACACACATTAAAGTGCTCTAAAAACACAAACATTGGTGGTTTCAATCCTTACCAATGGCTTCTCACGCTACAAGGAGTATAACCAGGCTTCAAACTACGTTTTTCACCATACCAACACATGTAAAAGAAAACAGGTTAAAGTCTAAAAAATCCAACCTTAATACTCCTACGAAATGGAATTTTGTGGCATCTCGACTGCCTCTCCCTTGCTTGTAGTGCATTCCTCTATTTTCCCTGGTCCCTAGTCTACGCCCTGCTCCCTTCCTTCGTCCTCCCGTCGACCTCTTTTTCCTTCCATTCCCCTTTTCCTCTCTAGCACCTTATGTGCTTTCTTCCTCCAGGTGGCACATTCATCGTCCTTTATTGGACCTTGAGCCCTTCCTCGAGCCCCCTCTTCCTTCAATGCTTTGTCCCTTCCTCTGGCGGTAAGGAATCCTTCTTCCTATAATTTCCATATTTGGAAACTTAGTAGCCACCCTAGATTATTTTCGTAGCTTACACTCTACAAGGGAATGGGATATTTATATATTTTATATTATCCTTTTTTTTTTTTTAAAAGAATAATGGTACCCTTTTAAACAAATATCATTTATGTGATATTTATGACCATTAAAATATACTTATTTTATTTAAAAAATTTCATAATTGCTCTTTCTTTAAAATAAAAGACATCTATTTCTTAATTTTTTTTTATTTCAACTAATTAAGGTCTTTTAATGACTTCTCCATTATCATTATAATGAACACCTTTAATTAGTTTAAAATAACTCTCATTCACTAAATAAAATGAATTTTACTAATAAGCTTAATTAAATCAATCATTATTTAATCAAAAATTCATTAATTATTTTAAATGAATTTTCATTTAGCATATAAATTTAATTTGCTTTTCTTCACAAAAATGATGCTCTTTCTTTACTTCAACAAGACAGTTTGCTTTATGCATCCACATACATTTTGCAGTTGTTTTCCTATAGAAGTTCCAACATTATGCTACTCAAACCATGATGTAGCAGAGAGCAAACAAATTTATAAAACAACAAAGAGAGAATATTTCCATCAACCCAATCACCTATCTTAGCCAAAGATTTTATGATAGCTACTAGGCTATCAACTAAGGCTCAAGGTGATCAATCATCGATGATTATCCCTTCCGAAAATGCATGCCTATATTAAGGTATCTATCCATGTTACCTTCGAGTACCTTAATCATAATTTCCCTTGATATTAGGTACCCTCATTTGTGGTGGATGCTTCTACCTTATCCACCTGGGAGTGTACCTGATACTGCACACTTGGCAATATGTTAGCAATAACATACCCTTCTAAATCAACTAAACATCATATAGTTGGTTCAATTGTTCAAACTAGGTATCACCACACCATAGGTTAATACATTGTTTCTTTGTGCCATAAAGTCAGCTAGGGAGGGTCATGACATCCTCCCCCACTAGAATTAAACATCATCCTCGGTGTTTCTAGATTTCCTTTGCTTTTAATATAAATTAAAAGTTATTACATCATAAAGTTTCAAAAATAAAGGGAAACTATTTTGCATAACCTCCACTTTCTCCCAAGTGGTATTTTTCTTAGAGAACTGGTCCCACTGGACCTTACACTATTCGAGAGTCCGATTCCATAAAGACTTGGAACAAAACTCAAGAATATTCATCGGTAGTACTTCAATGGCCTCTGGATTTGCCATATACAAATTAGAAACATCCCATACATATTCAGGGTTAGCAACATATTTCTTACGCAAGGATATGTGGAAGGTGTCATGGATTTTGGATAGATTAGGTGGTAATGCAAGTTGCTATGCAATCGGACTAATATTTTTTGTGATATCAAAGGGTCCCACAAAACGTGGATCTAACTTCATGGATTTGATAGCACTCTTCTTTAGCTTTACCCTTAAGAACACCTTATCTCCAATAGAATACTCTCTTGGAATCCTTTTTAGATCTGCATAACTCTTCTGCCTATCCACAACTTCTTTAAGCATTTTCCTAATTTCCTTTAGTTGATATTCCATCACCCTGAGCATTTATGGACCAATCACAACTCGGTCCTCTAGGTTATCCCAAGACAATTATGTTCTACACTTTCACCCATACAAGGCATCGAAAGGTGCCATTCCTAGTGAGGAGTGATGTCCATTATTGCAGGAAAACTCTACCAATGGTAGGTAGTCTTCCCAATGAGACTTGTGATCCATGCAGTACATGCATAGCATGTATTCCAAAACTTGTTTTAACTGCTTTGTTTGGCCATCTATTTTAGGGAGGTATGCTGAAATCATATTCAATTTAGTACCAACTGCATTATGAAGGGATTTCCAAAATTCATAAGTGAATTTGAGTCTCTATAATTACCTCAGAAAATCCATGTAATCAGAATACCTCTTTGACAAATATTCTAGCCACCAACCGAGAATCATCCTTGATATTTTACCGGTATACAATGGGTAACCTTAGTAAAATTTTCAACCACTACAAAGATGGCATCATGTTGGTACCGAGTCCTGGGTAAACCCACTATAAAATTCATGGATATAACCTACCATTTTTGCGTAGGTATATCATGCAGATATAGTTTTCCTATGGGATGTTGGCATTCTGCCTTAAATTTTTGATATTTGAGGCATCGAGCAACAAAATACATGATGTCCTTCTTCATTCCTACCCAAAAGAAGGTTCTCTTCATGTTTTCCCGCATTTTGGATCCTCCTAGATGAGAAAAATAAGGAGATCTATGGGCTTCTTGCATTATCAAGTTCCTTAAATCACCCACATTTGGTATGATGACACTTCCCTTATAACATATAAAGTCATATTTCACACTAAATTCCTTATTTCCTTCAGGATATATATTCATATTAACTTGAATTCCTTAGAAATACTCATCCTGATATTGCTCCTCTCTTACTCGATCCATCAGGTCCATGTGAATTCTAGTTATGGATGTTATATATTTTCTCCTACTCAAAGCATCAACTACTTTATTCTCTTTTCCTTTTATGTACTCAATCTCAAAATCATACACAGTGATAAATTCCACTCATCTTCTTTGTCTCACATTGAGTATCAGTTGAGTGAATATGTATCACAAACTTTGATGGTCGGTTTTTAATTCAAAGTGTCTTCCCACCATGTAGTGGCACCAAACATTTAAAGCATGCACCACTGTAGCTAGCTCTAAATCATGTGTAGCATAATTAACTTCATGATTTTTGAGCTTACTTGAAGTATATGCCATTACTGAATCCTCTTGTGAGAGTACCCCACCCAACCTATATATTGATGCATCAGTGCACACTAAAAAGTTCCTCTAGGGATTGATAACATTTAGTATTGGTGCCGTAGTAAGCTTATGCTTTAGTAGTGCAAAGGCAGCCTCACACTTTTATGACCACTTGAATTCCTTTCCCTTCTTTTGAAGGTTAGTTATGGGTCCAACAATCTTGGAGTAGTCCTTTATATAACGTCTATAGTAGCCTGTTAATACCATGAAACTTCGCACTTTAGTCACATTAGTAGAGGTGGCCAATTTAAAATAGCCTCTATATTCTATGGATCCACAACAATCCCCTTTGTTGATATAACGTGTCCAAGATATCATACCTCTGGAACATAGAATTCACTCTTAGCCAGATTTCCATAAAGTTAATTCTTCCTTAAAAAGTGTAACACAATCCTAAGATGCTTACCGTGCTCTTCTCTATCTTGAGAGTATATAAGGATATCATCTAGGAATACCAAGATAAACTGGTCCAAGTGTCTTTTGAACACACTATTCATTAAGTTCATGAAATAAAATAGGGCATTAGTCAGTCCAAAGGGTAGAACCGTAAACTCATTATGTCCATACCTAGTCTTAAATGTCGTATTGTGAGTGTCTTCCTCACGAATCCTTAACTGGTGATACACTAACCTCAAATAGATCTTAGTAGACACCTTGGCATATTTTAATTGATAAAATAAATCTTCAATCCTAGGTAAAGGATACCAATTCTTGATTGTATCTTTATTTAGCATCCTATAATCAATACACAATCTTAGCGAACCATCCTTTTTCACAAACAATACCGATGCACCCCATGGTGACACACTTGGTTTTATCAAATCCTTTTCCAACAATCCTTGCAATTGAACCTTCAGTTCTTGCATTTCAATAGGGTTCATCCTATACGGGGATCTATTAATAGGGTTGAATCCCATCATGATTTTAATTGTAAAGTCAAATTCTTGTACCAGAGGCAACCTAGGTAAGTCCTCTAGAAATACATCCTTAAAATCCTATAAGATTGGATGTTGTCGTAGTATTTTTCCTTTATCATAGTCTTCCACTTCATTAAGTTTTACTACATACACTATTCCTCCTCTCTTTAGGGCCTTTTTCAATTGCATAGCGGACAACATATGTGGTTCAAATGCCCCTTGCTCGCTATGAACTCTTAGTATCCTTTCGCTTTCTTCTAAATACTCAATCCATCGGTCTTGAAAATTGACCAAGGCTTTATGATCTTGTAGCCAATCCATCCCTAGGATCACATCAAAGGTGTGTAAGGGAGCTACATATAAACAACCTTCCATAGTCCCACTATATAGAGTGATTTCTGCCATAGGATAACACTAGTTCACCGAGTAAGTCTACCAATAACCGTACTCAACCTTCCACCCTTGAGCCAAATATCCAGGTCTTTTCGATACAGTCCTTGCTAGACTAGACGAAATAAAACTGTTAGTGGCTCCACTATTTATCAAAATATTTACTTGCTTATTGAAAACCTTACCTTTCATAAGTAATGGGGTGGCTTGTCCCTCTAGCTTCTACTTCCCGGTAGTGGCATAAATCTTATGTTCTGGTTCCTTCCCTTTTGCATTAGCTGTGCTAGTCCCTGCTCAATATGGACACTGATTATAGTAATGAGGTCCTCAAAAATTGTAGCATCCTTCCTTGGGTCCTTCTTGTTTTTCAAGTTTCTCTTTCCCGCTTTTAACTACTGGAGTTAGAGCTTGTGACTTTTGTGGTTGAGGTTTCGTGTTATTGGGTTTGTTATCCTTCTTATGAAAGTTCTTGATATTATTTTGATTTCCATAAGGTTTCTTCTTAGGATTTTGGGGGTTCTTAACTTTTCGCTCTTGCTCAACCTCCCACTTTACAAACCCATTACTATTCCTTTTCTTTAGCTCCTACCGAGCTTGCTCGGGTAGAGTGTCATATTTATAACAAAAGTGTGACTCTGCTTTCTTTGTTAGGTCGTATACCTTTTGCAATGTTTTAGGTTCCTGCATGTCTACATCATGCTTTAACCTAGAATCCAATCCCAAAGTAAAATTATGAACCCACATTTTTCATTATAAATAGGTACATATTTAAACAATCTTACCATCTTCTTATAGTACACCTCTACTATGTTGGTTCCTTGTCTCAGACTAGAAAATTCTTCAAACTTCAAGGCATAGATATTCTCTATTATGATCCTCCTCTTAAATATGTTTATAAATTATTCCCATGGGGTGTCAATGGGTTTAATCTCAATTTCCTCATAGTGGGTCTCCTACCATTCCAGATCAGCCCCTTCCAGGTTAATTGTGGCCCAAAGTGTTCGGGTTCCTGATGATTAGCCTTTTACCATAAAGTGAACCTCTTCTTCTCTCAGCTAAGCTTCCACTACGTCCCCATTACCCTCTCCATAAAACTTGGAGATACTAATGTTTTTCATGTCCCTAGCTATTTTATTTTTTGCTAAGGATCTGGCTTGCACTTGTTCTATAGTTAGTCCACTATATAGACCAATCTCTGAACCTTGAACTTGCAAATTTTGGTTTGTAACTATTTCCAACAATTATCTTATCTAATCCTACATAGCAACAATTATAGCGGTGAAGTCTTCTACCTCCCTATTGGGGTTTGTTAGTTCCCCATCCTAGTTTTCTTCTTTGACATCACTTTATCAAGTTTGTCTAGGTGTAGGCCTCCATATTATGGTCTTAGGTGGTATATTAACCTGATTCCATAAAAAAAAGAAGATTAGATTACAGTTTCATCATAAGATGTATCTCTAATTCAAGCCATAATAAAGAGTTCTTCTTACTAGATGCATTAAAAATCTATGTAGGGTAATATCCCAGGCTAGGATGTGTCATAGATACCAAAGACCATACTAAGGCATCCTAAAATCCATGCTCCCTTGGGATTAATTCCTATCAGAACCTAGCAAATAGGGTATCCTAGATCATCCTAGATTTAGTCTTTACCTTAAGCAAACCTTCATTGGATACATATAATTCCCTTTAGCACACATAGAAGCTCTATACCCTCATACCCAAAGATTTGATACCAAATGTAACGACCCAAAAATATACAAATAGAAAAATATAAAAATACATATTTTTTTATTACTATGGAGAGAGGCACATGAACCCTTCATGGATCCCTAACCAAACTACTATTTGCCTAAAGTTTCAATCTCCTAAGTTTTCTTGAAATTTACATCTCACAAAGTACCCTAACACAAGTCCATCTGTGTAGCCAATCTATCCCATCATTCTTGATGAGCTAGACTTATCACCCTCAGTCCATAGAAGATATACACGCATCTCCGTACCATACACAAATCATTATGTGTAGGTATGCTATGAGTATTGCAAGTTAAGCTATCTATCCCATCTCCATGACGAGCTATCTTAAATCAGATATAGTTGTACTATCCAAAAAGGGCTCACACCTATCATTTCCTATTGCAAGAATTGAAAGATACACAAAATGCATACAAGAACAAGAAATTGACAATAAGAAATACACTTTATTCCATTATATTTGAAGCCAAAGTCAAATTACAAGTACATCCCTCTTAGGGATAATCACTTTGATACAATTGTTACAATAGGATGTAATGTTTCCCTCTCAAGGGTAGGTGTGATTTCTAAGTGTCTTTTAGGATGACATGAACTACTCTAGGGTGTCGATGACCCTCTTCTCCATGATTAGAGGCATTTTTTGCCTTGCATCCCAAAATCCTATTAGTCCTGCATGCAATAAACAACAAGGAACATTAATAGCAAAGGAGACCTCTCTTGATGAGGCTTTTAAAGGGTGCTTGTATAAAAGATAACATGATAATCAATAAATAAAGAAAGTGATTCGATGCATGTAAATTGATCTAAATAATGATGATATATCATTAGAAACATAAAATAAACTAATATGAATCTATCTAAGCTCCTAATTAACCAATTGAAGACATGAAAATATGAAAAATATTCGTTATGCCTACACTACAACAATGAAGAGAAATTAAAATTAATTCTTAATCTGTCGATCAAATGTCTCTAGAATAATGAATTAAACCAACAAAATGATTAATCTAACCTAGTTAAACAGACTACAAAGAAAATAACAAGGAAATAAGGTATTACCCTTTGGCTATGGGTCATTCAAGCAGGGGGCACTGTTCACCATGGCTGACAGCCACGACTGAGCCTGAAGTAAGTTTACCCTTCAAATCAGGGCCAATTTCTATGATTCTCCTTGCCAAATTTATGGTAAAGGGTCACCTCTTGTTAGACTTACAATGGCACTGAGAGGGGGGTGAATCAGTGTAGCTCTTTAATTATGAATTAACAGCTCTTAAAACAGCAGCAGTTAAAACTTAAAAATAGATACAGTAAGAACAACAAGAGAACAACACACAACACAAGATTTAACGAGGTTCACCAATGTGGCTACTCCTCAAAAATGACTGCTTGGACTACCATCCAAATCCAGCCTTTGCAAAGCACCAACTTTACAATTAATTTACCAGCACCAACTGGAAGGAGTACCAACCCCTAATTTATCTGCACCAACAGAAAGGAGCACCAACCCCTGATTTACCAGCACCAACTGGAAGGAGCACCAACCCCTGATGCCAAGCACCAACCTGGACTTCAAATAGAATCTTTGGGTTTAACAGTAAGATACCTTCACTTTTACAAGACCCTGACTGGTCTACTTCACCTTTGTGTTCTCTGCTTTTTCTGTGCAGGCACTTCGCACACTCTGCTGCTCCTCGCAGTCGTCTTCTCCTTGTTGCGCACTCTGCTTTCACTCTGCTGCACCTCGCAGTCATCTTCTCCTTGTTGCGCACTCTGCTTTCTTAGCGAAATTCCACACTTCGAAAGATTCGACACGACTTGCTCTTCTGCGCTCAGCGACCGTATTTCGCACACTTTGATCCTTGACAATTTCTCCAAAATAGCCCTGCTTTTATAAGAACATTTTCATGATGAAAAACTCTAATCTTAGTCGGCTGTACCCCTCATCATAGTCGGCTGCAAACCCTAATCTTCGTCGGTTGCAAACCCTAATCTTCGTCGGCTAACATCGGTCTTCGTTGGCTTCAACTGCCCCTGTAACTCTTCTGTTGTTGTTGCCACGAAAACACATGTCACGATATCGCGACACTTTCGCCTCCGTACGCTTTCTCTTAGCTTTGGCCCGTGAGAATACAACATGTAGCGATATCGCTACACTTTTTCCTCTGTATGCTTTCTCTTATCTTTGGCCCGCGAGAATACAACATGTAGCGATATCGCTACACTTTTTCTTTCATACGCTTTCTCTTAGCTTTGGACCACGAAAATGAAACATGTCACGAAATCGTGACATCTTTTTCTCTCTCCTCTTTCTCTTCGCTTTGGACCGCAAAAAAGAAACATGTCGCAAAATCATGACATCTTTTCTCTCTCTTCTTTAGTCGCGAAAATGCGACATGTCGCGATATCATGACACCTTTTTCTCCTTACACTTTTTCTTGCCTTCGAGTCACGAAAACTCGACATGTCGCGATATCGTGACACTTTTTCTCCTTAGCGCTTTTTCTTGCTTTCGGGTCGCGAAAACCCGAAATGTCGCGATATCGTGACACTTTTTCTCTTAGACTCTCTCTCCTGCAACATGTCACGAAATCGTGACACTTTTTCTTTCGTACTATCTCTCTTGCAATATGTCGTGAAATCGTGACACTTTTTTGTCCGTACAACCTTCCTTGCAATATGTCACGAAATCGTGACACTTTTTCTACTTGCCTTTCTCTCTTGCAACATGTCACGAAATCGCGACACTTTTGCTTGCTTCTCAACATGTCGCGATATCGCGACAATTTTTCTTTCTTGCCAATTTTGTCACGATATCGCGATAATTTTTCTTTCTTTCCAACATGTCACGAAATCGTGACAGTTTTTCCACTTGTGTTTTTTCTTTCCAACATGTCACGAAATCGTGACAGTTTTTCCTACTGTTTCTCTCTCTTCCAACATGTCGCGAAATCGTGACAGTTTTTCCTGTTGTTTCTCTCTCTTCCAACATGTCGTGATATCGTGACACTTTTCTTACTTGTATTTTTCTTTGATCTTTTGCAAGTGGTCCTTCTTGGAAAATCACTGTACATACTCTGAGTAACCTTTGAACTCCTGTCTTCTGCATCTGACTAGCCTTTGAACTTCCTGTCCACTGCATCGACAGATCTATCTGACTGTGTTGACAACAATGACAATACTCCTGCTGCACCTTGCTCAACAATCTCCCCCTTTGGAATTGTTGGCAACACATGTGTAATTTCTTGTAACTCTTCTCCCCCTTTGACAATAATACCAAAGGGCTACTGCAGACTCCCCCTGAGTCCATGCACAACATTCTCAGGCAAAATAGATTATACTTAGCAAAGATCATGAACATGAGCAACAAGATAATCAAATGCTTAGATGCTCCCCCTGAGAATGTGATCCCTGTAGCTAGTCAATCTTTGGGAAGTGTGACCACTCCCAATTTATTGCGAAGGTACTCAAAAACTTCCTTGGGCAATGGTTTTGTGAAGATATCTGCTACCTGCTCTGTAGTTGGAACAAAATCCAATTTAACCTCACCTTCTGCAACTTTCTCCTTCAAGAAGTGATACCTGATAGCGATGTGTTTTGTGCATGAATGCATAACTGGATTCTTGGAGATGTTAATGGCACTGGTGTTATCACACTTAACTGATATTGGTTCACTAAAGCAGATACCAAGATCTTTCAGGGTTTGTTTCATCCATAGTACCTACGTACAACATGTTGTCGCTGCAATATATTCTGCCTCTGCTGTTGATAAAGAAACTGACTCTTGCTTCTTACTGTGCCATGCAACCAATCTATCTCCGAGATAGAATGCACCTCCATTGGTACTCTTTCTATCATCTACGCATCCTGCCCAATCGACATCTGAATACGAAATAAGGGTGAAGTCTTTACCTTTCGGATACCATAATCCATATTCCATAGTACCCTTGAGATACCGAAGAATCCTTTTCACCACTGTTACATGAGTCTCCTTAGGATTAGCTTGAAATCGTGCTACCATGCATACTGCCTATAAAATATCTGGTCTGGTAGCTGTTAGGTACAGTAAACTTCCAATCATGGATCCGTACATGGTTTGATCAACAGGTGAAGATTTGTCATCCTTGCTCAACTTACGACTGTCGTCATGGGAGTGCTAACCGGCTTACAAGTCCTCCATTGTGAACCTTTTTAGCATCTCTTTTACATATTTAACTTGAGAAATAAATATGCCCTTCTTACTTTGATTAACTTGCAATCCGAGGAAATATGACAGTTCTCCAATCATTGACATTTCAAATTCTTTCTGCATCTTATCTAGCTAAGTCCTTGCACGACTCATCTTTTGTCGTTGCCAAATATGATATCATCTACATAGACAACAAGAACAATAAGATGCCCATTTTCTATTTTGACATACAGATTACTGTCCACCATACCTTTCTTGAACCTTTGTTGAGTGAGATAGTTGTCTAGTCTAGCATACCATGCTTGGGGTGCCTGTTTTAAGCCATATAATGCTTTCTTCAACTTACAAACAAAGTTGGGATTATCACCAAGTTGGAACCCATCTGGTTGCTCAATATAAACCTCTTCTTCAAGTTTCCCATTCAAAAACGCTGATTTCACATCCATTTGATAAACTTTGAAATTTTTGTAGACTCGCTAAAGCCGGAAACATTCTGATTGCCTCTAGTCTAGCTACTGGAGCAAACGTTTCCTCAAAGTCAATGCCTTCAACTTGAGCATAACCCTTGCATACCAATCTTGCTTTGTTTCTGACTACCTGTCCATCTTCATTCAATTTGTTTTAAAAAATCCATTTAGTCCCGATTATATTTTTGTTTGCAGGTCTAGGAACTAACTCCCAAGTGTCATTTTTCTCTATCTGATCTAATTCTTCATTTATTGCCTTCATCCAGCTTACATCTTTGCTTGCATCATCAATATTTTTAGGCTCAATGGTGGATAGTAGAGAGTAGTTGCTTACTCGCTCTTCTTCTTGTCCGAACTCCAACTTTGGGATCTCCGATGATTTGCTCTCTAGGATGATTTCTCTCCAGCTACTTATTTTGAATTTCTTATTTTCTTCCATTTCCTCATCATCATCTGAGTCAATTTTTTGTATCTTTTCAATTTCATTTTCCTCATCTCCTTCAATAACTTCTTCATAGATTGGGTAGTTTGTTTCATAACTGATTACTCGTTCTTTACCTTCATCAAACTTAACATCAACATTGTCCACAATTTTCTTTAGCCTTTTGTTGTAGCATTTGTAAGCTTTGCTTCTAGGCGAATAACCAACAAAAATACCTTCATCTGCTCTATCTTCAAACTTACCAAGATTATCTTCAGTTCTTTTGATATAGCACTTGCTGCCAAACACTGAGGTATTTTGTTGTTGCCCTTTTACCGAACCACAGTTCATAAGGAGTTTTGCTTTCATGTGTTCTCAGCATGTACCTATTTTGGATATACACCGTAGTATGGACTGCTTCTTTCCAAAATCTATCAGCTACTCTGCTTTCAGCCAACATAGATCGTGCCATTTCCTGCACAGTCCTGTTCTTTCTTTCTACCACTCCATTTTGCTGAGGAGTCCTGGATGCTGAGAACTGTCTTTTGATACCGTATTTTTCACAGTATTCTGCAAACTCTTCTGAAATGAATTCTCCTCCTCTGTCCGATCTTAAACATTTGATCCTCTTTCCTATTTCATTCTCAACCTGGTTTTTGAAAATCTTGAACATATCAAGAGCTTCGATTTATTCTTCAAGAAGAATATCCATGTCATTCTGGAATAGTCATCAATGCACAACATAAAATATTTGTCACCATTTATGCTTTGTGTTCTCATGGGTCCACATAAATCGGTGTGAATTAGTTCCAAAGGTTTGCTTGTGTAGTATTCTTTTGTTTTGAAGGAGACTCTGGTTTGTTTCCCCTTTTGGCATGAAGCACAAATGTTGTTTGCAGGTTTGCTGATGGTGGGAATATCTCTCACTGCCCTTTTTGAGGTGATTTTTACTAGATTATCAAAACTGATATGACCAAGTCTCTTGTGCCACAGCCAATTTTCTTCTTCCTCGTCCAATAAAGCAAGCTCCTTTTGAAGTCTCCGAGAGCGTGTACAGGTTACCAGATGTTCTTGACCCTGTTGCTATCAATTTTCCACTATTAGTTTTTTTGACTTCACAACCCTTCTTCATAAAGACTACTTCATGACCTTTATCACAAATCTGACTTACACTCAATAAATTATGTTTCAACCCATCCACAAATAAGACTTCTTCTGATTTAATCCTTCCATCACTAATTTTGATTGAGCCTTTGCCGACTATCTTGGCTCCATCATTATTTCCAAATTTTACTGATCCTCCTTCATATTTCTATAACTTTTCAAATTTCTGTTTGTCACCTATCATATGACTGGAGCATCCACTATCTAGTATCCATGGTACATATTTATTCTGTGCTTTGAATGCAGTTTGAACAATTAAGGATTCATTTTCTTCCTTCAGTTGTTCTTTTCCTTTCCACACTATTTTGATAGTAGTTTTGGGCTCTTGTTTTGCCTTTCCCTTATCAGTAGTTTGAGCATGTTTTTCGAAAAGCTTTCTATTTTGACTCATCCTGTATGGTTGAAATTTTCTTCCCTGAAACTGATTTGAAGTAAATGTGTTTCTACAGTTTCTTGCAATGTGCCCAAACTTATGACAGTTATAACATTCCACTGTATAATTCATCAGAGGAGAAAAAACATTTCTACTGGTGAAGTTCCTTGGTCTTACATTATATTTGCAGTCTGAGATTTTATGCCCATAGCCATTGCATTTAAAATAGAAACCAGAGAAAGGATAATTGAACCTGGGTGATGGTCTTTGCCATGTTGCCGTAGGAGCCATAGGTCTTCTTCTTCTTTGATGTGTGACTTTGGTGAATCCATCATTGTCAATCCTCCCATCGTGCCTGGCATGAATGCTTTCTCTTTCATGAGACGTTTTTCCTTGATCAACCTATTTCTTAGCTTCATTCTTTATGGACTTGGCCTTTGATCCACTTGATGATTCTCCTTCGATGAAGCCTAGACCAAATTTGATGCCTGCAGGTCTTTGATCATTTAAGATCTTATCCAATTTCATAGAACTTTCTTCACGTCTGTGATAACAACTGATTTTCTTATTCATCTCTTCTAGCTGCATTCTTAAACCAACAATCTCTTCTTCTAACTTGCTGCAATGATCTATTTTCATTGTTAATAGCACTTTGAGATCTTCGAAGATTTTCTTAGATTCTTCTATCTGTACTTTTAAGATGGTTATGATTCCATTTGCATCCTCAAGCTTTCTTGATAGTTTCTTGTTCTTTTTCTTTTCTATCTCCCACTCTTCAAGTGCAGATATCAACTCACCTTCTAGATCTACTTCAGCCTCAAAAATCTCATCACAAACTTCAGACGTCACTCCTTCTTTTTCTGATTTAACTTCTTCAAATGCCATAAAAAGAGCTTCATCTCTTTCTTCTTCAGACTCTTCTCCTGAGCTATTTTCTGATGAACTGACATTCTTGGAGATGAAACTTTTCTTTTTGAAGTTGCCTTTTCTGAAATTCGTTTTCATCTTCCAGTCACTTCTTTCTTGGTGGGATCCTTCATCATTTTTGTTCTTCTCTTTAAGTGGACATTTAGTCACAAAATGCCCAATGCCTCCACAGTTGAAACATTTAAATGGAAGCTTCCCTCTGTATTTTCCTTTCCCCTTTTTCAGTTTTCTCACAAAGTTTGCTTCCATTTCATCTGATGTCTCTTCTTCCTCGGACTCTTGTTTTGTGTTTTTATTCTTAAGGGCTTTGAAAGTTGCTTCTCTGTCAGTGGGTTTAGATCTTCCTATCCTCATCTCATATGCAGTTAAAGAACCATACATTTCATCTATACTAAAAAAATTTAGATTTTTAGCTTCTTCTATCGCTGAGACTTTGGAATCAAACCGTTGAGGAAGAGATCTTAATACCTTTTTCATGACAATGGAGTCATCGATATCCCCGTCGAGTCCTCTGATCGCATTGATGATTCCATTAACTCTCAACATGAATGCCTCAATGTTTTCATCGTCATTCATCTTCAATGCTTCGAACTGAGCTCGATGTGTCTGTAACTTGGCTTCTTTGATCTTATCATCTCCTTCATGAACACTCTTCAGTTTGTCCCATATTTCTTTTGCCGATTTACAGTTCATGACCTTTACTAGTTCATTGTCTGCTAATCCGCACAAGATGGCATTCTTTGCTTTCGAATTATTCTCAAATAGTTTCTTTTCATCCGCTTCTTTTGGAGGAGTGGTGGGAGTTGTGTATCCACTAACTACTGAGTTCCAGATGTCGTATCCCAAGGCACAGAGATATGTCTGCATCCTGACTCTCCAGAATGCATAGTTAGATCCGTCAAACAGTGGTGCTTTGTTTGATGAGAAGCCTTCACCACCTGCCATTGTGTTACTTCCAAGATCACCCTAGCTGGTTAGGCTTGTACAGGGACTTGGCTCTGATACCAATTGTTAGACTTACAATGGCACTGAGAGGGGGGGTGAATCAGTGTAGCTCTTTAATTATGAATTAACAGCTCTTAAAACAGTAGCAGTTAAAACTTAAAAATAGATACAGTAAGAACAACAAGAGAACAACACACAACACAAGATTTAATGAGGTTCACCAATGTGGCTACTCCTCAAAAATGACTGCTTGGACTACCATCCAAATCTAGCCTTTGCAAAGCACCAACTTTACAATTAATTTACCAACACCAACTGGAAGGAGTACCAACCCTTGATTTATCTGCACCAACAGAAAGGAGCACCAACCCCTGATTTACCAGCACCAACTGGAAGGAGCACCAACCCCTGATGCCAAGCACCAACCTGGACTTCAAATAGAATCTTTGGGTTTAACAATAAGATACCTTCACTTTTACAAGACCCTGACTGGTCTACTTCACCTTTGTGTTCTCTGCTTTTTTTGTGCAAGCACTTCGCACACTCTACTGCTCCTCGTAGTCGTCTTCTCCTTGTTGCGCACTCTGTTTCTACTCTCCACACCCCTCCTCCCCCCCCTTCTTCTTTCTTAGCAAAATTCCACACTTCGAAAGATTTGACATGACTTGCTCTTCTGCGCTCAGCGACCGTAATTCGCACACTTCGATACTTGACAATTTCTCCAAAATAGCCCTACTTTTATAAGAACAATTTCATGATGAAAAACTCTAATCTTAGTCGGTTGTACCCCTCATCATAGTCAGCTGCAAACCCTAATCTTCATTCGCAAACCCTAATCTTCATCGGCTAACATCGGTCTTCGTCGGCTTCAACTGCCCCTATAACTCTTCTATTGTTGTTGTCGTAAAAACACATGTCGCGATATCATGACACTTTCACCTCCATACGCTTTCTCTTAGCTTTGGCCCGTGAGAATACAACATGTAGCGATATCGCTACACTTTTTCCTCCGTATGCTTTCCCTTATCTTTGGCCCGCGAGAATACAACATGTAGCGATATCGCTACACTTTTTCTTTCGTACGCTTTCTCTTAGCTTTGGACCGCAAAAATGAAACATGTCACGAAATCGTGACATCTTTTTCTCTCTCCTCTTTCTCTTCGCTTTGGACCGCGAAAAAGAAACATGTCACGAAATCGTGACATCTTTTTCTCTCTCCTTCTTTAGTCATGAAAATGCGACATGTCGCGATATCGCGACACTTTTTCTCCTTAGCGCTTTTTCTTGCCTTCGGGTCGCGAAAACCCGACATGTCACGATATCATGACACTTTTTCTCCTTAGCGCTTTTTCTTGCTTTTGGGTCATGAAAACCCGACATGTCACGATATCGCGACACTTTTTCTCCTTAAACTCTCTCTCCTGCAACATGTCGCGAAATCGTGACACTTTTTCTTTCGGACTCTCTCTCCTTGCAACATGTCACGAAATCGTGACACTTTTTCATCCGTACAACCTTCCTTGCAATATGTCGCAAAATCGTGACACTTTTTCTACTTGCCTTTCTCTCTTCCAACATGTCGCGAAATCGTGACACTTTTACTTGTCTTCTTCAACATGTCGCGAAATCGTGACACTTTTTCCTTTTCTTGCCAATTATGTCGCGATATCGCGACACTTTTTCTTTCTTTCCAACATGTCACGAAATCGTGACAATTTTTCCACTTGTGTTTTTTTCTTTCCAACATGTCGCGAAATCGTGATAGTTTTTCTTGCTATTTCTCTCTCTTCCAACATGTCGCGAAATCATGACAATTTTTCCTGTTGTTTCTCTCTCTTCCAACATGTCGCGAAATCGTGACACTTTTCTTACTTGTATTTTTCTTTGATCTTTTGCAAGTGGTCCACTTCCTTCTTGGAAAATCACTGTACATACTCTGAGTAACCTTTGAACTCCTATCTTCTGCATCTGACTAGCCTTTGAACTTCCTGTCCACTGCATCGTCAGATCTATCTGACTGTGTTGACAACAATGACAATACTCCTGCTGCACCTTGCTCAACACCTCTGTGTCCTCTGATATATTTAGAGGTTGAATTGCTTAGTGAGTACATGGATTGCACAAATTAGTGTTTCTTGGCCCTCTTATCCTCGTAGGATCTCCATGGCAATGTGATCTCAAATTGGGTAGCAAAAGTATTCATATCAATGCATGTAAATGATTATGCAATTCAACAGGGCTTCGCTGCTCAATTGATTATGCTTCTCTATTTATTTTTCCTAATTCGAAGGGGGATTATATAGAAATTTCCAAGGGATAGGAGTGGATTCATGAGGAAGCCTAGATCAAGATTGGGTGGTTGAGCTTGTTGGATGGAAGGATCCAGAACATACCTCACTTAAACTGCTCCAATCCATAACCAATTAGTCGTTGCAATTGATTTTGGGTCAGATGAAGGCCAACTGACTCTGAGTCATGACCATGGCTGACAGGTGTGGTCAGCATTGCTAATCACGAGTGTCAGCAGTGGCTAGAAATTACTAGGCAAAGGTACCCAAATGATGGTAAAAACCATTGCTATACCTTGGTATCTATCCAAGGTCTTCCATATGGCCTTCTAGAATGTCCCATATTAGTAGTCTCCTTGGCATGATGTATTTTAGGTGTCTAAAGATGCCCTTTATGAGATCGAACAACGTTGAGAAAAAATAGACCTCTTAAAATGATGTTGTAGGTTGGATGATGATCATTAGTCTGTTCAACATTAGATGCCCAAGTCCTATAAAGAGGATGTGCATCCTAGAATCATTGCTTCCAACTCGGTGAAAGACTTAATTTGAAATGGATTTGCACTCGTCATCAGGAATTTGGGTAGCTTTTGTGCTACAATAGGAGTTAGACCTATATAACCAAAAGGAGGAGAGTTACAAATAAACAATCATATATGCTATTTGCCCCAGTAGAAGGGTAAGCTTATGATAGTCTTTGGCAATGATTCGTAAGATGAACATAATTTTGATAAGATCTAGGTATCTACGATCAAGGGATCTTCTATTGACTTTGATTATGATTTGATATTATGACTACCCCCTCAAGTGATGATTCTATGAGGGTAATGACAATAAATGAAGCAACGAGGTCGCTTGACCACTATGAATAATCTTGAACAAAGTAAGATTTAGCATTTGAATACTTGGCAAGGCCTAATTAGATATGATTACAACTATTAATAGTAATTGCCTATTTCTATCCCATGGAGTGGTCCAGCCACGAAGGCCTTCTTAGGGAATAAAAATGAAGATAATTCTAATTAGGCATGTATTGAATCATATTGTCAATAATATGCTAAAAATATCATAGGAGAATTGCGATGAATATCTCATTCCCATGGAGTAGTCCGATCGTCAAGGCCTTCTTGGGGATTGAAATGAAACATAGTAATTCCACGATGAGGAATTTGCCCTAAATTTCCTTATGGTAATTTAATCATATTTTTGGATTGCATGGATCGCAAGTCACTGCAACCACCAAGTGTATAGGGTAAATGACTGAATACGAGGCACATTTGACTTTTGATTAATTTTATTTTTTTGTTAATTTTGAATTGAATTTGTTTTATTGGCTAGGATGTGTAGCATTTAAAGAAAGGATTTCCATAGCAATGACCTTGGTTGAATGTACTTTATAATCTCAGCCAGTTATTCTATTTTACCTTATGATGACATTTTCCAATGTCATTGTGCTTTGTTTGGCTCATTATGCTTATTTTATATTTTCTGTAGTAGCAATTTTGGTGTGGTGAAAAATTTTAATTTGACCTTTTAAGGCTCTCCATGGTGGGAATTTTGAACATTTTTTATAGTTTGCTGACCGCATCTATCATAAGTGATGGGAAATTCTAATTTCCTTAACTGTGGCTTAGAGCTGTGGTCGTAAAACCCTAATTTAGGGACCATAGTTATCAGGCGCAGTTCGAACCAAATTCAAAAAATATATAAGGTTTTGAAATTTAAAAATTTTCATTATTTACCTGATACTAACAGTAAAAATTGAGAGCTCTAAAAGGTAAACAATAAAATCTAACATGGAACACTACTGTAAACTCAACTTGCTCACTCTACACCCACCCAGATGGTAGACCAACTGGAGGCTTCTACTATTAGAGGATCAGGTGCCACTAAGGTAACTAAAAAAATGAGACCACACACCTAATTACCAGATTAAAATTAACCACACTAAAAAATGGGTTAACGAACCTCACTAAACTGTCGATAATGAACCTCACCCTAGTTAGGTTTAGCATAGGTTAGGTTAGAGGGGAGGGTTTTAATTTTTAGGGTTTATTTTGGGGAGGACATTGTTGGTTCGACTTTTATACACACCCCGTGAAGAATGAGCATAAAATACCGATAACACTTATACGGGATAAATCCCACTCACTTTAGGATCTTGCTGGATATCCAAGGTGTGAGTTACAGAGTTGGGTCGAATGTCTATTCACTCTTTTCCGCTTCTGGAATAGTTTCAAGTGGACTGTCTGTTACCTTACAACGGGCTCCGGGACTTCAGTTCAATAATGTTTTTGGAGTTGGTTATCTTTGTGGATAATCGGATTTACAATCAGTTCTTTGATCTAGCTCTTTATGCTTTAGCAGATTTAAATAAAAGACAAATGTTAAAGAAATATAAAAATGGATCATTTCACGGTGGAACAGAGAGAGTAGGGTAGGGCAGAAAGAGAAGTTTATCTAACTTAGCTGCAAAACCAAAACTACCAATTTTAGTTATACCGGTTAGCTTCACAATAGAACAAATCAAAGAGGAAAGTGTCCAACTTTCTAAGATCACCTTCAACTAAGAGCATAAGACAAAGATGAAAACAGATCTAACAGAAAATTATAAACAGAAGGGAAGTCGGTTAAAATTGGTATCTCTCACCAGCAGCCTAGCTCGCACAGTGAGGACAGAGCAATTAGAACAGGCCTGAACCTTAAATCTATAATTTTCCCTAACATACAATAAAGAAAATGAAGCCTAGCAACATATCCAATCCTGGTAACACAGATCTACAACATAATTTAAATAAACCTTAATGAAACGAAAACAAAAGAAGATGAACTTATCACAATCCGAAAGAGATTAGGCTCCTGGCCACGCTATCACATAAAAAGAAAAATCACACCAACTCTAAGTCCAGAACAAAGCATTCAAACAAGATTTGCAGGAAATTGCTCCAATAGCTTCTATTTCTAAGTTTTCGCCTCCCGAATTTACATTCAGAAGAAGTATTTATAGACCCAGGACAGACCCTGATCTTTTTAGAAATATCTTCTTCTCAAACCCTAAATCTTATCCTCTTAACCTTACTACCCCGGTTTTACAATATAAGCCCCTTTAAAAATAGAGTTTTGAATAAACCCTAACCACTCTGCAAATCTTAGTGCAGTTACTTGCCATAAATGGAGAAGGCATGATCTCGATATTATTCTCATCCATCTCAGAATCGTAAGTA
This sequence comes from Wollemia nobilis, assembly GCA_028583015.1. Classification (NCBI taxonomy): domain Eukaryota; kingdom Viridiplantae; phylum Streptophyta; class Pinopsida; order Araucariales; family Araucariaceae; genus Wollemia; species Wollemia nobilis. The sequence continues at coordinate 838,768 of JAQPPZ010002105.1, forward strand.
AATATCTTCATTTTCTGGTCGATGGCCGATATATTCCATAAATGGGCACCCTAAGTAAATATCTTCATCTTTCTGGTGCACTTTCCAGGAGGGTCTCATTAATTCCTCAGAGAAATTCGGATGAGTCACTCGGCTTCTCTGACATTTTATCTTCGTAGAGCCGCTTCTGAGTTGAAATTCTCTCCATGCCATTACTTTCACCATAAATTCTCCTGTTAAATGCATCCATCGGCAAATTTCGGTAACTGTGTGTAGATATTTTCATTTTTCGGTCAATTGTCGACATATTCCATTAAATGGGCAACTGCTTAGTCACCGTAAAGTCTCTTTGCGGCTAGATCTGTAAAATCTGGATGAACCAACAATTCTCGGCATCTCCAATTTCCATCTGACGGCCTTCATTTAATCCGTGCTTATTTTGTCTTTCTCGCCATTACTTTCGCTAGTATGCAACTGCCGACTGGCTTTCTGCAAAAGACAAGCAAGGATTAGTATTTTAATATTATTAATTTAAAACCCTAATGTTCATTATATGTCGGCTTTATTCTTTTGACACGTGTCGTGATAACACGACGCTTTCCTCCAATTGCTTTCACTTTCACTTCTCTTGCCGTGAAACCGCGACATGTCACGATTTCGCGACATGTCACGAAATCGTGACCTTTTCTTTGCTTTGCTTCACGTTGCAACACGTCATGAAATCGCGACCTTCCCTTGGCCTTTGCTTTTCTCTGGACCGTGTCATGATTTCATGACACATCCCTGCCTTGGGCTTTCTCTCTAGACCGTGTCGTGATTTCACGACGTCACGAAATCGTGACGTCGCGATTTCACGACGTCACGAAATCACGACGTCGCGATTTCGCGACACTCCATGCCTTAGCTTTTTCTATCTGTCGCAATTTCGTGACACTCCATACCTTATTTTTCCCAACATGTCATGATTTCACGACACTCCATGCCTTTTTTTCCAAACCTGTCATGATTTCGCGACGTTTCAAAATACGTCACGATATCGCGACACTTCCTCGCACTTGGCTTTTCTTCTAGACTGTCGCGATTTCATGACGTCACAAATATCACATCTTGCCTTCTTTCCAAAACTCGCGAATTGTGACATTTTCAAAAACGGAAAGTGTCATGGTATCGCGACTTTCCAAAAATGGCAAAATTTCCAAAAATTGTAGGTTGACTCTAATGAATTCATTCATCAGTATTCTGCATTTTTACATATTTAGTGAAAGATCTTCTTTACTCAGAATGATTCTAACATTAAAGAAGTGAATTCTAAATTGAAATTAAAGTCATATGCAAGCCTACTTAGATACTTTGATATATGCAAAACTTGAAGAAGAAGGAGGCAAGCAAAATTTGGAATAAAAACCTGGAAAACATCAAGAGGGTCCCTACTGTAAAATGAAAGCTAAATATTTTCAAAGGATGGAAATTCATTTTTTCGATGGGGGTGTGTTGCTTCTCAACAAATGGCGATATCTCATGGGGAAAATAGTAGCACTATTTTAGAATCCAGGACTCTAGTTTCAAAACAATATAGACCATGTACCATGCCTTGCCACAAATATTCTTCAAAATAATTTAACTACTACCTGATAGTTGTTAAAATTTCCCAAGGACATACTAGGTTGAATCACTTAAGGAAGATTTCTGATGTGCAATTATAAGCGTATAAAACTTTCTTCAAGAATGACTGGCCTTCGAATGTTGTACTCTGGATTGATCAGCTTTTCTAGAAATGGGAAACCGAGTTGTGAAAGGGGAAACCGAGTAGGGCTTTGTTTACTAGTTTAGCCTTTTACAACCTCGACAGAGTTACTCTTTAGATTTTCATGACCCTGATCCACAACTGTGAGGTAGTATCTACAACTTGGTAAAAGAAAACATCTTCTGAAGCCTTGGCTATCTCTTTCATTACATAACTTTTTTTTTTTTATATAGGAAATAACAGAGTGCCAGTTTTATGTTGTCTTGCTCAACTTTCACCTTCTCTCTCTCTCCTTTGAAATATACCGAAATCTGAAAAGCCTTAAAAAAGAACAATTTTTTTTTTTAATATTTCATCGATCTGGAACTGCTTCAACCTGGGTACTGATAGCCTCTATGGATACTCAAATAATTTCACGAATCAGAGTCCCCTCTTACGACCAACTTTTCTTGGATTCCCTAGGAGTTTCTCCAGCCAAACAGTATAGTAGTTTCTTTATAATTAAAATAATTGTGGCAAGCAAGACACAAAATCCAATCATCTTTCTACTGTTGTTCTGAATAACAAAATAGTTCCACTGTTCAGTTTAAGCAGACTATCTCTCAATTAGAATAAACAATGAACACAGGATTTTGAACTCAGAATAAAACAATTTTTAGAAGGCTGACCTCTTTCTTTATCGCCCAGCAAAACTTAAAAAAATAAAATTTTAAAAGCTAAAAGAAATTTGTATAGACCCCAAAGGATAAAAAAATCAACAAAATAAAATAAAACAAACTACTTTGTACAGACCCCAAAGGATAAATCAAACAAAATAAAATAAAACAAACTACTTCAAAGCTTATTTACAATATATACACATGTTACAACGTCTTTGTGATTTATTCAATCGATGTATTGGATGGAAAAGCTGAGAAATAATGCTTTAGATATTGACCATTAACAGGAAGGTTCAAAAAATTACCCTCCAGGTCCTGTAAAAAAATGCATTATTACCTAGGGTTTCGGCAATCTGGTATGGCCCTGTCCATAAAGGTTGTAGCTTGGTGTTTTTACCCTTCTTTTCATGGGCTTTGTCCCATAGAAACACCAGGTCTGCAAGTTTGAACGCCTTCGAATTGGCCCTCTCGTCAAGCCAGCGCTTGACTGTCTCTTGGTGCCGACTAAAATGCTCCACAGCTTGAAGTCGTCCACCCTACAAATCAAACAAGTCCAACATACGAGTTTTCGTATCTGCATGATCAAAGTAATGTAAAGCAAATTTTAATCCTGGTACTAATGCTTCATATTCTACCAAATTATTTGTGCAGGGAAACTGCAAGCGATAAGACATAAAACCGGTTTGATTTTTTGGTCTTTTAAGAACAGCCCTTGTACCATAACCTTGCTCAGACTTAGCTGCATCAATATGAAGTATCCCAACTTCATTATCGTGATCAAGGTGAGCTTTAACCGGTTTCTCCTTTTGAGTAGTTGTCAAATTATAAACCCCGATATAACAGACCCTCAACAAGATTAGCAGTCTCATTCTTGGCATTATACTCCGTAATCATGAGTTTATATCTTGGTTCTCTATTGATTCTTAATTGATTTGCAAAACCATTCCAGGGTAACCACATATGCGAGAAATCAGTAGCCAAATACCCATTCAATGATTTTGACCAATCCCTGCTCAAAAGCATCCCGTATCCTACAGGAATATCCACCACCTGAATATCAATTCTGTGTTGCGCTCTTGGCTCAGATGCTAGCTGGATATGTATATTCTGAAGTTCACCTACCACTTTAACTTCAGACTTATCCAATTGGACGACTCTCATCTCGGAGTTCATGGGGGTCAAACCCAACTGTTGACAGATGGCCAAAGGCATGACATTGGCTGAAGCCCCAGAATCTACCAGACAGTTGTGTAAGTTTTTCCCAAATATTCGAACAGTCAGTAGAAAAGGCGGAACTTCAGTCTTCTCTTTATACATGGCCACATTTGCATTTGCCATCTTTTTTCCCTTTTCCAAAGGTTTGGTAGTAGGTTCAGAATATGTTTTGATCAGGTTATCCCTCTGTTCAAAAATTTGGGCCAGCTCATGAAGAGTGATGTTGGCTTTGATTTTTTTCATGTCCTCCACTATATTATATCCTTTATTGAGTGGAGGGACAAATGCATCTGGTCCTCTCGGATTTCCTCCCTTGGGTGGGGATGGGTTATTGCTTGAAGATGGATCTGGAGGAACACTGTGGGAGTTGTCCGGAGGGGTAGATGTAGTGTTGGGCTCCGGATTTCTATTTCTGAGGTTGTAGTTGTCCCTCCTGTATTGTTGAAAAGCCTGTACTTCATCCATGGGTAGCTCCACAACATTCTCTGATTCTTCTGGGAAAGTGAAAGAATCTAAGACCATAGCTGCACTGTGGCTGGATGAACTTGGGGCATCCGTAGTTCTTTGATGTTCAGGAGAAACCAACTCGCCAAAAAGAGCTTCAAAGGCATTACAGAATTCCAAACAATCCAACTCCCCGTGCTGAGACGTTCCATGAATCCTGCACCAGTTAGGCAAGGCTAAATCACAAATATTTACATCATGCCCTTTACCTTTATAATCCTTATTGGGCTCGTATGGGGGCCGAGTGAATCTATTCTACTGATAAGAAAACCTGTTTGGGTTTTCGCCGATGGACACTTGCCTTTTGAAAGTCAAAAAGTCATTTGCCAACTTTTGGACTACCCTTGAAACTTCTTCAACTCTTGTGTTATCAGCTTCTTTACCTGGATTCTGTACATTTTCAACAGGTGCTACAGCCAATGGATTTCCTGATGGTGGAGTTTGACATACTGGCAACATCATCTGATGTGGTATGGGATTGAAAATAGGGGTACCTTGTGTGACCAAAGGAATTTGATGAGCATTCAGAGGTTGAGGCCCCAACTGTCTTTCCAGGACCAAAGCTTCTTTGTAAGCCTCTGTTAAATTGGTAATAGAGGGATCTCTTTTCAAGAAAATAGAAGTCATTGGATCTAGAGAATTCCTAAAAATCTCTAATGCCAGGTCTGCATTTGGCACATAATAACCAATCAGTCTACCATAAGCCTTCTGAAATCTGACATTGTAAGATCCGACAGATTCATTTATTTCTCTTTTAATACCGGAAAACTACTGATATAATACACTGGGATCTATTACCTCACCAAACCGTGATACAAAAACCTTTTCCAAGTCATTCCAACCGGTAATAGAATCGTTAGTGAGATTTAGAAACCAGTCGTAAGCTCCCTCCTGGAGAGTGAACGGGAACAATCTGCAAGCCACATCTTCATGTCGTACATTTAACAATTTTAGAGCATTCTTGAATGCTACTAGATGTTCTTCTACTGTCCTAGTTCCATCATGCTTGTATCTGGGAAGATATCTCTCAAGATTTCTAGGCAGGTCATGGGCTGCACCCGAGATATTTAAGGCAGTGGAACCTAACCAGTTTGCCATTATTACTTGATTGACAATGATATTTTTAGTTGCAGTTGGAGTAACTACAAGTGGTGACAAAACTATTTCAGACAAGGACTTGGCCCTTCTGAGGCTGCTTCTTCTGGGAGTTTCTAACTCAGGCACAAGGAGCTCTCCAGCTCTGGAGTGGGACCTTGTTACTCTATAATTAGAATCCAACTTTTCACCAGCACTTACAACCTTACAATCCTTAACAAACTACTGAACTTCAGGTCCTCTTTTCTAGCAATTTTAAATATTGGTGTTGAGTTCCACTGTTTAGGCAAAAACTCAAACAAACAAGTTTAAAAGAGCTAAAGAGGAGGGAAAAGGATTCAAAAGATAAAATACCAGACTCACACAAACAACTTACAATACTAAACAGAGTTCAACAGCCCTCCTTCTAGCGCCAATTTTAAATGTTGGTTCGACTTTTATACACACCCTGTGAAGAATGAGCATAAAATACCGATAACACTTATACGGGATAAATCCCACTCACTTTAGGATCTTGCTGGATATCCAAGGTGTGAGTTACAGAGTTGGGTCGAATGTCTATTCACTCTTTTCCGCTTCTGGAATAGTTTCAAGTGGACTGTCTGTTACCTTACAACGGGCTCGGGACTTCAGTTCAATAATGTTTTTGGAGTTGGTTATCTTTGTGGATAATCAGATTTACAATCAGTTCTTTGATCTAGCTCTTTATGCTTTAGCAGATTTAAATAAAAGACAAATTTAAAGAAAGATAAAAATGGATCATTTCACGGTGGAACAGAGAGAGTAGGGTAGGGCAGAAAGAGAAGTTTATCTAACTTAGCTGCAAAACCAAAACTACCAATTTTAGTTATACCGGTTAGCTTCACAATAGAACAAATCAAAGAGGAAAGTGTCCAGCTTTCTAAGATCACCTTCAACTAAGAGCATAAGACAAAGATGAAACAGATCTAATAGAAAATTATAAACAAAAGGGAAGTCGGTTAAAATTGGTATCTCTCACCAGCAACCTAGCTCGCACAGTGAGGACAGAGCAATTAGAACAGACCTGAACCTTAAATCTGTAATTTTCCCTAACATACAATAAAGAAAACGAAGCCTAACAGCATATCCAATCCTGGTAACACAGATCTACAACATAAATTAAATAAACCTTAATGAAACGAAAACAAAAGAAGATGAACTTATCACAATCCGAAAGAGATTAGGCTCCTGGCCACGCTATCACAGAAAAAGAAAAATCACACCAACTCTAAGTCCAGAACAAAGCATTCAAACAAGATTTGCAGGAAATTGCTCCAATAGCTTCTATTTCTAAGTTTTCGCCTCCCGAATTTACATTCAGAAGAAGTATTTATAGACCCAGGACAGACCCTGATCTTTTCAGAAATATCTTCTTCTCAAACCCTAAATTTTATCCTCTTAACCTTACTACTCGGGTTTTACAATATAAGCCCCTTTAAAAATAGAGTTTTGAAAACCCTAACCACTCTGCAAATCTTAGTGCAGTTACTTGCCATAAATGGAAAAGGCATGATCTGATGTTATTCTTATCCATCTCATAATCACAAGTAAATATCTTCATTTTCCGTCATATATTCCATAAATGGGCACCGTAAGTAAATATCTTCATCTTTCGGTGCACTTGCCAGGAGGGTCTCATTAATTCCTCGAAAAATTCAGATGAGTCACCGGTTTCTCTCGACATTTTACTCTTCCAGAGCCCCCTCTAAATCTCGCACGCCATTACTTTCACCATAAATTCTCTCGTTAAATGCGTCCATCGGCAAATTTCGATAACCGTGTGTAGATATTTTCATTTTTCGGTCAATTGCTCGACATATTCCATTAAATGGGCAGTCGCTTAGTCACCGTAAAGTCTCTTTGCGGCCAGATCTATAAAATCTGGATGAACCAGAAATTCCCGGCATCTCAAATTTCCATCTGACGGCCTTCATTTAATCCGTGCTTATTTTGTCCTTTTTCGCCATTACTTCCGCTAGTATGCAATCTCTTCTTGCAAAAGACAAACAAGGATTAGTATTTTAATACTATTAAATTAAAATCCTAATGTTCATTATATGTCGGCTTTATTTTTTGACACGTGTCACGAAAACGCGACGCTTCCTCAAGTTGCTTTCACTTTCAACTTCCTTGTCGTGAAACCGCGACATGTCGCGATTTCGTGACATGTCACGAAATCGTGACCTTTTCTTTGCTTTGCTTCCGTTGGCAACCCCGTCATGAAATCGTGACCTTCCCTTGGCCTTTGCTTTTCTCTGGACCGTGTCGCGATTTCGCGACACGTCCCTGCCTTGGGCTTTCTCTCTGGACTGTGTCGCGATTTTGCGATGTCGCAAAATTGTGATGTCGCAATTTCGTGACACGTCCCTGCCTTGGAGCTTTTTTTGTGGACCGTGTCACGATTTTGCAACGTCGCAAAATCACGACGTCACGATTTTGCGACACGTCCCTTCCTTGGGCTTTTTCTCTGGACCATGCCACAATTTTGTGACGTCGTGATTTCGTGACACGTCCCTGCCTTGGGCTTTTTGACTCAAAACCCGTCGCGAAATCACGACATTTCCAAAAATGGAAAATGTCACGAAATCGCGATGCCTCCAAAAATGGCAAACTTTCCAGAAACTGCAGGTTGACATGAATTGATTCATCAGTACTCTGCATTTTTACATATCAGTGAGAGATCCTTTTATTCAGAAAGATTCTAACATTAAAGAAGTGAATTCCAAATTGAAATTAAAGCACATGCAAGCCTACTTAGATACTTTGATATATGCAAAACTTGAAGAAGGAGGCAAGCAAAATTTGGAATAAAAACCTGGAAAACATCAAGAGGGTCCCTACTGTAAAATGAAAGCTAAATATTTTCAAAGGATGGAAATTCATTTTTTCAGTGGGGGGTGTGTTGCTTCTCAACAGACATGACCTTGAAAAGGTCATGCTCCTTAGCCACGGGTGGAAGACATGGTTCCCAATTGGCAGATTGGGGACCATGACTGTCAGTCGCGATGGGATTTAAATCCCATCGATAAAATTTTTGATCGTTGCGTCGATTGTGGTTCTGATATGCGGTATGCAAGATTTTGAATTTGTTTTCAAATTTTCAATTTTTTTTGTGTTTTCTTGGCAATTAATGCCTTTAATGCATTTTTGGAATACTTTTTTAATTTTTTTTTGAAAATTTTGATCATGTGTGTGCATGTTATTTTACTTTTTAATGAGATTTTTTGATTTGTTTGTCATTTTTAAGTTGTTTTTAATTATTTTGCTTCTTGTTTTTATTTGATTGCTTTCACTCAGGCCTTGAACAACAGAGCGAGGGAGACTGATCTCCTTCACAACCTACGTTGCACTCTCACTGATGGGTAGCGGGCGTGGTTTGCTACCATGGGGTTTTGTTATGTCTTGGATCTCCCCACCATCAAAGTTGATCAGTCCTACCTGATTGCTTTGGCCCATCGCTGGGATATGCAGACCAATATATTTCACCTATCGACAGGTGAAATGACAGTGACTCTAGAGGATGTCTATCGCATATTTTGCCTACCTATTGATGGTGAGGCCATCACCTCATCTCCTACTACAATGAGGAAGGACATATTTGATGCTATATTTGGTGGACATAGCCATGATTCTTAGGGCCGCATTGACCATGGAGATATCCACATCGAGGAGTGGTTCTGAGCCATATTATTTTTACAACAGGAGGTTGTATTCATGCATTTGATCATCCAGATAGACTCATCAGGCATGAGGTTCCCTTGGAACCTCCTGGCTAGGACCAAATATGTTATGGTTAGCTCGACCAAGTGACCTCTTATTCTAGCATGGGGGAGCACTCTTACACAACTCTACCACAAGCTGTATCAGATCACACACCATAGTAGAGTGGGCATATGCTGTAGTATACTCCTATAGATTTGGGGTTGACAACATGTTTTGATAGAGCATCCCATAAACTTGTCCCTATATATCACTGCAATTCCCAAGGATCGTCAGTGCTACACAACTTTCTAGCCTTAGGAGCAAGAGGGCTTCGAGAGTAGGTCTCATGTAGGACACCTAGACCACTACATTGGTCAATTTGCATAGCTCCGCTCTCAGTAAATATGATGGTGACCGTACATGTACTATCCAGCCTAGAAAAAGGTAGAAGTTACCTACACTGGATGTGCAGAGACAGGTGGGTTATTAGCTGAAAGGTTGACATACATGAGTACCAGAACTACTCTCACATATTGAGATAGTTTGGGATCCAACATGATGTCCTAGAGGTGCTTACAATCTATAGATACCTCGTCCTAAAGAGGGGCCTGACCTGGCCCCAGGTGACTCCACTGGGGGATACTGATGATGACTTCTAGGAGTCAGGCCTAACGAATGCAATAATTATAGTTGATTATGATGAGTGGTGGTCTAACTTCTAGTGGTATGAAGAGGGTCCTCTAGGATAACTAGCTGATGGGTTTGCAATAGAGGGCGTAAAGGGTGTAGAGGTGGACCCTCATGGGCATAGGAATTGCTAGAGGACTGAGGGCACATCAGGCATAGGGGTCATAGCAAAGGAGAGCCCATAGGTAGAGGCCGAGGAGGAGGCCTTCGAGGAGGGCAAGGTAGATCCAAACAGTGAGGTAGGGTAGCTATAGGCATATATTTCTGATCTCTAGATCCATATTGGGATACTTTACATCCAACTCCTACACAAGGATACTTCGATCGTCACTCTAGAGGTGAAGCTAGCTCATGGTTAGATGTAATGACATGGATACAAAGAGGAGAGGGTAGCTCTCTAGGCACATGTGGCTACAACAGACACCCAGATTAGGTAGATCACTAGCGAGCATGATCTATCATAGATATAGCTAGGTGAAATGACCCTTGAGAGAGACCTACTCAAGGCAGTGAGGGGAGATCCCTCATCATCATAGGCTATCATGGCACCTACTGTGATACCATCTACTTTAGTATCAACAGGTTTTGACCCGATGTTAGATATCAGAAGGCTATATACCCTCGTGGAGGAGGGTAACGAGCAAAAAATAGTGGATGTAGCCCGTAATGTCCAATTGGAAGGTATCAACAGGCTGTTAGATGGGTAGGTTTCGAAGAGGACCACTACTACAGGGTCACATCGGAGCAAGACACTGACCAGGGAGACATGGTAGTCTAGTGCATGATCTAGCTAGAGAACGCATACACTAAGCAGAGTTGGTCTATGCTGAGCACAGGATCCACATCAAGACCCACAGTAGGCTCCAGAGCAGGACTCTAAGGATAAGACTGAGGGAGGTGAAGAGTCCTTCGGTGTAGGGGGATCATGGGGTGCAGGCCAGAGCTAGCACAATGCCATAACACAAATATTTCTACTTGTTGTACCATTTTAGTGTAAGTTCTAAGGACCTAACATAGTTATAGCCTGTGGGCATTTGGATGTACCCCACTATGATGCACATTTGACACACACACACACACACACACATATATATATGTATGATATGATATTTCATATCATTACATGTGTATTTTATTTTTGGTATTTTATGTTTTATGTTATGCATATGGATGCAATGCGCTATTGATTAGATGCTATATGATGTGATGTATGGATGACATGCACTAGATAGCTATGCAATAGAGGATTAGATGCTATGAGTTATGTATGTAGATGTACTACTTATGATGGATGCATTATGAATGCCATATTTTTATGTTACATGCATGTATACTTTGCTTCACTTGTATGTATTTAGTTTATATTGCTATGAAATAATTTATGCCATGTATGTACTGCATGTATTTCTTTGTTTCTTTGATAATATGTTTATAAAATGGACATGTATGCTTTAATAACTTAAAACATAATGTATGCAATATGAGTTTTAATAAATCTAATGGATGACACCACCGAATGTATAACAATCATTTATTGTAGTTGCTTTATCTTTTTGTGAAGGATAGTACACCCATATGTGTGACGCAATGATGTATTGTTTTCTATTCATAAGATTTTTTAAATTAAAATAATATAGATAACATAGTCAGTGGCCATCTAAACATCATTTCTGACATTCATCCAGTATCTAACATATATTACAAATAGTTCTAATAAATAAACTCTCATAAAAGAAATTGATGTTTTGATGATTGCATTGAAAATTGGTTGTTGTTATTTGGGAATTTTTGAGGTTTACCATGAGACTCAAAAACCCTAGTTGACTTATCAAAAGTTGTATACTAACCATACTAGACTTCTAAAATATAAGTATTTCACTAGGATAGGCCTTAACTATTCATTATCCTTGTGTGTGTAAATACGTATATTAAGATAAGGTATAAGCATACCCCGATGTCAAGCAGGATTCTTTCAGGCCATTTCTAAGATTGGGGATCCTCAAATATATTGTCCTATCATAGGTTTAGATTTTAGTTGGACTAAACCACTAGGTGATACAGGACACCCGAATCTAGCTCTTCCACATTCAAACATCGATCTACACAAAAGCAGGGCTATTGTATCAGACATATCATCATACGTAAGGTATAATAGTGCTGGAAATTCCATAGATTCAATGTTGCTCCCTTATTTTCTTCAATTTTTTGGGATACTTGCTCATATAAAGTGATAAAAATCACTATTTATTTTGTACTATAGTGACAAGAATCACTATTTTTTTTTCTCTTTTTCTTTCTTTCTTTTTCTTGATCAAGGGATTTGATACTGATTTTTATTTTCTTTGTACAACTTGATCTTCATTTGATCTGACTTTCTAGGATTTACATTTGATAATTTACTTCAGAAACTTCATTTAGGGATTTTGCTTTAGGGAACTATTTTTGGGATATCGATCTTATGATATCAATCTGGGATATCAATCTGGGATGTCAATCTATGATATCGATCTAGGGTATCAATTTGGAGGATTTATCTAGGATATCACTTTGGGATATTGCTCATTTTAACATAAGCAAGGGATTCTGGGTAGGGAATAAACCTGTCCTTTTACCAATTGCCAACATTTACCATACCATCTGCACAAAGGGATAAACAAGAATAAACTGGTAGGCCCAAAATGGCCACATACTTAGGAAAATTTTGCAAAATTTTGCCTAAGTCATAAATTCCTCATTCCGCACATCTCACAGTGTATTTTGGAGCGGATTCATGACAGGAGGCATGAGCCCACCTAAAATTTTTCATGCTTGGAGCGATTTCGGAAGACTTCTTTTGTTCTTCGCTTCGGACTAGCGACGCATCCCGAATCCACAAAATATTTTGATAAAGGATGACGTCAGCAGGAAAAAAGTTTGGATTGGTGACCGCTTGATATTTTGAATATCCATGAGCGGCTAAGTGTTGGAGCGCATGATTTCGGAGAACACACAGAGTATTTTTTCCTAGAATGGTGACAAGGCGGAATGTTGTAAACATAGTAGAGGCGGATTGGTGACAATGGACATTATGACTAACTCTTTTTTGGAATGGTGATAAGCAGTGTTTTACTCTGAAGATGGTGCAGAATGGAAGAAGAGTCATTTTACATTGTGGCGGGTCCGGAATGATGGTCATACGCCAATGTATTTGCCCAGCCTAGAATGGAATCCACAAAAGTTTTTAAGAGGAGATGACATCATCGATATTTTTGTGCGGATTGACGAATGCTTTGCGGACGATGAGGAAACTTGAAGAATAAAGAGTGGATTCGATCCCGCTTAGCCTTCAAGGCATTTCAAATCTGGATTGGCATTCCATAGCTTCTAAGATATAAAGGATGACATCATCAATTTTTTAAAGTGGAATGGTGTTGTGTTCTCCCCGCCATTATAATAAGCTTATATCAGAATGAATCATAGCCATACAATGGGGGAGATCAATGGTGGGGATTGTGTCAAAGAATCTGAGGTATTTAAAGATATTTCTTCACCAAAATTATAACAATCTATTGGAGAGGATAACCAGAGGTGGTTACAGATCGATGATGGCAGATAACGTCCAAGAAGGATCAATGATAATGCATGATTTCCAATGGCCTGAACTCCAGTTTGCGCCAAATGACCAGCAAGTTGTAGAGGCCCCGAGCTGCCATGGTGGACCACTTTCAATGGATTTCCCGGAGGGTGTACCAGTAAGCAAATGCCAGCAAGAACTCTCTGCTATGCTATCAAATTTTGATCTTTGTAATGTTCTTGATAATTTTAATTTTTGCAAAACTATAAGTAGAGGTCGAACCCTCATTTTTAAGGGTCGGCTCTAGTGTGTTTTCCTATGCTACTGTAAATATTCCCAAGAGCTAATGGAAGGAGCATTACATTGATCTTCACCTCAAAATTTGTATCTTCATGCTTGATATCAGAGGTTCAAATTCTTTAGCTGCATTTCTATGAATACTTAAGTGGTTAGTTTATGCCAAATTAATGGATTACTAGTTGTTAAAGTAATTGAAATATGCTTTTGAGATTGATCTTTATTGTTAGGAAGTGCATTTCTATAGAATCTAGATATTGGTGAATTCTGTTATTTGGATTATCATTGTCTAGATATTGAAATCATTGTCTGCAATATTTCTCTACTGTGCATTAATGAATGAAGAGTCATCTAATTTGTGATAATGTTGATCTGAGTTATGTGTCTTTGGGTTAGTTTTTTAGAGCTTTTTATTGTGGTGCAATGTTGTTAGCCTATCCATCCACTATTGTTCACATTTCTCTAACCCTAACCTTTTCTTACCCTAACCTTCAAACCCTAAGTGAGCATAATTGTGTCAACACCCTATTTAAGTTGACAAGGAACCAACCTACTCTAGAGGTTGGATCGGAAACTCTATTTTGGTCCATCCAATGTTGAGTGTTGAGCTGCAGCTATCGGGTGCAAGCCTGGATAGAAAATAGGAAGATAGACAGCCATAGTATTGAGTAAAACTTGATGCAATTCAGTGCCCAATAGTTTTTGGCACGCCCGGTGGGACCAGTTCACAAGGAACACGAAACCCATCAAATGAGTTATTATTATCTCAACCCAAAGGAATCAAGATTTGGTGAATTGTCTTGACCTTGTAAGTGGAGAAGAGCAAGTTCACCTAGCGACTCCCTGGTCCTTAGACTCAAAAAAATAATTATCCCTATAGACCAGTGTCCTTTCATGTATACCAGGTCTTTCAAAAGGAATAACCCTAACTCCTACTTTTACTATGAGTTACCTTACAGAGGGGCTATTGTTGCCAAAAGTTTAGATCAATATTTCCTCGTAGAGGAAGAGCTTCTGGAAGAAAATCCAATAGTTCCCCCAATAAGACCTACAATAGGAAATATGGCACAAAATGTGGCTCCTAATCAGCCATTACAGAAGTACCCAAGCTAGAACACAATCGGTCCCCTTAGATTAGCCCAAATGAATGCCATCCCCTAAGCTGTATCTAAAGCTATCCCCACTTATGATGGATCTGGGAAAATAACTTATGAGCACTATCAGGATATCTTGAACCTGGCAGCAATCCACAACATAAAAGAAGAGGATATTATTGTAAGGATTCTAGCCCTGTCCTTCAGAGGAAAGATATTACATTGGTTTAGAACTCTAGAAGACAATACTATCACTTCATGGCAAGCGTTAGCCGAGCCATTCATAGAGGAATTAAATGAATCTGTTGACCCCTTTTCTCTGCTTAACCAGTTTACATCCATGCAAAAAACCTAGCAAGAAACTATCTCAGATTTCAATTTGAGATTTAGTAGAACATGGAAAAGAATTCCCCCCATTACCAGACCAACTACATGTTTAGCTTATATGTATTATATCTAAGCTCTTGGATCAGATTTAGGGCTATAGACACAACAATCAGGAGTAGAAACCTTCCCCCAAGTTTATAATGCAGTAGTTCATGCTAAAAATATCCTAATTAATGTCGGAAGACTTCCCCCCAAAACTGTGCTACCTTACAACTCAGAAACCACTAGTAGCCAAATTCAATCCACAAACCCCTCTTACATGGACCCCCTTTCTTTATCATCTCCATATCCACAAATGAATGTGATCCCTCAACCAAAGCCTATATCCTCTACAACTCCTTTTCCTCCCCTTCCTTCTCAATCATCTCAAGAGTTTTTTGCTATCCTGGATATACAAAATACTCTAAAAACTTGAGTAATAGAATGAATTCAATGGAAAAGAGAGACCAAGAAAGGTCACAATAGAGGATATTCCCATATGTAAACAAATATCAGAGACCTGGTCCTAGTAACAATATTGGGGTCAGGGTGAATGCAGTATATGAGGAGCCAGAATGTTCTTCAGATACTACTCTTGTGAATGTTTGGTGTTTAGTATGCAATGATCCCCATGACTCACAGTCTTGTGTGATGTACCAACACCATGTTCAACAAGCTATGGATCAAGCTGAAAGGAATCAAAAGGGGAGAGTTAATATGTTATGGCACCCTGATCAAATCATGGTTGGGAAAGAGTTGGATGAGGAAAGCCCAATTGCTATTATGACAAGGTCTGGGAAGAAAGCTTTGCAAGTAGATCCCCAAAAAATGGGGCAATTCCAAGTCCCTTCCCAAAAGAGAGTTGATCCCCTCCCTCAAAGCAGTGACACCTTCCCTATTCCTCAAGCTAAGGGAAAAGAGAAGACAGATAGTCTTCCTAAGAGACCGAAAAGGAAACAGAAGGAGACCAAATGAGATCTAAAGATGAAGATCAAGAAAGGCTTAGGTTCCCCTCTATTACTAAAAGACAAATATTAGAGGCTACCCAAAAATATAAAAGAAGATATGGTGAGCAAGAGGGAAGGCTGGAAAAACTCTCCTTGACTAAATCTGAATACAACATTGTTGAAGAGATGAAAAAGATTCCATCAAAAGCTAGCCTGTATGACACTCTGTTCATTCCTGGTCAGATTGACCTGCTTAAAGCTTCCCTCAACAAAAATCCATAGAATAGGTTGGCCACTACAATCCTTAGTATGCCATCAGAAAAGAAAGAAATGACACCTACTGTTCTAAATAATAAGCCTCCCCCTTTCTATATATCCCTAAGAATGGAAGGTTGGGTAGTCCAAAATTGTATGATTGACTCAGGAGCATCAACTACAGTCATGCCTAAAGTAGTCTGTGAGGAGATGGGTATGGAGTATACCCGATCTTGTCTTGGAGTGTTACAACTAGATGGGACACCTGTCAAGATAGTTGGAGTCATTAAGGATGTACTAATGAGGTTGCACAGAGCCCCTGAGGTGACAATAGTGCAAGAAATAGTTGTGGTTGACTTAGAACCCTATTTTGGATTATGTCTTTCAAGAGAGTTTACTGCAAAACTAGGGGGATGTATGTACATGGATTATTCTAGCATGGTAATTCCTTTCAAAGGAAAGAGAATAAGGATAACACCTAAAAAACTAGTAGCTTATCACATTGAAAATATTGAAGAGGATATGTGCAATCTTAACCCCATGGAAGAATTTGAGCTAGTGGAAAACATTGAAGAGTTGGACATTGAGGATGAGTTACCTTTCAGAGAATATTATAGTCAATTTGAAACTGGTATGGGAACATATAGCATCTCAACTGAATCAGAGAGGAAAATCCTTGCTATATCCAACCAATATATGAGAGAGAAAGAAACATGGGTCATGCACTTTGATGGTGCTAAATGCAAAAATGGTGCAGGAGCTGGTGTGGTCCTACAATCCCAATCAGAAGGGACAAAGAATTTTGCTTACAGACTGACATGGTCATGTACTAACAATGCTACAGAATATGAGGCCCTATGTCTCGGATTGATACAAGCAGAAAGTATGGGCATTAATATTTTGAACATATATGGTGATTCTGAGTTGATAGTCCATCAAGTAAGAAATAGGTGCAGCAGTAAGCACCATTACTTAAAATCTTACAGAAATAGGGTATGGGATTTAATGGAATCATTTGATGCCCTAAATTTAAATTTTATTCCTAGAGAAAAGAATACTCTAGCTGATTCATTAGCAAAAAAAGGAGCTAACTTCAACCCTTATGTAGACTTTGGAATCAAGAAGGCCAAGGGAATTAAAATGATTTTCAGACCTACAGTACTAGACAAGTAGATTTTTTGGTAGGTTTTTGAAAGTGATGAACAAATAATTGAATTTATGGTGAGAGAAGCATGTCTCTCCACTATCCAAGAAGAGAATTCAGAAGAAATTGATCAGAAAGACATTATCCAACTAAGAAACAATCATATCCCAAGAGGGTTGGTCACCCTTGAGAGTTTGTTTGATAATGAGGATAGAAAAAAGACCAGAGCCATGAAGGTCAGTGAGAAAATCTATAAAGAAGTTGAAGTTGGTATAGAAAAGAAGCTCAATGTTGGAGTTCGATGTTCACCAGAGGAAGCAGAAGATATCAAAGCTCTATGCTTAAGATACCAAGACATTGTGGCTTGGTCATATGAAGACCTCAAGGTGTATGATAAAAAGGTTATCCAACATACTATTGAGCTAGAGCCTGATGCAAAACCATTTAGGTAGAAGCAGAGGCCAGTCAATCCAAGGATCGAGGCCATTATGAGAGAGGAGCTCTTAAAGTTATTAAAGGCTAAGATCATATACCCAATAAAACATTCTACTTGGGTAGCCAATTTGGTACCCGTAAGGAAAAAGAATGGGGATATACGCTTGTGTGTGGACTTTAGAAATCTGAACCAAGCATCCCTTAAAGATCACTACCCCCTCCCTCAGATTGATCAGATATTATAGGTAGTGGTAGGAGCAGAGAGGTTCTCACTACTGGATGGTTACTCTAGATACAACCAAATTTGGGTGAAATATGAAGACCAATATAAAACAACATTCACCACAAAATGGGGTACATTTGCCTACCAGAGGATGCCTTTTGGGCTGTCCAATGCGGGTGCCACATTTTAGAGAGCCATGGACTATGCCTTTGGAGCATTGATCAACAAGGTTATTCTGATTTATCTAGATGACATGACTATGTTTTCCCATGATAAAAAAGACCATCTATCACACTTGGAGCAAGTTTTTCAAAAGTGCAGAGAATTTGGTATTTCGCTCAATCCTAAGAAGTCATTCTTTGCAGTCCATGAAGGAAAGCTACTAGGTCATGTGGTCTCAAAATAAGGCATGGCCATAGACCCAGATAGAATCAGATCAATTCTTGCTCTTCCTTTGCCTACAAATAAGAAGACCTTGCAATATTTCCTAGGCCAAATCAATTTTGTCAAGAAATTCATTTCTAATTTTGCACAGAAAGTAAGGCCTATATCTGAGCTACTCAAGAAAAATGTTGAATTCAAGTGGACTGAAGTTAGGAAATAAGCTTTTGAGATTATCAAGCAATCCATTGCAACAGCCCCAATACTGGTAAACCCAGATTTTAGCAAATATTTTATTCTTTATGCATATGGAGTTGAAGAAAGTTATGCCTCAGTACTCACTCAGAAAGATGATCAAGGGGAGGAACATCCTATGTTCTTTTGGAGCCAGACACTCCATGATTATCAGGTCAAATACAACTTTATTGAAAGACAAGTATTTTCTATGATGAAGTCACTAAAGAAGTTCAGGCAGTATTTGGTACAGAGCAAGACCCTGGTATATGTGGTTCATCCGGATGTAAGGAGTTTTATCCTATAGGGTGATCTAGGAGATAAAAGAGCTGGTTGGATTACCAAAATCTAAGAATATGATGTAGAAATACACCCCACCAAGCTAGTGAGAGGTAGAGCCTTGTGCCAAGGGTTAACAGAAGCCATAGCATTGGCAGAAGTAACAGCTTGCCAGACAATAGAAGAAAATCAGGTGGAAATAGTACAAACTATAGACTCTGATTGGATTGACCAGATGATCAGGTATTTCCAAACTGGAGTATGCCCCCCAATCTAAATGCTTCCCAAAGGAGGAGATACAAGCTTCATGCTTTGAAATATGTATTACTACCAGAGGGCTTATACAAAAGAAACTTGGATGGAATTCTTCTAAAATGCTTAAAGGATGATCAACAAAAGAGGGTCATGGAGGAGTTCCATGGAGGATCAACTAGTGGACATAGCTCAGGTAGGGTTACAACTTTAAAAATCATAAGAGTAGGCTATTATTGGCCCACTATATTCATTGATGCTTTTAAAGTCACCCGAGCTTGTGACAAATGTCAGAGATATGTTGGAAGGACAAGGAATGCTTCATCCCCCCTCAAGCCCATACAAGTTGAAGAGCCTTTTCAATAATGGGGGCTAGATTTCATAGGGGTTATCAACCCTAATTCCTCAGTAGAGCATAAGTTTATCTTAACTACCATAGATTATCTCACCAGATGGGTAGAGGCTATTCCTACCAAGAAATCAGACCAAGATGTTGTGATCAATTTTATGGAAAATTTGATTTCAAGGTTTGGAGTCCCAGAAGCCTTGGTGAGTGACAATGGCCCAACTTTCATAGGAGCCAAGTATATTGAGTTTTCCAGAAAGTATGGCATTACTCTTAAAAATACTTCAAATTATTATCCACAAGGTAATGGACTTGCAGAATCTACCAACAAAAACCTATTAAGGATTTTGAGGAAATCACTTGAAGGTAACAAAAGAAGTTGGCACCTATTGTTGGACCAAGCTCTATGGGTAGACATGATTACTATTAAAAATTCCATTAAGACTTCCCCTTATGCACTAGTATATGGCAAGGAGGTAGTGTTACCAATTCATTTGGAGATCCCAACACTTAAGCTTGTCAATACAGAGGAAGAGTCAGAAGAAGATCCGATGAAGACCAGGTTGACACATTTGCTACAATTGGAAGAGAATAGAGCTCAGGCATATGATAATTTTCAAAAGCATTCATCAGATATCAAAGCATGGTTTGATAAGAAGGCTAGATTCAAAAAATTCCAAGTTGGAGACTCAGTTCTCAAGTGGAATGTTGATAGAGCAAAGCCAGGCAAGCATGAAAAGTTTGATTCTTTTTGGGATGGTCCTTTCAGAATAGTAGAAGCCAAGGAGTCCAATGTATTTCAGCTAGAAGATCCGGAGGGAAACATACAACCGATTCCAGTGAATGGTTTTCATCTCAAGCTCTACTATGTGTAAGGAGTGAGTTCACTATAACATATGTATATACATTGTATAATTATTTTCCCTCCTTTTTGCACTTTGTACTTTAATTTATTTTTGCACTTTGTAATCAATTTTCTTTGAAAAATCTTGAAAAAATAAAAAATTGCAAGAATGACTAAGTATGGACTAAGTACACAGCAAAGTTCCATTCCGCACTCAATTCTATGTAAAGTCTTCCAGAACAGTGTGCGCTCTTGAATCCACATCGAAATACACTAAGATCCCCATGGAATGGTGAGTCGATGGTCAAAAGAGAGCAAAGGCATTCCCAATCTGGGAACCTTTCAAAGCTAATGCAAGGCGGAGTGGAATCAAGATGGAAACTCACGCATAGAATTTTCTAAGTGTCAGTGGACTCAAAAGGCTCTTAATTCACCGGTTTCAAAATCAAAGTGGAGCCAAGCAGTAATTTCAACCGTGACACGTGGAAATCAGAGAATGATACCACATTCAATGCTAACGAACTCATGCCATAACCAAAGAGTAGCCAAAGGGGTGCAGTGAGGTGGCAGTGCAATTTGAATTTTTGACCAATGAAAAGATAGAATGCCACCGTTGAGCCACCGAAGGGAATGATTAGAAGTTGGAAAGTGTGCCAGTGGGGAGGTCGTGCAGTAGCTGCATTAATGGTGGAAGATACACGTGCTCCAAAAAATAAAAGTGATGAAAAAGCATACACGAGGCTCATTTAGTAGCTATTTGCATCCATAGAGCGGTAAGAAGGCAAAGTGATACTCTAAAGAATTTGCTATGAATTACAGAGAGAACAATACTTATCACTATCAGAATGGCTTCAGAAGATGTTCAAGAGTTTGAAACTCTGGAGAAGAAGGTGGTGGCACCATATCTTGACAAGGCCGAAGCCGTGGCGGACACAAAAATGGTCCTCATAGAAAGAACGAAGCTAAGGAGGAACATGAACGATAGATACAAGAAGAGAGTTGCTTTGGCTATGGAAGGTAGATGTGTTGTCCTTTCTTATCTCTCTTTTTATATTTGTGATTCTGTTCATCCCTACCCTGAGTTGATAGCTGCAATAGTCAAGTTTTATGACCCATTGGCCAAAGCAGTAAAGACCTCTGAGGGCGAAACCCTTTTCAATATCACCACCTCCTTTTGTCATAGACTCTTTGCCCTAGGGTCTGAACCGCCAGTAATACCAAAACCATTTAGGGTCACTGAGCAGACTGGGTTTTACTCCTTGGAGAAGCGAGCTAATGATGGTGAGTCATTTAAAAAATGGGTTTATAAGCAGCTTGATACTAAGCCCAAGAAAAAATTGCCTGAGGTCCCTATCTCTATTGACAAGTTTGTAAACCCCATCCTATTTTCTATGTTGGCTTGTATGGAGGGTTTAGACTCTGATAGAATGGTACATGGCTGGAAAATTTCTGCAACTTATTGTATTTCTAACGAAAGAATGTATGAGAAATATGCGGGAAAAAAGGGGACTAGGGTGATTTATTTTGACTGGCCAGATTTTCTCGCACAGAGGATACATGAGCAACTAGTAAGTATGAAAAGGGGCGCTGATGCTCCTAGTTTTAGGCATTGCTCAAGTCTGGTGTGGATGTTCTATGCTGCCACTAAAGACAGAATGCCATGGATTTCGGTCAAGGATAAAACCAATGATGGGGAACCCTTGCCGGTTTATTACTGGACAAGTCATTTGAGGAGTAGTGAGTCTTATTATAGATTCAATTTGGAATTTCTTGGACCTGCCCTAAGGATAATGTATGGAAAGTGCCCTAGATTGCCACCCTTGGCTGAGCAGATTCTGAGAAAAAAGGGTGCAGAAGAAGGAGACTAGTATTTTTTGACCGAGGGCACAATAATCAGATTGTATGGTTTCATGGGTAAACCTTTTCTCCTACCCCACTTTGTCACGGAGAGGATTTTTGCCCTAGAATATCTGAGGCAGGTGGAGTACATCGATGCGAACTATGGTTCTGGAAGAAAGAGAAGGTCTTTGCTTACCCACCACACTATGGACGACATTACCATCACCAAGAAGGGGCAGAGCCAACAAATTGACCAATACCTTGATAGGTTAGGTCTGTTTTATATCCCCCAAAGATGGAGCTATGACCCTGATGGTATTTTTACTGCAAGGAATAAAGCCCTAAATGGAGATAAGGCCTATAAATTTGAAAAGAGGCCCAGGGCTCATTTTGAACAGGGTAGAAACAATGATGAGACTGCTCTTTTAGAGTGGAATGTCTCAAATATGGGTCAGTTGCCTCCATGGTTGGATTTTTATGAGCAAATTGTTGATTTTGACCCTGACAAGAAGCCAAGTCATCGGATTATAGAGGCTACAATTAGTAATATTGAAGGAGAGACTTCAAAGAAAAAGGATCCTCCGCCTGAGGGAGAAGCTGTTGAAGAAGAACAGGAGGAAGGACCATGGAATGTAGCAAAAATATTAGATTGGTGGAGAATGAGGATTGAAATTGGAAAGCCTAAGTCCAAGTTTGGAATGAAGATTGATAAAGAATTTTCAAGGAGATATAATAAAAATATTGGGACCTGGAGACAGAAGGATGTCAGAAACATAGTATTGACGGTTGAAAAACCCCAAAATGGCTCTGAATCCCTCCCTCCACCTACAGATCAAGAGGCTCAACTAGAAGAGCCAGAAACTCCTTTGACAACACCTGAAGTATTGAAAACCTTTCATCCTACCACTGAGCAGGTGGAGAAGTTTCCTAAGGGGGCTAAGTTGATGAGAAAAATGCAATATTCTAGAGAAAAGGCTGGCAGTACTCCAGTTATTGAAATATCTAGGCCTAAACGCTTAGCTTTGGGAGGATGACCTCCAGACATAGATATTGACTGGAAGAAGAAGGATGAAAGTTTTAAGTTCAAACCCCTTTCTTTTACCCCTACAACATCAATTGAATTACGTCCTATTTCTGAGCAATCATTACTTTCTGGAGTAGTGCAAGAAGAAATGCTTGAAGAGGATTCTGAGAGTGAGATGGTTGCCTTTCAATTGGTTCATAGAAGGACTAAAAGAGTTCCAGAAAGAGAGGAAAGAGAAATTTCAAAGAAACAAAAAATGGATATGGAGGATATTGCAAAAGAGGTAGCTGATTTTGCTACTAGAGAATTGATTCATCAAGAGCAGCAGCAAGAAACAGAGATAGAGCCAGAGCACCCTACATCTGTAGGTGAAGGTATGGTTTCTAAACCCTCTTCTCCTCTACATCCTCATGAATCCCCAAATAAATCTCCCTCCCTTTCTAATCAAGAAGATATGACAAGAGTACCTCCTCCCTCTCATAGTCCACCACATGTGTCATCAGTAGCCATTGAGGTACAAGTCACTTCTATTTCATCACAGCCACCTCAAATTCCATTTTCAGCATCTGAGGTTCCCACTCCATCATCTACCATCGTTTCACTTCCATATTTTTCATCACCACCATCAATGGGACACTATGTTCCAAGTTCAACCATCCATCCAATTGTTAGTCTTGCATTGGTTCCTATGAGTCTACCAGTAACAACAACAACAGTAGTTACAGAGTCCACTATTATCACAGAAGCTATTGTAACTATCTCCACACCTCCATCATCAGTAGTTCAGTCCGCCCTTTCATTTCTAGTATCATCATCTCCCTTGGATACTGGTCTTTCAAGACCTATCACTATATCAAAAGAGTAGGCAACCACTCAGATTATAAATTATTATTGGGTAGAGAAGCTTGCTAAGCCTTCCAACAGGATGGCTGTAAGAAGAAGAAGCATGTATGTTGATCCTATTTCTAGACAGAGAGTATCAAGATCTATGACTCCACTGGTGAGAAAACCTGAAACTGAGATGATTGTTCAAGATTATCGAGTGGAGGAGGTCATAGAAGATATTGACAAGCTTCCTGAGGAAGATGAGCTGATTATAGCCAAAGCCCACTTGGATACCTTCTATGTGAAAAATGATATAGTCAGAGTGGCGACACATCTTGAATCTGCATAATATTTTGATAAAGGATGATGTCAGTAGGAAAAAAGTGTAGATTGGCGACCGCTTGATGTTTTGAATATCCATGAGAGTTTGTGTTGGAGCACACAATTCTAGAGAATACACAAAGTATTTTTGATCGAAATGGTGACAAGGTGGAATGTTGTAAATATAGTAGAGGCGGATTGGCGACAATGGATATTATGGCTAACTCTTTTTCAGAATGGTGATAAGCAGTGTTTCACTCTGAAGACGACGTGGAATGGAAGAAGAGTCATTTTACATTGTGGCGGGTCTGAAACAATGGTCATATGCCAATGTATTTGCCCAACCCAGAATGAAATCTGCAAAAAATTTTAAGCGGAGATGATGTCATCGATATTTTTGTGTGGATTGATGAATGCCTTGCAAAAAATGAGGAAACTTGAAGAATAAAGATTGGATTCAATCCCACTTAGCCTTCAAGACATTTCAAAGTCGGATTGGCATTTCATAGCTTCTAAGATATAAAGGATGATGTCATCAATTTTTCAAAGTGAAATGGTGTTGTGTTCTCCCTGTCATTATACTGAGATTATATTAGAATGAATCATAGCCATACAATGGGGGAGATCAACGGTGGGGATTGTGTCAAATAATTCGAGGTATTTAAAGACATTCCTTCACCAGAATTATAACAGTCAATTGGAGAGGAAGCTAAAGCATCAAGGGTTTTCAAGAAAGTAGAACCAGAGGTGGTTACAGATTGACAATGGCAGATAACGTCCAAGAAGGATCAACAATAATGTGTGATTTCCAATGGCCTAAACTCCAGTTTGCACCAAATGACCAACAAGTTGCAGAGGCCCCGAGCTTCCATGGTGGACCACTTTTAGAGGATTTCTCAGAGGGTGTACCAGTAAGCAAATGCCAGCAAGAACTCTCTGTTGCACTGTAAAATTTTGATCTTTGTAATGTTCTTGATAATTTTAATTTTTTCAAAACTATAATTAGAGGTCGAACCCTCATTTTAAGGGTTGGCTCTAGTATGTTTTATTGTGCTCCTGTAAATATTCTCAAGAGCTAATGGAAGGAGCATTACATTGATATTCGCCTCAAAATTTATATCTTCATGCTTGATATCAGAGGATCGAATTCTTTAGCTGCATTTTTGTGAATACTTAAGTGGTTAGTTTGTGCCAAATTAATGGATTACTAGGTGTTAAAGTAATTGAAATTTGCTTCTGAGATTGATATTTATTGTTAGGAAGTGCATTTCTATAGAATCTAGATATTGGTGAATTCTATTATTTGGATTATTATTATCTGGATATTGAAATCGTTGTCTGCAATATTTATCTGTTGTGCATTAATGAATGAAGAGTCATCCTATTTGTGATAATGTTGATCTGAGTTATGTGTCTTTGGGTTAGTTTTTTGGAGCTCTTTATTGTGGTGCAATGCTATTAGCCTATCCTTCCACTATTATTCACATTTCTCTAACCCTAACCTTTTATTACCCTAACCTTTAAACCCTAAGTGAGCATAATTGTGTCAACACCCTGTTTAAGTTGACAAGGAACCAACCTACTCTAGAGGTTGGATTGAAAACTATGTTTTGGTCCATCCAATGTTGATTTTTGAGCTGCAACTAGTGGGTGCAAGCTTGGACAAAAAATAGGAAGATAGACAGCCACAGTATTGAGTAAAACTTGATGCAATTTAGTACCCAATTTTTTTTTTCACCTTAGGATACCTGGTCCTGCTTCATAGCTTTCATCTTCCCCTAGTCCTTATTTGGATTGTTTAATTTGTTTATTAGTGATAGAATTATGATATTCTAAGGGCTATACTAACTGGGCCTCAACTACAAAAGCAAAGCAAGATTTCTATCAACTCTTGAGAAGACCTTTAGGTATGGTTGAATGATCAAAAAACCCTAGTATATTCTTCATAGCAAAAATTGGGGTTGTGTTGAAAAACACAATTACTCACAAGGGTGATAAATGGATGAAAAATATAGTGCATAGATGCATGATTGAAACACAAACATGGTGTCATTTGTAATATTGTAAACACAATTTATTCCAATGCAAGTGCGATGGATGAATATACCTAATGCAATGCAAAGATGAAATGCATGTGGAAAATGATATGCATGATGCAAAATGCAATGCAATGATGCAAATGAAATGCACTGGTTGCAACATGAAATGCAAATATTTTTTATTTTTGATATTTCTCCATTTTTTTTTGGATTTTTTTGCTTTTTAATTTTTTTTTTAATGGATTTTAAAATTTTGACCAAGGGATTTTTAAAAATGCTTTGACCAAAGGGATTATAGATACCTTTGGAGCCTTTTATGAACGACCGAAGGACTTACAGATGTCTTTGGAGTCTTTTGGGATTGATCAAGCAGTTTTGAGAAACCCTTGGAGCCTTTTGGGATTGACCAAGCGGTTTTGAGAAACCCTTGGAGACTTTTGGGATTGACCAAGCAGTTTTGAGAAACCCTTGGAGTCTTTTGGGATTGACCAAGTGATTTTGAGAAACCCTTGGAGCCTTTTAGGATTTACCAAGCGGTTTTAAGAAACCCTTGGAGCCTTTTTTGAATAACCAAATGGATTACAAATACCTTTGGAGCCTTTTTTGAATGACCAAAGGACTTACAGATGCCTTTGGAGCCTTTTTTGAATGACCAAAGGGCTTACATATGCTTTTGGAGCCTTTTATAAATGACGAAAGGGCTTACATATGTCTTTGGAGCCTTTCCTAGTTCTAGGTATATAATGCTTTAAGATGAAGGATATTAAGAGGTTCAAGCTCTTCTACTCCCAAGCTATGTCAAGTGATATGTCCTAGGTCAAATATTCTATAAGATCATATAAGGACCTAAATAGTTAGCTATAAATTTGTCTTGCATTTCTAGTAGCAAATTTAAGTTCTATTGGTTATCTTTTAGTACAAGGTTGCCAACCTCAAAGTCTCTTAGATGGAATTTGCTATTGTAAGCTCATTTTAAGTGCTCTTAATAAACGTGGAGGTGCTCGAGGGCATTCACGCGATGTTCATCAAGTAGCGTTAATTGATCTAGGTAATATTGCCACACAGTGTCCTCATCAATGAACTCTTTTAATGCGACGCACAAAATTGGAATATCCAACTCTAAGGGCATAATGGCATTAGTGCCATATACTAATGAAAATATAGTTACCCCAATGGGTGTCTGAATACTAGTCTTGTAAGCCCATAATGCAAGGGGTAGCTGGATGTGCTAATATTTTTGGTGCTCTTATACCATATTGTAGACACCTAAAACACGTCATGTCGATGGTGACTACTCATATGGATATGCTACAAGACCATATGGAGGATCTTGGATAGACTCCAAGATAGAGAAATGGTTCTAACCTCTCAATTTGGGCTCCTTGGCATAATTAGTATGAACCGTAGCCTAAACCTATGGTCTACAGGCTAAATCATGACTGAGACCTACAATTTAAAATCTAGACTATAGTTGTAACTTGCGGTCTTAACTAAAGTTCAATTGGCCTTCATTCGAGCCAAATCAGTTTGAATAGCCATTTTATCTAGAAGATGGTGATTAGAGGATGGAATATTCCATTCCAACTGTCCTAAGCACCCCTTCTTGATATTGGATTCTTCATGAAGCCACCCCTAGCCCTTGGGTAGTCCTATAAGTACCCATTAGAATTAGGGTAAACTATAAGAGGGAGCATTGGATATTTGAGCAGTGAAGCCCTATCAAATTATACACTCAATCGAGTATACTAAGAGAGAGCTATTGCACTTATCCCCTACCTACTTGCCAAGATTAATGATGAATTGCATAATGGATGCCCTAGGAGCCTAGGAGAGCCAAGAAGCGTATATTTGGGTAAAAAAAGGCCCCTCATAGTGAATCAACCACCAAATAAATTTGAGGACACCGAAGGCAACCATTGAACATCAATTTGAACAAGGAGGTCAAGCTCACTGCCCTTGAAATTGAGGGTAAACCTATCATATTGCTAACCACAACTTTAAACTATGGTTTACAGTGTAGACCGCTTACCAGAGCTGTGATTTGTAGCAGAGATATCGCCACCTTATTGTTTCTATTTCTATCCGGTTAGATAGTTTATATTAGTCATTTCTATGGTTCAGTTGTAGTTTAGAAGATTTTTGACCAGTAGAATTAGGTTTAGAATAGTTTCATTGCATTTGCATTAAGTAGGCTTTAATGGATTCTTTATGTGCTTTCATGCTCTATTTCACGTAATTAGTCCATTCATTGTTTAGATGCTATATTTATTTATGCAATTCCATAAATATTGATCCAATTAACATAGTTAAAGGATGCTTTTCATGATTTCTTGATTATACATTCTTAATGGTATCTTTATACATTTTTTCTAAAAGGGCCTCATCATGAGAGACTGCCTATATTTTTGACACTTTTATGTTTTTTCTTGATCACAGGGAACAAATTCGAAGGAGATTCAACCATCAAGTTCCTTCCCCAACGCGAAGAAGAGGGCAAATCCACCCTAGAGCAGTTTGTGACTAGTTGAAAAGCAACATTAGTGCGCCTACCCTATTGAGGGCTTTGGCATTGTATTAATTGTATCATCATTTGAGTGACCCTAAGAGGGGAATGATTGTAATTGGGTATTCTTTACAACTATTAATACAAGAAAGACTTATTTTGTTGAATCTATGCAATCTTATCATTATTTTATGCTTGAATGAATGAATATGATATAATACAGTAGATGGGTGCACGCTTTTTGGTTAGATCATAAGGCGATCACGATGGAAATCTACATAAATAACATCTGACTATGTGTTCTTGACCTTTTTTACTTGCAGGTATAGACCATAGCTATCAGCTATGGGCCAAAAATTGAACCACAGGTTCAACCTACGGGCCATAGTCAGAACCGCAGACCAGACCTGTAGTTTCTAGTAGACACAACAAAAAATAGAGGGATAAAGCTTATTCAGATGGGGAATTGAGGTAGGTACCACTGTCACTCTCTGTATCTATTTTCACTATCTGTAAAATTCTAGAAGGCAAAATGAATTCAACTAATTAGGGAAGACAACATAATTGGCAATATGCGCATAAGTCCTTAGGTCTTTCATTTTTAGGTTCTTACTAGGCATTTCTAGGAACAACGAAACTCTGAGTGTAGTCTGTCCTAGTATCCAATGCACTAGGATGTATTTTGTATTCTATATTCTTGTTTGAGGCTCGATCAGTGGTAATTTCATAGTTATTATGCATTGTATAAATATCATATGAAATTAATCATGCATACTTTCTTAATGTGAAACGTTATTTTTTTTCCTTGCATTACATATAGAGAAAAATCATTTGAATGTTGTCTTATGCATTTCTATTTCATGCAAATTAAAAGGAACCACACACACCACTTGGAACTTAAATGCTAGTGAGTTGTGCTTGACATCCAACCACTAGTAGGGTTCAATGATAGTGGACGTAATTTCCATCCGTTGGCCCAAATCCCATGAACCTTTTGGATACCAGACCAATAATGGATTTGACAACCTTTCGTACCCTAGAAAATTTGCATGTATTCTCTTCAGAGGGTATAATGCTAACTGGGAGAAAACGGGTGTGGATTTGGGAGGACCTATGCTCCCTGACCGTGTGTGGGCTTCATTACCACACATTATAGGTTGGATTATGCAACTTGGAGTTCATAGACAAGTTGTTGAGCTATGAGCATATAGGTGAAAGCCATTAAACTGAGAATAAAATCCAACAAGTTTTACAAAACATGATAAGAGTTTCTACACTGATACAACAAATCTTGAAAACACATCAAACAGTTTAGGAATCACTTTTAAAATTTAATATGAGATAATCATTATTGTATACCTTGTTTTTTTAATAATAAAAGATACATCTAGACACTAGGTACACAATGGTGGATACATGATGTGGTCAAAAAAGGTCTAAACCTAATGCCAATGACCAACCCCTAACCAATTCACAGTAGCACGTGTCAATTCCTCAACCACATGAGCGAACCAAACATCGTTCGACAAGCATCAGAGGATATAACTTGACACGAGGGGAGCTTGTAGAGCATAACTCATATAGAGGAGCTTTAGTACACTCCTTTAGGCATAGGATAGAATAGGGAGCCTCTCAGCATGAGGGTGCTCCACTCGAGAGCCATTATCGAGACCACATTGCACACACATCCATGGGATCGGTCGAAGAGTTTGTTGTGCAGGGGACTAGGTTGGTGCCCCTACATACTAAGTCCATAAGAGGATCCATGCCTCCACCTTATGAGTATATAAGGACTAGAGATATACCCATTTAAGGGCAGGCAGATAGGATCACTACTGAGCATAGGTCTAACCATACTCCCATGCGTGGTCCACCATGAAAGATCACCATTGATATATAAAAGGTGGGAGCTAATGGCACATCGCTGCTTGAGAGATGGTGGTCTAGATAGCTAGAGGGTCTAGGTAGTATTTTAGAGCAATTAGGTTGCAAGCCTTCTGCTCCACCCACTCGTGCCCTGAGTGAGCATAGCGTGAGTGTCGTCAGGACTACTAAAGAGCATGGAGAGGCTTCTAAGCACCCTCATGTCACACACCCACTATATGCACATGGTGGTTCACAGTATAGGACATAGTAGGATGCCAATGTCATATTCATATAAAAATGCAAAGGCATAGTACATCAGTCTGATGGGTACAAAACCCATAAGGTCGCTCGTATAGAGCAGGGATACTAGAGGCCTCCCACAGTCGATCAGATCAATAGATCACATCGACTAGTATCGAAGAATAAATGCCAACTCCTCTAAGATCAACTGGAGGATGCTAACCTAGAGATGCAGTGCATTGAAGATGAGAATCATCAAGCGTAAAGGCTTATAGACAGAGGCTATATGAGTAGTGCATGCACAAAGAGTGTATCCTTCCCCAAAAGGAGCACATGGAGAAAGAGGATAGGCTAGCTAGGGCTGGTCTATATCCTCATTATGAGCATATAGAGTGTGTATATAGGAAGGATTTGTATCAAGCTGATATGAATCAAGAGCAAAGAAATGCTTGTGCTCATGCTAGTGTCGAATAGAGGGAGCAACCACCATCACTCGATAATCAGAGGCAGAGGCAACATGAAGAAGAAGAGGGAGATGGATACAAGCAAGAATATCCTGAGAGCTCTCGAGTTGAGGAGGAGGAATATCAATGCCCTCCATATTGTATGAGGAAGATAGTACCTCCTATGCCACCTCCATGTCAAATTAGGGAGGAGGACTTTCTATATTTGGAGGCCTATAAGGCCTTAGCCGAGAAGATCAAAGCCATCGAGAGACAAGGCATGACTATTCAAAAGCTGAAATTAAGGAAAATTCATAATGAGCCTTTAGATCCTTAGGTGCCTAATTTGACTTACCCTGAGATTTTTGATATGCCCAGGTTGGAAAATTTCAAGGGTGATGAAGATGCACAGGAACATGTCACAAGATTTTTGGATGCTTGTTTCCAAATAGCAAGCAATGATGCATTGTTGTTGCGTATGTTCATCACATAACTTTTTGGTCTCGCTTGAGAGTGGTTCAATCAGCTAAAGAAACATAGAATAACTAGTTTTGAGCAATTATCTGATGCATTTCTTGAATGCTATTCCTTTGGCATCAAGAAACAGGCCAATATTTCTGATCTGGCTATGCTAGCTCAGCATGATGACGAGCCAATAGAGCAATACAGAAAGGGATGAAGGAGACTAATGGTGAAGATGCCATTCCCTATTCCTACCACAAAATTAACTCAAATGTTTACGAAGAGTTGTGCCAAGCACATATTGTTACTACTACAGCTACAACAATATCCTACATTCGAAGAGGCTTTGGCGCAAGCCAAAGTGATTGAGGACATCAAGTTGCAGGAAGGCAACTTGAAGCTCAAGAACATGAGAGAGGGATAAAAGAAGAGCACCAAAAAACAATAGGGCAAGTAGGTCCATGTGAATAAAGTGATGCTGAATCTCCAAAGGGAGAACAAGGGGCAACGAAAACAGAATTATCAGGCCCAAACCCATCCTGCGTAATATGATAAGCGCAACAACAATTATAAAGGCAAGAACAAAGATCAACGCCCACATTGCTAGTTCACATCATTTACAAAATCGTTGATGTTTATTTTACATCAACTATTCGAGGCTAAGGCCATTAGATTACCCGAAATTAAGATGGTAGACCCCAATGAACCCAAATCAAAGGGGTACCAAGAAGATCTATTTTGCATTTTTCATCAAACGAAAGGCCATGACATTGAGGTGTGCTAGAATTTCAAACACATGGTGTAAAATATGATTGACAAAGGCGAGCTTTTAGTGCCGCACAACCCGTAGGCATCCGATAATCAGAATATAAGGATTTACAAAAACCCCTTACCAAATCATGAGGTGCCTCGCAGCAACGTTGGCTAGGTCAACCAGGTGCGATTCGAACCACCTATCCAGGGGTTCATAGGTATGGTGAACATTGTCACTAGAAATGGGAGATATGAACAATAGAATCAACATCATGCTACTATTCAAATACAAGCCATGCTGAATCAACGATCGATACAAAATATTTGAGGCCCACCAACAAGATCGGTGGTGACCATAAGGAGCAGGTTGGTCCAAAACCTATAGATAACTCCTACAAAGTTGTCGATATATGATCTACTACAATAGTCCCCAAGGCATAGGGAGACTCTTATGGAAATTTTAAGGTCCATTGAAGTACAGTCCCAGGATGCACAAACATTTACTAATTTTGTGGGACATGTGCAACAATGTCAAGAATCGATGATCTAATTTTACGATCATGAGATAAGGACATTTTCTACAACCATGACTGACCCACCATTGCACATAATTACATGTGTTAATCCCATGCCATTTAAAAAGGTCTTGATGAATACTGACTCATCAATCAACATAATAACGGCCAAGGCACTGAGTCATTTGAAGCTACTTAAATCACACATTGTACCCACTACATTTACATTGAGAGAATTTAATGATGCACTGTGTTCAGCTGTTGGCACAATTATCCTACCCATGTAGGTAGGCTTGAAGACCATCTCTATGATGTGTCATGTGATAGAAGGGGACATGCAGTACAACATATTACTCGGTAGGCCTTGGATTCACAAAATGCATTGTGTTCTCTTGATATTGCATCAGTGCATGAAGTATATTCACGAGGGACAGGTTCACATAGTGGCATCAGACGAAGAGCCATTTAAGTTTATGAACCTAGAAAATTTTCCTAGGGGTTTCATACTCTCGTAAATGCACTTGGATGTTCGATCATCATTATCGATAAATAAACTAGGAGGCAAACCAGTAGTACGTGCTCAACCAATGCCATCTGTGTCACATAGATCAGATCACACCACTATCACTTCATTGAAATCATTGACATTAGTCATGCGTCGGGATGACAGGAATTTGAAGGCAAACATGGGGGAGAAAGGGAAGGAGTGTGAGCCTGAGCCAAATGCTGAGGAGGTTCCCACTCCTATGGAATTTGAGGAACCCCTAGAAAAAGTTGAGGATGCACCTTAGTCTGCCTTGCCTGCATCTTCAGTAGGGTCATCCATATCGTGGTTGATAGTACATATCACAAACACTAGATTAGGCAAGTACCTTGTGCAAAATGTAACCTTCGGATCGATTCTGAAGACTACGCAAGAGATGGGCCGACCATCCACTCATCATTACCCGATTGGATCCGTGGTTCCATTGGGAGAGCCACCTAATAAAACTAACTTCATCTATATGGGGCTAGACTAGATTCCAACATGAGAGACCATGGAAGAAGATGATAATGAACCTTTCACTGTAAATGTTTGCTATCTATCCAACCTTGAGTATGCCATGTGTATCTTCAAGTTGTATCATTGGCATGGATACGACCTTGGTCTCTTTGAACAAGGGCATAGAACTCCGTTGGAACCATGTTATCAGTTAGTCACTGATAGGTTCGGTTTGGGGTTATAGATATGGTGGCAGGACAATTTTCTCATAGTATCCCTAGATCGTCTGTACCTTAGTATGGCGGATGATGTCGATTTTAATCCATATCATCTAGACCCTTCCATATTCTAGAGAAATCACCCTATGATATCTGTCATTACTGTGGAGCCACTCGAAGATCATCATGAAAGGCTCTTTGAGTAGACTGAGACATAACTAAAACCTAGAGATAATCTGGAATACCAATCCCATGATGCAGTTAATGACACAAACGTGCAGGGGTATAACCCCATTATTGTATGCGATCTCGAGCTAGGATATATTTGTAATGACTATGGAGCAGAGTCCACCTTTGATATGAGTGGACCAGGTTATGATGCAGATGAGGAATCCTCAAATGATGATGAATCTAGGGATGAAGTTGAAGGTGCCTATGTGAGGCCCTAGCATGCGCATCATATATTGCCTATTGAATTGATACAGGCTATCGAATAAATCCTTCCTAATGTTGATCATTCAGGGGAAGAAGTAGATCTAGATTTCTTAGCGATGTCACACTTATGATACAACTATCCATTTTATCCAGATAGTGATGACAGTGATCAAGTAGTTAGATTCATGGGGCTACACCTGCCAGGGTGCCCCCCAAGAGTGGGGGCAAATGAAGGACTCTATTATGATAGTGACGAAGAAGATGAGTTAGATATGGCCTACCTTGGTTCTCCTTATTTGCATTACCATCATCAACCCATCGACATAGATGAGGTCTATCGATAGCTACGTGTTGGTCCTTGTCTAAGAGCAAGACGGTTAAACTTGGATCAAATTCATTGGTTGGTTAATCCCCTTCCATCGACCTACATGGAGCTCTAGGAGCCAAATGATCCTATTTTACAATCAGTGCATAGGGAGGATCCAATTATTCACAATCTTCATAGGGAAGACCCCTTTGTGCTTGTGCCATTAGAGCCAGATCGTGGGTATGAGGACTACATAGATTTTGCAGAAGCTAATTTATGTGGTCTTGGAGATCAATTCCATTCCATAAACATGGTCTCCATTGATTTAACAACTCCACTTCGTAATCCATCAGATCCATCCAAACCATTGTATCTTAATAAATATGATATCGACTGGGATCACGCTGATTCACCCATTGAGCCTGAGGATTTCTTCCCCAAAAAAGAAATGTTGCAACCTTTCCATTTTGCACCAATATGTGCATATGATGTTTATCATATCGAAAATGCTTCCAATGTGGAACCAATCAACCTGGCTAATGACATCCATATGATTCCTATGCCTCACCAGCTTCAGGAGGGATCGCATATGTCAATAGAGGAAACCTTTGAGGTGGATATCAGTAATGATACTGCTAGTGCAAAGAAGGTTAAATTTAGAAAGAGTTTCATTCCAGATGAGTGGGCCACCCTCATACCTATGCTAAAAGAGAGACCAAATTTGTTTGCTTGGATGTATAAGGATATGCTAGGTCTAGACCCAAAATTGGTTACGCATAACCTTTCGCTAGATCTGACGAAGAAGCTGATTAAGTAAAAGCTTAGAAAAATGCACCCAACAGTAGCTTTAATGTTGAAAGATGAGCTACAAAAGCTGTTGAATGTGGAATTTGTGATCTCCATAGACTATCCAGAATGGGTGTCCAATATGGTACCTATGGGAAAACCCGATGGAAGAATTCGTATTTGCACTGATTTTAGAGACCTAAATAAGGCAATACCCAAAGATTCATTTTCATTGCCCAATATTGATTCTCTTGTATATGCAACTACAGGTCACAAAATGCTCTCCTTAATGGATAGTTTTTTTGGTTACAATAAAATTCAGATTAAGCCTAAATATCAACATAAAACCACATTTATAATACCATGGGGAATATTTTGCTATAAAGTTATACCATTTGGACTCAAAAATACTAGTGCCACATATCAACGGGCCATGACATACATTTTTCATGACTATATGAATAAAATTCTGGAAGATTATATCGATGAATTGTTAGCCAAGTCATTTTTGTGAGAAGAGCATGCAAAGGTCTTAAGAAAAGTCTTCGATCACCTGATAGAGAACAATGTCAGACTGAATCCTAAGAAATGCATATTTGGCGTAACTTCTAGAAAATTACTAAGATTCATCGTCTCTAAGAGAGGCATCAAAGTAGACCCAGCGAGGGTCAAGGCCATATTGGAAATGCGTCCTCCCACCAATATTAAGTAATTAAGGAGCCTTCAGGGTAAGGTAGCCTTGATAAAGCGATTTATCACCCAACTATTGGATAAATATCAACCCATGAATCGACTACTACATAAGGGAGTCCCATTCAACTAGGACGAGGACTGCAAGGCAACCTTCACTAAAATAAAGCAATACCTAGCAATGCCACCAGTGCTAGCTCCACTAAGGCCAGAGGTTCCTTTTCTACTATATATATTGGTAACTGAACGTGCAAGGCAAAGAATAGGCCATATATTATATTAGTCGAACCATAGTAAGCTATGAGCTTAGGTATGCATCTGTGGAAAAATTGTGTCTAGCAGTAGTGTTCGCTATAAATAAATTATGACATTATATGTTAAGTCATACAACATATGTTATATCTAAAAAAAATCATTTGCAATACATGATGAGTAAGACTTATCACAATACACGTACTACAAAGTGGATCATGCTATTGACAGAATTCAATCTGGAATTCATAAGCTAGAAGTCCATTAAGGGATAGGTCATAGCAGATCAATTAGCTGAGGCACCACTATCAAACAGTATGCCTCTAACAATTGAGCTTCCGAACGATGCAGTCTTCATCATATATGAAGCTCCCAAACTCGAAGAACCAAAGAACACTGCTGATATGACTCTGTTATTTGATGGTTTGAAGTGTGATCAAGGGGATGGTGCTGAAATAGTGTTCTTCACACCGCAAGGAGCTTCAATGCCCTTGCCATTTAAGTTGGATTTTCTGTGCACCAACAACAATGCTGAGTATGAAGCCCTACTACTGGGCCTCCACACAGTCGTCACCATGAATATAAAGATATTGAACATATTTGATGACTATTTGCTCATAGTAAATCAAGTCAAGGGGTTTTTCAGTGTTGATGTCCCGTACTGAAAGCCTATAAATATCTAGTTGACACATATTTGGTTAAATTTGAATGGTATGACATTGAGGTAATCCCTCAATCGTCAAATAGGTTTGTAGATACCATGGCTTCTTTGGGATCTTTAATCCCTCAGAATCCATTTGTTGATTTCACTACCATCCATGTCAAGATGCTTTCACATCCAACAACAGAGCGTGCAGCCTATGATAATAGAGAATCAATCAACATGATCAGTGTATAACCAAAAGTTGAATGGTTTTGTAAAGCTGAATAATTTCTAAAGAAGGCACCCTAGGAGTCATTAACCTGACATTTACAAATGACACCACATTTGTGTCTAAATCATGCATCTCTGCATTTATCATGATCCATAATTCAGGTGAGTAATTATGTTTTTCAACACAACCTATAATGTTGCTATGGAGATATACTAGGGTTTTTTGATCACTCAACCATACCTAGTGGTCTTATAAAGAGTTGGTAGAAAGCTTGCTATGCTTTTGCAGCTAAGTTTCAGTTAGTATAGTCCTTAGCATATTAGAAGCCTATCACTAATCAACAAATTAAACAATCCTAACAAGGACTAGGGGAAGATGAAAGTTGTGAAGCAAGACCAGGTATCCTAAAGTGAAAAGGGTTATTCTTGCTTATCCCTTTGTGTGGATGGTACGGGAAATGTTGGTAGTTGGTAAAAATATAAGTTAGTTCCCTATTCGGAATCCCTTACTTACGATAAAATGAGCAATATCCCAGAGTGATATCCCACATCAATCCTCATGATTTATACCCTAGATCGATATCATAGATTGACTTCCCAGATTGATATCCCATATAGATGTCATAAGATTGATATTATCAATCAATATACTAGAAACAATTTTCCCAAGTATTTCCCCCAAAGGAAAATTTTTGAAGAAAATTATCAAATGTAAATGTCAAAAAGTGAATATCGAATGAAAATCAGAAAATAGGCTCAAATAAAGTTCAAAGTAAATATCAAATGAAGATCATAAATAAAAGTTCGAGTGGAGATCAAATGAAGATCCAAAATCCAGTTCGAAGAGAGATCAAATGAAGATCCAAAGATAGTTTAAAATGAAGATGGAATCGACTCCCTTGCTTCACTACATATGAGCAAGTATCCCCAAATTGAAGGATAGAAAGGAATGAGTTGGAATCCCTGGAATTGTTGGCACTACTGTACCTTATGCATGATGATATGTCTGATACACTTACATCTCACTTGTGGGCAGACCAATGTTTGAATGTGGAAGAGCTAGCTTCAGGTGTCCTGCATTACCTAGTGGTTTAGTCCAACTAAAATCTAAACTTGGGATTGGATAAGACATTTGTGGTACCCCTATCTTAGCAATGGGCTAAAAGAATCATGCCTGACATCAGGGAACGCTTATGTCTTATCTTAAAATAATCATGTGCACACACAGGGATAATGAACAATTAGGGACTATCCTAGCAAAAAGTCTTTTATCCTAGAAGTCTAGTATGGTTAGTATGCAAATTTTGATAAGTCTATTAGGGTGCTTAAGTCTTATGGAAAACCTCAAAAATTTCTCTCATAGAAATAAAATATCAAATATCACAAACCATATAAAATCATCAAATTGCAAAGTATCGAGTCCATGATACATAATCATATAAAGCACAATCAAAATATAGGATAGATACTAGATGGATATTAGAAATTATATTTAGACGACCACTGACTATATCGTGCATATTTGTCAAATTTTGCAAAAGAAAATAGAATGACACATTATATCATTTGCATCATACAACTACATTCATTGCATTTCATATATGGATGATTAATTGATTAAATTATTATCTTAAGGATTTTCAATTACATTCATGATTTTTATACATTTTGTGGTGTCATCCATTATATTGATAAACACGTATCACATTCATTCCTTATGTTTTAAGTGATTAAGGCATACAGGTTCATTTACATAAAATCATTAGCATGTAAATAATGCATTATATCCATTGCATCAGCATATCGAAACACAGGCATAAATTAAATGCATGCAAAGAAAGCAAAATAAAATATACATTTAAAGAAAAATATTGCATCAATAAGCATCTATCATCAAATCACACATCTAAGAAACTAGATCACTGCATGCCATCATCATAAAGTAAATATCTATATAATGCATGTCATCCATACATCACATCATATAGCATCAAATTAACATAAGCATTGCATCCATGTGCATAACATAAACATAAAATTAAAAATATATACGCAAGTACACATAATAAGCCATAAATTATTAGATCATATATATATATATGTCTCAAAGTACATCAGAAGAATACAAAATGCCTGCAAACTACAATCGTTTAGGTCATCGACCTTACACAAAAAGTGGTACATATGCAAAAATATAGCTATGATCAGATAGATCCCTAGCTCTAGCGTGCTCCCCTAAATTGGAGCTCTCGCCACCTCCCTCAACACTATGACCTAGAGATTGCTCTATAGTAGGCTCTGGTGCCTACTGTACACCCTGCTGAGGGCCCTATGTGTCGCCTAACCCAAAGAGGCCTAGCACATGGGACACTAGAATGTCTAGGCGGCTAGTCCTGTGACTCGAGGTCACACCTATCTCCCTATGGCTCCTGTGAGAGTTGTCACCATGCATGTTTGAGGATCTGCGCATCCTCTCTATCCTATGAGTCCTCTAGCTGGAGCTAACCATAGACTACCCTGTAGTCCTGGATCTGGTCCTCTGAGACCTAGTAGCATGTCTATCCTCAAGTATCTCTAAGCCCCTTAGCTTGATGTAGCCATCCAATTGGGAGATGCAAGATACCCTCGCATCGCATAGGTAATTTCCCTCCTCTACAATGGAAGTGAGTCACCTGACCTCTGCCATAGGATTATCACCTCTTAGAAGTGTAACTGATAGAGCATCTAGAGGTCCCATGATCATCTAAGAGGGTGGAGGAGCCCCCATATTTACCATAAGTAGATCCCTCTCTGCTGCTGCCTCACCCCACTATGCCTGTGCTAATTTGCATGTGTTGGTGAGCTCTCTGACCTGGGTCTCTACTACTGTGGCTCATGCTATCAAGAAAATAATCTATTGCTCTTCCTGAGTTAGTCTACGATATCTTTTGGTCAACTATGCCCTTAGAGTGGCAATAGTGGTGTCTCGCTCTATCTACTATGTAACATATCGATCGAGCTAACTATGCAAGTCAGCAACCTCGACCAGGAGTAGCCCCTCTACACTGTCAGGAGGGACCTCACCCTCCTCTAGAGCCTCATAATTTGGATCGACCTTAGGAGACTCCTTGGTAGTGGCATTTATGCCCCATCCACCATTTGTCCACTGGTGCACACTACACCTATAAGGATCCACCTCTACCTCTGCCTGGCATTGATAGGCCCTGATCCATACCACCATAGCATGGACCACCATCTATCATATGCTGGGGTGGTAGTATCCCTATCAATCCTAGACTATTGAAAGTCATATAGCTCATCTCCTAGAGCCAGAGGTTGAATCCATGGCAGATCCCACTCTAAATCCAAGTGTCGATACACAAATGGGATCTCTAGGATGTCCTGCACTATGCCAAACTGATGCAAGATGCGAGAGTAAAACTAATACTCTCTAATATCAGCCTTCTAACCAAGTAGCCACTTGTCCCAATGAGCCTATCAAAGCTAGTTGCCTACCTCAACCCATGCTGGGCAATCCATGTACGGCCACCACTCAATATCATCTGGGTCGAGTGATGCAAACCATGTAATATAATGCTGGATGTCACCAGCATGGGTCCTGCTACTGAACCCCTCCTCCTCGTGAGACCAGTAGGTGGTATAACACTGGTGGACATCATAAATCTCTGAGATATGCAGTGGTAGCTCTCCAATATGCTCTATCTTGATGTTATGCCAGCCCCAAATCTAAAGTAGCAAGCTATAGTTGATGCCTCGATGGCTCTGATCAGTAATATGATACAACTCTATGTATAACTGGTAGAGTAGGGTGCTCCCCTAGGTCAATTGTAGTGGCTGATCCACTGAGCTCTAAACCACTCTTCTAATAATGGCCAGGAGGTTCCAAGAAATCCTCATGCCTGAGGAGTCTAGAAGAAAAACTTGCACCACTAAGTGCATAAATATGGTCTCTCGCATAGAGAGGATTTTCTTCCCATACCAATATCTGATTTGGACTCCTCCATGATCGATACTACGTTGAGCCTCCTAGCTTTGATCACCAAAGATAGCATAAAAAATGGGCCCCTTGGCCCAAAAAGTAAAAGAGACGATGGCCTCGCCATCAATGTGGATCCTAAAGATCCTATAAACGTCCTCTAGGGTAACAGTCATTTCACCTGTAGGTAGGTGAAATGTTTTGGTTCATGCATTCCAGCATCGGGCCAACACAGTCAAGTAATCCTAATCCACCCTAATCATAGGTCTCTCCATGACGTAACTAAAGTCGACAACTTCAAACCATCTTCACTCATCAGGAGTGAGCTGTCCTCATAGAGTCTTAAGGATGTCGGGCTCGTGAGCTCTAGAGGTCAACCTCTAAAATAAAAACACAGTATAAGGAAAAAACTAACTAAAAACAAGCAAAAACATTTAAAAATGACCTAAAAATCATCAAAAAACATCTAAAAACTGATAAAAATATAAAAACATGTCATCAGGCAGTCCTAAAAATATAAAATGTCACTTAGACAAGTCCAAAATGCATTAAATGACATTATTTCCCTATTAAACCTTAGAAAAATTAAAAATTTGATAAAATTTTCCTAAAGTTTATGAACCACGGGTCAACCCTGTGGTCCGCATGCGGTTAAAAATTGACCATTGGGATTTTAAATGTGGACCGCAGCTGGTAGCTACGGTCCCCAATTGATCAATTGGGAATCGCAGTTAGTACCTACAGTCTCCAACTGAGATCCTTTCGGGGTCATTTCCCTGGCTGAAAAAACAAAAACAAAAAAATAAAACCCACACTAACCTAATCTAACATGAGGTTCGTTACCATCAGTTTCAATTAGCCCATTTCTTAATGAGGTTAATTTTACTGGTAATGGTTACGAGGTCTCAATTTCAAATTACCTTGCCCTCGCCTCTGCCTCGGCTACATGAAGCTTACCCGTGGTCTACCATCGTGTGGTGTGTAGGGTGTGGATGTAAGAGTTTAGTGGGGTTTCAGGTCAGTTTTCAGTTGTCACTGTCAAAGCTCTAAAATTGCCAATCACTGTCAAGGAATAATGAAACAAAATTGAAAATTGAGCATTTTATAAGCTTTTCTTATTTTACACGGATCATAGGCCCTAGCCGCGGTTCCCAAAATTGCAATAGGGAACCGCAGACCCTAGCCGTGGTTTGCAACTGGTAGCAAATTTAGTCAAATACCACCGTGGGAAGGTCTAAGAAGGTAAATTAATGACTCCCATTGGATCAAATTTTCAAAAAGAGCAATCAATGTTGCAAATTTGGTGATGTTCAAGCACCAGGATCAATTCAAAAATTCAAATTAATAAACAAAAAAATCAAATAATTAAAAACACCAAATGCACCTCGTATTCAGTAATTTACCCTATACACTTGGAGGTTGCAACGACTTGCGATCCATGCAGTCCGACAAGATGAGTAAATTACCATAAGGATATTTGGGGTAAAATTGTCATTGCTCATCTGATATGCTTCTTTTCAATCCTTAAGAAGGCCTTCGAGGCTGGACTGCTCCATGGGAATGAGGTGTTGCATGTCATTTCTCTTATGACATATTTTCAGTAAATCATTGATAATTTTATTCAACACAAATCTAATTGGATTTGTATCAATTTGAGTCCCTAAGATGGCTATTGCAGCCTGACTACTCCATGGGATAGAAATGTGCAAATACTATTAATAGTTAGAATCAAAAGCTAAACTAGGCCTAGCCAAGGCATTAATATGCTCAAATATAAATTTGTTCATATCATCCATGGT
Organism: Wollemia nobilis; assembly: GCA_028583015.1. Taxonomy (NCBI): domain Eukaryota; kingdom Viridiplantae; phylum Streptophyta; class Pinopsida; order Araucariales; family Araucariaceae; genus Wollemia; species Wollemia nobilis. The sequence continues at coordinate 882,173 of JAQPPZ010002105.1, forward strand.
GGTAAAGCAACATCATCGCTTTAATCATTGTCATTACCCTCATCCACTCGTCGCTTGAGGGGGTAGTCATAATATCAAATCATAATAAAAATCAATAGAAGATCCCGGAGATTGTAGATCCCTTGATCTTGTCAAAATTGCATTTGTCCTTGTGAATCATTGTCAATAGCTATCATAAGCTTACCCCTTTGCTTGGGGTAAATAGCAAATATGACTTTGCTTGTTGTTCTTCGCCTTTTGGGTCTATGGGTTAGAAGATACCTATGGAATGCATAGTTGCATCGAATGAGATGAGAAGGGCACAAGCTTTTCAAATATAAGTCTTTCACCCAATTGGAAGAAATGATTCCAGGATGGACTTCCTTTTTTTGGACAAGAGGCATCTCATGTTGATCTGACTAATGATCATCATAGAACCTTTGACATCGTTTTAGGAGGTATATTTTTGCTCAGCATTGTTCGATCTCACAACGCATCTCAAAAGAGGCATCTGTAGACACCTAAAATGTGTCATGTTGATGGTGACTACTCATATGGACATGCTACAAGACCATATGGAAGATCTTGGATAGAATCCAAGATAGAGCAATGGTTCTAACCACTCAATTTGGGCTCCTTGGCCAAATCAATCTGTACTGCATCCTAAATTAGAGGTACCAATGATGCCATTATGTCTACAAATATATTGGATGAATGAGAGATTGCCTCAATGTCATACCATTCCAATAGAGCTAGATAAATGTCTATAAGATCCTTGTAAGATTTCAATACTAGACATCAACATTGAAATAATCTCTTAACTTGGTTCACAATGAGAAGGTAATCGCCAAATATATTTAACCTTTTTATCTTCATGGCAACAGCTATTTGGAGACCCAAAATTAGGACTTCGTATTCAGTATTATTGTTAGTGCAAGGAAAGTCCAACTTGAACGACAAGGGCATTATAACTCCTTGTAGTGTGAACAACACTATTCCTGCACCACCCCCTTGCTCACACTTTGAACTATCGAAGAACAAGGTCATATCAACTTTTTTATCTGGTTATTCAGGTTCAGGTGCTTCTGATAAGGAAAAGACTACATCATCAAGAAGCTCTATGGTGAGGGGCCTACTATTTTTGAGAGGTACCTCAGCCAGTTGATCTGCTATGACTTGTCCCTTAATGGAATTTTGGATTATGAATTCTAGATTAAATTCTATCAGTAGCATGATCCACTTTACAGTACGTGTATTATGATATGTCTTGCTCATCATATACTGCAAAGGATTTTGTTTGGATATAACATACGTCGAATGACTCAACTTATGGTGTCACAATTTCTTTGTAGCGAACACTACTACTAAACACAAATTTTCAATGTATGCATATCCCAACTCATAACTCACCAAGGTTCGACTAATATAATATATGGCCTGTTATTTATCTTGCACATTCTTTTGGGCTAACATGGTTCCCAGTGCAAAGTTGATTGTCGATATATAGAAAATGGCACATTTGGCCTTGGTGGAGCTAGCACTGGTGGCATTTCTAGGTATTGCTTAATCTCAACAAAGGCTGCTCAATAGTCCTTATCCTAATTAAATGGGACCCTCTTCTATAGCAGTCGATTTATGGGTTGATATTTATCCGATAACTATGCAATAAATTGCTTTATGGATGCTACTTTGCGTTGTAGGCTTCTTAATTGTTTGATGTTTGTGGGGGGACGTATTTCTAAAATAGCCTTGAACTTTGCTACGTCAAATTTGATGTCTCATTTTGAAATGATGAATCCTAATTGCTTTCCTAAAGTTATGCCAAATACGCACTTCTCAGGATTCAACCTGACATCATGCTCTATCAAGTGATTAAAGACCTTCCTTAGGACCTTCACATGCTCATAACGCAATAATGACTTCGCCAAAAAGTCATCAATGTAATATTCTAAGATTTTATGTATGTAGTCATGAAAGAAATATGTCATAGCCCGCTGATATGTAGCACCAACATTTTTTAGGCTGAATGGCATAACCTTGTAACAGAATGTTCCTCATGGCATTATAAATGCGATTTTATGCTGGTCTTTGAGCTTAATCTAAATTTGATTGTAACCAGAAAAACCATCTATTAAGGAGAGAATTTCATGACCTGCAGTGGCGTCTACAAGAGCATCAATATCTGGCAATAGAAATGAATCCTTTGGTGTTGCCTTATTTTGGTCTCTGAAATCGATACAGATATGGATCCTCCCATCAGGTTTTCCTACAGGCACCATATTGGATACCTATTGTAGATAGTCGATGGAGATGAAAAAATCTATGTCCAATAGATTTTGCAATTTGTCCTTAATCATTAAGGCTACTATTGGATGCATCTTCCTGAGTTTCTAATTTACTAGCTTCTTTGATAGATCTAGCAAAAGGTTATGAGTAACCAATTTTGGATCTAGACCCGACATGTCTTTGTAAGTCTAAGCAGTGAGATCAGGTCTCTCTCTCAGTAGAGGTATGAGGTTGGCATGCTCATCAGGAGTTAAAGTATCCCCAAATTTAACCTTCCTTGGATTGGTGGGATCATTATTGATATCCACTTTGAAGGTTTCCTCTACTAATATATGGGATACCTCCTCAATATGATGAGGTGTAGGGATCAAGTGGATGTCATCTGCTGAGTTTATAGGTTCCTCATTGGAAGCATCCTCAACATGATAGACATCATGTGCACATACTGGTGCAAAATGGAAAGGTTGCAACATTTTTTAATTAGGGAAGAAATATTGAGGCTCTAAGGGTGAATCGGTGCAATCCCAATTAATAGCATCTACATTAAGACACAATGGTTTGGATGGATTGAATGGGTTACAGAGTAGAGTGGTCAAATAAATGGAGATCATATTGACAGAATGGATCATGTCTCCAGGACCACGTGTGAGTGACTCAACATTAGAAAAACTACCATCCCTGAGATGTTGTTCTGGGGTATAGGGATATCTGGATCCACTCCATGAATAGACTATCATATGGGATCATTGGGCTCAAGGAGATCCATGTACGTTGGTAGATCAGGAAACACCATGCAATAAATCACATTAAGATTTGGTGGTCTTCCTCTAAGAAGAGGATTAAGATTAACCTCTGCATAAATCCTCTATAGTGTAAGATGCATTATAATGGTATAAGTACAGAGGTCCTAAATAGGCTCTCTTCATATCATCCTTGTCATCACTATCGTAATAGAGACCTATTGTAGATAGTCGATGGAGATGAAAAAATCTACGTCCAATAGATTTTGCAATTTGTCCTTAATCATTAAGGCTACTATTGGATGCATCTTCCTGAGTTTCTACTTTACTAGCTTCTTTGATAGATCTAGCAAAAGGTTATGAGTAACCAATTTTGGATCTAGACCCGACATGTCTTTGTAAGTCCAAGCAACGATATGAAGTCTCTCTCTCAGTAGAGGTATGAGGTTGGCATGCTCATCAGGAGTTAAAGTATCCCCAAATTTAACCTTCCTTGGATTGGTGGGATCATTATTGATATCCATTTTGAAGGTTTCCTCTACTGATATATGGGATACCTCCTCAATATGATGAGGTGTAGGGATCAAGTGGATGTCATCTGCTGGATTTATAGGTTCCTCATTGGAAGCATCCTCAACATGATAGACATCATGTGCACATACTGGTGCAAAATGGAAAGGTTGCAACATTTTTTAATTGGTGAAGAAATATTGAGGCTCTAGGGGTGAATCAGTGCAATCCCAATTAATAGCATCTACATTAAGACACAATGGTTTGGATGGATTGAATGGGTTATGAAGTAGAGTGGTCAAATCAATGGAGATCATATTGACAGAATGGATCATGTCTCCAGGACCACGTGTGAGTGACTCGACATTAGAAAAACTACCATCCCTGAGATGTTGTTCTGGGGTATAGGGATATCTGGATCCACTCCATGAATAGACTATCATATGGGATCATTGGGCTCAAGGAGATCCATGTACGTTGGTAGATCAGGAAACACCATGCAATAAATCACATTAAGATTTGGTGGTCTTCCTCTAAGAAGAGGATTAAGATTAACCTTTGCATAAATCCTCTGTAGTGTAAGATGCATTATAATGGCATAAGTACAGAGGTCCTAAATAGGATCTCTTCATATCATCCTTGTCATCACTATCGTAATAGAGACCTTCACCACTACCAACTGGAATTGGGAGATTAGGAAGATGAGGTCCCATGTACACCCACACCCGATAACTACTATCGCTTGTGAAGGATTTATCATATTTGATGATTGTTTCCTTTGATAATATATGACATAAATTACGAGGGCCCAGATAGGCCACCTTAGTCTCATCCTAATATTGCTCTGTTTGAGGACTCATTGTCATCATCATTATCATGTATGCAACTTGGTCCACCTATCTCGTAGATGGAATCTATTATATCCTCATCAAAATGATCTTCTAACTCAAAATTTATCACTAAATTATCATTATGAACCTGCATGCCTGTATCGTCGACTGCCTCATGGATTTTTTGACCCAATTTTTCTCTTGGTATATGATATGGACCGGTCCCCACCAAGATATCCTCATGATATGTCTCAGGTGGTTCTATAGTGATATAAGACACTACAATTATCCCTCCAAAATGCAGAAGGATTAGGGTGATAAGGATTGAAGTTAAATTCATCCCCAAACTGAGATACAGGTAGTCTAAAGATACTATAAATATTTTAGCCTATCCTCCACTATAAAATCCCAACTCGAACCTATCAGTAGGTAACTAATACTGTGGTTCTATAGGCCTCTTATGCCCCTGCTCAAATAGTCCAAGACCGTAACCATGCCAATGGTAATGCTTGAAATATCATATGGCATAATCCAAGTTAGAAAGATAATGGATGTTCACGATGAATAATTCAGTATCATCCTCATCCATGGGTGTGAGAGATGCAATTTGGTCTAGCCCTCCATAGATGAAGTTGGTTTGGTTAGGTGGTACCTCCAATGGTTTCACTGTCCCTATGAGAAGGTGATGGGCTTGTGGTCGGCCCATGTCCTATGCAGTCTCGATAATCGGTATGAATGTCACATTTTGTATAATATATTACCCTAATCCAGGAATAACCAAATGGACGTTTACCTATGGTGCAGATGACCCTGTCGAAGATGCAGGCGAAGAAGGCTAAAGTGCCTCTTCGACTTCTCCTTGAATTTCCTCTACTTCCCTAGGAGTATGGGATTCAATGATAATTGTCTTGGGTGTTTTCTTTATCTTCTTTTCATCCACCTTTTATTTCAACTTCCTATCATCCCGTTGTATCATAGACACAGTCGGTCTAATAGAAGTAGCCGTCATGTGCTCTGATCGTTGAGATACGAACGTTTCAGGTCTAGCACACACTTCTTTGATATTATCTCTTGGATATTTGATTGGTGACACTGGCTGCACATCCAGGTGTGTTTAGGGGAGCATAAATTCCCCCCAAAAATTTGCTAGATTCATGTATTTAAAGGGTTCTTCATCCGAAGGCACCATGTGAACCTATCCCTCATGAATATATTTGATACACTGGTGTAGAATAGAAGGGACATAATGCATTTCTATAATCCAAGGCCTCCCTAGAAGCATATTATACTGCATAGCACCTTTGATTACATGACACATCACCGAGATGGTCTTTAGTCCTGCCTGGATAAGTAAAACTATAGCACCGATCGTCGAGCATAATGCATCATTGAAAGCTCTCAACATGAAGGTAGAAGGGATGATATGCATCTTGGGTAACTTCAAGTGAGTTAATGCCTTGGTATTTATGATATTGATTGATGACCCCGTGTCAATTAAAATCCACTTGAATAGTTTGTGATTCACACATGCAATAATATGCAACGACGGGTCTGCTATAACAGTGGAAACTATCTTTACTTCATGGTCATGAAATTGAATGATCGATTCCTAGCACTGTTGCACATACCCCATGAAGTATGTAAATGCTTCGAGATCCTGAGGCTGCACTTCTATGGACCTTAAGATATCCATGAGCATCTCCCTATGCTTAGGAGACTATTGAATTAGCTCATAAATCAACAACTTTGCTAGAGTTATTTGTAGGTTTTGAACCAACCTACTCCTGATGGTCACCATCGGTCTAGTTGGTGGGCCAGGCACATACTGGGCTGGTCTTGGAGGAGGCACAGTTTGGACTCTAATAGGCATTGGAGGTTGATTCAGTCATTCATACCTCATATTTATTGTGACAACGTTGACCATTCCGATGAACCCCTAGGTTGGTGGTTTGATGCATACTTGGTTGACTTGGCCAACATTATTCTTTGGCACCTCATGATTTGGTAGAGGATTTTTATAAATCCCCATATTTTGATTATCAGGTGCTTGTGGGTTGTTGATAAGAAGTGTACCTCTTTCGATCATATTTTGCACAAGATGTTTGAAATACCAACATACCTCGATGTCATGGCCTTTCGATCTGTGAAAGATGTAATATTGATCATATTTATAGCCTTTAGGCTTAGTTTGGTTAGGATCTATATAATTGACTTTGCATAAGTTTATAGCCTTCGCCTTACATAACTAATGAAAAATTGAAGCCAAGAACTCTGATAACTGAGTGAATACATGAGGTGGGCATTGTTCTTTATTTTTACCCTTATAATTGTTGTGGCACTACTCATACTACGTAGGTAGAGGTTGGGCTTGATAGTTTTACTTTTGCTACCATTTTTCTCCTTTTTGGAGGTTAAACACCACCTGATTAACAAGGGTCGGCTTGGCTTGTTGTCTCTCAGTGCTTTTCTTGTGCCCCTCCTTATTCCCGAGCTTCAAGTTACCCTCCTGTAACTTGATGTCCTCAATCACCTTGGCTTACACCAAAATCTCTTCGAATTTCTGGTATTGCTACAACTGTAGCAACAATAAAATGTGCTTGGCATAACTCTTCATGAATATTAGTGTTATTTAAAAGGATAGGATGGAGAATGGTAGCTTTGCGATCATTTTTATCCATCGTTTTCTATAATCCATGACTGGCTCATCGTCATGTTGCATTAGAGCGGCCAAGTCAGATAAGTTTACCTTCTTCTTGATGTCGAAGAAGAAGCATTCAAGAAATGCATTAGCTAATTATTTTAAGCTAGTGATGTTGTGTCTCTTTAATTGGTTGAACTACTCTTGAGTTCGGCCTGAGAGGATCGTAATGAAGGTGTGTAGGAGCAAAGCATTGTTACTCTCAATATTAAAGCACATATATAGAAAACTGGTCATGTGCTCCTGTGCATATTCCTCTCCTTGAAACTTTTCTAGTCTAGGCATCTTGAAATGCTCAAGATATGTTGGAATAGGCACTGACGTGCATAGAGGTCCATTATGAATTTTGTTCAAGTTAGGCTTCTGATAAGTTATTCCTTGATTCTCTATGGCTTGGAACTTCTCTACTAAGGTATTATAGGCCTACGAGGAAATAAAATCCTCTTCTCAAGATTTCCTTAGAGACACCCTCAAAGGTAAATTGTTCCTCGGTTGATGTGAGGGGCTAGGCTCACCCTCCTCCTCGAATTGGGAGATTTTTGGATACTCTTGTTCTAATTCCTCTCCCACTTCATTCTCATACTACCTATGCTCATGTTGTTCAAACGCTGGGCATTGATATTTGTATTGAGCTATATGGTGAGCATGTGTGTCTATGTTCTCAAGGTGTAACTTAGGCTACGAATCCACTTGTCTATCGATACGCTCCCTGATCTCACTATGAGGAGGTAAACCGGTATTAGCCAATCAATCCTCTATCTCTACATGCTCCTTATAATCGAGGATCTGTTGTTCATGCATGCGTTGTTCATATAATTTTTGTCTTATGAACCTCTACCTTTGAGATTTCTCATTTTTGAGGCACTCTTTCTCTACATGAACATCCTTTAATTGGTCTTGGATAATTTATTTTCTCTACTCTAACATCAATATATGAGCTCTATCAACATGATCGATTGTGTGAGGCCTCTAAGGAGTGCACTCTATTCGAGAAACTTTATGGGTATGTCCTCCAATGGATTGATTTGTAACACTCTTGCCTTGGTCTGTAAAGATGACAGTCATGTTAGGCTATCTCCTATACTCAGTACCTACATGCGACGTAGGAGCACGTATGTATCGATAACACTTGGAGCACTCTCCATGTTCTCAGGAAGTCCTAATGGTGCTTGCACTACACTCACTCGTAATTCAATAGGGTGTAGGCATAGGCTTATATTATAGATGCCCTAGGACTTGGTGTATATCATCCAACTATTTGCTATGCCATGGCTCATGATTTGGCATACTATTTACTCCCAATTTGGATATATCTATGGTAAACTTGGTAGGTTCACCCCTATAGGGAGTCTGTGTGGGCCTATGCTCAAAAGTAGCCCTCTTTGTTTACCCTTGAATGGGTGGATCTTGGACATGTCTATGCTTTGATGGTGGAGGTCATGAGCCTCCCTTAGATACAAGTCGAAGGGGTACCAATATGGATCCCTCGATGACATATTCTTCAACTTAACTCATGGATGCCCATGGAATGTGGTCATGGTAAATGCTACTAGGTGTGGAACCCCCATGCTGGGAAGTCCCATGCTCTAATTTGTGTCTAGAGGGATGTCTACTACTTACTCTAATCAGGGTATTCTCAATGAAATCCCCTCATGTAGAATTATCCCCTCTAATACTTATTAAATGATGTCCAGGAGGATTCTGTGATTGAGGGCATTCTACATCATGTTGTGCACTAGGTGGAGCTTGGGCCTCGATCTCAGATCTATCCCCGAATCGGCCTCTTTATGTTTGCACCATTATGTATACTATGTCTAGATTTAAATTTTATTAACATGTAAAGGATACAATGATGATTATATCCTTTTATAGTTTTAAAATGAGCCCTAAACTATTTGATCTATTTTTAATTTGTTGTATCAGTAAAGTAACTCTTGTCATGTTTTTCAATACATTGATTATTTTCTCAAATTTTTAATGGCTTTCACCTATATGCTCATAGCTCAAAAACCTAGCTATGAACTCCAGGTCACGTAATCCCCCCAAAGTGCGGCAATGAAAGTCCACACCCGGGTAGGGAGCACAGGTCCTCCCAGATCCTCACCCGTTTTCACCCAGTCAGCGTCATACCTTTCGAAGAGGAGTATATGTAAATTTTCTAGGCTATGAAAGGTTCTTAGATCCGATATTGGTCTAGAACATAAGGTACAAGGGAGTTGGGCCAATGGATGGAAATCACCTCCACCATAGTTGAAACCCTACTAGTGGTTGGATGTGACTCCCAAATCACTAGCATTTGCTGTGAAACATGGTGTGTGTGGTTCCTTTTACTTTGAATGAAATAAAAAAAATGCATAAAACAACACTCAAATGATTCTACATGTTTTTCAAAAGAAAATTTTAATTTTTAGAAGTATGCATGATTAATCTACTTGATTTTTAAAAGATGCACACTAACGATGATGACAAGATGGCCACTAGGTGGACCTCATGCAAGCAAAACCAACATATAAGAAGGGCCTAGATCACTGGATACTAGGGCAGACTTTACTCAGAGGTCTACTATTCCTATAAACGACTAGTAGATCCTAATAAAATACCTAAGGACTCAATGCATTTAACATTTCTTCATTGCCTTCCCTAATTATGCTAGCATTTTATGCATTTTGGAAACACACAGACAGAGAACAAAAAAAATAGAATGACAGTAGGACCTACCTCAGATCCTCATTTAAGATTTTTCTCTTTGTTGTCTGATTTGTCAATTTTTAACCACAACTTTGTGGCACGATGACCACTATTGCCCACGAATGTCAACCGCGGTGACAACTTTTGATAGTGTCTGTCAACCGCGATGAGCACCTATCATAAAAAAACAACATAAGTTAGAAATTTGAGGTATGAAATGTGGAGTTCCACCATGATCACCTTCTATACTATCCAAAAAGGGCTCACACCTATCGGTTCCTAGTGCAAGGAAAGGTCACATCCATAAAGCGCTTCATAGTGCAATTATCGAATAAGTGTCGATCTATGAACAAGTTACTACACAAGGGGGTCACATTTCATTAGAATGACGAATTTCAAGATTGCTTTGATGATATCAAACAATATTTGGCTTCATCGCCAGTATTGGCTTCTTCACAACTAGGAGTGTCATTCTATATTTACATCTCAGCTACTAAGCTTGCATTGGGCACCATGTTGGCCCAAAAGAATGAATTGCATAAAGAAAAAGCTACATATTATATTAGCCGCACCTTGGTCAGCTATGAAATAAAATATGCATACATTGAGAAGTTATACTTAGCAGTGGTATTTACCACTAAAAAGCTACACCATTACATTCTCAATCATACCATGTATGTAGTATCAAAAGAGAATCCATTGCACTACATGATGAGTTGAACTTACCATAGTAGTCACATGACAAAATGGATCATGTTGTTGATGGAATTTGACCTAGAGTTCATTGGATAGAAATAAATTAAGGATCAAGTCATATCCAATCAACTAGTAGAGGCTCCTCTCCAGGATGACCAACCTCTCACTATAGAGCTTTTTGATGATGGAGTTTTTCACATCTTAGAATCACTTGATCTTGAGGAGCCTAACTCATAGGATGACATAACTCTCTTATTTGATGGCTCTAAGTGCGAGCAAGGGGGTGGCATGGGAATCATTTTTTTTCACACCACAAGGGGCTCTAATACCCCTTTCATTTAAACTCGTTCTCTTGTGCACCAATAACAATGCCGAGTATGAAGCCCTCCTTATAGGTCTTCAAATAGCGATCACCATGAAAATAATAAAGATCAACATTTTTGGTGATTTCTTGCTCATAGTTAATCAGGTCAAAGGAATATTCTAGTGTAGGTACCCAGTCTTGCAAGCCTACAAAGCCCTAGTGGATAAATTTTTGGTAAATTTTGAATGGTATGATATTGAGGCACTCCCTTGTTCATCTAACCATTTTTCAAATACAATGGCCTCCTTAGGGTATTTAATCCCATAGAACCCATCTGATGATATCACAACCATTCAATTCAAAATACTATCACACTCTATGATTAAGCGTGATGAGCTTAACTCCATACTAGAAGTCCACATGATTTATATTGAGCCTACACATGAACGATTCTCTCAAATTCATAATTATTTGAATAATGCCACTTGGGGGACTTTGTTCCCTCAAAATACTTTTGATACTAGCACAATGCTATATCTACAATTTATCTTTCAATCAGCATTTGTGAGAGATGAATGCCAAAAGGATCACGTAATTCATACAATTGAGGCTTCTTTAAAACAAGATTAGGCCACTCAAATAAAATATTATTTAAAACTTGGAATTATTCCCTCTGGATTTTTGCATGCCACAAAATGAGCATTTAAGAAAAAAATAGCAAAGTATTTCTTACTTGGAGACATAATGTATCATCAAATCTACAAGGGTATCCTCCTTCATTGCTTAGACTCATAAGAGTCAGCTTAGGCCATTGCCCAAGCACACGATGGTACATGCGGTGGCCATTTTAGTGGTATGGCCATCACAAAGTGTATTATTCGCATGGGCTATTATTGGCCAAACTTAGAGAAATATTACTACACTTATGTGAAGAAGTGTGTAAAGTGTCAACACCATGTAAATTTGACACACATACCTTCACAAGCCTTAGAACTGATCCAATCAGTTTGGCCATTTTCACAATAGAGGTTTGATTTAATTGGGAAAATATCACTCACCTCCTTAGGTTGTCACATGTTTATCATTACGGCTACTAAGTACTTTACAAAATGGGTGGAAGAAATTCCCCTTACCACTATGACTAGACCTCACATCATGGAGTTCATGCTACATAATATCATTTGTCATTTTGGTATTCCATCCAAGATAATTTTAGATAATAGGACACATTTTAAGAATAAAGATGTTCATGCTCTAACAAAAAAATATAATATACTTCACAACTTTTTTGTGCCCTATTATCCCCAAGCTAATGGGCAAGAAGAGGCATCTAATAATATAGTAATTGCAATATTAAAGAAAACCGTTCAGGAAAATCATAAGGATTGGCATAATCAATTACCTCTTGCCCTTTGGGCCTATCGCATTAGTATTCAAACTCCCACTAGGGCAACTCTATTTTCACTAGTGTATGATATTGAGGGTATTATGCCTTTAGAGTTAGAAATCCCATTGTTGCACATCTCTCTCTAGGAGTTCATCGATGAGGATACTACATGGTAAGATTTTTTAGATCAGCTAAATTTGCTTGATGAGCGATGTGTGAATGCTCTTGAGCATCTATGTGTTTATCAAGAGCACCTTAAGAGATATTATAACATGAAAGTCCACCCTAGAGACTTTCAGGTTGGTGATTTAGTTCTAAAAGAGAACTAGCAAAACTCAAATTTGCCATCCCATCTACGGGATAAATTTATGATAAACTTGGTTAGGTCCATACATCATTACTAGTCAGATTAGACCTGGAACTTATCGCTCAGTGTCTATTAAAGAAAGTGAAGAGCTTTAACCCTTGAATTTTAGTCACTTGCGGTCTTTCCACGCTTAGAGCATCACATCCTAAAACGCTCCTAGGAAGTTTATGACTATCTAGGTCACCCTAAAATACTTCTAGGAATTATACGACTGTCTAGGTCACCCTAAAATGCTCCTAGGTAGTCTACAACCATCTAGGTCACCCTAAAATGCTCCTAGGCAGTCTATGACTGTCTAGGTCACCCTAAAATGCTCCTAGGCAATCTACGACTATCTAGGTCACCCTAAAATGCTCCTAGGCAGTCTACAACTATCTAGATCATCCTAAAATGCTCCTAGGAAGCCTACGACTATCTAGGTCATCCTAAAATGCTCTTAGATAGTCTATAACTATCTAGATCACCCTAAAACGCTCCTAGATAGTCTACAACTGTCTAGGTCACCCTAAAATGCTCCTAGGTAATCTATGACCTTCTAGGTCACCCTAAAAAGCCCCAAAGGTGTTTATAAGTCCTTTTGTCACCCAAAATCCCCAATGGCATCTAGTAAGCCCATTGGTCAAACTGTATATACATATACATACATATATATATATATATATATATATATATATATATATATATATATATATATATATATATATATATATATATATATCAAAAATCCAAAAACATCATTAAAACATCAAAAAAACAAAAATATTTCATTGCATTACATTTCATAACATTGCATTACAACATCACTTGCATTAGGTATCATCATCATTACATTATGCATTGTTAGAAGTTGATCATACATGTCTAGCACTAAGTCTGTACACTAGGCATTTATCACAATCAAGGTTGTCAAAAGGTCAGTTTACCACCTATTTACATTATATTTATCATTTACATCCACATTCCATAGTGTGTGTCTGTTTCCCTTCACTTAGCCATTGCTCATAATGTGTATCTAAGGTTTTCGGTCACTTAGCCGTCCCTAGTTTTCTTTTTAGATTTTATAGAAATCTATCATGATTTTTAGAAGGTAGAATCCTGATTGGATTATACCTTGTATATGTCAGAATCCCAACATATTTTCACATTAATAAGTCTAATTTTAGCAAAAGGAAAAATTAAACCTACAAAGTGGTCTCGGTTACCCTAAGTAAAAAATTTCTCTCGCTCATCCCCCTATGGAAATGGTTCAAAGATGCTGAGAATTGATAAAAGGAAAATTTCCTTCTTACCCAAATAATAAAAATCCCTTGCTTCACACCAAATTGGGGCAAGTATCCAAAAGAGAAAAATAAATAGTGATTTTTATCACTTAGAAATATTCAAAATAAACAGTGGTTTTCACCATTAGCAAAAAGCAAAATAAACAATGGTTCTTACCACTACCAAAATCCATTGCTCACCATAAAAAAAATGAGCAACTCCCTAACACAATTCAAAGACAAAAGAAAATAAGGGATTACTAAACTTGAATCCCTAGAATTCTCAACGTTGTACAACCATAAGGTGATCCTCATTATAGTTTGGGTGGCATCAAGCTCACCTGGAAATGGTAGTATCCTTATGCATGATGATATGTCTACCATATAAGAAACTTGCTTTTTTACAGACCAATGTTTGAATGCTGATGAGCTAGCTTTTGGTAGCCTGTATTGCCTAGTGGTCTAATACAACTACGTACAAAAATTAGGATAATGATACTCATTGGGTAATATCTAGTACATATGGGATGCATAAATCCTGTTTGGCACTAGGGTAACTTAATGCGTCATCATAGTAATGAATTCACATGCACACACAAGGATATTGAATATCTTGGTTATCTTAAAATATTCATACTTTACCAAAAATATTGCATGGTTAATATACAATTTTTGATTAGGTAACTAGAGTTTTTGAGTCTCCTGAAAATCCTAAATATATCATATAACATTATATTAGTCCTTACGTTTCATATCATGCCATCACATGTTTGTTAGTTTACATTTATACAAGCCATTACATAGTGTCATGAGAACATTAAAATAATGAATAGATGAATTGTGTATAGTCTATGGTGCTAGCATCTAATGTGTCAACTAGTAATCATCATCCATTATACACCTTAATCAATCATCCATTCCATTTTGCATACACACATACACATATCATCAAAACACATTATATTACAATACATGCATACATGATAGGCATCCATCCAAAATATTATAATGCAAATATAAACATTGCATACATCTCATAAAGCAGTAAGGAAACACATGATGATAGACATAAAACTCATATATATATATATATATATATATGTGTATGGAACCAAAGCTACATCATCATCCATAAATTGCTCGTAGGCTACAATAAAGTGGGTCCTCAAACCTCATAATCCCAAAAATATTAAAAAGATCCAGAGTCTCAAAAGCCATGGTCACGTAGGATCGGCACTACGACTCTCACCCTACCCTAAGTCAGTGTTCAGTGAGAACTCATGAATTTATTACCTCCTAACCTGTCTACCCTTCGTGCGATTCTAGGAGTCCCCATCCTCATAGAATATTGTCCTATACTACTCTAACTCTGGTGTGACCCACTAGTAGAAGGATGTGTTGGTATGCACCCCCTAAGGTGCACTATCTCATCCTATAAAAACTGGGTGAATGCATGCTCCTCACAACAATGATCCCTAGAGATCCCCCACTATTGCTTGGAGTTGTATCACCTCCTCATGTAGCCTGGCTATCTCACCACTACTAGATCTCTCATGGCTAGGGATTTGTGCTCCAAACTATGTCTAAAGGGTAGCTATCTCTGCCTATGCACTCTACACCTATACCTGTAGGAGAGATATCTCCTCTGTATGCTCCCATATACCTTTGATAATATCACCTCATAGCTTAGTAATAGTGGTATCTCATGCTGCCAACTGTGCCTACAAACCCTTATCATCAAATTCACCCTCACCAAAGTCATCCCCTAGACCCCCTAAATCAATGAGGTCTATCCACTCATCTGCTACTCAATGATGCACATATCGCTCAACTGTGTCTGGATCCTCATCAGCTGGAGCCTCATCGCTATCCTCATCAACAAAATTCCTGTCAGCCTTTCCTACCTTCGCAGATACATCACCCCCTAGTGGCTCCTCTCCCTACCATTGGTGCATCACCCACCAAGAGTTGTAATCTATTGTAGTACCAGCATCATCTAAATTAGAGATTGTTGGAACCGATTCTTGAATCTGTAGGAAATCAATTGTCATGATACAAGAAACCGTTTGAAACCAATGAGCTATTACATGCTCTGGTCGACCTGCATCATGTTCTATTAAACCTAAATATTGCTATACAAGATGGCAGAATGGGTAAGGAAACCCCAACAAATGATTAAACTTCTAATTTGCATGCTCTAGATTTATATTAAACTATAGTATTATTATTAAAATGACCAAGCATGAAAACAACCAACTGTTATGCCATATGTAGACCAATACCTAGATTCATTGGGCTTTTATAGCAATTTAACAACTATTTTAATCATGAACAGAAATAAGGAGATAAGGAAATTAGCGTTCTTGCTTTCATTCGAATATCGTAACAAAATCAAGAGTTAACTAATGAAAGAAACATGTATAATGCATTCAAATAATGTAACCCATTATACAGATACACACAATACTGAGACAAAGAAATGACAAGAATAAAACCCAGAATTGTATTGATTTCATAACATATTACATGCAGAGTGGGCGGGATGCCTTTTAACTCTGTGTTTATTAAAGAACTACATCATTACAATGAAGAATACTATGTTCAAATAATGTAACAGGTATCTCCAACTCTTCTTGTTCCAATATAGTAACATAAGAATCTTTGAATCCTAGGCACAATAAGACTGGAAATATTATCAGCTTCTTGAATGCTTTCCTAGCATACAATCCTGCACATCAAAGGGAGGAAGGAAGGATGAATAAAAGAAAATAGACACAAAGAAAATACAACAATAAAACTAATAGGGCACTCAAGTATACCTCTTAGAAAAAATTCTATTTTCTAATTGCTTGATGCAGAATCGAGACCTACCTGCATCCTTTTATAGTTGTTGGTTCTTGATTATATTATTTTTGGTTGAATTTTGACTGTACACTTGGCAACATCTGATTGAATCCATTCTGCATGATCTCCATTTGGCTTTGTTCTAAATTGGTTGTGCTCTCTTCTTTGACTTGTTTAAATATATTCCCACTCAATTGGTGATTTAAGTATAAGGAGAACTTTTATCTGATTCAGCTACTTCCTGGTGCGTTTAGCTGCTACTTTTTGAACTGGCCTCTTTTGAGTTGCATTTCTTTGATCCTTTGATCCTTCAACTACCTCAGAGATATTTCATGTTTTTGTAACTATCTGTGGTGTAGAATCTACTTTTTTTTTAGTGTAGGTATTAACCCTTTTTCCCTTTAAACTCTTTTGCAACCCTTTAATATGCTCATCAATCAACTTCCATATTTCTATGTCAAAAGTGGCTGCAATCCTGAGCATATTTATTTCTTGCAGAATTTGGTTTTTTTGTATAACAATAACAGGTATGTTTCTATCATACTGAAGTAGTAAGGCTTATGTAGCATTCACCATGAGTGTAGTTTGCTTAATCATATCCTCCTCATAACCTTGTTCATAGGCAAATCTCTCAAGGGTTTCTTTGAATATTCCTTCTATGTCTGATGCTTCCAGGCATTGATCTAAGGACAAGCCAATATCTGTTAGTTTATCTATAGCATCCTTTATCAGATCATTCATCTCAATCACAAAATTTATCCATTTTTCTCGGTTTGATCCAAACAGGGCTTCTTTGAAAATTTCAAAATTGATTTGAATTTTATTGCCTTTAGGTGTTGTTATTTCTTGTCCTTGTAGTTCTTCAAAATGATCCCCTATGTAGTCCAGGGTTGGGTGAATGAATTTAAAATCATTTTCTCTTTCCTTCATCAAGGTCATGATTTCTTGAGTAGTTATTTGAATCACCCTTATTTGCCTTAACATTTCAGTAAAACCTTTGGCCTGAGATTTTATTCTTTTGTACATGACTTTTTTCATTACATTCAAATAATATACATGATCTTGAACTTTGGTCACTACAGGTGGCTGGGCAATTGAAGCATTTTTCTTATTTAATTCTTCCTGTTGCTTACTTAACACAACTTTCAATTCTTTTTTTTTTTCTTCCTCTTGACTCAATTGCTTTTTGAGTGTTTCAATTTTTCAAAAAATTGGTCTATGACTTGATTACTCATAGTTTTCGTAAGCTTTTCCATATCAGCTTCTTTACCCAGTAGTGATGATCCTCCTGTTTCCTGATTGGTACTAAAGACTAGTGGGTTTTGCATGGGAGGGAGATCAACCTTAGCAATATCTGACATAGATATCCCCATGTATGCCTTTTATGAAGATTGTTCTTATGTATTTCCCATTCCTACTACTAACTGTAATTCTTGTTCATCTGTAGCAGTAAAGGCCGCCTGTTTATATGTTCTTTCCAAAACAACCTTGGCAATAGGTAGAGATAATCTGGGTTTCTTAGCTTCTACTGGATCTATTTCTATTTGACTTTTTACTGATTAGTTTTAGAAGAGGCCACCCAGTCTACCTTTTACTTGTATTACTATTGGAATTTTTATCTCCTATCCCCTTATGTTTATAGAAGTTGGGACGGCCATGGGTGCCAATTTCTTCACACTGGTCACAACTAAAACATTATCAGATATAGGAACTACAACCTGCTTTGTTGATGGTGCTTTTTGAGAGGATGAAGTTACTATTTCTTTGCCCTTATCTATACAAGTTTGTTGAGGAGCTTCTTTTGGTGCTACCTCTATTCTGGGCTAGTTATTCACTGGGAGTTTAACATGTTCTACTATATCACCAGTTCTAATAGTGATCTCCATTAATTCTATGTCTTGCTCTTCTATCAATTCTAGCAAAGGGTCTTCTTTAATTACTGGGTTTGTCCTTGGTATAATAGGTGTTGTAGTATCCACTAAAATCTCTCGAAGCCTTCTTAGTTCGGTTGGGTAGTCATAGGCTTCACAAACCTGTGTGCTACCTCTATTTTCTAGAGGGAAATTATCTCATACTGTCTATAAATATGATTTTTTCTCTATAGATCATAATAAGTTCTCTTCAAAGGCATCTTCTTGGTGATTAATTCGAGCATACTCCCTCTTATCCATAATCTTGCTATAAATTTATTTTGGGTCATAAAACCTCCATGACACTTCATCGAACCCCATATTGTCCAGTTCAAACATTCCCTTGAGTAGGGAAGGATATCCAACAAATACATAATCTCCAAAATGGCAAGGAACATCAATCTAGGGGACTTTCCCATGCTTCTTAAACAGTATCATTTTAGCCTCTTCTGCAACTTTCCTACATAATTCTAGGGCTGCTATGGACAGTGGGTAGTACTGGGGTAACACCTTAGGAGGGATTTTAGCTCCATATAATCTGATGTAAGTAAAACCCTCTATGAAGAAGAAATCTCCTATCTCTTTTTCTTTAATGAATGCCCTTACCCCTAGCCCTAATGTTTATAGAATTGGCCCAATTAAGGCCCAATGGATTTCTACCAAGAAGTGATCACAAAACCAGCCCATGTGAGTTCGTCCTTCATGAAGTCTCCAGAAGATATTATGTACATAGGGGATATCTATGGCTTTTAATCTCTTACGGTCTTCTTCCCCCAATTGGCCCGCTATTAAGTGAGTGAGAAAAGAATATTATGAAAAGCGAGGCATCTCCTGCCTCTATTTGAATATTGCTCTCTTTAGTTCTACCATTTCTCTGTGTATTTGCAAGCTCAATTCCAGTTCCCAGGCATAGATAGGAATGTTATGTCCTCTATTACATTGTGCAGCTAAATACAAAACTCTTTTTGTTATTCTATTCATGTCCTATACTACCAATACTAGGTTTATCATGTCACATAAGTCTTGTACCCAGGGTTTAAAAGTGATTTTATTAATTGAGAATTTTTTCTCTATTTCTGCATATGTATCAAACAATTTTTTAAAAATTTCCATATTAGTGAACATGCGAGATTGGTGTTCAATTACCTAGTCCACCAGAAATGTGGTATACTTTGTCATATTGAACACTTCCTGGATATCTTCAACTTTGGTACTTAACATCTTCCAATTCTTGTGGTCTCGAAAGGTCCTTGTTATTTTGTCATATGCCACTGCTAACCAAGCCATCAAATCTAAGGAGAAATACACTTTTGGGCATATCAGCTTTCCAAGGTTACTATTCCATCTATTGTCTTTGAAGAAACCCTTGTCCTGCCAGTTTCGAGCTTTATGGAACAAATCTACCATTATTTATGAGATCTGTTATCGCCTTCCATTACTCGGGCGAAACTCTTAATGCAGGCATTGTCAATCTCGTATAGTTGAGCTGAGTTGGGTTTTTTGTCTGCCCAACATTTTTGGGTAAAATCATACATAGTGGTACCAGGAACAGGCGATCCAAAAATCATAGAATAGGGTGATTTATCTGTGATAAACTTTATGGCTTCTTGTGTATCTGTAGGTACGAACACATCTCCCCATGATGCCATTTCCCTTGCAATTTTTGGTCAAGTTCTTCTTCGAGTTCTCAAAAAATAAATACTCTCTTCCTTCCATGATTCTGATGTATCAATTTCAATTCTTGGTATACCAGTGGAGTGGCCTTGACTAGTTTTGTAAGTTCATATACAGGGTGGTGGAGTGAACTTGATAAATTTACACTTTTTTTTATCGACCTGATGCCACCAACCACTGTTCAAAATTAGCCAATGGAATCATGCCAACTCAGTATTTTATAAAGTTTTGTGCTTTATGATGGGTGATAACTGTTAACTTGTGAGACTAGGTCCCTTTGATATGTGGGCCTACAATAATTCATTGTTTCTATTCATTCATCAATGGGTATATTTTAATCTGACGTGGAATGGTATGTTTTGGGCCTCGTGCCATCTCAGATATGAGTGATAACTACATCTTTGGGATCCATTATGTCTCCCTTGGGGTCTTCATGATATCCGACTCTTGGTGTGAGTGTAGGTTTTTACCTATGATGTCCATTTTTCTCTAATTCAACCATGATTAATCGCAACCGTCAGATTGATCTGAGATGAAGCGCATCTGTTGATCTCTCAAAACTTTTATTTTACGATCGTTGTTTGATCTTATGGTGGTGATGTGTGACCGTTGGATCATACATATGCACGTATTCTTTAATAAATTGAAAAAATTCATACATGCATCGACTAAATTAATCAACCCATTGCTTAGATTAACCTTTGATTATCTTCCCACATACACACCATTGGATCAAGGTGGTCAATGTTTGTCATCGTTCAATTTGTATGTTATAAAAAGGTCTTTATTTAGCCTTTAGATCTTTGTCTCTAGTTACAGACCTTCACGTCTGTTGATTCTTGGTTTATTTTATGGGCTACCATTGGATCACTGACAAGATGCATGCTAGATAATAATTTTATAGACCTTTGCTTTCTTATTAATCATGATTAAGGTGAAAAGGGGGAAGATTAGTCAATGTATTAAACCCTTACTAAACATGATTAATGTCAATTAATTTCATCCTTACCCATGCCTTTTACCTTCCATCATGTGATTTTGGCATGGCCGTCGAATCTGAGTGGAGACCAGTGCAGTCGTTGGATCTAATCAACCTGCATGTTAGTTTAATCAAGCATTTATAATATTAATCATGATTAGCGCAAAAAGGGGGAAAATTAACCGACATATTAAACCCTTGCTAATCATGATTAACTTTAATTAATTTCTCCTGATCCTTAACCCTTTTTAATGCATCTTCAATTAGTGCGCCACCGTTAGATTAAAAATTGTTTGAGCGTGGCCATTCGATCTTGGTAACTAGCATGATGATTAATCAAATGGGATGTGTTCTCTTAAAATTAATTTTTAAAGTTCATTTTAATCAAAGCAGTCACGATCGTTGATCTAAGCTTTGTTCAGTGCGATCGTTCGATCTGTCGGACTTGCTCGGATTTTAACTTGACATTTGACTTATGACGTCTTTACTTTAAACCTTTGACTCTTCGAACAACACGTGGCCATTGATTTCATGGATGATTGAGCATTGTCGTCCGATTTGTTTATACTTACTGCTTAATAAGAACATTGACCATTATGACTCATGCTTAAACTTTTGACTTTTTGGATAGCGCATGACCATTGATTTGATCCTCGACGAAGTGTTGTCGTTGATATTGTTAAAGGTGTAAGGATTTTAACTTTTTTAGAGCCTTAGATTTAACATTTGGATTCTTTAGTAAACATGCATCCATTGGATTTGGTCCTTGATGAAACGTTGTCATTAGATTGAAGACAACTTGCTCAATTTTTAAATCTTAGGTTAAGTTTTATTGACCTTTTGACTTATCTTTCAGACTATTTTGTTAAAGTGCTATCGTTCAATTTCTTTGGATCGTGCGTGGCCCTTGGATTAAATCTGAGGTGCTCACCAGTTAGCTTAGCGGGGTGCATACCCTTAGGCTTTTAATCAATTAATATTTATTTTAACCTTAGGTTTTTTGGACTTTGAGACCACGGTGAATGTTTAGTCGACTTATGATTTAAGGACTTTATTAATCGATTTTTAGGCCCAAGGAAATATTTATGAAGGTCGGACTTTGGCTTGGGGATTTAATTTGAAATTTTCTTCCCTAACCATTCGAGGTACTTTGATTAATAAAATGAGGCCCATATTATTAAAATTTATGGTTAAACTTTTATCAAACCAACCAACGAAAAATTGAATTACTCACAACAACTTTAAGCAATGACCAACAATATAAGCAGTTTGATTAAAACCAAAAATTTAAATTTGGGGGTTTCAAAGTTGAGTCAAATTTGGCTCCAATAGAGATGTCCACTACAAGATCTAACTCCTCTCCCAATGCCTCAATCGTAGGCCAATCTAGTATCCTCTTATTCCCATGGTGTCGGTAGATCACTAGCTCACTAGGTAACCCTTGGCATAGCCCAAAATACCATAGAAATAAAGCATAAGGAAATTACTACCACTCAGTCCCATGTCACCTAACTAATCATCTACCTCACCTCACCTAGCAAAGTTGTGCCTCAGCGTCAGGCCACACTAGACAATCCCTGTAGGATCTTCAAGTAACATCCTCTATCTTGAGTCATGCAAAGGACTCTATGTAGTGCTCAACCTTACCTGTAAATCAATGGCTCTGACCTACCTCCTAGGCTTGCTACCATAGAATCATGTAGCCTATCTCCATATTTTCCAATTATGCTTGTGTTGTCCTATTGGCATTTTTGCCACATTGTTTTGATTTTTGATTATTCATGCATAAACTGTTGAAGTTCTCACTCCTCTGTGTTTCTCTACGAGTTTTGGTGCCAAAACAGCTAAGTCCGAAGACTGTCGCGATATCGCGACCAAAAATAGCATGGAGAGCACGGGTTCAAAACCGTCGCGATATCACGACATGTCGCGTTATCGCGGGTCTTTTGAGGAGAGAGAAGCCAAAGTCGGAGAATGTCGCGATATCGCGACGTGTTCCAAAATCACGGTCAAAGTGGTCAACGGAGGCAGAGCAGCAAAATTGTCGCGATATCGCGACATGTCGCGTTTTCGCGACTTGCGATGGCCATGGAGCAGAGTGATAGAAAAGGTCGCGAAATCGCGACATAATTGAGCAAAGGGCAATGACAATGAACCATGTCACGATTTCGCGACAGAAAAGTGAACAAGGGCCAGAATGTAAAAAATGTCGCGATATCGCGACATGTCGCGTTATCGCGGTCAAGGTGGAGAGAAAAGCATAAGGCATGAAAGGCGTCGCGATTTCGCGACACTTTTGAAGATGAGACCAAGCAAGGAAACGTCGCGATTTCGTGACATATTGTGGAGAAAAGGCTAAATAGAGAAGAAATGTCATGATTTCGTGACATGTCTTGTTTTCGCGATGTGAAAGCGTGGAAAGAACAAAATGGTACGGAACGTCGCGATTTCATGACATGTTCCATTTTCGCTACCTGCAAGAGGGTGAAGGCCACAGAAGCAAGAGAATTGTCATGATTTCGTGACATGGTGACGTTTTCATGACTTGGAGGAGTGAAGAAGGTAGATGAAAGAACATGTTGCGATTTCGCTACATGTTAAAAACCCACAAAGAGAATGTCACGATTTTACGACGTATCGAGAAGATAAGCCGAAGAGAGAAAGATGTAGCGAAATCGTGACTTGTCGCATTTTCATGGTTTGAAATAGCGCAAGGACAACATGAGGAAAGAACGTCGCGATTTCATGACAGGTCATAGTTTCATGAGAACAAAGCAGAGAAGGAGCAGAATAGTACGAAACGTCACGATTTCACGACGCGTCGCATTTTCATGACCTCAGGTGACAAAGGAGAACAAAGAGCCGAATACGTCATGATTTCGTGACATGGTTGGTTTTTGTGATCCAAAATGGCAAAAGCGTATGGAAGAGAAATATGTCACGATTTCGTGACATGTCACGTTTTCGTGACCTATCACAGTTTCACGCCAGAAAGCAGTTCAAACGGCCCGATGAAGTATTACGATTTCCAAGGATTAAAAGCTCTCCAGAATTGAATGTTTTGCTGCTTTCCAATGCGTGCAAGGTAGAAGAACGTGCTCAGGCCTGTAGTTTTCGAAGCCACCAAAATTGAAGATGCCTCCATTATTCAAAGCTTATGTTCATGATTTTCTAACGGTCCAAGCATGCTCCGAGGATGACCATTTAATGAAGACGACCGGTTCCTTGTTTCATTTAATTTTTGGTTTCTCCGAGGCTGGTTTAAGGGGATCATTTCCTTATTTTTGCTGCACATTTTGTAGATCTCGAGGAAGTCCGTTGCATGTTTTAAATGCTACAAAGAGGCAAGACCTCTATAAATATCAATGTATATCTCAAGAAAGAGGGATCGAGAGAGAGACTTTTGCTTGAAAAACTTTTCAAGTTCTTTGCATGAATGAAAGATATTTGGCCTCTGATTTTGCAAGCAACTTTCTATGTGTTTTTCCTTCTATCTTATGCATTCCTCATTTACGCTCGTATTTCTTATCTGCTGCTTAATTTGAATTCTGCATCTGAGTTTAAATATTGCTAGTGAGGAAGTGAGTTCTGGAATGTGATTTTGGAGGTTATCTACGCAAGGTTGTAAGTGAATTACGTCGTTATCTTTTGTTATATGTTGTTAGTGTGCTTGAAGTTATCTGCTGCTAATCTTTCCTGATCTGACAAATTTGGCCTGTGGCTACATTTCCCATCTCTTTCTGTAATTTCTCATTTCTTTTTGCATATTTCCAATTCCTTTCCTGCAACTTTAGTCTGAAATCAAGCTTAGATTTAGTAAGGGAACCAGCCCTCTCTGGAGATTGGTCTGGGAGACATTTCTTTCTCCCAACCTTTCAATGTTGGCCGGGTCTAGGGCGCATTTTGTATAAAATCCTTTCCTGTGGTAGATTCGTGACCAACAGTTTTTGGCACGCCCGGTGGGACAGACTATTTCTGTCTCAGAGAGATCCCATAGTATTGAGGGTTTAATGTTCGCCTTCATGCCGTATAGTTAGAACATTTGGTGACTCTGCAGTACCCAGAAATCTCTGAACGTGGATACAGTGAAAGCTGTACTTCATGATCACGAGATCGAAGTCCAAAAAAGTTGAAAATCTTGTTGAGTTTTTTGAACTTGATAGCACAAAAAGAGGTGAACACTCTAGGTTGGTTTCCCCATCGCTTGCATCATCTGCCATATCCACAAACATCCCTGGTATTGTTACTAGTTTTCCATCTTCTCAGTCACATCCACTAGTCCCAATGGCCCTAGTATCCTCAACCCAGGCAGTTTTCAGCATGGAATAGTTCAGGAGCCTTGAATTTGCAGGCTCAAAATCTAGTTCCTCAAGCTGCTTTGAAAGCCTTGCCAACCTATGATGGTACTGGTAAGACTGCATATGAACATATTCATGATATAGCTTCTTTGGCAGCCATTCATGATATAACAGATGAAGATGTGATGGTGAAGTTATTAGTACTATCCTTGAGAGGAAAATTGTTGTACTGGTACCGATCTCTGCAACCAGGCACTATTGCATCATGGGATCAACTAGGAGAACTGTTAGTTAAGAATTTTCATGAACAGGCTGATCCATTTTCTTTGTTGCATCAGTTTAACGCAATTCAGAGGCACCCACAGGAGGCGATAGCAGATTTCAATGTTCGATTTACCAGAAGCTGGCAGTGAGTGCCTGAAGGTCTTCGCCCTACCCATGAGCAAGCTACCTTCTACTATCTTCGAGCGTTCAACACAGACATTGGCTTGGCGATCAGGCAGTCCAATGTGATGACCTTCCCAAAACTATTCGAACAAGCACAAAAGGTGGAGGTAGACTTGATTGCAATCGGTAGGCTTCCTCCAAAGGTAGCAATGCCCATTTTACCTGATATTCCACAACATTTATATCCTAGTTCATTTTTGCAATCTATGTCTTCCATGTATCCTGTTCCATCATGGAGCTCCAGTGCACCTCAGATTGCACCCATCCCAGTTCCTCAGCTCCCTACTCCAGCAAATCCCTAGTT
Organism: Wollemia nobilis; assembly: GCA_028583015.1. Classification (NCBI taxonomy): domain Eukaryota; kingdom Viridiplantae; phylum Streptophyta; class Pinopsida; order Araucariales; family Araucariaceae; genus Wollemia; species Wollemia nobilis. The sequence continues at coordinate 908,373 of JAQPPZ010002105.1, forward strand.
GCTTGCACCCAGCATTCTGCCATTCCCCGCTTCCACTTCATTCCCAGCATTACCGGCACCGCCAGCACCTTTGCCCTTACCAGCACCTCCTACGCCTGTAAATCCTGATCCTTATACAACACTCTTGCAAGAGGTAAAATCTGCCAATTCTGCAATAAGAGCAATGGGCAATAAGATCACACTTATTGAAAGGAAGCAAGCTGAGCGAGATTTCTAGCCTAGGAGATTTCAGCCTCCGTCGATTACTAGAGAACAAGCTGCTTCAACAAGCAAAGCACCCGAGAAGAACCTGACTGTTTTGGCAAATGAAGATGCAGTCCTTGCAGAAAGAACATATTGGTGTTCAACATGTAATGATCCACATGGCGAAGACACTTGCATGGTTCATTTGAATTATGTGCAGACATTGGCCGCTAGCTCTTCGGGAGGGCAAGTCAACATGATCTCTGAGATAGGTCATAGCTTAATGGTTCCATCTGAAGAACAAGTTTCAGTTCTCACAAGGACTGGAAAGAAGCCTGTCACAGTAGATCCTGCTGAGCTAGAGCCATTAAAAGTGCCAGCTGATTTGAGAAAACAAGTGAAAACTCCTATGCCAGTATCAAAGCTAGATGCACCTATTTTACCAAAAGATCCTATTCCACATAGAGTACAAGAAAAAGCTGCAGCTACACAGGCAAGATCGAAGCAGAGGAGCAAGCAAGAGAAAAGCTGAAGTACCCATCATTGACTAAAAGGTTGAGAGTAGAAGCCACTCAGCAGTATCGAAGCAGATATGATCCCCCCATTGAAAAGAAGGAATCTACTGTAGTTGCATACAACATTGTTGAAGAATTGAAGAAGATCCCAGCTAAGGTTAGTCTTTATGATGCATTACAATTGCCTGGACAGGTAGATTTATTGCAAGAATCCTTGAAATCTATGAAGGATAGTGAGAAGAGCCCTACCCAGACAATTTATGCTCAAGCGTTAACCACCTCAATCACTGGTAAGAATAGACCACCCCCATTTTATCTGTCACTTCGAATGGAGGGTTGGATCGTGCATAACTGCATGATTGATTCCGGTGCCGCTACAACTGTCATGCCAAAGGCAGTTTGCGAAGTTATGGGTATGGAATACACATGAAGTAGCCCTGGAGTCTTGCAGTTAGATGGTACTCCTATGAAAATAGTAGGGGTAATCAAGGATGTCCCGATTATTTTACACAGTATGCCTCAGATTACAGTCATTCAGGAGATAGTTGTGGTTGATCTAGAACCGTATTTTAGTATGTGCTTATCAAGAGAGTTCACTGCCAAACTGGGAGGCGGCTACCTTTCTCTGGATTATTCTCACCTAGAAATTCCTTTCAAAGGGAGAAGAATTCGGATTTATAATGAAAAACCTTCCTCTTTTCATATAGAGAAGTTGGAAGAAGCAGGAAAGACCACACAGTCTGTCAACATGCTAACTGAAGAACCAGAAGATCCTATTTTGATGGATGAACCTTGCTTAGAGGATGTGTTCTCAATGCTTGACTTTAATGCCATGCTGGAGACTGAGATTGGCTGTTGTTCCATTACAAAGCCTGAGGAGGTTGAACTGAAGATGCAAGATGATCAGAATTCTGTGCCTGATCAATTCAGGACTCTGTACTTTGATGCTGCGAGCTTCACAGATAATGTAGCAAAAAAATTGGAGAGTGAACAATTGCAGATTTTTGGTGGTTCCAAATTGATTGTGAATCAAATTCTGAACAAATGCAGGCTAGAATCAGTAAGAATGGCGTATACGTCCTCTGTTCCAGAAGCTGCTATCATTAATGGAAGGACATTGGAGCATGAAGAGTCTGGAGATCAGCTGAAATACAATCAGATTTGGTCCGGTCACTGCAGGTTCATCGGATAATCACCTAAAACTAGGTTTGTGGTGGCGGCATGCCAATCATGTCGCAAACCTTTGTATATAGAAAAAAAAAAAAAAAAAAAGAAAAAGAAAAAAAAAAAAAAGTATTGTGGATTTCCTTTACCAACTTCGGCTCTTTTTGCATGCGAGCCCGCAGGTACGTTTATTTCTTTCTTTTTTCTCTCTTCCTTCCCAACAGATAGTGGCTTTTGTCAATTTCTTCCTTCCACTCCCTTATTTTCATTCCCTTCTTCACTCATTCTTTCTTCTACCATCCGTAATTAAGCCACTACTATTGTTTCTTTTCCCCTCTGATATTCCCATTTCTTCTTTTCCTTTTCTTCTAATCCTTGTTTTCTTTTCAGCATTTATCCGTAGTTCATACCGCATTTTTCAATCTCATTTACCTTCATTTCATTATCCACTTTTTCCATCCCTACAGTTGGTGACACAGTAGCTCCCTCTTTAGTTGTTGTATCTACCGCTTCACTCCTTCCATTCCCACCATTCCATCATTTACTATTTCCATTCCATAGTCCTCACTCCACTCATTCCATTCATTTCTATTTTGCAACCCCAGTGCTTTCATAACTGTCATGGAGATCCTTTTACAGCACCTGGTGAGCTAAGCCAAATACAGATTTATTTGAGTTTTCAGTAAGTCAGCAAGAGTTGTTGCAGTAGTCTACAGAGATGTTTCCTATCAGTCAGCACTTCCTTTCCTGCTTCTCATGTTTTTCTTGACTCTGTTGCCCAATGGATTCAGGCTTGGGATTCGTGCATACAGTAGAACTGTATACCCCACGAGCCGCCAAGAATGTTGGCATTTTTGCCACATTGTTTTGATTGTTGATTATTCATGCATAAATTGTTGAAGTTCTCATTCCTCTATGTTTCTCTACGAGTTTTGGTGCCAAAATAGCTAAGTCCGAAGACTGTCGCGATATCACGACCAAAAATAGCATGGAGAGCACGGGTTCAAAACCATCGCGATATCGCGACATGTCGCGTTATCGCGGGTCTTTTGAGGAGAGAGAAGCCAAAGTCGAAGAATGTCGCGATATCGCGACGTGTTCCAAAATCATGGTCAAAGTGGTCAACGGAGGCAGAGTAGTAAAATTGTCGTGATATCGTGACATGTCACGTTTTCGCGACTTGCGATGGCCATGGAGCAGAATGATAGAAAAGGTCATGAAATCGTGACATAATTGAGCAAAGGGCAATGACAATGAACCATGTCACGATTTCGTGACAGAAAAGTGAACAAGGGCCAGAATGTAAAAAACGTCACGATATCGCGACATGTCGCGTTATCGCGGTCAAGGTGGAAGAAAAGCTTAAGGCATGAAAGGCATCGCGATTTCGTGACATTTTTGAAGATGAGACCAAGCAAGGAAACGTCGCGATTTCATGACATATTGTGGAGAAAAGGCTAAATAGACAAGAAATGTCACGATTTCGTGACATGTCTTATTTTCGCGATGTGAAAGCGCGAAAGAACAAAATGGTACGGAACGTCGCGATTTCGTGACATGTTCCATTTTCGCTACCTGCAAGAGGATGAAGGCCAAGGAAGAGAAAACTGTCACGATTTCGTGACATGGTGACGTTTTCGTGACTTGGAGGAGTGAAGAAGGCAGATGAAAGAACATGTGATTTCGCTACATGTTGAGGAAAGAAATCCCAACAAAGGAGAATGTCGCGATTTCGTGACGTATCAGGGAGATAAGCCAAAAGAGAGAAAGATGTAGCGAAATCGTGACTTGTCACGTTTTCGTGGTTTGAAACAGCGCAAGGACAACATGGGGAAAGAACGTCGCGATTTCGTGACAGGTCATAGTTTCATGAGAACAAAGCAGAGAAGGAGCAGAATAGTACGGAACGTCGCGATTTCGTGACGCGTCACGTTTTCGCGACCTAAGGTGACGAAGGAGAACAAAGAGCCGAATACGTCGTGATTTCGTGACATGGTTGGTTTTCGTGATCCAAAATGGCAAAAGCGTACGAAGGAGAAAAATGTCACGATTTCGTGACATGTCGCATTTTCGCGACCCGTCATGGTTTCGCGCTAGAAAGCAGTTCAAACGGCCCGATGAAGTATTGCGATTTCCAAGGATTAAAAGCACTCCAAAATTGAATGTTTTGTTGCTTTCCAATGCGTGCAAGGTAGAAGAACGTGCTCAGGCCTGTAGCTTTCGAAGCCACCAGAATTGAAGATGCCTCCATTATTCAAAGCTTTTGTTCATGATTTTCTAACGGTTCTAGCATGCTTCGAGGATGACCATTTAATGAAGACGACCGGTTCCTTGTTTCATTTAATTTCTGGTTTCTTCGAGGCTGGTTTAAGGGGATCATTTCCTTATTTTTGTTGCACATTTTGTAGATCTCGAGGAGGTCCGTTTCATGTTTTAAATGCTACAAAGAGGCAAGACCTCTATAAATATCAATGTATATCTCAAGAAAGAGGCATCGAGAGAGAGACTTTTGCTGAAAAACTTTTCAAGTTCTTTGCATGAATGAAAGATATTTGGCCTCTGGTTTTGCAAGCAACTTTCTGTGTGTTTTTCCTTCTATCTTATGCATTCCTCATTTACGCTCGTATTTCTTATCTGTTGCTTAATTTGAATTCTGCATCCGAGTTTAAATATTGCTAGTGAGGAAGTGAGTTCTAGAATGTGATTTTGGAGGTTATCTATGCAAGGTTGTAAGTAAATTACGTCGTTGTCTTTTGTTATATGTTGTTAGTGTGCTTGAGGTTATCTACTGCTAATCTTTCTCGATCTGACAAATTTGGCCTGTGGCTACATTTCCCATCTCTTTCTGTAATTTCTCATTTCTTTCTGCATATTTCCAATTCCTTTCCTGCAACTTTAGTCTAAAATCAAGCTTAGATTTAGTAAGGGAACCAACCCTCTCTGGAGATTGGTCTGGGAGACATTTCTTTCTCCCAACACTTTCAATGTTGGCCGGGTCTAGGGCGCATTTTGTATAAAATCCTTTCCTGTGGCAGATTCGTGACCAACATGTCCATGACAATCCCCACGATCAATTCACAACAATATGTTACCATCCCAAACCTATAGTAGAAAACTACACCCTAAACCCTTGCGCCCATTGTATCAGATCTCATATAGCTCATCATATAAATGTTCCAGTAATGTAGTACCCCAAGCCATCACTAGTGGTTGTTCTATAGTGCACTCCAAAAGCGTGAACACCAACTCCAAAAGGTTCCAAGGAAACCTAGTGCCTGACGAGTCTGGTAGTAGAATGTTGGAGATCAAATTCATCAATAGAGCATGTATAATGGTCAGTATATTGGCCTCATACCATATCTCTAGTAGTATAGCTCTGCTAGGGAGGTCACTTACTGCATCCTCCCAGTCCCAGGCAAAGCATATCTACATAACTACATCTTTATGATCTTTATGATTGGATAAAATAGGTTGTCCCTCTATCAGAATGTGCAATATTTGATATACATCCTCTAGAGTCACCATAATATCTCTAGTAGGTAAGTGGAAAGTGTTGGTGCAAGGATCCCATAAGTCTATTAAGGTGGTCAAATAACCTCGGTCACCCACCATAAGCTCTAACCGTGTCACATGCTTAAGACTGATGGTATCAAGCCATTGCCAGTCCTCCTCTATCATGAGATCCCTAGTGGTCTTAAAGAGATTTGAACAACGATACTAAATCTTAACCACCTGACAGAGTTAAGCAAGTTAACCACAATACATTAAAATGAACTAAAAATGCATCAAAACATCCAAAAATACCAAAAAATGGCCACCAGTGGCTGTCCCACCTAGGGATGGCCACCAGTGGCTGTCCCACCCAGGGATGACCCCCAAAATTGCTCAAAAATGGGCCATTTTGACCCCTAAAATAGCTCTAAAAAAGCAAGAAAACAACAAACAAATGGTAAAATAATGCATATAAAAGCACAAATAAAGATTACATTCCTACATTTAACCACTACTAAGGTTATTTAACCAATATTTAGTGTAATATATTGGAAAATGTTCATTTAATTACAATTTCCAATTCAATAAGAATAAGAGGAAATGCAACCCTTACCCGTCTCGCACCAGCTCCATCACTCGTCGAGTCTTGTGGCTGGATCATACTAATTGTGGGGTACTCTTAGTATTTCTCCACTTTAGAAAATTAACCTCCTCCTATTCACCTCTCAAGTTTCCAAGTTTAAAAATACAAAAATGAGCTCATTTGCCCAATTTTGGGCTTAAATAGCACTACAATAAGCATGGCAGTCCCTAGGTGGTATGGTCGGATAATTGGTAAAATTTACCAACCTAGGACATACATAAACTATGCAGCCATCCCACCCAGGTATGGCCACCAAAAAACCTTACAAAACAGCTAAAAAATTCACAAAAAAATGGCCTAAAACCCACCAAAAACAAGTTAAATTTGACAAAATTAACAAAGAATCAAGATGGAACTCAAAGTGTTCTTGGATGATATAAAAAGTCTCTAATTCACTCCCCAAGAAGGCCATTATGGCTGGAAAATTCCATGGAAATGAGATATTTAGTCTTTTGCTTCCATGAAGTATCATCAAAACGATCAAAATCCTAGCAAAATTGATACATCTTACAATGGGTAAAACTGACGGTTATCCCAATTAAGTCATATGGGTCAAGTGACTCTTCAATTTATCATTATTCATGTTGTCATAGAATCATCACTTGAGGGGGTAGTCATAATAACGAAGTCATAAATCAAAATCAATACTTAAACACTCAAAAGTGCAATTTTCATACATTCAAAATAATCTTTGCCAAAGACAAATTTTTAAGCCTATGATGGGGCAAACAATCATCAAATGCAACAAAGCAAAGATTTGGTCTCCTTGAAGCCTCAGGAAGTTATCCACACAAGGGCTTACAAGGAAACAAGGAACCAAGACCAAGTATACCCTAAGCCCATACAACTGTCATTATAGTGTGGCTAAAAGGTATACCAAAAGCAATCCTTCAACTATGTCAAAAGCAAGGATTCCAAGAATGTATGATCTTTCCACAATGAAGGTATATAAAGTTTGTTAGGTTACTAAATAACATCAATCATTTAATTATTTAGTCATCTATTTTTGCTCAACGCTTTGTTGCACACAATGCATATCAAAAAGGGGCATTTGTAGATGCTAAAATCATGTAAATCATATAATAATGCTAATGCAACTATCTTATTGATATCATATGGCCCCGTTGGGAAACCCTCAAGGGTTAATTAGGTCTCCCAACCACTTTTGGGAAGGTTTACACCACTTTTGGGAGGTTTTGGAGCATGTAGCTATGACCGTCCCACCCAGGGATGACCATAGTTCATGGCCGTCCCACCCAAAGACGACCACATGCAACCATACCTGGGTGGGATGACCATGACCCAAAAACCTCAAAATTTAAAGGGTGAGACAAATGGCAATCAATATTTTCCATTTATCCCACCCAATAAATCTTGATTAATTGGGAGGTTGTTATGGCCATTAGGGCCTGCAAATTGGAGGTCCAAATGGGAAGCCTCTTCCACCCTATGCATGGCAAAGGCATTGCCAATTAGTTGCACTTTATTTGCATGCAATAACTTGCCCCTTTTCCCTCTATGCCCTCTTGGGCTATAAATTGAGGTGTTTTCACCCAATTCAAAAAGAGAGAAATCTGCAATTATTGACCATGAAGTGCTACCAATGTTTGCCCTCAACCTTTGCCCACCTATTTGCCTTGGAAACCTCTTCAATTGAAGGTGATTTCAAGGTGTTCTATGAGACATTAATTTTATCCAAACCCATCAATTCTGAGAGTTAGTTTCCCAAATTCAACGAAAAGACTCCTAGGAGGATTATTGACTAGATCCAAGTGGAATTGGTGGCAAAAACCACCCTAGTTTGTGCTTGTCCCCCTTGGGATGGTTAGTAGGTCTTATTGGAAATCCTAGGGATGGCTATGAATTGGCCCACAATTTTGATCTTATTTTTATGTAGTTCATTTCTATAGCATTAGATTAATGTTTTGAGTAGTTTTGATAGGTCAATTAATATTTTTATGATTGCATTCTTACTTATCCCTCCCAATAATGGCCACAAATTTGCTAACAATTTCACTATGATTTCTACTCAGATCCTTCCAAAATCACCTATTAAACATCATACTAAAATTTCAAGTCATTTGGAGTTGTTTAGAATAGTCACAAATAAAATTTATATTCATAGATGCATACTTTTCATAGTTTTTATCATCAAACGCATATGCTATTAACATATTTCAATCTCTTGTGTGTAGGTACAGGTATTCCATGCATGAGGGAGGAGCTAAGGATCTGAATAAACATATCCCAAAGATAGCTCTATATTGTGGGTTGCGAGAAGAACACCTAGAAACATGCCATTAAGCTCATGGAGGGATTTTATTCCTCAAGTTTTGTAAATTGAAATGTATCATATTGAAAAACCCTCAAGGGGATGTATTGTAACCGTTGAATTGATAAATTAATGAATACAAGAAGAACCCCATTTTTACTTAACACATTTGTCAATTTAGTAGCTTACTTTATCGTCTTTCTCTTGCATGCTTTAATTTAATAATTACAAGTAGATTTTATTTCAATTTTATCTGTTAGACATGGCCGTTGTTCTCACCACTTCACAAATACATTAGCCAAAATCCAAAACAGCACATTGTCGAAGCTGATAGGTCGGACGTTGTTCCTAACCCAACCCTAGACCCTCCTTTGGCACTCATGGAAGTCCCCCATGATGTTTTGGTGATTGATGTTAATAATGTAACCCCTAGTAGGGTAGTCAAACAAAGAGTTTTACTCCAAAAGGTCTATTCGTAACACCTACAAGATGCTCGATCTATGTCAAAAATATAGGTGAGAAAATTAAAATTCCCTCCCCTACTCACAAGATATAGAATATTGTGATAGGGCCATCCCTAGGGTCTTAGTATGTTCAACAAATAGGATACGTCGACCAGATCACTGACCTGGAGGACATTGTCACTTTAGAGACATCGATGCTCTTGAGAGCAAGAAAAATCATTTACCAAATTAACATGCAAAAAGCTAGTCACCCTTTGGAAGATAATCCCAAATAAGTTGATGATGAGGATTATGTCTCAGAATGATGTGGTGTTACTGGTTTATCCATTTTTATATACAACTTGTTTTTCTTTGTTATGTTTGTGCCTTTGGGTCGTAACTACTATGTATATCTCTAGTTTTGTCATGTGGCCACAATAAATGGCCCCTTTTTGGCTTACTCCGTATTAACTTGAACCTTCATGGGATCCTCTCTATGGCTTGTATAGAAGGTTTTGGGTCCCTTTCAAAACTCGTTACCAATCAAAAAAATATATATCTATATTTTATTATTATTATTATTATTTATAATTTTTATTTTATTTTTCATTTTATTTATTTTTATTTTTTTTCACTAAAATTAGTGGATTGGGCTCAACATTAAATTAAATCTTATGTCAATCTAAAAAAAGCCACTAGAAATAATGTATAGATGGATGATCAATAGATTATTTTCAACGATTTAGGGCTTGATTTAATCCACTATTTCACTTTTATTTAGAGCATCTCAGAGATTTTATTTTGATTTGAGTATGGTCCTAGGAGAATGAACATGTTTGACAAGGATAAACCTTTGGGCATTATTGATTTCATCATGACCTTATAAACTAGAACTCAACCTATACCTTCAAACATTATAATCCATATTACAGACATTCTTGATGTAGACCAATCCACAATCACACAATGCAATCGAGAAGTCAAATTAACATCAAAAAAATTCAAGTGGGTCCCCAAAATTGGGGTGTGTTGTGTGAAAACCACAATACTCTTATTTACCTCTGTTGATGCCACCTCTAAAATAGCTCTGAAGTTGTACACTATAACTTTATGCATCAAATTTACACAATGTTAGACTTCAATGCATAGGTGCTGATGTCACCTCCAAAAATATTGGGCTTTATGCATCATATTTTTATTCAACCTAGATTTACAATTTTTTGGATTTTTGTGATATCATGATTACATCATCATTGAGGAGGTTCCAATTTCATTCATCCTAGTTTTGTGAAACCTCTTAAGCCATCAAAATAATTAGCCAAATTTTAAGAAAAAGAGTTTGAATTCTTATTTTGCAAATAGGGTAATAAATTTGAATTACACCACCTCACATCCGCATATTGTCCATCTCCACATCTCCTCCTTGACAATGATTATATTTCCACTCCACTAGTGTAGGTCCTTTCATTGGACCTCATCAAAGAATTCTTAGTTGCCTCATTGACATGAATTCATCTTCACTAGCTCCTATATTCCCATTTGTAGATTGATATATCTTTGAACTCCTATTATATTCTATCACTAGGCGTACACCTTGCACTCCATTAATATTTTATATGATTTGATTTTGATCAGCCATTGGCATCACAAATTTTCTAGGGGTTTTATTTTTGTGTGCAGTCCATGGTAGTTCCAACACCTTAGCCAAGGACCACTTTTTTTTCTTTTCCTTACTCCCTCAGGTCTTTGGCCACTTGTCTTTCTCGTTGGGGATCCATCCAACATTTGACCATTCAAATGGGAAATACTTCACTTGGTAGTAACCACCACATCTTCAAAGTAGATGGGAGGGCTCTCATGGCTTAAGTTGAGACCAATGAGGATGTCATTGGGTACAAGACCAATTCCTACAATATCTTTTCCTACTCTATCACAATTTCTTCTAACTTTACTTGGATTTTGACCACCACTCTATCCAACCCTCAAATCTTCTTTTCAAGTTTATGCACATGGTCAACCTCACTAGTGGTCAAGTTCACCTAACTATCTTAGCAGCTCAACTTTATAAATATGATAGTCAACCACCTTCTCACTTGCCATTTTCACTAAGGATGATAACCTCATTGGTTTAAATGCAAACACTCAGATGTTCAATTGTTGATGCCCTCACTATGGGGCATAGGGTCTCACACTTACCAACTAAGCCAATGCCATGTTAGGGAATATAACATGTTTGAGAAATATTTGACACATAGTTCCAAAACCTAGGGATCTAAAACCAACTGTGTGTGCATACCCTATAATATTATTCCCATTAAATCTATTCAATATTAGATGCATATTGGTCTTATTAATTATATTTTGGACTATTGCTTCCAATGTATCAAGGTGACACACCCAAAACAAACCAACCACACAACAAAAAACAAAGATACAAGGTCACTAGGTGCATTAGTTCACATATATCCAAGCAATATTCAACATCCACATTCACCTATCAAAATAAAGATAAATCCAATTTACAAGAACTGAAGAGGAGAAGTCACACTTTGACAAAATGAGGTCCAAGGCATCCCTTTATTTATATTTTTCATTTATCAAGGCCAACAAACAAATATATACAAGTTTTCTTCTAAGGCCTTTATATTCTTTGCATCTAACCTGACTAACCCAACTACATATAACCCTAATTCTAAGTTAGCATTTTATAGAAACATAGGTCCTAATATAATGGTTAACACTAGACCTAGGTGAGCTATGCTTCTAATAATAAGTTCATTTACCCCAAGCTTACATACCATCCACTCCTTCATAGGCACTCCTGTAGCTCCTACCTTGGCCATGTGACTCCTCAATGGTTCTTGACCAAGGTCCTGTAAGCCCATGTTTTCCTTTATGATGGATCATCCTCAGATATTCCTTTTGTCTTTCTAGAAGTCCATGACTAATATGTACTTGATTAACACTTGTCCATCCTAGTGATATTTCATGAACCTATCTTCTCTAAAGGTGGTAGTCCTTTATTCATTCATTTCTTTAGTTGTATCGAGAGAAACCATTCCATATCAACATGTCCTTGGGATAGTGGGAGCTAGTTTCTAGAAGGTAGTAGTCTTTGGATCTAATAGTAAGGGGCCTCAAACATCTACCCATATGTATTTAACTCCTTACTAGAATAAGGGATCCATTTCCTCAATGAGACGCGTGGGCCTCAAGCACCTAACTATTATTGATAGCATTCCTTACTTGACTAGGGGGCCCATATTTGTGGCGATATGTTGGGGCATCAAAAACCTACATCTTATAGAGAACATGTCTTATTTGATTAGGGGTCCCATTTTCCTAACTAGATATTTGGACCTCAAGTGTATTTCTATTATCGATAACACACCTTATTGGACTGAGGGGCCCATCTCCCCAACTACACATTGAAGAGTTAATTCATAGGATTATGCTTGGTAATGCATATAACACTACCATGAAAACCCATGCACTTGCTGAAACTTCCAATCCCACCTTCGATCTCAACCAAGTGCACACCTACCATGCTTAGGAAATGGGAAAGAGTTATTGCCATGCTACGATTCAAGGTACTTATTCTTGGGTGAGAGAACATCTTTAGCTCTTCCTACCTCTTAATTTGCACCATGAGGGTTGGGGTAAATAATCTATTATCCTACCTTACCATTTTCTACCTCAAGCAGGATACTATGAGGGATGGAGGAAGGCTAACTATATCCATCTATTTGGATCTTATAGCCTTAAGCATGGTGGCTTGAGGGATGGGTGTGTACAGTCTCAACCCCAACTCTCAAGTCTAGGCAATTGAGACTAAATAGTTAAAATAGATGGATGAGGCCAACCTTCCCCCATCCCTCATGGAATAAATCATGAGGTAGAAAAAGTTTTGGTGGGTGCATAGAATATTAATCCCACCAATAATGACATAATGTGTGAGGTAGGAAGAGATAAGGCAACCTCCTAAAAGGACTAGGACCTCGAGTAGTGGCATGGTAGTTATACCCTCCCCCTTTTGGAGTGTGGTAGGTGAATGCCTCAATGGGACCAAAGGTAGGAATGTAAGTTTCACTAGGTAGGTGGGTTGTCATGGTGATGGAAGGAGGGCTTACCATCATAAGACCATGGAATAACTCCTTAGCATATGGTCAAGGTACATGGCCCCCCTTGGTTAATTAATTCATGCTATTAGTAATAGGTAGGTGCATGAGGCCTCAATGTCTAGCTAAGGATATGGACCCCTTATTCTAGTAAGGCATGCTATTGGTAATGGAGAGTCATTTAAGGCCTTTATATCTTTGTGATAAAGACTTGGAAAACCTATATATGGGTTCCTTTTTGGCTCAAGGTACACTGGTATGGGATGTCCATCCTCAATCTAGATTGAAGAGTGAGAATTATTGTGATGAACTACCATATTAATCCAAAGGTATTTATAATCCAAATATGGGTTCCCCTTTGGATTGAATGTGTGTTGGTATGGGATGGCCCATCCTTGAGCCAAGAAAGAACACCAAGTAGAGTTGTGAATCATCATGGAGTGGCATTGCATGTGAGACATGCCTTGATCTAACAAGACATAAAAGAAATGTTCCTCACACATAGAGTAACTATGTTAAGACCATGAACACTTGGAGTATCGTTTGGGCACTATGATCTAGGGAGTGGGATATGTCCAAGCCAATATATCTTGAGGAGTAACTTCCTTGTCTATGGTGTGGACTATCCTATTGTTGAAATGTTGTGTTGACAAGCATTATTGATGAAGTTCAACTTGATGAAGGGGTTTGATATGTGTCATGTCAAAGTGAGAATGATTTGAAGGTCATTGATCTATCTTGGACATCATTTATTTTGAGTGTGGATAAAATACATGTAAATAATCCTCGGGGCCTATGAGCCCATGCAGTTCATGGTGTACCTCAATGACCACTTTGCAACATGGGTATTTCTTCATGACTTGGAAATATTCTTCATGGGCCTATATAACAATATGTTAAATAACTTAGCAATAATATATTTTAGCAGGGAGTCTACATGACAATGACAAACTCTTGTAGTGCTAGCTTCTTGGAACAATGCTCTCATAATAGTGAATTATAGTCCAAACTAGGTAGTTAGGCACAAGGAAACCTCACATGATGACTTATCAACATAAGGATAACTTGAAGAAACCTTTTAGTCACACTCAAAAGCTATCTTAAGGAAAAAAACTATGAGAAAGTGTTTCCTTAGTTTGGGTATGGATTCAAATTTGGTAGACTAGTGTATACAAACTTAGACTCAGACTGCCTGTGACTCAATAGGCTCATCTTTGTTGATGAATAAACTTAGGATTTTTGGGAGCTTTCCATTTGAATGAGACTCCACCAATTAAGGATGAATTATCCTTGGGAGGTGACACATTTCTCCATGACCATGCTCTACCTATATTCTATCTTGAATGAGACGTTTTCCATATTTCCAAGCTCTCACTCTTAACACAAGTTCCTCAAGGCTCAATGGAAATTCACTCTTCCTATAGCAATAATTCCATAAGATTTTTAGTTGGATGTCAAGACTCAATCACTCCACCACAATACTCCCCCACTTAATTTTAACATCATCCTCAATATTGACATGAACTCCTTCATACCTCTTCATGGGAGGATCTTGGCTTTACTACATCTTCACTTCTTCTTCACTCAGTCTACACTAACCTTAGCTACAATCTACTTTTTATTTTCTACTATCCCATGAAGGGGAGAAAGTATCCCTCAAAATAAATCTTAGGCCTCTTATTTAGAACTTAACCTAATCACTTGCATAACTATAAATTGCGTGGCTACCCTCCTCACTCAACTAACAATGAAGAGGGTGAAAACCATATTTATTTCTCTACACATTAGGGGCATTTTGGAAATCCATACCCCAAGTTTTTTTGCATTGGTTTGGTCTCCATACTTCAAATCATTCTCATTACCTATTCCATTTCCACCTCATCCTCATGTGGTACTTCTTCTTGATTCACTATGGTGACTTATTATTGTTGGGGGCACTCTCATTGAGTGTGTGGTTCCCCACACATCCAACACTTTAACCAAGCATTAGGATTTCCTTCACCATTTTTGCAAGGGGTTTGGCCCTCCTTAATTTGCCCTAGTTTGGGCCCCTAAAAAGGTTGTCTATTTTTCCTCCATCCATTTTTTTATCATTTGAAAAATTTACTAGCCATTCTCTTTCCTTTGGAAGAGTTACTTGGGGTCCCTTTTTGACCCTCTTTGTTCTCCTCCACCTCATTATGATGATCAAATAGACCTTTGGCTACTGCAATGATCTCTTAGAGCATCTTTGGTCAATAACTCCAAATATCATCCTGAGCCAGCTACTTTAGTCCATGTTAAAATAAGAATAGTTTATCATCTTTAAAAATTCCTTTCACTTCCATTATAAGATATTGGAACTCCCTAGTGTAGTCCCTTATCCTACCCATATACCTTAGCTTCTATAGTTTGGACCTTTCCATACATTGGGTATTCTTAGGTTGAAACTACTCTATCAATACCCTCTCTGAGTCTTCCTAAGATTTGACTCTCTTGCAAACCCTACCTCCATCCATATATTTATCCAAATTGATCCACATGTGAGGGCAATATCCTTCAAGTACATCATGACTAGATTTAGTTGCTCACTATTCAAAAATGATTCTAATGATTTTAGGTATTTTCCATCATCCTACAAAAATCCATTCAAGGCACTCACATCTAGGACCCCATAATAACACTTTGGCTCCTTTGGATTAACTTAGATGTCATTTGTTGGGTGGGTAAGGGGATTTGGAACTATTGGTCGATCGCTCATCTCCACCTCAAAAAATGCTAGATCTTACTACATCCTCTTGCTTCTCATTAGGATTTCATCCAACTAATCTAATACATTTGAGAGAAGTTTATAAAACACCTCAAATATCTCCAAGTAGCATATCAAGTTATGTTGTATGCTAATGGTCTTTGCATCCGATCAAGACCACAATATTTCTTACTCTCTACATGATTTTGTCTTCCATATATTCAATTATCCTTATTAGGATTAGGGGATGACTTGATCTATTGGTCCCTAGGTCCCTCCTTTGTTCTTCTTACCCATGAGGCTACTCCTCAAGGTGGAAATACCCCACTACATCATTGATCATATTTAACAATTTTACAACCTAACCATTGAATGCTTTGACCATGAAGCTCATGTGCCTGCTATTATGCTACATAAGGGGGTGGAGCAATTACACTCATTAGGGTACCCAAAATTATATTTGCATTAACAAGAGGGTAAATTGGGGCAGTTACACCCATAATTGTGCTAGCTACCACATTTGCACATAATGATCACAATTACATGATTTATCCAACACTTCAATCATGAGTCTCCAATATTGCCTTGGTTTGACTTAAGGATGTACCTAATTATAGAATACATGGGGTATTCTATGGCTAGATTCATACCACATAAGCTCATGCTACATTAGGGACTTCTAGCACATTGAAGGAATTATCGATACATAACTCAAATTTACTTATAAAGGCTAATGAAGTTAACACAACCTCCATGGGGACTCTAGGGTTCCACTACACACAAGGGTATCACTACACTAGATCATGTCATTATAGGGACTTTTGGCATGTTGAGGAATCACTTAGTACATGGATCAACTCAACCATGGATATCAATAGAGAGGCTATAGTCTGCTTAAAGCACATGATTATCTTATAATCATAATTTTAGTACCAACGAGGTTGGGCTTGGCAATTCATAACTTGCACAATCTAAAGCTCTAGTATCAGTTATAATGGGATCATGATTATAGGTTATGTTCCATTAACCCATTTGGCATTGTGCACATCTTAGACTAGCCAATAACGCCATAGACCATACCTCCAAAAACAACACATCTCACTCTGGTATTCAAAGGGTTAGACAAAGCAACACATCAGAATGGCATAGCATTAACCATTCAACCATACATAACATTAACACTTAAATATTCATGCACATGGATCATGCATAACATTTGAGCTAAGAAATTATTTATTGCATTAAGGGTGGGACTAGCATTCTAATTATTACAACACGACCTGAGGCCTTGTCAAGGACTCTTACAAGGACCACTCAATAAGGGTTTTCATTAGGATTGTATACCTTGAGGCTTATTTACATGTTTTTTACCCACACAACATGAACATTGTCTAAGACATGTCAATGAACTTCAAAAAAAAATCACTTTGACATGGTGTCCTTTTAGATGGTAGGGTTGCCTAGGCAACTCATGGCATACCTTAGGGATCACTTCACAACATGGGTATCCTTGGTATCTTGGAAATATTCTTCATGGGACCATCCAACAATGAGTGATATGACTTGGCAATAAGGTCTTTCAATGAGGATCCTGCATAACAACACAAAATCCCATAGTGATAGCTTCTCACAACAACTCATAGTTCAAAATTGGTAACTAGATATAAGGTAATCTCACATGATATATTCTTGACAAAAGTATCACTTGAGGAAAAATTTTAGTTGCACTCAAAAGATCTCTTAAGTAATTACACTATGGATAAATCTTTCCTTAGCTTGGACATGTATTCAACTCTGATGGACTATTGTGCATGCACTAAGATCCTGACTGCCTATGACTCAAGAGACTCATATTCATTGACAAAAAACCTTAGAAATTTAGGGAGATCTCCCTTCGAATGAGACTCCACCAATGAAGGATGAATTACGCTCAAGAGGTGACAAATTTCTCCATGACTATACTCTACCTCCATGCTATCTTGAATAGGACCTTGCCCATATTGCCAAGCTATCACTCTTGACATAGGTTCCTTAAGGCTCGATGGAAATTCACTCTTCCTCTAGTGATAATGCCATGAGATTTGTTATTGGGATGTCAAAATGTAACCACCCCACCATAATCAACTATAACAAATTCAAGGTTATAGGATATGCACCCTTAATTCCACTCAACATCATGCATATCTTGGTATTACCAAGCACACTATGGACTACACCTTCCAGTGTATTGAGACCCTACACAAACACAACATAAATAAAACTCAACATATGCCACACAACTTATCTTAAATGGGTTAATAGAAGCATTCATTAAACCACACCCATAGCCAAGGCAAACATATTCCATAATAGATGATCTAATGATGCAACACATAACATTCACCCCATTGATACAAGGTAAATCAAATAATAGATTTTTTATTACACATGGCCCAATGGCCCATATTACACCTCCACATGAGGTTCACACATAACAACATTACACATTATGGGATTACATCACAAGCACTCATGAAATGGGCCATATCAAACCCCTTCATTGAGTTAGACTCTGTCAATAATGCTCAATGATACAACACTTCAATAATAGGATATCCCACAAACTAGAAAAGGAAGTTACTAATAAATATAGAATAGATTAGACCTATCTCACTCACTAGCTCATAGTACCCAAATGATACTCCAAGTGCTCATGGTATAAATATGGTTACTTCATGCATGGAGAATATTTCTCTTACGACTCATTGGACCAAGGTATACCTCACATGCAATGCCACTTCATGATAGTTCACAAAAACTCAACTTGTTATTATTGACCTTGATCTAAAGGAGAATTTATCTTACCAAGGTCTTCTCCTCAATATGATGGTTTATCAACAATACTTGCTCTTCAATCTGGCTTGAGGATGACTATCCCATATTGGCATTCCATAAGCTAGAAGGAAATCCATATCCAAGTTGATTAAGTCTTCATTATAAATATATAGGGCCTTAGATGTCTATCCATTATCAAAAACATGCCTTACTATATTGAGAGACTCATCTCCTTGGCCATACTCTAGGGCCTCAGGTGCTTTCCTATTACCAAAAACATGCCTTACTTGATTAGGAGGGCCCATGGTACTTGGCTAGATGCTAAGGATTTATTCCATGATCTTACACTAGAAATCCTACCTTCCATCACCATGACAACCCACCTACCTAGTAAAACTTCTAGTCCTACCTTTGGTCTCATCTAGGCATGTGCCTTCCATACTCCAAAAGGAGGAGGAGGTCATTTCTTGAGGTCCTAGTCCTTTAATAAGGTTATCTCTTAGCTCTTAATGCTACACAAATTACACTATGAGGTAGTAAAGACTCTATGCATCCACCTAACTTTTTTCTATCTCATACTTTGTGCGATGAGGGATGGGGGAAGGTTTGCTTATCCATTTAATTTGGATGGGGTATGGGGGAAGGTGTGTTGTGGTCTCAACCCAATCCCTCAAGCCACCATGCTCGAGGCTATAAGAGCCAAATGGATGAACATGGTTAGCCTTCCTCCATCCCTTATAGCATCTTTATTAAGGTAGTAAAAGAAAATGTGGGAGTGTAGAGTTTTTTCCCTAGCCCTCATGGTGCAACACATGAGGATGGAAGAGCTAAAGATGTTTTCTCATCCAAGAATAAGTGCCTTGAGTTGTGATATGGTAGTGATCCCTTCCCACTTCCCAATCATGGTAGACATGCACTTATTCAAGACCAAAGGTAGGACTAGAAGTTTTGGTAAATATGTGGGTTGTCATGATGGTGTTATATGGATTCCCAAGCATAATCCCATGAGCAGACTCTCTGGTGTCTAGGTGGGAAGACATGTCCCTTGGTCTAGTAAGGTATGATGTTAGTAATAGGTAGACACGTTATACCTTAATTTATAGTGATAAAAATGGTCCCCTTGATCAATTAAGATGCACTATCTCTAAGATATAGGCATCTAAGGCCCTAACATCTAGTTGTGGAGGTGGCCCCCTAGTCAAGTAAGTTATGCTATTAGTAATAGGTAGGTGCATGAGGCCCACATGTATTACTAAGGTAATGGAACCATAAATTTAGAAAGGTGTTATATCTATATGGGTAGATGTTTGAGGCTCTTTCTTGTTAGATTCAAATACTACTACCTTCTAACAACTAGCTCCCACTAGCTTGGGGGTATGTTGATATAGAACAACTGCTCTCAGACCAATCAAAGAAATGAATATATGAAGGACTAATACCTTTAGAGAAGAGAGGTTCATGAGATATTTTTAGGATGACCAAGTGTCAATTAGGGATGCACTAGTCATGGGCTTCTATAAATCCAAAAGGAAGATCTAAGGATGAACCTTGACAAAGGAAAACATTGGCTTTTGTGATCATGGTCAAGAGACATTGAGGGGTCATGTTGTCAAGGTAGGATACAAGGGAGTGCCTATGAAGGAGAGGATGGTATACGATCTTGGGACCAATTATCTACTTGTTAGGAGCATAGCTCACCTAGGTCTAGTATTGATCATCATATTACGACCTATGTGTCTATCAAGTGTCGACTATGGGTTAGGGTTATATGTGGTCAGGTCAATTAGGTTAAATATAAATAATGAAAAGGCCTTAGAGGATGATATGTATGGATTTGGTTGTTGGCCTTGATAAATGAAATCTATAAATAAGGAGGTGCCTTGGGCCCCATTTTTTTAAAGTGTGCCTTATTCATTTCTTTTCTTGCAAATTGGGTCTATCAATATTTTTATAGGTGAATGTGGATGTTGAGTGTTGGTTGGATGTATGTGTGAAATAATGCACCTATTGAACTTGTAAGTATTTTAGTTGGTTTTTATGTGGTTGGTTTATTTTGGGTGTAGCTTCTTGATACAAATGAAATCAATAATGTAATGTATGTGCCCTTAATATATTTGGCACCATGTGCATCTTAGACTAGCCAAGAATACCATGAATTATACCTCCATATATGGATTAGTAGTCCCAACACAAAACCATAGTCAATAACACATCTCACACTAGCATTTAAAAGGTTAGTGAAAACAATTAATCACAATGACAGTAATAACCATTAATCCATACATAGAATTAACACTTAAAAATTCAAGAACATCACACACAACATTTGGGCCAAAAAATATCTTATTGAATTAAGGGTGGGACTAAAAATCCAATTATTACAACACGACTTTGAAGAACACAAGCTTATACTAAGAGGAGGGGTGAACAGTATAAGACAACTTTTTACTTTTCTTCCCCAAATAATATTATCCAATATAATTAATAACAATATCAATAGCAGTAATCAAATAAATGCACAAATCATCACACACAATAGAGACACCAATTTAATGTGGTTCACCCAATGTGGGCTACTCCACGGAGAAAATATTTCACTAAAATTTTCTCAACAAATCTCTTGGGAATCCTTTCCATATTACAATATTTATGGACCTCTGTCTAAAGGAGACACCAATACCCTAATAAAGTTTATGGATCTCTATCCACAGGAGACACCAATCCCCTTAGTTGGTTCATGGATCTCTATCCATAGGAGAACTCCTTCTCCTATGCTATGGCTGGTGATCCTCTAGAATACTACTACCTCCATTGCACTGGCTTGTGGATCTCTCTCCACTAAATAATTTGTCCTCATTCTGAATATCTTTGTCCTAATTGCCCTAGCTAATAGATCTCTATCCACTGCTCTGTCACCTCCAAATATTACTCTCAGCTTTGTCTCAAATCTACACTAAACACAGTCCTTAGGTCTACCACAAATCTTCTCAATATCTATCCTCAAATTTGTACTAAACACAATACTTCGATCTAGTACAAATTTGCTCAATCTTTATCCTCAAATATGTACTAAACATAGTCCTTCAGTCTAGCACAAATCTAATCAATATTTGTCTCTGGTCTAGCACAAACTTGTCCTCAAATTTGCATTAAAATCTATCCTCAAATATGTCCTTATGCCTCAATACAAAGTTTGATCTAATCACTAATAAAATCTGGTAGATCTATCCCAAACCTTAACTCAAGGTTTGAACAAATAAATCAATCAAATATGCTCTCAAGTCTTCTCTAAGACTTGCCTCAAATCTGCTCAACAATTCCTCACTAGAACTTGTCCAATCTGCTCAACAAGTCTTCACCAAGACTTACCTCAAATCTGCATTGTAAACTTCCACAAAAGCTCACATAAATATGTCCTTAAGCTTTCACAAAAGCTTCCTCAATTATGTCCTTAAGTCCTCTCGAGTACTTACTCAACTACTCACAAGCTCTCACAAAAGCTTGATCAAATTAATTACAAAAATTGCACATAGATTCTTGTTTAATCTCACATAAACATATATATAATGGGTAGAATATGCTTCACACTCACAATAATGCTCAATCACTTTCAATCTCTATCTTTTTTTTACCATAGAAACATATAGATAATTGTTAGAGACTCAATATGCTTCACACTTATAATAATGCTCAATCACTTTCAATCTCTCTCTTGTATTTACCATAGAAACATATAGAGAATTGTTAGATACTGAATATGTTTCACTCACAATAATGCTTAATCACTTTCAATATTTCTTTCAACTCAATTAAAAAATAAAGAATAATTTTTTTACAGAACTTTAACTATCACTCCAACACTTCCAATCAACTAAGCCCAATCAACTTCACTCAACCAATCACTCAATGAAAGCTTAGCCAACAATACTTATCAAACAAACCTCACATAACAATGATACTCATGATATTTCACAAAACCTAGCTCAAGATTGTTCTCAACTTCACTTAACAATGATACTCATGAGCTTTCACAAACTCTGATCATGCACATGAAGACTCACTCAAATATTTCCAACAATGCTTATCAAACAAGGTTTCTAGTATCAACTTTCATTCCAGAAAACCAAACTCAACAATGCTTATCAAACAAGGTTTCTAGTATCAAATTTCATTCCAAAAAACCAAACTCAACAATGCTTATCAAATAATCCTTTTTACTCCAACTTAGCATTCACAACATCCAACAATCACTCTCAAGGATAATGTGCCCTTACCTCTTGTTTGAAGAAGATTATACTTCAAACACCCGTCTCAATCACAATCACTCTCTTTACCAATATCAAAGGTTAGATAACAAAAATATATCTTTAATATTTTCCTTCAAAAATATTTTCCCAATAATTATTTTTCACAAAAATAACAAGTCTTAAATACACCTTATAAACTCCTTTTTCAAAAATAATTTTCATTCTACTTTCATATCAAAACAAATGCATTACCTTCCTAAACCTTACACACCCTTATCACTCCAAATATTAAAGACAATATGTCCCCTTTTAAATTTCCATAAGACAAAATTCAATATATAAAATATTCCCCTTTTACACAATATTGAGTATGTCCCTTTTCAACCTTATTACTCCAATATTATCTACATATTACACAAATATAGTCATTTCCTTATTGTACCTTTTCGCTCCACCTTCCTATAGCTTTTCAGCCTCCTTTTATATCAAATAGTCACAATAAAATAATTAAACTTCAAGTGGTAGTTCGGACATACCTTTCAAAAGATTTTACAACCATGTCATATGCTCCAAAAATATATTCCCTTTTTACACAATATTGAGTATGTCCTTTTTTCACCTTATTCCTCCAATATTTTGTGCATATTACATAAATATAAACATTTCCTTTTAGTACCTTATTGCTCCACCTTCCTATAAGCTTTCAGCCTCCTTTTATACCAAATAGTCAAAATAAAATAATTGAACTTCAAGGAGTAGTTCTGACATACATTTCAAAAGATTTTACAGCCATGCCATATGCTCCAAAAACTGAGATTGACATGCACTTCAAAAACCACGATTCACGATTCGAACTCGGATCCTTAGTTCACCTAGCACCCTAGGCCACGCCTAGATTACCACACGGTCTACACGCCTACTTGATTCTAAGAGAGCACATGCCAATACTAAGACCCTGACATCCGCGTGTTGCACGAAGCACAATCTTCGGATTCCCTCCTGCATTCTTGATTATCGTGTAATTAATATTTTGCGTCGTTGTTCACTTATATCCTTCTTCATTTTTATCATCGAATGAGCACAATGCATTATTATATTACTTCGTCGATCATTAATTATATCACTTGATCTATGAAGCCATTTTAGTGAGATGTCGGTGCTTGATAATGGCCCACCTTATGTTCTATAAATATTAATTTAAAATATTAAATATTTAATTTTAAATTATTTAAATATAAATAATTTAAAATATTAATATTTAAATATTAAATAGTTAAAAAAATTAAATTAACTAACTGTTTGGCACTTCGTACAATTTGACTATTCAAATATTTAAATTAAAATTTTAAACCTTAAAGCTTATGGGCTTATGTTAAATTTTAATTAAATATTTAAATCAATAACCCATAGGCTATTTTAGATCTTTATAATATTTAAATATTATTTCCATCATTTTCTCAATTATGCCCACAACCATGAAGATCTTTGACCATTATTTTTCTCACACAATCATGGAGGTTGCCTTTATTTTTCTTGCTCACTTAGCCATGAAGATTTTAGCTTTCCTTTGACATCAATGACAACAAAACTTGCTCATATTTCCAATAATATTCCCCTTTCTCATTGATGACAACCCATTTATCTTTTACCATTTCCTTTATCTCTTTCTATTATGCTCCTCCTGGGAAACTGCTCCCCCTGACTAAACTCTCTCCCCTTAACTCAAATCTCTCCCCATTTGACATCAATGAAAAAGGGTCATCTTTGGGGCTTGGGGTTAAGAATGAGACTCTTAGCTTAGCCCCTCACCCACCTCCTCTTGAGGTGGTTAATTTTGAGGTGGGAGTATCTCTACTCCCAGCATACAATGCTCTTTACTTTTGTCCACATTCTTTTTCCATACCTTTGAATTCATATCTTTTTGAACCTTTTAAGAATCCTCTTTCTTGTCTATCCTTGGAAATTTTGAAAATTCGGTTTTACACCACTTAGCTATATGCCCAACATTATTGCTCTTATAACACTTAATTTTGTGATTCCTTGAAGGCACAAATATCTGGTAGTTCTTCTTGGTGAAGCCATGTCCATTCCTATTATGAAACCTACAATTAACTGCCTTGTGACCAAAATGATTACAAGAGTAACAATACCCTTGAAAAAGCTACATGTTTCTAAAATTTCCATATTCTTGTCTTTCATGTGTCCTTCACTATGTAGCCTTGTGCCCAAACTTGTGACATGAGAAGGAATTTCCATTGAAGAAACTTTGCCTTGACCCCATTGGTCTCTTAGTCTCTTCTACCCTGTCCTGTTTCTTATTCCAACTGTTCCTTATTTGTGCATTGTTTCGTTCCTTGTTGAACTTTATATTGTCCAACTTATTTTTAGAAGTCTTACTTTCTCTTTCACTCTCTTATTTTGAAGTTTCTTCTTCATTGGTTCTTGAGCTTGAATCTCCTTTTTCTGCTTCCTATTTTTCTTGTTCTTATTCAAAACTAAGTCCTGTTTTGGTGACTGATGATCTTTGTGCATTGATAATCCTGTCCAAGGTCTTTGAATTTTTCTCAAACTTGTGTAGCTTGTCCTTAGAGTCTTTCACTTCCATCCTTAGTGACACTATCTCATATTCTAATCGTTCACACTCTAGATATTTTATCTTTAATTTTTCAGCCATACCTTCTTCCATTTTCCTTGCCTCTTCAACCTTAATTTTTAAGTTAGTAAGCTCTTGTAGAAACTTTGTTTTTTTCTTTCTCATATTCTTGAGCTTGAAAACTTAATCCTTAGTTCTACATTTTTAATTATTTGAGATCAACAATAATTTTTTCACATTCTAGATCTTTTACCTTTGAATGTTTAACCATACCTTTTTCAACTCTCCTTGCCTTTTCAATCTTATCTTTCAAGTCAGAGAGATTTTGTAGAAGATTTGTCTTACATTTCTCATCCTCTTGTATTTGAGACTTTAACTCTAAGTTATCCCTTTTCATCTCAAAAAGTTCCTTAAGAGTGACTTCCTCCTTTTCTCTTTTTGAATTTTCTTCTTGTCTTTGGTCTATAATAGGAGCATTTCCTTCTATTGTCGAAAGTAGAGTTTCTTCTTCATACATGTTTTGATTGTGCTTGTTTTCCTTGAGTTCCATTTCATCTTCACTGCTGCTAAACCTATTGCAATAAATTGCATCATGACCGAGTTGATTACAAACAAAATATTATTCACCTTCTTGTGGATAATAAGTTGCATGGTGACCTGTCTTCCTACATCTGGTACAAAAAATTATCAATCTGACCTTTTCTCCACTGCTTTATTCATCTATTGAATCTATTTTCATTTCTCCTCTCAAAATGACAACATCAAATTCATCTTATTTTTCTTTCATGACCATGTGTGTTCTTTTCTTATTGTGTCTCATGATTCTAATTTGGGCTTTTTTTGCCATTTATGTTCTCGTAAGATCTTTCTTCAAGCTGTTAAACATTTTCTGAAGGAACCTGCTCTAGTACTAATTGAATAACACAATATTATAATGAGAGGGGGATGAAAAATATAAGACCATTTTTTAATTTTATTTCCAAAATAATATTATCCAATATAATCAATGACAATATCAATAGCAATAACCAAATCAATGCACAAATCATCACACATAATAGAGACACCAATTTAACGTGGTTCACCCAATGTGGGCTACTCCACGGAGAAAATATTTCACTAAAATTTTCTCAACAAATATCATGGGAATCCTTTCCATATTACAATGTTTATGGACCTCTATCCAAAGGAGACACCAATCTCCTAATAAGGTTTGTGGATATCTATCCACAGGAGACACCAATCCCCTTAGCTGATTTGTGGATATCTATTCATAGGAGAACTCCTTCTCCTTTGCTCTGGCTAGTGATCCTCTAGAAGACTACTACCTCTACTGCACTGGCTTATGGATGTCTCTCCATTGAAGACTCTATCCTCACTCAGAATATATCTATCCTCACTACCCTAGCTAATGGATCTCTATCCACTAGAGACTACTATCCTCTACTCTATCACCTCCAAAGTTTGCTCTTAGCTCTATCTCAAATCTGCACTAAACACAGTCCTTCGGTCTAGCATAAATATTCTTAATCTCTATCCTCAAATCTATACTAAACACAATCCTTCGATATAACATAAATCTGCTCAATCTCTATCATCAAATCTGCACTAAACACAATCCTTCAGTCTAGCACAAATCTGCTCAATCTTTGTCTCTGGTCTAGCACAAACCTACCTCAAATCGGCACCAAACTCTATCCTCAAATCTATCCTCAAGCATTAATACAAAGCTTGATCCATTCACTAATCAAATCTGCTAGATCTGTCCCAAACCTTAACTCAAGGTTTGAAAACATCAATCAATCAACCCTTCTCTCAAGTATTCTCTAAGACTTACCTTAAATCTTCTCAAAAAGTCCTCACTAGAACTTGTCCAATATGCTCAACAAGTCTTCACCAAGACTTACCTCAAATATGTATTGTAAAATTCCACAAAAGCTCACATAATTTTTTCCTTAACCTTCCACAAAGCCTTCCTCAATTTTGTCCTTAAGTTCTCTCTAGGACTTACTCAAATCTTCTCACAAGCTATCACAAAAGCTTGATCAAATCTATTACAAAACTTGCACATAGATTCTTTTTTAATATCACAAAAGCAAAGAGAACGGTTAGAGACTCAATATGCTTCACACTCACAACAATGCTCAATCACTTTCAATATCTCTTATTTTTACCATGGAAACATATAGAGAATTGTTAGAGACTCAATATGCTTCACACTCACAACAATGCTCAATTACTTTCAATCTCTCTCTTGTGTTTACCACATAAACATATAGAGAATTATTAGAGACTCAATATGTTTCACTCACAATAATGCTTAATCACTTTCAATATTTCCTTCAACTCAATTCAGAATTAAAGAACAATTTGTTTCACAGAACTTGAACTATCACTCCAACACTTCTAATCAACTAAGCCCTATCAACTTCACTCAACCAATCACTCAATGAAATCTTAGTCAACAATGCTTATCAAACAAACCTCACATAACAATGATACTTACGATCTTTCACAAACCCTAGTTTAAGATTATTCTCAACTTTACTTAACAATGATACTCATGATCTTTCAAAAACTCTAATCATGCAATGAAGACGCACTCAAATATTTTCAACAATGCTTATCAAACAAGGTTTCTAGTATCGAGTTCCATTCTAGAAAACCAAAATAAAAAATTCTTATCAAACAAGGTTTATAGTATCAACTTTTATTCCAGAAAACCAAACTCAACAATGCTTATCAAACAATCCTTTTCACTCCAACTTAGCATTCACAACATCCAAAAATCACTCTTAAGGATAATGTGCCGTTACCTCTTGTTTGAAGAAGATTTGACTTCAAACACCTGTCTCAATCACAATCACTCTCTTTACCAATTTCAAAGGTTAGATAGCAAAAATCTATCTTTAATATTTTCCTTCAAAAATATTTTCCCAATAATTATTTTTCACAAAAATAACAAGTCTTAAATACACCTTACAAAAAATAGTTTTTCATTCTACTTTTCTAGACAAATCCATTAGCTTCCTATACCTTACACTCTTATCACTCCAAATATTAAAGATAATATGTCCCATTTTAAATTTCCATAAGACAAAATTCAATATCTAAAATAGTCCCTTTTTACACAATATTGAGTATGTCCCTTTTTCATCTTATTACTCCAATGTTTTGTACATATTAAACAAATATAAAAATTTCCTTTTAGTATCTTATTGCTCCACCTTCCTATAGCTTTTCAGCCTCCTTTTATATCAAATAGTCACAATAAAATAATTAAACTTCAAGTGGTAATTCGGACATACCTTTAAAAAGATTTATCAACCATGTCATATGCTTCGAAAACCTTGATTTTCATGTACTTCAAAAACCGTGATTCAAACTCGCATTTCTTAGTTTACCTAGCGCTCTTGGCCATGCCTAGGTTACCACACGGTCTACAAGCCCACTTGATTCTAAGGGAGCATGTGTTTCCTCTTCACTCTCTCACCGGTGCTAAGACCTCGATATCCACGTATCGCACGAAGCACAATCCTTGGACTCCCTCCCGTGTTCTCGATTATCATGCAATTAATATTTTGTGTCGTTGTTCACTTATATCCCTCTTCGTTTTTATCATCGAACGACAGTGCATTATTATATTACTTCGTCGATCATTAATTATGTCACTTGATTTATGAAGCCCTTTTATATAGTGCCATGAGCTTTTAGTGAGACGTCGATGCTTGATAATGGCCCACCTTATATTCTATAATCATTACTTTAAATGTTAAATATTTAATTTTAAATTATTTAAATATAAATAATTTAAATATTAAATAGTTTAAAACTTTAAATTAACTAACTTTTTGGCACTTTACACAATTTGACTATTCAAATATTTAAATTAAAATTTTAAACCTTAGAGTTTATGGGCTTAGGTTAAATTTTAATTAAATATTTAAATCAATGATCTTTAGTTTATTTTAGATCTTTATAATATTTAAATTTTCATTTAAATATTATTTTCATCATTTTTCAATTATGCCCACAACCATGAAGATATTTGATCATTATTTTGCTCACACAATCATGGAGGTTGCCTTTCTTTTCCTTGCTCACTTAGCCATGAAGATTTTAGCTTTCCTTTGACATCATTGACAACGAAACTTGCTCATATTTCCAACAGACTTGAGGTCTTCTCAAATACTCTTATAAGGATAACTCAATAGGGATTCTCCTTAGGATCATAGGATTCAAGGATTATCACATGTCCTTTTCCCATCATCAACATGGATACCATCCAAGATAGGTTGATGTCCTTCAACTCATTCATGCTTTGACATAGTGTCCTTTTTGAATGATAGGCTAGCATAGGTAGCTCATGACATACCTCAAGGATCCCTTCATAGTGCGATTCTTCCTTTGTGTCTTGGAAATCCTCTTCATGAGCTTGTCTAACAATAGCTGATCAATCCAAACCCCATAAGGGGGCGAAGGTCCAAGGTTCAAATCTTGGGCCTCGTTGGACTGAACGCTTGTCCCTTTCCTAGTGCTTTCAGTGGTGTAAAAGGTTTAAAATGATTATGGCATGGCGATTATAGGGGTGGACTATGCGAAGATCTATGTGGTGGCTTCCAAGGCGGACAACGCATAATACTGTGGCGGCCATAAAAGCTAGACAACCTGCCCAGATTCGTGGCGACTACCGATTCCACCATGTAAAAAAAAAAAACAATAGATGATCTGACTTAGTAGTATGATCTTTTGGTGAGGAGGCTGTGTGGTGATGAGAACTCTTGTAGTCCTAACATCTTGGTATAATGCTCACAATAGTGGGTCATAGTCCAAACTTAGTAGCTAGGCATAAGGTAATCTCACTTGGTGGATTCTCAACACAAGGATCACTTGAGAGAAACTTTAAGTTGTACTTAAAATATTTCTTAAGGAATGACACTAGGAGAAACTCTATCCTTAGCTTGAGAATGGATTACACTTCAATGGACTAGTTTGCATGACCTTGGACTTTGGTTACCTATGAACAAAGAGGTTTGTATCTATTTATGAATGAACTCAAGAGTTTGGGGGTATCAACATTTTACTGAGACTCCATCAATGAAGGGTGAATTACCCTTGGGAGGTGATGAACCACTCCATACCCATACTCTACCTCCATGTTGTCTTGAAAGATATATTTCCTGTCTCGTTAGGCTCTCACTCTTGACACAGGTTCCTCAAGGCTCGATGGATATTCACTCTTCCTCTAGAAAGAATTCCATGAGATTTGTTGGTGGGAAGTCAAGATGCAACCACCCCATCACAATCCTCCCCCACTTAGCTTAGATTTTGTCCTTAACATTGGCACAAAGTCCTTCATGTCTCTCCATAGAAGGATATTTGATCCACTACGTCTTCACATATTCTTCACTTTGTCGATAATAACCATAGCCACAACCTACTTTTTCCTTGCTACTAGATCACAAGGGGGAACAAGTCTCCCTCAAAAATAAATCTTGATCCTATTCATCAGCACTTAACCTGGTCACTAGTGTAACTTTTAGCTACTTAGATACCCTCTATTGGAAGTATTATATTATTTGACCCTCTTGTAAATATTAGTTTGGTAGGATGATTTATATTTCTCTATAATATATGTGCCAATATGAGAGAAAGTACAAAATATCAAGAGAGATAATGAAGAGTCACATTGATATGTGGCAAGATGATAATTTTTTATTAATAAGAAGAATATGAAAGGATGCATCTCTTAGATGTTTATTTCTGTGATGGACACCTGAGATTGTTCAATTAATTTTGCTATCTATATTTCATGGGTCTGGATGGGTGATTCTAGAATTTGCATCCATCCCTAGGCAACAAGGTTTATTTTTTCTAAATCCACTTGAGCAAGAGCACTCTAATTTTGTTGTCTATATTTCATGCACCCTCTTGCTAGTTTTGGAATTCATCCTTACCTATCGCGTTGAACGAGAAGTGAGGATGGGATGGGCTGATTAGTTAGGTGATCTACTATTTTTTGCATTGATAATATTGAATGAGTGTATCTTGATGCAGCCATAACTCATCCTTGTTAGTTTTGGCTATGACATCCTTTTGCTTTCTCTCTCATTCCATTTTCCCATTTCCTTCTTCTATAACGTAGGTAGCTGGAACCGAATGATCTGACCTTATCCAGAGATCAACCACCCCTACCTCTTCTACACCAGGTGGTCATTCAATGTTGGTCGAGGATCATCGGTTGCATCTTCACCCATTTAGTGCCTATTTTTGCACCAATAATTTTTGGTGACTCTGTTGGGGAACTCATTGAGTTTTTGTGTTTGAGGAAATCTTAGTTTGGTGATACTCTAGTTTGATTGCATCCTTGCAAATCACCTGGTAACTCAAAATATGAAGCATGTCCAAATCATTATATTAGTTGACTTCTTGTGCTAAAAGATATTCATTCCCTGAAGGACCCAGGTTTCGATGAGCAACCCTGACCTTGTTAGCAAAGAAAGTATGCTCATCTGGTGACTCCAACCTGGTGACATGATCCAGATGCTTTAAGGGACTGATGCTATAATGGCATAACTAAATTTCCCCTACTAGAATAATCCTATCTCCCTCAATATTTATATTTGGCATGATATTCCCGAGGCTGCCCTAAAAATTTACTAAGCTTTTATGGCACTGATAAAAATGCATATGAGCATTGTCACTATATAGCCTCTTTCTCCATCATCTATAACATCATACATGAAGATATGATGTTAAGGATTGTCATTCTATCTCTTAGAGGAATATTTTTGCTATGGTATAGGACCTTGCAGGAAGGAAGTATTCATGCATGGGCTAATTTGGAAAAAGCACTCATCGACACTTTCGATGATTCAGGGGATTCTACCTTGATGCTAAATGATTTTTTTATAGAAAGAAGACCTCAAGAAAATATTATTGATTTTAATAATTGTTTTGAAATGACTTGGAAAAGGATTCCCCATTAGTTCCAACCGACCTCTGCTCAGGCATGCCCATGTTATATCTAGGCTCTTTGTTCAAAATTAAGCTTTCTCATACAACAGTGAAAGGAAGAGGGATTCCCAAAAATTTACAGGGAAGCCATTCTGGCTGAGAACAGGATAATGCAATTCAAAGACTTGTTCTCCAATGATACCTCTTATTTATGCCAGACCCTAATGCATGGGAAGTAATTGGGTGCCATGGATCATATTTCCTAGTGGATGACCCTAATAAACTTGAAGAACAAGCCTCAGTTCTAGGCTCAAGTGACAAGTGGTTCCCCTCCTCCTATTTGAATTATTCAAGTGTCAAAACTCACTGGGTAGATATCTACCCTATGCTGTTTAGTTTAATTTAATCATCTTGAAGGAAAGTACGACACTTAGATGGTATGCCATGAAGCCTAGAATTAACGATAGGGAATGTCTGGATCAACACAAAGAACAACTAAAGTTTTACATAATCTGGTCCAAATATTGCATATTACTTAGATGATCCTAAGATGAGTCGATGGTTGTAGCATGTCAATGATGTCGTAATTTTGTGAATATAAATCAACAACTAAATAAAAGTGCATAAAGCACATGGTCATAGAATAATTAAGTCATCTTGTACCATGACGACTGAGGGTATCCAAAAGGTATATTTGGTTTCTGAATATTTCTTCACCATGCTATGCTCCTCTTCTCTCTGATCTTATTTCTTTTTTTGTGACTCCATAACCCAATGGATAAGGACATGACAACACAGAAAGGCCAAATATTTTGTATTTAGCAAAACTAGCATGACACGAGTAGGTAAAGCAATACGTTAGCATGAGAAAAGAGCACGAAGGAAAACTTATTATATATTGTAAAAGCAATGCATAAATTATGCGACTGAGAGATCTCATGGCATGCTCACAATTACAGAGGACTATTTTGCTAAATTATGCAAAAAGGAAAGTGTAGGCCCAAAATGACCACATATTCTTAGGAAATTTTTGAAAATTTTACTAAGGCATGAACGCTCCATTCCACATGCATTCTAATATATTTTGGAGCGAATCCATGAAAAATGTAAGAAGTCTGCCCACACTTAGTCAAATTTTGCACTTGGTGAAAATCTGCACCACGTCCCTTATTTTTGGCTTTGGAATAGCAACAAAGGATTTGAACCCGCAAAAGTTTTTGCAGAAAGGTGATGTAAGAATATAATTTGTGCATATTGGAGATCACTTTGTATCCATAAAATCTTTCAAAGCGGGTAAGTGTTGGAAGATTGATTTCGAAGGACTCATAGAGTATTTTGGCCTGAAATGGTGACATAAGGCAGAAGATGATGTAAAGATGTGCGGATTCACGAAAAGGTAATATTGTCTAATCCTTCAGTGGAATGGAAACATAGTTGTTTACACTATGGCGAGGCCAAAATTAAAATTCATGACTAATGTTCTTGTCTGGGTCCGGAATGAAATCCATAATATTTTCAAAGAAAATGTGACATCATCAGATTGATTGTGCGTATTCGCTGCAACATCAATGCCAAAATAAAAGAACAAGGAATAAGTGGTAGATTCTATCCCACCCTATTTACAATGCATTTTTATGCGGATTGGCGTTCTGAGGTTTTTGAAGAATGGATATGATATCAAATATTTTTAAAAGTGAAATGGCATAGTGATATTTTCCTATCATTTATCAAAGCTTATTTCAAACAGATCGTAGCCATACAATGGAAAATATTGACGGTTGAGAATTGTTGAGCAGAATGAAAAAAAATAAAAGCTTTCTTGTCGGGACTGAAGAACAGTTAGTTGGAGAAGGAAGCCAAAGCACCGAGGGTTTCAAGAAGACCATAACCAGAGACAATTACAGATCGACGATGATAGGAGGTTTCTAAGAAAGATCCACGATGCATATGAGGTCTCCAATAAACAGAACTCCAGTTCGAGCCAACAACCAGCAAGTTGCAGAGGTTTCTAGTTGCCATGGTGGTTTATTTCTAGCAGATTTCCTGAGGATTGAACTAGTAAGATAATGCCAACTAAGAACTCTCTACTGAGTTGTGAAAAAATAATTTTTGTAATGTTCCATATTGTTTTTAATTTTACAAACTATAAATAGAGGTCGAACCCTCATTTTCAAGGGTCGACTCTAGCGTGTTTGCCTGTACCACTATGAATTTTCTAGAAGTTAATGAAAGGAGCATTACATTGATTTGCACCTCAAATATTGTGTCTTCACCATCTGATATAAAAAGTTCTAATTTTAAAACTGTATTTTTGTGAATACTTGAATAGTTAGTTTGATAGGCTTACTGACTAATAGAGTAATTAAAATCTGCTTTGGATTGGTTCTATACTATTAGGAGTGTATTTCTATAAAATTTGGATAGTGATTAATTTTGTTATTTGGATTATCATTATTGGGGTATTGGAATTGTTCTTTTCAATATTTCTCTACTGTTCTTATAAATGTGTGAGGGTGCTCAAGATTTATGATAATGTTGATCTAAGTAATGTGTTATGATATAATATTTGGAGCTGTTTGCTATGATATCAATGTTGTTAACCTATCCATCCAACTTTTATTCACTTCTCTAACCCTAATCTCTCTCTAAACCTAACCTCAAAATCCTAAGTGAACATAATAGTGTAAACATCTTGTTTAAGTTGACATGAAACCAACCTACTCTAGATATTAGATCGGGGACTTTGTTTTAGTCTATACCAATGTTGAGTGCTGAGTTGTAGCTGTCGGGTGCATGCCTAAACAAAAAATAGGAAGATAGATAGCTACAGTGTTGAGTAAAACTTAAATGCAATTCAGTGCCCAACAATTTTTGGCACGCCCGGTGGGACAAGTTCACAAGGAACACAAAACCCATCATATGAGTTATTATTATCTCAACCCAAAGGAATCAAGATTTGGTGAATTTTCTTGACCTTGAAAGTGGAGAAGAGCAAGTTCACTTGGTGACTCCTTGGTCCTTAGACCCAGAAAAGGAAAACCCTTGTAGACCAATGTCATTTCATGTATACTAGGTCTTTCAAAAGGAATAACCCTAACTCATATTTCTATTAATAATTACCTTATAGAGGGTCTACTATTGCCCAAATTTTAAATCAAGATTTTCTCTTACAAGAAGAGCTTCCTGAGGAAAACCTTGCAGTAAATCCAACAAGACCTACAACTAGAATTATAACAAAAAATGTGGCTCCTAATCAGCCATTACAAAAATACCCCATCTGGAATACAATTGGTCCCCTAATATTAGCCCAAATGAATGCCATTCCATATGCTGTATCCAAGGCTATCCCCACTTATGATGGATCAGGGAAAATAGCTTATGAGCACTGTCAGGATATCTTAAATCTGGTAGCAATTCGCAACATAAAAGAGGAGAATAATATTGTAAGAATTTTTGCCTTGTACTTTAGAGGAAAGATATTACATTGGTTTAGAACCCTAGAAGACAATACTATTACTTCATGGAAAGTGTTAGCTGAGCCATTTATAGAAGAATTTAATGAATCTGCTGATCCTTTCTCCCTGCTTAACTAATTTACATCCATGCAGAAATATCAGTAGGATACTGTCTCAAATTTTAATTTGAGATTCAACAGAACATGGAAAAAAATTCCTCCCATAGCTAGACCAGCTACATGTTTAGCCTATATGTATTACATTAGAGCCCTTGGATCAAAGCTAGGCTTACAGACACAACAATATGGAGTAGAAGCCTTCCCCCAAATTTATAAATCAACCATTCATGCAAAAAATATCCTAATTAATGTGGGAAGATTACCCCCCAAAACTGTGCTAGCTTACAACTCCAAAACCACTAATAACCAAACTCAATCCACAAACCCCTCTTACATGGACCCCATTTCTTTATCATCTCAATCTCCACAAATGAATGCAATCCCTAAACCAAATCCAATATCCTTTGTAGCTCCTTTTTCTCCCCTTCCTTCTCAACCATCTTAGGAGTTTTTTGCTATCCTTGATATACAAAATAATTTGAAAACTCTGAGTAATAGAATGAATTCAATGGAAAAGAGGGACCAAGAAAGGTCAAAATAGAGGAGATTTATATATGTGAACAAATATTAGAGACCTGGTCCTAGTATTAGTACTAGGGTCAGGGTGAATGCAACATATGAGGAGCCAAAATGTTCTTCAGATACTACTCTTGCAAATATTTGGTGTTTAGTATGCAATGATCCCCATGACTCATAGTCTTGTGTGATGTACCAACACCATGTTCAACAAGCTAGGAATAAAGCTGAAAGGAATAAGAAAGGGATATTTAATATGCTATTTTAGTCTAACCAAATCATGGTTGGGAAGGAACTGGATGAAGAAATTCCAATTGCTATTATGACAAGGTCTGGAAAGAAAGCCTTGCAAGTGGATCCCCAAAATATGGGGCAGTTCCAAGTCCCTTCTCAAAAAAGGACAGATCCCATTCTTCAAAGCAGTGATACTTTCCCAATTCCCCAAGCTAAGGGTAAAGAGAAAATATATAGCTTCCTAAGAGATGGGATAAGAAAAATTAAAGAGATCTAATAAAATCTAAAGATGAGGCTCAAGAAAATCTTAGATTCCCCTCTATTACTAAAAGGTAGAGAATGGAAGCCACTTAGCAGTATAAAAGGAAATATGGTGAGCCAGAAAGAAGGTTTGAAAGACCTGTCCTGACCAAATTTGAGTATAATATTGTTGAAGAAATGTAAAATATCCCATCAAAAGCTAGCCTTTATAACACTCTGTTCATTCCTAGCCAGATTGATCTACTTAAAGCTTCTCTCAACAAATACCCACAATATAAGCATGTTGGAATATGTAATGCAACATTGTGTAAATTATTCTTAGACTAAAATATAAAGTCTAAAGAATAATATTTGAATTAGAAAATAATTTTATTTTATGTAAAAATATTTCCACCCAATTAATAAATAAAATAAGGGTGGGAATACAAGAATGCTTCAATCAACCGCCTTGATACCAAATGTGAGACAAGAAAAGTCTCCCCAAGATCGAAGAATGCTCCACAAGATCAATCAGATTAGTTACGTTCTTATTGCAAGTTGATCTTGTTTTATTTCCTTTATTCAATTGCAATATGGTTATAGTAGTTCATGAATTGAAACATTCTTGTATTGTTGAATCAAATGAGTAATATAGTGAGCTTCATAGTGGATGTTTCTCTTATTCATTTAAAGCAGGGTTTTACCACTTAATATTGGTAGCATGCCTTTCCTAATGCTCCATGAAGTTGCATTGAACTCAATAGTGTGACCACTTATAGCAACTTGCAAAACTGAAATTAAATTTCTCCTAAGGTTAGGCACATATAAGAAATTATCAAGTAATTTCCCTTCAATTACAACATTACCAACACCTTCTAATTGAAGTCTAGTATTATCATCAATGACAACTGAATATGAAGAATGCTCCACAAGATCAATCACACACAAAAGAGGAAAACCCACAACACCAATATTAAGTGGTAAAACCCTACTTCAAATTAAGAAGGGAAACATCCACTATGAAGCTCACTATATTACTCATTTGATTCAACAATACAAGAATGCTTCAATGTTATGCAACAATATGCATCAACATGATATTACAACACAAGTCAATATGACAAGATATATTAAGATGTAGTAGACAACACCCCTATTTAAAGAGAATATTTTCTACTACAACCCTAAATCTTATCACAATCTAATCTTGAGATGTGTGACAAGTGGCATCTATCAAATATTAGAAAGTGCTTAGTTACTTTCTAATCTTATCACAATCTAATCTTTGAGATGTGTGATAAGTGACATCTATCAAATATTAGAAAGTGATTAGTTACTTTCTAATATTTGCTAAAAAGGGAAAATAACTTTTTGCCACAAATTAAATATTCCTAGCACCCTTATTTTATTTATTAATTGGGTGGGAATATTTTTACATAAAATAGAATTATTTTCTAATTCAAATATTATTCTTTAGACTTTATATTTTAGTCTAAGAATAATTTACACAATGTTGCATTACATATTCTAAAACTCCCCCTTAATGCAATATTGGGGAAAGGAATTATGAAACAAAAAAACATTCTACCCCTAAAGATACAAACAAGGATGAGAATCAAATGATTAATATAGTTACAATGAGCTTCTATGACCAAGAATGGTCTACAATAAGGCACCAATACAAAATGGGCCAAAATGAGACTGCAAGCCCCCAATGGAGTAGCTTCAGATACAAGCAACTTACAAATCCATCCATCAACCACAAGTGGTTGCAAATGACAAGAAGAAAACATCACAAGGGTGTCTTCGATGAAGTCTGCAAAACCCCAAACGGAAGTACCTGCAAGCTACAAGTAGCTCAACATAATATCAGTTAGATACACCATCATAAATATATTCACCACAACATATATGAATATCCAAAGATGATAACAAAACTGATCTAACAAATAGTGAACTATAAGTCATCACAAAAATATGCCAAGCCATACTTATAGTCACGTGCTATATAGTTGATAAAAAAATATCATGATCAAAGTTGCATAAAGCAAACAAGGAGTACCATGATAATGCAAACTCTAAAGTACCATGTACAAAAGTTGCATAAGGTATATGAAAATAATAAAGTGTGCACACTGGTTGCATAAAGCCAACCATAAAATATCATGTACAAAAGTAGCATAAATTCTAACAAGAAAGTACCATGATAAACCAATTGCATAATTCCAACTACATAAAAACATGTACAAAGTTGCACAAGGCAACAAGAAAGTACCATGTAAAAGAGTCGCATAAAGCAATTGTATCATATACCATAATGTTGGAATATTTTCAACATTGCCTCCTTAGTCCTAAGTATTAAGTCCTAGTATTTAGTTTTAGTTTAATGTTTTGATTTACATATTTCTAGTTAATTTGATTAGCATACATTGAGGTTTTGGCTTGGTTAATTAATGTTTGACCATAGTCCAAGATTAACATGTTGTTAGGATAAGAGCTATCTTTAAGTTAGTTTGTTGTAATAAGTTTAAGAGGATTTCTATCAACCACCATGTCTATTTTTAGTTCTTTCAAGAACTATAAAACTATGTAATGCATTGTTGATCAATAGAACAATTTCACCATTGTTTCTCATTTGGTATCAGAGCAGGTTTGCTCAAATGGATCAAAACCTATAGAGAGTGGTGTGAAGAGATCTAAAGCACACACTTTGTCAAAGAAACTCAAGTGGCCAGCACTCAGCAGATTTGCAAGGAAGAGCTCAAGTAGATCATTAATATCTCATGAATCCTGAGGTATTTGATAATGAAATTTTGAGGGTTGTTAGGTAATTGTATCAAGAGGATGCAGTAAAAATTTCAGGTTATTTGGAGTAATTTTATGATTTTATTAGCATTTTTAGTTTTTCAATAAAATGGTTGTATAAGGTGGAATACAGGGTATTTGCTTCTCAAATTTTGGGAGAAATATTATTTCGATAAAATCATAATTCAGACAAAATTTCAGATCATTGGGATCTGTATTTATTGATTTATGTGAATATTTATTTTTCCTTCAACAATCCTAGATCCGGAATTGTGATAAAAAGGGAAAAAGTAAATGATCACATATTTTTCACCTTTGTGGTTTTTCTTCTGAAATTTAGAGGGTTTTCATATTATCGTCTCAAGAATACAAAGTTTAATTTTCAGAAATTTTGGAGTTGTATGGATTGATTTATGTGAATAACATTGAGGTTGTCTCAAAAACACTCTAAGATCTAGAAAGGGCAAAAGTAAATTGATCACATATTTCTCATTTGTGTGAATTTGGATCTGAAATTTAGTGGATTTTCAGATAAGTATATCAGAAGTCTATAGGAAGGGAGTGGCTGAGAGCTAGGTGGAAGATTTATGAATGGTGGATTGCAGAATGGCCACCATGTATAAAGAATTGAAAGTACCCAAATTCAATGGAGATAATTATGCTATTTGGAGCATAATGATGAAGACATTCTTGAAGGCTCAAGACTTATGGGATATAGTTCAAGAAGGCTATGAGGAACCCTCTTGGAATAAGCTACAAGGTGAGGAGAGAAAAGAGAAGAAGGAGTAGCAATATGCAAATTGCTTAGCTCTTATGGATTTTAGGAGAGGAATGGAAAAGAATGTTTTTCCTCTCATAGCCAATTGTAGATCAGCTACAATGGCATGGCAAGTGTTAAAGGATGCTTATGGGTTTGATGAGGATACCCATAAAGCCATGAGTGACAATCATGAAGATTTTTTAAGCAAGGAGGAGCCTTGCTTCCTTGAAGCAATTTCTGAATTAGATCCTTTTGAAGGAGTTTTTGAAGATTCTTGTAAAGACTCATATGAAGCCATGCTTTGTAATGGAGAATTATTTCTTGCAGAGGAAGGCATGTATGTAGAAAACCAACAAGATGAAGAATGCTTCATGGAGGAAGCATATGTTGCTGAATTTTGTGATGAAAAGATAAGAAGAGGTGTGTATTCCTCAAGAGGACGAGGAGGAAGAAGAGGATTTGTTGTTGATAGAAGAAAAAGTGATAAAAAATATCTCATGGAGGAGATAAATGAAGAGTGTATTATGGATAATGCACCTAAAATTCTCATGGGAGAGAATAAAGATGATAATAGGATCAACCAAAATTGTTGGCATGTTGATGGAGAAGCAATGTTTATGGAAGACCATTGTCTTGAAGACCATTCACTTGGAATGGATGTATGCTCTCTTGATAGAGAAAATGAAGATCTCCAACAAGGAGAAAATAAAATTGTTAGAGTTCCTCTAAAAGGGGAGAAGAATGTGAAAAATGAGATAGAAACAGAAAATGGAAATGAGATTGCTGATTTTCTTATCGTAATGGCAAAGGAAACTTCACTCATGGATGAAGATCACTCACTTGGAGTGACTACATTGCAGAAAGAGAGTTGTCTTGAAAAGGCAACTATGTATGATTGCTTGAATGAATGGTGTTTCAACACACCAACATGGATTGAACAAAGGAGGAGAACTATTAGTGAAGAGTTGATGGTTGATCTTGAAGCACCATACAATGAAGGAGAACTGCTACAAAATAGCTTTATGGGAAGCACCAAATCTACTCATACTAAAGGTAATATTTTATGATTAATGATTTGTTTTTTGTGAGCAGGAATGAAAAGAAAGGTGATTGTCTCATTGAGACAACTTTGATGAAGAATCTTTTTGGAGAGAATACAATGATGGAGAACTTGGGTCACATGGATCAAAATGATGTGTTCAAAATTCCTTGGGAGAAGGATTCTTGTAAAGTCATTGTTGTGAGAGAATATTTGTGTGAGGAGCAACTTTATGTTGCATATGTAGTTGGTCATTATATGGCCATATTTGTTGTGATTTTTTGTGTGAAAATATGTGAAATATTTGTATGGTATAATCATCTATGTGAGATGATTAATTGTAAATACTCATGTGGAGTATTGTTTAGTGATGAAGATGTACAAGATGATCAAAATGTGAAAGTATGGTTTAAAGACCATCATGATCAAGATGTAAGAGAGTGGTTGCTAAACACCACAAGAGGAGATACTTTTGTTGAAGGGGGAGCTAATCAACAAAAGAAGGCACTCAAGCATTTGCAGGAAATCCCACATAAAGAGTGGAAGGAGTGCCACCATAAGTATTTTGT
The DNA here is from genome assembly GCA_028583015.1 of Wollemia nobilis. Taxonomy (NCBI): domain Eukaryota; kingdom Viridiplantae; phylum Streptophyta; class Pinopsida; order Araucariales; family Araucariaceae; genus Wollemia; species Wollemia nobilis. Next base: position 950,279 of record JAQPPZ010002105.1, read on the forward strand.
AAATTCGGATTTCTTGATTCAAGATTGGAGGAAACGTAAGAGAAAAATTTTCTTCCAACTCTGTGATGCTTAAAGAACTCTTGCATGAGTATCTTTAGCATCAAGGGGGAGAATGTTGGAATATTTTCAACATTGCCTCCTTAGTCCTAAGTATTAAGTCCTAGTATTTAGTTTTAGTTTAATGTTTTGATTTACATATTTCTAGTTAATTTGATTAGCATACATTGAGGTTTTGGCTTGGTTAATTAATGTTTGACCATAGTCCAAGATTAGCATGTTGTTAGGATAAGAGCTATCTTTAAGTTAGTTTGTTGTAATAAGTTTAAGAGGATTTCTATCAACCACCATGTCTATTTTTAGTTCTTTCAAGAACTATAAAACTATGTAATGCATTGTTGATCAATAGAACAATTTCACCATTGTTTCTCACATAATTGAATAGATTAACCAAGATCAACTTGCAATAGATTAATTGAATCTGAAGAGTTCTTATGAAAGTCCACAAAATTATCCTTTTTAAAAAACATATGGTTAGTGCATCCAGAATCTAACACCCATTCATTAGAAGTAGATGAGTCAATGGATTAGAGGGCACAAAAAAAGGCATTTTTATTAGAATTTTGCTTTACATTGTTGTTCTTTTTATTTCCCTTACCAAACCATTTCTTAGGTCCTTGTTCCTTAGCCTTTTCTTGCTCTTCCTTTTCTGCAATCTTCTTCTTCTTGAAACAATTTTATTCCTTGTGGCCTTTATTGCCACAAAAGTTGCAGTGAAATCAACTCTAGGCTTGTTGGGTTGGAAATTTTAATTTTTCCTTCCCTTGTATTTCTTCTTGAAGGAAGCCTTAGTGGTACTCAAGGCAACATTCTTCTCCTTGACAACTTGACCATTCACTTTGTCTCTATTAAGAGACTCTTCATGTTGAATCAATAATTGTGAAAGAGTGTTGAGAGGAATGCCATCCTCTTCTTGCTCTAGCCTAGTCTCAATAATGGTGGCAAAATTCTTGAACTTGCTTGACAAGTTCCTCAAAATGATAAATCTTAAGAGCTTCTCACTTATCCAATCACAATTGCAAGCCAATATTTGAGTTCTCATGTCTTTCATATTTGAGAGGAAGATCAAGGCACTTTCTTCTTCACCTTGCATAGTGCTAAGAATTTTGGACAATAAAGTGAATTTCCTTGATGTGTTGGACCCTATATGGACTTGTTTTAGAAAATACCATGCATCTTTAGCATTATCACAATGGCTTATAGTGAGCAATATATCATCACTCACAATATTGATAATCATGAAAAGTGCAAGGTGACTCTTGTTGTTGTATGTCTTAAGTGCCAAAGCTTGCTACTAGGAGAAACATTAGTTGCTAAACACACTTTAGGAGCATCACCTAACACATAAATATTATTCTTCACATAACCTATAATGATTGGTAGTATGCCTTTCCTAATGCTCCATGAAGTTGCATTGAACTCAATAGTGTGACCACTTCTAGCAACTTGCAAAACTGAAATTAAATTTCTCCTAAGGTTAGGCACATATAGGAAATTATCAAGTAATTTCCCTTCAATTGCACAATGCCATCTACAAAGTAACATGTACAAAAGTTGCACAAGGCAAACAAGAAAGTACCATGTTCAAAAGAGATGCAAAAAGCAATTATACCACCAAAGATCAATTCATATATATAGCACAAAACACCTCATAAGGATGAAGTTGTCATCACAAAAGTGTAACTACACTTCATTACCCCTTGAGGACAACATCACCAAACCAAGTGAGTCCCTCAGCTTACAAAATTGTTGCTTGGGAAGAGGTTTAGTAAACAAATCAACAGAATTAGAATATGATGGGCAATACTCCAACTGAATAGTCCCATTCAATACCTTCTCTCTGATAAAGTGGGCTTGGATTTCAACATGCTTTGTCATTTGATGCATTACAATATTTTTATCCAAGGCAATATATGATTTATTATCATAGAGCAAACGTGAAGGACCAAATTGCTCAAAGCCAATTTCCTTCATGAGGGTACGAAGCCAAACCGCTTCCTGTGTAGCTATTGTCATAGCCTTATACTCCACTTCCATTGTAGAAAGAGAAATTGTATCTTACTTCTTGGAAGACCAAGAGATAGCTTCATACCCAATACTAAAAAAATATGTTGTAGAATTTTTGTCTATTCTATCCCCTTCAAAATTAGAATCAACATAGCTGGAAAGAGCAAAGGAAGGAAGCCTAGAATACTTGAGTGCCAAATGTCTAGTACCTGAAAGGTACTTCAGAATCTTCTTGGTAGCTTGTAAGTGCTTAATATAAGGTTTCTGCATGAACCTAGCCATCATACCAACTGCAAAAGCAATATATGGCCTTGTGATGGTAACATAAAGAAGACTACCAATGATCTGCCTATACAATGTAGCATCAACCAACTGAGATTCTATACTTACTTCCAAATTAACCCTTGTATAAATAGGAGTGGAAGTAGGATTGCCATCCTCCAAATTAAACCTCTTAAGAAGATCTCCAATATACTTGGATTGACTCAAAAAGGTACAATCCTCATGCTGATAAACTTACATGCCAAGATAGTAGTGTAGAAGACCAAGGTTAGTCATTTCATACTCTGAATTTAATTTGGAGATGAAATAAAAAATGGCCTCATTCTCATTTCCAGTCATAACAAGGTCATCAAAAAATAGAGCAATTAAAATGACCAAGTTATCCTTCCTAATAACATAAAGATATGTATTTGAATAGCATTTATCAAAACCAAGAGACAAGAAGTAACCTGAAATCTTTATGTACCATGCTCTAGGTACTTTCTTCAGATCGTACAAGGTTTTCTTTAGTTTACACACAAGTGTTTCCTTACCTTGTACAACAAATCCTTATGGTTGACTCATGTAGATATCCACATCCAAATCACCATTTAGAAAGGCACTTTCCACATCAAGCTGACAAATCTGCCAATCTTGAGCAGTAGCAATAGCAATGAGAAGCTGAATGGTGGGCATTTTGGTAACTGGTGCAAAGGTTTCATCATAGTAAATGCCATATTTTTGAGCATAACCCTTAGCAACCAATCTAGCCTTATACTTTTATATATCTCCATTATAATTGTACTTGATTCTATAGACCCAATTATTCCCAATAATATTTCTCTTATTAGGATAAGACACTAGATCCCAAGTTTTATTCTTTAGAAGAGAATCCATCTCAACCTTCATGGCATCAACCCAACAAGAGTGTTTTGAAGCTTCTTGGTAAGAAGTAGGCTCATGATAATTCTCTATATTAGCTATAAGAGACATGTTAAGGGTCATACTTCTAGTTATCCTTTGGCTAACTGAATTTTGCTCTTTAGGACCCCTAGAATGATCCAACCACTTGGTCCTTTTGACACAAGGCCCACCCTTTTCTAACTCAAGAAGGTATTCATTGAATTTGACATCTCTTGAAACAAATACAATGCGTGAAGAAGGTGAGTATAATCTGTAGCCCCTATGTTTTGCATCATAGCCAAAAAAGATGCATTTTTGAGACTTTTTTTCCAATTTCTTCCTCTTTTTTGAAGGAATATATGAAAATGCATCACATCCAAAAACTCTTAAGTGTGACAAATTCAGATTCTTACCATTCCAAACCTCATAAGGAGTCTTCCCATCAACTGATTTTGAAGGACACCTATTAAGAATGTAGATCGTTGTACTGGTTGCTTCACCCCAAAGAAATTGAGGTAAGTGGTCACCAAGCATGCATCTTACCATATCCATGATTGTATTATTTTTCCTCTCTGCAACACCATTTTTTTGAGGAGTGTATGGACAAGTAAACTGTCATTTGATACCACGAGAAGAACAAAACTCATTGAAATCATTGCTATTGTACTCCCCTCCTTTGTCACTTCTAATCATTTTGATATTTGCTCCATTTTGATTTTCTACCAAAGCTTTGAACTCCTTGAATGTCTCAAAATAATATAATTTATTCTTAAGTAGATACCCAGAGATTATTCTTTAATAATCATCTATAAATGTGAGAATATAGGATGCACCACCAAGTGATCTAACATGTAATGGACCCATAATATCTGTATGAATGAGTTGAAGAATTTGTGTGGCCCTTGTTGAATTGTCATTTGCAAACTTTTGTTTTCTCATCTTGCCTAAGATGCATGTTTCACACAAAACATGAATAGGTGAAATGTTAGGCAAGCCTTCAACCAAATTTTTGGACTTCATCATTTGAATATTTTGATATTTTGTATGGCCTAACCTTAAGTGCCAAAGCTTGCTACTAGGAGAAATATTAGTTGCTAATTCTTTGATCTTGAGGAGACTTTGCTTGTCTCACAAAGCAGGCCACCACCATCCTTAGTATATCGTCAAAAGAGAAAGAAATACCACCTACTATTTTAAAGAATAAGCCCCCCATTTTTATATATCCCTAAGGATGGAAGGTTGCGTAGTCCAAAATTTTATGATAGATTCAAGAGCATCAACTACAGTTATGCCTAAAGTAGTCTGTGAAGATATGGGTATGGAGTATATCTGATATTGTCTGGGAGTATTAAAATTGGATGGGAACCCTGTTAATATAGTTGGAGTCATAAAATATGTTTTTATGAGGCTACATAGAGACCCTGAGGTGATAATAGTACAAGAAATAGTTGTAGTTGATCTAGAACCCTACTTTGAATTATGCCTTTCAAGGGAATTTACTGCAAAACTAGGTGGATGTATGTACATGGATTATTCTAGTATGGTATTTCCTTTCAAAGGAAAGAGAATAAGGATAACACTTGAAAAACTAGTAGCTTATCATATTAAAACTATTGAGGAAGACATGTGTAATCTTAATCCCCTTGAAGAATTTGAGCTGATGGAAAACATTGAGGAGTTGGACATTAAGGATGACTTACCTTTCAGAGAGGATTACAATCAGTTTGGAACTGGTATGGGAACATATAACATCTCAACTTAATCAGAAAAGAAGATCCCTGCTATTTCCAGTCAATATTTGAGAGAGAAAGAGACATGGACCATACACTTTGATGGTGCTAAATGCAGAAATGGTGCAGGAGCTGGTGTAGTTTTATAGTCCCAATCTGAAGGGACAAGGAATTTTGCCTACATATTGACATGGTCATGTACTAATAATGCTACATAATATGAGGCTCTATATCTCGGATTGATACAAGAAAAAATCATGGGCATCAATATTTTGAACATATATGGTTATTCTGAGTTAATAGTCCATAAAGTAAGAAACATGTGTAGCAGTAAGCATCATTACCTGAAAGCTTAAAGGAACAGGGTATGGGATCTAATGGAACTTTTGATGCCCTGAATTTAAATTTTATCCCTAGAGAAAAGAATACTCAGGAAGATCCATTAGAAACAAAGGGAGCTAACTTCAAGCCTTATATAGACTATGAAATCAAGAAAGCCAAGGAAATCAAAATGATTTTCAGACCTGCAGTGCCAGACAAGCAAATTTTTTGGCAGGTTTATCGAAATGATGAAAAAATAATTGACTTTATGGTGAGAGAAGCATGTCTTTCCATTTTCCAAGAAGAATATTTAGAATAAATTGAGTAGCAAGATGTTATTCAACTAAGGAAAAATCACATACCTAGAGGATTGGTCACTTTAGAGAGCCTTTTTGACAATGAGGACAAAAAATTATCAAAACCATGAAAGTCAGTGAAAAATCTATAAAGAAGTGGAATTCGGTTTTGAAAAGAAGCTCAATGTTGGAATTAAATGTTCACCAGAGGAAGCTGAAGATGTCAAAGCCTTATGATTAAAATACCAAGATATTGTGGCTTGGTCATATGAAGACCTCAAGGTATATGACAAGAATATTATCCAACATACTATTGAACTAGAGCCTAATGCAAAGCCTTTTAGGCAGAAAAAAAGGCCTGTGAACCCAAGGATTGAGGCCATAATGAGAGAGGAGCTATTAAAGTTACTAAATCCTAAGATCATATGCCCAATAAAACATTCTACCTGGGTAGCTAACTTGATACCCATAAGAAAAAATAATGGCAATATACGCTTGTGTAGACTTCAGAAATCTTAACCAAGCATCCCTCAAAGATCACTACCCCCTCCCTCAGATTGATCAAATTTTATAGGTAGTGGCAGGGGCATAGAGGTTTTTATTATTGGATGGTTACTCTGGATACAATCAGATTTGGGTAAAAGATGAATATCAATATAAAACCGCATTCACCACAAAATGGGGAACATTTGCTTACCAGAGAATGCCTTTTGGACTGTCCAATGCAGGAGCCACTTTTCAGAGAGCCATGGATTATGCTTTTGGTGCACTAATAAAAAAAGTTATTCTGATTTATTTAGATGATATGAATGTGTTTTTCCATGATAAAAAAGACCACCTGTCACACCTAGAGCAAGTTTTTCAGAAATATGGAGAATTTGGTATCTCACTCAATCCTAAGAATTCATTCTTTGCAGTCCATGAAGGAAAGCTGCTAGGTCATGTGGTATCAAAAGAAGGTATGGCCATAGATCCAGACATAATTAGATCTATTCTTGCTCTCCATTTACCTACAAACAAGAAGAATCTATAGTATTTTTTGGGCCAAATCAATTTTATTAGGAAATTCTTTTTTGATTTTGCTCAAAAAGTAAGGCCTATATCTGAGCTACTCAAGAAAAATACTGATTTTAAATGGACTAAAGTTAAAAAATAGGATTTTAAAATTATCAAGCAATCTATTACAACAGCCCCAGTATTGGTAAATCCATATTTCAGTAAAAAATTTATCCTTTATGCATATGGAGCTGAAGAAAGTTATGCCTCAATTCTTACTCAAAAGGATGATCAAGGTGAAGAGCACCCTGTATTATTTTGGAGCCAGACACTCCATGATTACCGGGTTAAATATAAATTTATTAAAATACAAGTGTTTGATGTGATGAAATCACTCAATAAGTTCAGGAAGTACTTGGTGTAGAGAAAGACACTGGTATATGTGGTTCATCCAGATGTAATAAATTTTATCCTATAGGGTAAACTAGGAGATAAAAGGGCTAGTTGGATTACCAAAATTCAAGAATATGATGTAGAAATACATCCCACAAAGTTGGTGAGGGGTAGATCCCTATGCCAAGGTCTAACAGAGGCTGTAGCATTAGCGAAGATGATAGTTTGCCAAATAGCAGATGAAGATCAGATAGAAGAAGCACAAACAATAGATATTGATTGGGTTGACCAAATGATCAGGTATTTCCAAACTGGAGTATGTCCATCCAATATAAATACATACTAAATGAGGAGATACAGGATTCATGCTTTAAAATATGTATTACTACTGGAAGGGCTGTACAAAAAAAACTTGGATGGAATTCTTCTAAAATGCTTAAAGGATGATTAACAAAAGAGGGTCATGGAAGAGTTTCATGGAGGATCAACTGGTGGACATAGCTCAGGCAGAGTTACAGATTTGAAAATAATAAGAGTAGGTTATTATTGGCCCACTATATATACTGATGATTTCAAGGTCACCAGGGCCTGTGACAAATGCCAGAGGTATGTTGGAAGGACGATAAATGCTTCATCCCCCCTCAAGACCATACAAGTTGAAGAGCCTTTTCAATAATGGGGACTAGATTTCATAGGGGTTATCAACCCTAATTCCTTAGAAGAGTATAATTTTATCTTAACTATCATATATTATCTCACCAGATGGATAGAGGCTATTCCTACCAAGAAATCAGATCAAGATGTTGTGATCAATTTTATGGAAAATTTGATTTCAAGGTTTGGGATTCCAAAAGCCTTGGTAAGTGATAATGGCCCAAATATCATAGGATCCAAGTATATTGAGTTTTCCAACAGATATGGCATTAATATTAATAATACTTCAAATTATTATATACAGGGTAATGGACTTGCAAAATCTACCAATAAAAACCTGTTAAGGATTTTGAGGAAATCACTTGAAGGAAATAAAAGAAGTTGGCATCTATTGTTGGACCAAGATCTGTGGGTAGATAGGATTACAATAAAAATTCCATTAAGAATTCTCCTTATGCACTAGTATATTGTAAGGAAGCAGTGTTACCCATTCATTTGGATATCCCAATACTTAAGCTTGTCAATATAGAGGAAGAGTCAGAGGAAGATCCAGTAAAAACCAGGTTGACCCACTTGATGCAATTGGAAGAGAATAGAGCTCAAGCCTATGAAAATTTTTAAAAGCATTCCTCAGATATCAAAGGATGGTTCAATAAGAATGCTAGATTCAGAAAATTCCAAGTTGGAGACTCGGTTCTTAGGTGGAATGTTGATAGGACAAATCCAGACAAGCATGAAAAGTTTGATTCTTTTTGGGATCGTCCTTTCAAAATAGTAGAAGCCAAGGAGTCCAATGTGTTTCAGCTAGAATATCTGGAGGGAAATATACAACCAATGCCAGTGAATGGTTGTCATCTCAAGCTCTACTATGTGTAAAAATGAGCTCATTGTAACATATGTATATACATTGTATTATTATTCCCCCTTATTTCTACACTTTGTATTTTAACTTATTTCTGCACTTTATAATCAATATTCTTTAAAAAATTCTTGAAAAGGGAAAAAAATTACAAAAAAAATGACTAAGTGTTGATAGAGTATCCAACAATATTCCATCCCGCAACTGAATGTATGTAAAATCCTCCAAAGTGGTGAGCATTTTGAATCCACATCAATATACACTAAGATCCCCGTAGATTGGTGCAAATGTTCTTATCCCACATGATGAAGAGAGCTAGATATCAAAATAAGCAAAGGCATTACCAATCTGGGAACCTTTCAAAGCTAAAGTACGACAAAGTGGAACCAAGGTGGTAGTTCTCGCATGAAATTTGTTGTATCGACAAAATCAAAATAATGTCTTCGACCCGCCAAGTTTCAAAAGGGCTAAGCAAAGCCAAACAATGATTCCACGACCATGCCACATGGAGATACAAGGAATACCCCGTAATAAAACGTAACAAACTCTCACTCGAACCAAAGAGTAGCCGAAGAGACGTAGTGAGGTGGCAACACAGTTTGAATATTCAGCCAATGAAAATTTAGAATACCACCATTGAGATACCAAAAGGAATGAGTGGAGGATGGAAAGTGTGCCAGTGGGATATTGCACAATGACCACATTAATGGTGGAAGACACGCACAACTACAGGAAATAAAATAACCAAAAAGGCACACACGAAGTCCATTTTCTAGTTAATTGTGTCCTCAAAGCAGTAAAGGGTGAAATGATATTATGAAGTTTTCAACTACAAATTACAGAGAGAACAAAGTCTTATTGCTATCAAAATTGCTCCTAAGAAAGCACTCAGAGGCATAGAGGATGGGAGAAAAGTTGCAAGTGCATGTGCATCAAACCAGACGAGTTGCAGACACAGTAATGACAAGAGTAAGGAGGACCCTCCTGAGGATGGGTTTTGAATTCCCATATTTTGGAGGAAAGTCAATGCATCGATAAGGTACTATAGCTATAAAATCCTTTTTGTTCTCCTATATATATGATTTTGTACATCACTATCCTGAATTAGTCTCTGCTATGATCCAATTCTATGATTCTGAAAAATAGAATAATAAAAACCTCTAAGGACAGTCTCCTATTCTCAATTACCAAGGAATTTTGCCAGGAACTATTCACTGTAGGAGTAGGACCTCCTTAAAAACCCATACCTTTAACATAGTAGAGCTAGCAAGGGCTTATATCACATTGGTAACATCAAAAAAGAAAGAGGCTATAGAAAAATGGCTTCGTCTCAATTTCATTAGGATAAAAAATGAAAATGAAATGCTTGAAGTTCCTATTCATATTGATGAATTTGTAAACCTCAAACTATTTTCTATGTTGGCCTACATGGAGGGTTTAGAATCTGATAGAATGGTATACAAATGGTGAATTTTTGTGGCCTATTGTATTTATAATGAAAGGATGTATGAGAAAGATGCGGGAGAAAAGGGGACTAGGGTGATTTATTTTGACTAGTCAACTTTTCTTGCACAAAGGATACATGAGCAGTTACTAAGTATGAAAAGGGGCTCTGATGCTCCTAGTTTCAAGAATTGCTCAAGTATGGTGTGGATGTTCTATGCTTCCACTAAGGACATAATGTCTTGGATTTCGATCAAGAAAAAAACCAATTATGGGGAACCCTTGCCAGTTTATTACTAGATAAATCATTTGAGAAGTAGTGAGTCTTATTATAGATTCAATTTAGAATTTATTTTACCCGCCATAAAAATTATGTATGGTAAGTGCCCTAGATTGCCACCCTTTTCTGAGCAGATTTTGAGAGCAAAGGGTGCTAAAGAAGGCGACTGGTTTTTTTTGATCAAGGGCACAATTATCAGACGATATGGTTTCATAGGTAAACCTTTTCTCCTACCTTATTTTTTATAGAAAGGCTCTTTGCCTTAGAATATTTGAAGCAAGAAGAATATATTGATTTGAATTATGGTTCTGGGAGAAAGAGAAAATATTTGCTTACACACCGTACTGTGGAGGATATTACCATCACTAAGAAGGGGCAAAGCTACCAAATTGACCAATACATTGATAGGTTAGGTCTATTCTCTATTACCCAAATATGGAGTTATGACTATGATGGTATCTTCACTACAAGAAATGTAGCCCTAAATGGAGAAAAGACTTATAAGTTTGAAAAGAGGCCCAGGGCTCATTACGAGCAAGGAAGAAATAATGATGAGACAACTCTTTTAGAGTGGAATGTTGCAAAATGGGTCAACTGCCTCCATGGTTGGATTTACATGAAAAAATTGTTGATTTTGACCCTGATAATAAGAAGATTCATTGGATTACATAAGCCACAATTAGTGACATTAAAGGGAAAACTGCAAAGAAAAATGACCCTCTGCCCAAGGAGGACGCTGCTAAAGAAGCTAAGGAAGAAGAGCAGTGGAATGTAGTGAAGATATCAGATTGGTGGAGGATAAGGATTGAGATTGGAAAACCTAAGTCTAAGTTCAAAATAAAGATTGATAAAGAGTTTTCAAAAAGATATAATGAAAATATCAAAACCTAGAGGTACAAGGATGTTAGGAACATAGTGTTAATAGTTCAAAAGCCCCCAACTAGTTCTGAATCTGTCTCTCAACCCATATATCAAGAAGCTCTAGTAGAGGAGAAGGAGACTCCTTTGACAGCAGCTAAAGTTTCAAAAAAATTTCATCCTACCATTGAGCAAATGGATAAGTTTTCTAAGGGAGCTCAACTTGTGAGAAAAATGCAATATTCCAAAGAAAAGGCTGTCAATATTCTAGTTATTGAAATAGTATCAAGGCCTAAACTCTTAGCTTTGGGAGGTTAGCCTCTAGAAACATGTATTGACTAGAAGAAGAAGGATGAGGGTTTCAAGTTCACCCCCCTTTCTTTTACCCCTACAACATCAGTACAATTACATCTTATTTTTGAGCAAGTTATGCTTTCTAGAGCTGTGCAAGGAAATGAATCAAAAGAGGAATATGAGAGCGAGATGGTTGCATTTAAATTGGTTCATATAAGGACTAAAAGAGTTCTAGAAAGAGAGGAAAGAGAAGTTTCAAAGAAGCAAAAATTGGATATGGAGGAGATTGCAAAAGAGGTAGCTGATTTTGCTGTAGAAGAATCAGCTCACCAAGAGTAGCAACAAGAAATAGAAACAGAGCAAGAACACCCTACATATGTAGGTGAAGGTATAGTTTCTAAACCCTATTATCCTATACATCCTCCTGAATACCCAAAGAAATATCCCTTCCTTTTTGATCAATAAAATGTTATAAAGGCACCTTCTCCCTCTCACAGTCCATACCATGTTTTCTTGGTTATCACTGAAGAAATAGTCACTTCCGTTCCCTCACAGTCACCTCAAATCCTACTTCCAAAATTTGAGGTTACCACTTCACCATCTCCCATAATTCCATATTCATAATTACCACCACCACCATCAATGGGACACAACGTTCTAAGTACCACCATTCATCCAAGTGTTAGCCTTATGTCAGTTTCTATGAATTTATCAATAGCAACAACAACAGTAGTCACAGAGTCCACTATCGTTACAAAGATTTATGTGAACACTCCCATACCCCTATTGTTAGTAGTTTAGTCTACCCTATCATTTTTGGTATCTTCATCTCCCTTGGCTGCTAGTTTTTCAAATTTTGTTACTTTGCCAAAAGAGCAGGCATCCACACAGAGAGCAAATGATTTATGGTCTAAAAAGCTTTCTAGGCCTTCCAGTAGGATGGTTGTCATAAGGAGAAGTATGTATGTTGACCCAGTGGCCAGACAAAGAATATCTAGATCTATGACTCCACTTGTAAATAAGATTGAAAATGAAATGACTGTTCAATATTATCAAGTGGAGGAGGTCACATAAGATATTGGTAAACTTCCTGAAGAATATGAGTTGATTATGGATAGAGCCCATTTAGACACCTTCTATGTGAAGAATGATATGGTTATAGAGAAGGTAAATAAACTGGAGAAAAAAGTTGAAAAAATTTAGAAGACTCTAAGCAATCAAAAGGATGTTGAAAAGGCTCTGAAAAAAGAGGTCAAGGGCTGGCAAGAAAAATTTCAAGAGGCCAACAAAATCAAGGATCAACTAGAAGAGCAGAAGAAGCTGAAGGAAGAACAAGAAAAAGAAATTCAGATTTTAAAACAACTTCAAATAGATAAGGCTAAGGCATCTGATATTTCTAAAATTGAATAAGGAATATTAGAAAAGGGATGCTCTCTGAAGTTTAAGAGAAATATTCAGGGCTTCGATCCATGATTGATTATCTTGATAATGCCAGTCAATTGCTCCCAAATGTGTAGAGAGAGCTAGATATGATCACTGGAGAGTTGCAACCCATGGTAATTCTAGAAGAATAAATGTATAGAGTTGTTGATAGTAGACTCAGTGACTCTACTAAACCAATTCCTAATAAAGAATGGAATCTCACTAGAGTTACTGCCAAGATAGTGGTTAAGAAGCACTGAGCACTTCAGAGAGCCTGGATGTTGTTTGACAAGGTTGAAGGTGTCATTAGGGAGGTTGTTGATATACATAAATAAAAGATTCAAGTTGGCTTCATAGGCCTATGGATGGAGGATCACATCTTGCTATCCATGGAAGAAATCCAGAAAAGTATTGATGAAAATTTGAATAATGAATCTGGAAAAAGAGCCACTACCCCAAAAGCAATCCATCCAATTAATTATTAATTTTACCAGATTGAGAGATCTCATCGAAGATATAGTTAACAGAGGGAATTCTACTAATTATGAGGACATTGGAGAATTACAATATGTTTATAAGTAGCTCGAAGAGACATCAAACTCCTCTAAAGCAGCCTGGAAACAAGCTTTACAATCTCTAAAGTTGATGATTCAGTTTTTTGGTGATTATTCTGGAGAAAGAAATCAAAAACCACCTTCTCCAGAGGAAGAAGAATAAGAATAAGAAGAAGAGAATGAGGAAGAAGCCCATGAAAAAGATGAGCAAGATAGAGCGGTTACAGGCCTGAAAGGGGGCCACACTTAGTTTGTTTTTGTTTTCTTTTGTACATATGCATGAGTTTTGCATTTTTGTTTTTGGATCTGATAATTGTCACAATTGAGCAATAAAGGCATGAAGCCTACAGAGGCATAAAAAAAGCAACAAACTATGTGTAAAGGCATTTTGCAGCAAGATTTTATAAGAGGAGTAGAGTTATGCCTATTTTTTTGAAGACATAGGCAACAAGCTTGTAGTTTTTTGGTATAGTCTCTCATGAGTGGATAAGTCATGATGTTTTTAGCATCATTTCCATATGAACCTTTATCCTCTAAATAGATTGTTATATTTTTAGAGGGTAGTGTTTATATGGAAGTTATTATTTAAAGCATATTTTTAGAGATGGTTATTTTTTGACTCCCAAGGTCCAACGGATAAGACTTTGAGTTCTATGGATTTGCAAGCAAATCCACCCAGGAGGCGCCAGAATGTAGGCCAAAAATGGCCACATATGCTTAGAAAAGTTTTGAAAAATTTACTAAGGCATGAAAGCTCCATTTTGCATGCATTCCAGTATATTTTGGAGCGGATCCACGACAAAGGTAAGAAGTCCACCCACACTTACTCAAATTTTGTACTTGGTAAAAATCTGCACTGCGTCCCTTGTTTTTGGCTCTGGAATAGCAACAAAGGATTTGAACCCGCAAAAGTTTTTGGAGAAAGGTGATGTAAGCATATAATTTGTGCATATTGGCGATCGCTTTGTATCCATAAAATCTTTCAAAGTGGCTAAGTTTTGGAAGATTGATTTCGGAGGACTCATAGAGTATTTTTTCCTAGAATGGTGACATAAGGTGAAATATGATGTAAAGATGTGCAGATTCGTGAAAAGGTAATCTTGTCTAATCCTTCAACAGAATGGAAACATAGTTGTTTACACTATGGCGGGGTCAAAACTAAAATTTATGACTAATGCTATTGTCTGGGTCTGAAATGAAATCTGTAGGATTTTCAAGGGAAATGTGATGTCATCAGATTGATTGTGTGGATTCGCTGCAACATCAATGCCAAAGGAAAAGAACAAGGAATAAGTGGCAGATTCTATCTCACCCTATTTACAATGCATTTTTATGCGGATTGACATTCTTAGGTTTTTGAAGAATGGATGATGAAATCATCAAATATTTTTAAAAGTGGAATGGCATAGTGAATTTTTTTTGTCATTTATCAAAGCTTAGTTCAAATAGATCGTAGCCATACGATGGAAAAGATCGAAGGCTAAGAATTGCTAAGCAGAATGAAATAAAATATTATCTTTCTTGTCAGGACTAAAGAAAAGTTAGTTGGATAAGGAAACCGAAGCACCGAGGGTTTCAAGAAGACCAAAACCAAAGATGTTTATAGATTGACGGTGATAGGAGGTTTCCAAGAAATATCCATGATGCAGATGAGGTCTCCAACAAATAAAACTCCAGTTCAAACCAACAACCAGCAAGTTGCAGAGGTTTCCAGTTGCCATGGAAGTTTATTTGTAGCAGATTTCCCAGGGATTGAACTAGTAAGATGATGCCAACTAAGAAATATCTGTTGAGTTGTGAAAAACTATTTTTTGTAATGTTCCATATTGTTTTTAATTTTATAAATTATAAATAGAGGTTGAACCCTCATTTTCAAGGGTCGGCTCTAGCGTGTTTGCCTGTACCACTATGAATTTTCTAGAAGTTAATGAAAGGAGCATTACATTGATTTTTGCCTCAAAGCTTGTGTCTTCACCATATGATATCAAAGGTTCTAATCTTAAAGCTACATTTATGTGAATACTTGAATAGTTAGTTTGATAGAATTACTGACTAATAGAGTAATTAAAATCTGCTTTGGATTGGTTCTATATTGTTAGGAGCGTATTTTCGTAAAATATGGATAGCGATTAATTCTATTATTTGTATTATCATTATTGGGGTATTGGAATTTTTCTCTTCAATATTTCTCTATTGTTCTTATAAATGTGTGAGGGTGCTCAAGATTTGTGATAATGTTGATCTAAGTAATGTGTTCTGATATAATTTTTGGAGCTATTTTTTAGTTATATCAATGTTGTTAACCTATCCGTCCAACTGTTATTCACTTCTCTAAACCTAATATCTCTCTAACCCTAACCTCAAAACCCTAAGTGAACATAATAGTGTCAACATCTTGTTTAAGTTAACGAGCAACCAATCTACTCTGGAGGTTATATTGGGGACTTTATTATGGTCTATACCAATATTGAGTGCTAAGCTACAGCTATCGGGTGTATGCTTGAACAGAAAATAGGAAGATAGACAACTATAGTGCTGAGTAAAGCTTAAACACAATTCAGTTCCCAACAGAAAGTTTATTCAAGAATAGACAAATTGCCAAAATTATTTTCTTACCTTAAAGTTTAATTTTGAGGGCAACCTATATATTATTGAATTTTCTTTGGGATGCAATGGAGTATGTTTATGGGTGAGAAATTCTTGGAAATTTCCCACAAATCCTGTAGTTCTACTTCCATTCTTTTTGGGGTATGTTTGGCATTGTGTTCCCCCTTGTTCTTTCATTTTATTATTTTTTCTCTATTTGGCTACTTTTGTTTTGATGCCTGAATTGCTCATCCTTTTAGATAGCTTTGTCCATAGTTGTCATGCAACTGTTCATTTCCTTTGTTTCCCCCCTCTCATGATTTATCATTCATATTTTTAGGGTCCATCTTTCCTTTCATACCTTCTTCTCCCTTGTGATTCCTTCTTCCTAGCCCTCCCGTTATCTTTTGCCTTGTCATTTTTTCTGTATTCCTCCCCATTACCCCTCTTCCTCCTTTGTCTTGTAGCCTTCCATGACTATTTTTTACCTCTGTTCTCTCCATTTTATCCTTTTCCTCTCACAGTTCATTTTCACCAAATTATGCCTTTATGGGTTCCTCTCCCCCAAAGAGTGGAAAACCCTTATGAGTCACCAAGAGTGTGGGTGAGATTTTGCATCTTTTCACCCACTCCCCATTTTGCAAGATGATGGCCTATAAAAATGGCTAAATTTTGAAGTTGGGCTAAAGCATTGATGGTTGAGGTAAACTTCAAGGATAAAGTGGATGGACAAAAGAACAAAATTCACGAACGTAGATAGGTCTAGAATCAAACAAAAAATTGGGAAGGGGTGTGCTCAAAAGAATATCCCAAATCCCTTCCCCAACACTGGGTAAAATATTAGGATCCCAAATCCTCGAATGAAAGAGTCTGACCAAGACATAATGGTTATGAGTCCCAAGTTTCCATCTCCAAGTTGAAATTGTTTTGGGAAAATAGTACCAAAAGGTCTGAACCCGATCATCCATATCCCTTGAAGAAATGATGATGGACAAAAGATTGGGAATTGGTGCATGAAGGAGCATACCCAAAAATCCATACAAGTTTGAAAGCATCATGCACTTCAAGTATCCCTAGAAGTGAGAATTAATGAACTCAAATACCTAATGCAAATAGTTGATGGGTGTGAAGAAGAAATTTGAAGTGCACAACTTTAAAGGTGACCAATTTCTAATCTTTCTATAGCACAAAATGGTAAAGTATATTGGGATTTAAGAAGCTGTTAGAATGATCAAGAAACTAAATCTCTATAGAGGCATCTGGCTTCCTCTAGACAACCTCCATCCCTTTGGAAATAGAATATCAGTGGATCTTCTGACCATTCCAACAAGATTCTCTCACATGATATCATTAATGCTATAGTTTGAATTGTATTGTAAAATATTCTATAAAAAATGGAACAATCGCTATTCCAAAGGGTGGCTCTATGGCATTTACAATTCATATGTAATTCTTCTCCACCTTGTAAATAATAGCATATCACTATTTTGTATCTCAATCTATCTTTGCTTCTATTTGTGCTTAGTTGTGGATGTTTATTTATGTGATGGCCATTTGAGCTTGTTCACTTAACTTTACTTAGTTTACTATCTAGATTTTGTGGGTTTGGCTGGGTAGTTCTAGAATTTGTATCCATCCCTGGGTGTCAGGGTTTATTCTGCTAAATCCAATCAAGCATGAGCACTCTAATTCTACTATCTGTATTTCATGCACCCTCGTACATGTTCTAAAATTTGACCTTGCTCGCTACACTAAATGTAGCTCTAAAATTCTTGCACTCCTTTCCTATAGGTAAATGGATTCACACCTTGAAGGGGAATGGGAGAATAGGAGGTCTACACCTCAGAGAGAGACACTTGAGATCATGCCTTCTTTGGTGATTTGTTGACGAATTGGGTGGGTTCACCAAGAAATTTTTTATGAAAGTTTCCAGGCCTATTTTTTTGGAGTTTGTTTGATGTATTCTTTTAAATAGTCTCACATACACCTAGTTTGGCCAATATGAAACTATGCTAACGTATATGTGTTTCTAATTCACATGCAACCAACAAACAACATAAAATAGGAAGTAATAAAAAATGCAATTCTTATAAAGTAATTTGAAATTCTAACCCATATTCGGATGGTTGATTTTTGTACTTTTATGCTTGATGCAAACATGATCGGTAAAAATCAAACAAGATTAGGTGATACGTTCTGGTGATCGATTGGTCCGATCTTACACGAATCCAACTGATCAGAGCAGAAACCTGTAGTTTCATAAATTGACATAGAAAATAGTAGATTTACAAGGTACTATGCATTTACCGAGGTGAATTATATTGAATAATAAACTTAAAAGTATAATTCTTGAATGAACGAATATAGATCTATGCTAAAAACATGGATATTCATGCAAAAGCAATAAAATACGAGTATGAAATCTAATGTATAAATGGTAATGGATTTAAAAGGATTTAATTACATGATAAATATGATCTAAGACAAAAATAAATAAGAAAGGAGAATGCAAACAATGAGGTTTAGATGCCCCCGAGTAACTTGACATCAGAAATATTTGATGCAGACCAGATCGGGCAGTTTTATCTGAGATCGGGTAGCTTTCTCTATGATCGGGTGATACGATCCAGAGATAGAGCGGACGATCTTGCATAAATCTCACCAATGCACAAATCCAACCTACAAAAACATAGCAAAATGGTGAAGTAACAAAGCAAAAGTATATGAAATTTCTAGGGGAAATCCAGGGCGAGGAGCCTGTATTAAATAGAAGGGTATTAGCTGAGGGGTTGGGCTAAAAATTAAGGGTGTTACAACATCCCCTATTCTGGATGATATCATTTGAGATGATCCCGTAACTACCGTATAGTTGGCCAGGTAAGGACAAAGGAGTCATAACAAATTTTTTCGCTTTGCTAAACAAGGCAACTTTTAGTTTTGGACGAGATCGGGTGACCCGATATTGTACGAAATCGTATGATCTCGTACAAAATCGTACGATCTCGTATAATGGATAAAAATAAACTTGCAATGGGCATGAAAATTGAGGCAACAAGCTAGAGGATAGTTTAATTTTATTTTTTTAATGTTTTAACTTAGGCTTGATTAATTTGGGTCAATTTTACCCCACTACATTTTGCCATTTCTTTAGCGCATTTTTGAAAAAAATGTGTTAAAGATATGATGGCACACTTTACGAGAAAGAAAAATCTTACTGCAAATTTTTATTGATGGTTTCAAGTTTTTTTGTCAAACTATTTTAGGTATGACACCCCCTTCGATTTTTTACACCAAATTCCAAGTTTGGTGAAAAACTCAAACGTTGTATTTTTACGGTAAATTTTAATAAAATAGAAAAGTTAGGGTAAAAACTAATTCATTTTACTTTGCAATTATTATGAAGTGGGCTCTAGAGAAAATGATAGAAGTTCCACACCGATCCGATTTGGTGCGAATGAGAGCTGACCAGATATGGGTAAGGATCTTAAACTAGTTTTTACTTAAATTTTTTAAAATTTTTGTTTGTAATTTTGTTAATTTTTTTTGGGTTTAGGTCATGGTCGCTGTCGTGTAGCTGTGTCTACAAGATCAGGTTGATTTTCACAAAATCAACTTGATTTTGGTGATATCAGCCGATATCAAATGAAATCAGCCGATTTCAGGCAAAATCACTCGATATTGCAGAAAATCGATCGATATTGAACAATATCACCAAATATCATGCAAAACTAGCTGATATCAGACACGATTACCCGATATTGTGGAAAACTGATCGATATCGAATAAAACTGACTGATATTGGAAATATTCACCCGATATGAGACAAAGTTGTTTATTTGACAAGTTACTGATTAAATTTTTTATTTTCTTGTTTTGTTGATAGAAAAAGGAACTAAAGAACTAGGAATGGCGATACGGTGGGTTTCATACTGATCTGAATACCCTATCACCAATAGAGAGGGATACTATAGACACTATTGGTTTGAGGCATGTGGAAAAAATACCACAAGTTCTAGTAGACATGAGGTTGTTGACCGCTTTGGCTGAGCAGTGGTACTCGAGTTATTATTGCTTTCGACTACCTACAGAGGAGATGAACCCTACTTTGGAGGATCCTATGAGGATTATTAGAGTGCATGTAAGAGGTATGTTCATTGCTGCTTCTAGAAATTAGAGTTAGGTATTCCAAAGACTGATAGGTGACTCTATCTTCTCTCTAAAGAAGGGAGGTATTGGGATTGAGCTTTTGAGTCAAAGAGATGGGGTTTCTTGGTTGATAGTTTTGCTCAGTGGGATAGTTGGGGGGTTTCTCTTGAGTCACTTCAACAAATGCCATCTACCATGGAATCTAGTAGAGTTTGTGGTAGATATGAGGTATTAGGGTATATAGTTTGCATGGGTGCCCTTTATGTTATGCCACTTGTATAAGACTCTTTTTAGGGTTGTATACAAGGGTGACACATCATTACCCCTTACTTATTTTCTATAGGTTTGGTCATGGGAGCATATAGCTATTTGGATACCAATAGGGCTTCCATTGGTAGGGGTGGATGCAGATATGCCTAGTGATTTATATTGGTGTCTAGGTAGAGCTCCTAGGAGTCAGATTAATCTAGACACAACTAGGAGGCTATTCGATGATTTGTCTATAGATAGCATCACATAGAGGCCCTATAGAGATCATCTAGGATGTAGAGATGATGGTTATCAACTAGTTTACGTGAGATGAGTTAATTGGTTGAGGAAGGATCAAGGTGATGTGGAGCTATACCACATTGATCGAGTTATGAATTAGTTCGAGTTACAGCAAGACATTCTTAGGACTAGGGATATCTACTTTTCTAGGGTGACTCAGGATGCTACCACAGTGAGTGGTGCTCCCAACATAAATCAGTTTATGGATCCTAAGCCAGATGATGAGGTGGTTGCTACAGTTAATGGGGATGATGCTAGGGTGACAGATGGCTATAGAGGGTGGTATACCAAGATCTAGCCTACGAGGATTACTAGGCAAAGAACTACAATAGAGTAGGAAGCTGAGTGGGTCTGACAATAGCAACACCCAACTATCCAACAACAACAACAGAGGACACATGTACCCTCTAGGATAGAGGGACATCGCACTAGGGGCGGGCACCAATACCATTTGATATGAGAGAGGGTATCTAGGACTGGTGAGGGATCCAAGAGGACTAGGGAGGAGGGGAGGGAGGAGGAGAGGAGAGTCTCTTCTTAGTAGGAGATGATACTTGATTCACCTAGGAGGGGTAAGAGGATTATGGAGGAGAGGGAGAGTAGTGAGATGGCTTCTCTATTAGTAGATGTGACTAGTATGAGGGAGGAGAATGCCTCTTAGAAGACTAATATTGAGTCTCTAGAGGTACAAGATGCAGGTTTGAGGAGTAGGATTCAAACTCTAGAGGTAGAGCTTGCACAGGCATGGGCTCAGGTGACCCAAGGAGTTGTGGCTCAGGGATTTGTGGCTTCAGCTCTGTTGAGTGGTATTTTCACCCAGTTGTGAAAACACACTCTCCAATAGGATTTGGGTTCTAAATCCTCTGCTTGCAAAGAAATTAAACATGTAACTTCTCCAAGGTTCCTGTTATGTGAGCATTCCGCATATGTGTATTAATAATCTCAAATAAAGATATTTAATTAAAATGCCTGGAACACCTTAGCGGTTGCAAGTAACTGAAAACAAGGGGCACTGTGGTTTATTTTACTGTGAAATTTAATGATTGTTCCTTGAACCCTAATAAAGTCAATGTGATTTGATCCTTAAATGACCATGCTGTAACTTCAAAATAAAATTTAATGAAATGCCATAACATGAATGGAATTATTTTTGGGTTTTGAAGTTTTTTAATTTTTAAATTTTATTTTAAAGCTTGAAAAATTAAAATTGGGGTTTCCGAAAATAAAGTGCATTAAAAAGAAAATAAAATGCAAAGAAAAAGAAATTAAAATTGCATTCAGCTTGATGCTATCCCGTCCTGGCAAAACCGAAGATGTGAGGTTTCCATGCATGCAACCTAACTTATTGAACCTGCAAACATGCACAATCCAGGTAAGTTAAGTGCTGGTCTCTGAGGTTTACTGTTATTTTTCAGATTTAGACATTCGCATGAAGCAACCAAGAGAACTTGCATTAAACTTCATCTATAAGCCTAGAAATCTGAAAAAGGGAAAGATAAACATTAAAACATGCATGCAGAAAATAACTCCTTCTTTCTTGCCAACAAGATGCAAATTTTTGAACACTCTGCATTAAAAATGAATCATGTTACAATAGCAGATCTTCTGGTTTTCTCAAAACCAGCAAAAGGCAGAAAACAGCCCCAAGCAGGCCCAGAATGGCCCTCTGGCCTCTAGCACTGCAACTCTGCTCCAGCGGTTTCCCCCCTTGTGCCAATCTGTGCATCTGCATTTATACTTGTTGTTGAATTGATTCCCCTTCCACGACGGTTCATTTCATATTCCAGTGGCTGCTCGCTTCACCTTTCTTTGACTGCATGTATTTTGGCTTTATGTTCGACATTAAGACGTTTGATCTTCTCTGTAACGCTTCTACAGCCTGTACGCCACGTGTCCCACACTTTTCTGCACGTTCTGTAACGGTTCCATGAAAATCGCATCCAAAAAATAGCATGCAGCCTTGTCCGCCTTCCTGGCCGCGAAAACGTGACATGTCGTGAAATCGTGACATGTCGCGATATCATGACGTTTTCCTACCAGCAGCCTTTCTCGCCATCGGCCCAACGAAAACGTGACATGTCATGATTTCGTGACATGTCACGAAATCGTGACGCTTTTCTCCTCCGTACGCCCTCGCTGCTTTCCTGTCGTGAAATCGTGACGCTTTCTCACTTCGGGCACCTTCGCTGCATGCTGTCGCGATATCGCGACGTTTTTCACTTCGTGCCTCTTTCGTTGCTCCGATTTTGTTTTCTTTTCCTCTTTCGTCGCGAAATCGCGATGTTTTTCATTTCATGCTTCTGCCCTTCACGAAATCACGACATATTTTTCTTTCCTACCTCCCTTTGTCATGAAATCGCGACATTTTCATTCGTACACCTTCTTTTCATGTCACGAAATCGCATCATTTTCATTTCATACACCTTCGTTGTTTCTTGTCACGATTTCGCGACGCTTTTCTGCTTTACCCTGTTTGACTGGTTTGACCCACGATTTTGTGACATGTCGCGATATCGTGACACTTTTTGCTTCGTCTTTCTCTCTCCTCTCTGGGCCGCGAAAATCAAACACGTCACGATTTCGCTACGCTTTTCTCCCACCTGCTGTCGTTGACTGCGTTGACCATGATTTTGTGACATGTCACGATTTCGTGACACCTTTCTGCCTCCTGCCCCGTTTGACCGGTTTGACCGTGATTTTGCGACATGTCGCGATTTCGTGACACTTTTCATTTTCTAGCGCGACGGAGCAACATGTCATGATTTCGTGACACTTTTCTATTTTCGGCAGCGATGGCGCGACATGTCGCGATTTCGTGACACTTTCTATACTTGTGCATTTTTGCCTTTTTCTTGATTTTTAGCATCTGGGTCACTGAGATCTTCTTTGAAAGCATGCAAAAAAGGTGGGTCCCCAATTTTGGGGTGTGTTGTGGATCAGCCACAACAAATGGTGACTCTGCTGTCAAATGCTCCTGAGCATTTGGTGAGAACCCAACTTGGAAACATATATAAACTCAAAAACATGCATTAGCACATAAGCAATATAACAAATGCCCAAAGATCAGAAGTACATGAATCATCAGAATCATCAAGTATTAGCTCGGTGTGTGCAATGTGTTTTCATTCCCTATCGTTTGAAATTGATCAACATTCCATTGTCAGTTTTACATGAATGCATATATGAGACTGTGAATGATTTGTGTAACCTAATAAATATGCTTGGAGATTTTTCTTTTTTTTTTTTAAACATAGACCTTCTAGTATCATACACAAACATTCAAGATTATCAAACCCTCTTAGGATCAACTATATGTATAATGAATTGCTTATTATATCCCAAAGTTGGTTATGAGTCCCTACTATCTTGAACCCATGTGCAAGTGGATGTGAAATCAGAACTTTGGGGAATCAGACTCCCAACCTAATCGAGATGGGAGTTTAACCCTATCCTTACTATTCTGATTTAGAATTCATTACCTCACTTTGAGCAAAATAATTTAACCAATTATGGAAGAAATGGTCATGCTAGTCTAACCCTTTGGACAATCAGTGGTCTTGTTTTTTAGGCAAGACATGTTGCCATGCATGGGCATACTTAACCCCACAATCCAAAACTTATCTTCATTTCTTTGGACCTTGGGGATGACTATCCATCCTTTGCAGAGGACAAGTAGTACGATCCTTCCAATCCAATATAAATATGAGATGGGAAAATTTATTTTTTTACTTCTTGGACCTTAGGGATGACTATCCATCCTTTGCAGAGGACAAGTAGTACGATCCTTCCAATCCAAGATTTATTATGAAATGAGACATAGGAGCTTTGGGGAATCAGATTCTCAACCTAAGCGAGATGAGAATTTATGCCCTATCCTTACTACTCCATGTAGGTCAAATCAAAGCTTTGGGGAATTGGATCCTCAACCTAAGTTCGATGAGGATTTAACCCTATCCTTACTACTCCGATTTTAGGCTTTAAGCTCTATGGAAGTGGTCAAAACCACTGTTTTAAGGATCATGTTGCATAATAGGATAGACATGAAAAACTTCTTTCGCCCAACCTTTTCTTCCAAGTTAGGTTTTGATCATTTTGCTCAAGATCCTTTTTAATGTATGAGACGTGCTTGGTTCTAGATATCTCAAGACTCAGTTTCCAACTTTAGGATTTTTCTTATATTTATGTTATAACACAACCCTAAGAGGACTTGACACACTTTAATGATTTGTATTTGAAATGCATTTGCAACTAAGATGGCATGTATTGCAAAGTGAGATGTAATATGAATGCATTGTCCTTTGAAATGCAGATGAAATATTGCCATATAAAACTGACTACTTCATGCATCACAAGTTTCAAACGATATTATTAAATTGTTTGTGTTACTTGTGGAGCTTTTACAAGACAATTCCAATGTTTCATATTCTCCCGATCTAGAACATAAGTTAGCATCTCAAGGCAACTTTTTCATCATCATTTTTTTTTTTTTTATAGACAAACAAAACATGTCAAATAAACACACAACTTTAAATCCAAATCCAAATAGCAATCCCAAAATGAAACTTGAAAACACAAACCCAAAACCAGAAACCAAAATCTATATACAAATGTACACTATAATACAAAATGATGCAAAGCTTGGATTATCACTTTCCTGGATCCCACACATGATTAGAACATTTCAACAAAAATATGACATGATATGCATGCCAAATGTTGTGGGAATCTAACACAAACAAGACCAGACCAAACAATGCAACAAATTTCCACTTGCCATGCTCACCATACCAATTTGATTTAGTTCCAATAATACTCCCATAGGTGAGCATCAAATTACTAGAATGATTAGACAATAAATGATTTTCAATTTTATCATGTCTATTCTTTAAAATATAATCTTCATAATTCCCTCCTTGATTTAGAATTAGGCTATCCTTTTCAAATATGCAATTTTGTAAGTAGTAGCCTATTTCTACAAATTTCTTAGCCAAATCATTTTCCAAATTTGTAGGCCAATCCAATTTATGCAACAATTTACAAGCATCTAGGATATTTATTAAATTAGGATCATTAAATTTTTTTATCCTAGATTCAATTAATAATTGTTGATGAATTTGGTTTAACAATTTAAGTGCATCAACTTCTTTTCCATTCATTACAACCATGTTATTAAAGGTGTGATTAAAAATTATACCTTGTTTTTCATTTACCTTTAATGACATTTCACCATAAACATTATTTAAATTTAAAATATGGTCATCCTTTTCAGTCCTCAAACATTCTTGGTCAAAGTGTATGTCAAGTAATCTGCTTTGATGATCACTTATTTGAGTTGCTTCCAATTGATCCATCTCTTTATTATTTGGTTCTAATTCTTTGTTCACTATCCATGGTATCTCTTCATTTGAATCCTCCAAATCATCATGCAAACTTGCATCCACACTTTCAATGAATTTATATTTTGTCCCCTTTTCAAATCTTGTGAATATGAGATCTTCGTATGATGTAGAAGGCTCAACATCCTGCATATCAAGTAAAATATGAGTTTTATCTATAGGGATGTGAGAAAAGAATGCATCATCATATCTCCCCCAACCATTGTAAAAATCGTCATCCAAATCCATAGAATGAAAATCCATGATGTTTGTGACATGATCTCTTGATTCATTCATAAATTCTTTTTCTTCTTTGTCCTTGGCGATAGGATCATTATAATCTTCCAAAATTTGATGAGATTTGAAACCCTCTTCCAAAACATCCTCAAATTGTATAGGAGTTGTAATATCTTCCTTTGAGTAGGCAATTATGTCATCCTGCATATCAATTGGCACACAAGTTTCATTAGTAGCTTTGGATTGAGTGAAGTCTTCCCACTTCTTCCAAGCATCATAATAATCATCTTTCAAAATCAAGTGGTGACGTTCAACTATTTCTTCAACATCTTCCAATTCATCAATGTGCTTCTCATCAAATTCATCTTCACCTTCCTTAGATGGTTCAATTATTTCCAAAAGTGGGTTATTTCTTGAATTCAAATTTATAAGGCTATCATTGTCCAAATTAGTAACCCATGATACAGTTTTATCACAATTTGAAGGGTGAAGAATTTCTTGATCCTTAATTTTACACATCTCATCAATAGTATCTTCCAAGAACAAGTGGTGAGACTTTATCATGTCTTCAAATTCATTTATTGTTTTTCTCCCCATTTTACTTTCAACCACTTCATTTAATTCCATGGCAGGTTCCATCTTATCACATATATCAAACATTGTTGAATTTAGAACCCCTTCATCTAGATAATCATGTATCTCTACATGATCCTCACTAGTGGATGTTGTCTTAGCAATTTGCACCTCCTCGTGGACTACATCTAAGGTGGTTGTAAGATTTGGATATTCAAATTCATCCCCTTGATCATTTACCTTAGATATCATTGGAGTGGAGGGTGCTATGTTTGATGGTTGGTGTAGGTTGGCATCAAAAGAACAATCTTTCATATGAACATGTTGTGCCTTTTCTTCTTCAAGACCTTGTCGTTCTATCTCTTCTAAGACCTCATGGATTTTCTCTAGGGACAAACCACTCAGTTTTTCCTCAATGAGTGAAGCAAGTGTGGGGTGTATGGCTCCTAGGTATACTTCCATGGCTTCCTCTTCTAATGTGTTAAAATTTTCCCACATTTGGGAGTGCAACTCACGAAATCTTCCATTGAATTGACTCAAGGATTCATTAGACTCTTTACATACGGAGGTAAACTGATTTTTCAGGATTTCTAAGTCAACCTGATTACCAAAATGATAAAGATAAGCTGCTTCTAGTTGTATCCAAGAAGTCCTAACCTCCATGGGTAGTTGGCTATACCAAAAGAATGGTCTATCATCCAAAATGTATGCAAATAACTTACAAGCCACCTCCTCATAGAAAATCTGGAATTGACACAATGTACTCTTGTAGACATGCAGTTTTTGCAAGTATCCTAGTGGCACTTCTTGATTAAAACACCGTAAAAAATCCAATAACATTTTAGGAATTTGATAGGATACCACAGGTATAGATAAACCCTCATAATGATCCTCTATCATAGATACCATTCTTTCTCTTAGAGATGTTATTTCAGCTCTCAGGGATATCCTTTGCTCCTCAAGTGTTGCCATTAGTGAACTTAAAATGTAATTTTAGAACCAAATCATGTTGAATATTCAACCTGCAATATAAAAAAGAAATCAAGTTAGCATCAACTAAGAGATGTATTCATTAAAATCAAATGAAAAGTAATTGCATGAGACCAAAATTCTGAAAAATTAAATCAAATCACTTTAATTCTGTATGAACAATCAGAAAAATATACAGCATACCTGAATTGCTTAAAATAGAACAGGTAAATAAATTCAGACCGTCCTTTTTACAATCTGCTGAATGTTAGAGGACTAATGCATACAAAAATTTAAAATTATATTACACTAAAAATAAACCCGTACGGCCCTCCTAGCACCAAACCGTTGAGTGGTGTTAGAGGCCGAAGATGCTAATAAAATGGACTTGAAATATTTAGCAATGTAAAGTTCTTAAAAAATTATAAATCCGTAGCATCTAAAATCACGATAAAATAAACCCGAACAAGCCCTCCTTCTAGCGCCAATCTGTTGAGTGGTATTTTCACCCAGTTGTGAAAACACACTCTCCGATAGGATTTGGGTTCTAAATCCTCTGCTTGCAAAGAAATTAAACATGTAACTTCTCCAAGGTTCCTGTTATGTGAGCATTCTGCATATGTGTATTAATAATCTCAAATAAAGATATTTAATTAAAATGCCTGGAACACCTTAGCGGTTGCAAGTAACTGAAAACAAGGGGCACTGTGGTTTATTTTACTGTGAAATTTAATGATTGTTCCTTGAACCCTAATAAAGTCAATGTGATTTGATCCTTAAATGACCATGCTGTAACTTCAAAATAAAATTTAATGAAATGCCATAACATGAATGGAATTATTTTTGGGTTTTGAAGTTTTTTAATTTTTAAATTTTATTTTAAAGCTTGAAAAATTAAAATTGGGGTTTCTGAAAATAAAGTGCATTAAAAAGAAAATAAAATGCAAAGAAAAAGAAATTAAAATTGCATTCAGCTTGATGCTATCCCGTCCTGGCAAAACCGAAGATGTGAGGTTTCCATGCATGCAACCTAACTTATTGAACCTGCAAACATGCACAATCCGGGTAAGTTAAGTCTTGGTCTCCCGAGGTTTACTGTTATTTTTCAGATTTAGACATTCGCATGAAGCAACCAAGAGAACTTGCATTAAACTTCATCTATAAGCCTAGAAATCTGAAAAAGGGAAAGATAAACATTAAAACATGCATGCAGAAAATAACTCCTTCTTTCTTGCCAACAAGATGCAAATTTCTGAACACTCTGCATTAAAAATGAATCATGTTACAATAGCAGATCTTCTGGTTTTCTCAAAACCAGCAAAAGGCAGAAAATAGCCCCAAGCAGGCCCAGAATGGCCCTCTGGCCTCTAGCACTGCAACTCTGCTCCAGCGGTTTCCCCCCTTGTGCCAATCTGTGCATCTGCATTTATACTTGCTGTTGAATTGATTCCCCTTCCACGACGGTTCATTTCATATTCCAGTGGCTGCTCGCTTCACCTTTCTTTGACTGCATGTATTTTGGCTTTATGTTCGACATTAAGACGTTTGATCTTCTCTGTAACGCTTCTGCAGCCTGTACGCCACGTGTCCCGCACTTTTCTGCACGTTCTATAACGGTTCCATGAAAATCGCATCCAAAAAATAGCATGCAGCCTTGTCCGCCTTCCTGGCCGCAAAAACGCGACATGTCACGAAATCGTGACATGTCGCGATATCGCGACGTTTTCCTGCCAGCAGCCTTTCTCGCCATCGCGCCCAGTGAAAACGTGACATGTCACGATTTCGTGACATGTCACGAAATCGTGACGCTTTTCTCCTCTGTACGCCCTCGCTGCTTTCCTGTCACGAAATCGTGACGCTTTCTCACTTCGGGCACCTTCGCTGCATGTTGTCGCGATATCGCGACGTTTTTCACTTCGTGCCTCTTTCGTTGCTTTCTGTCGCGATTTCGCGACGTTTTCTTGCTTCGTACCATCGGCCAACTTTTCGTCACGAAATCGCGACGCTTTTTCATTTCTTTGCTTTCGGCCGCAACCTGTCGTGAAATCGCGACGACTTTTCGTTTCTTTCACTCGAGCAGCTTTCTGTCGCGAAATCGTGACACATTTTCATTTCGTACACCTTCGTTGCTTTCTGTCGCGAAATCGCGACGATATTTCTTCTTCATACTCCTTTGCTATTTCTTGTCGCGATTTCGTGACGCTTTTTTGCTTTGCCCTGTTTGACTGGTTTGACCCACGATTTTGTGACATGTCGCGATATCGCGACACTTTTTTGCTTCATCTTTCTCTCTCCTCTTTGGGCCACGAAAATCAAACACGTCGCGATTTCGCTATGCTTTTCTCCCACCTGCTGCCGTTGACTGCGTTGACCGCGATTTTGTGACATGTCACGATTTCGTGACACCTTTCTGCCTCCTGCCCCGTTTGACCAGTTTGACCGTGATTTTGCGACATGTCGCGATTTTGTGACACTTTTCATTTTCTGGCAGCGACGGAGCAACATGTCGCGATTTCGTGACACTTTTTTATTTTTCGGCAGCGATGGCGCGACATGTCGCGATTTCGTGACACTTTCTATACTTGTGCATTTTTGCCTTTTTCTTGATTTTTAGCATCTGGGTCCCTGAGATCTTCTTTGAAAGCATGCAAAAAAGGTGGGTCCCCAATTTTGGGGTGTGTTGTGGATCAGCCACAACAAGCTCCTACAACTTCTCAGACAACTTAGTCTAGAAGGAGCAACTCAGGGGATGAGCTACTACAGGCGGTTTGGCAGATGACCTTCTACCAAACTATATACTTCTTGGCATTTTCGACAAAGCAGAGAGTTCCCATGCCTAATGATATCATGGGTCCTATCCTCTTAGGGTCATTATCCTGCTCTACATCTAGGGCGACTGCTTCTAGGGTGACCACTGAGGTGGGATAGTTTTGACCACCACCACCCCTTGGCAGAGATGATGATGCCCAAAGTTCTAGAGGTTTGAGGGGATAGGGGTTGATCTAGGAGACTATTTTTATTATATACTTTTGGTGACTGAGTATACCGATGTTGGAGATTGTGGCATACCATTCCGACTCTATTTTGTATATAGAATTTTTGAGATATATAACAATATATATATATTGTTATATATATATGTATATTGATCCTCTTGTCTTATGTGACTTTGTATGATTTGATTGGATTTGATTGAATTTTCTTATGAGTTGTTTAAATTTCTTGTAATCATGCTTTTGATTTTTAAATATTTTGATCATGCTTAACATAAAAGAAAATAATGTTTGTAATGTGTTTTTGAAAAAGATGTTTTTGTATGATGATAGAATAAATGGATTAGCAATGTTCCTCAAAGGATGTTGTGTTGTTATATGACCGTTGGTGGAGATCAATGCTCGCTAGGTCATGAAGCGAATCCTGTTGTGAGGAAGTTTTGTATTGCTAATAACAGAAATATTTTGTGGGGCTCAAGAGTAATCTTGAGGCTTATGATGATGAAAGAAGATGTTTGATTTTGTTTTTGAGAAAATTTGATTTTTAAGAAATATTTTGATAAAGATTATTTGTTTGTGAAAATAATGTGATTTAAGCATGAAAAATTGGGAAGGATGACTTGCGCTAGGCATAGAATTCCTAGTGTGAAAATTTTGAGGACAATAGTTACTAGGAATTATACCATCATCGCGAAGTCAAAATGCAATGCATGATAATATGAAATTGTTTATTCTTTAAAATATAAATTGATATGAAGCAAATCATTGTATCACATATTTAAGAAGATTGACAAATATGAAATGTTTTAGACCTAAAAATTGAGAAAGATGACTTGCGCTAGGCATAGAATTCCTAGTGTGAAATTTGAGAAGAATAATTACTAGGAATTATACCATCATCGTGAAGTCAATAATGCAATGCATGATAAATGATTTTGGACTACAAGTTCTTTTTGGAATAATTATTTTTAGATTTTGAATTTTTTGAAATATTAATGAATAATGATAAACTAATGTTGTCTAAAAAATTTCAAAGAAATATTTTAACTTATTTCTAAGACAAAGTCAAATTTATCAAGAACCAGTGTGTGATATGTGAGTTCATTATCCATCTTGATTTGACATAATGATACAAAATCTCTCAAGGATCAAATGTGTGTGCTTGTGAAATTAATTTACCAATTTTGAGTAAGGTAGTGATACAAGCAAACTTTTATGAACCAATGTGTGTGCAAGTGAAATGTTCATTAACCATGATTTTGTGCATGCCATTGTACCGAACTACTATGTAAGTCAAGTTACCAAAAGCTAGCTAATCCACAAGCGGACATTGGTCTGTACAAAAGAAGGTCGCTAATGTGACAGACATATCGCCACGTGAAAGGGATTACCCAAGGCCAAGCGGGTTGGGCACAAACCACGAGTTATGGGGCTCACCTCATGGCTTTCGAATAACTGAGGAATTCTAGGGATTCAAGCTCACTACCCCCTTCTTTTCTTTTGATTTTTTGGAGTAGGGATTCTTGTCCATTTTTGAACAAGGGGATTTTATTGCTTTTTCTTTTCTTTTCTTTTTCTTTCTCTTTTTTCTTTTCTTTTTCTTTTTTTTTTTTGGGATACTTGCCCAGATTAGACGTAGAGCAAGGGATTTTATTTGGGTAGGGGGGAGCTTGTCCTTTTGCCAATTCTCAGTATTCTAGACCATGCGCATAATAGGATAGCAAGGGAAAATTTTTGCTTAAGGAACTAAGACTACTATGTAGTATCCTTTTTGAATTTTGCAACAAATCATTTTTAAGATGTGAGAATGTGTTCTTGGTTCAAGAAGTAGCAAGATCAGTTCCCAAAACTCAAAATTTTATTTAGTGAAGTAATAGTGCTTTTCAATACAAGAGAGATTTATAATCAAAGTGACAAAATCAAAATTTATTAAAGATGTAAATTAAGTGCATGGTTCAAGATAACTTTTGAGTTTATCTGAAATAAAATAAAATATAACTTGAATTTTTGGAAGACAACAAACAATAATGTAGAATTTGAAATATTTTTGGAAATTTTTCATGTTTTTTGATTTTTTTCTTCTTTTGGTTTGTTTTGTGATTTGATAAAATTGATAATATATACAAAAAATGCTATATATACACTATACAAAGTGATTTGTGCATAACATTTCTAAGGTGGCTTCAAAATCAAAGGAGGTTTTGAAGGACAATTTGGTTGTGGTGTAGGTGATTGAAGCTGATTGGTTGATAGTTGAGATTGTTGTGATGAAGAATGATAAGTAGATGTAGATGAAGAAAAGTGATGGACAGAAGACGATGATGATAATAAAGAGGAAAATAATAGAGAACTTGATGTGATAACAATAATGAAAGAGAGAATGAAGGATAAAAGGTGACGGACAAAAGGTGGCAATGAAGATAAAGAGGAAAAGAATAGAGAACTTGTTGTAGTGACGATAAAGAAAGAGAGAATAAAGAACAAATATTCCCTATGAATAGGAGAGGTTCGTAAAAGTTCCAAAAGAGATATCTTATGTGGATGATTGTCCCATTGTTTTTGAATGTTGAGGGAGACTTTAGGTTGAGACTTCAACACTAAAGATGGATTTTCTATGCTTGTATCTTCTTTCTGATTATTCTTCAGAGCCAAGAGAGGTCTTGAAGGTTGGTTGGATGAAGAATTTATCTCCTGCTTGTCAAGATGATTTAGTTGGGCAAGAACTTGCTTTGTTGTTGTCTCTACTACTAAACTAATAATATCATTGTGATGAGGCACATTATGATATGACAATTGATTATTTTCCTATTGTTGATGATTGGGTAAGGGATTTTGTAAGATCCCTATGTCTTGATCAGTTTTTTGAGTTTGTGATTGAGAATTTTGATTTTGATCTTGTTGTCTAGTGATGGCTCCAATAGTACCCACAATATTATTATTTTGTAAGTGACCAAAGTGGGGTCTAGCATTTACTGCTTGTTCATTTGAAAGTGTTTGTTGAGATGAGGGTCGAGTGGTCATTCTTCTAGGGAATGGTTCTTCTGGAACTAATAAATCTATGATGGGAGTAATTTGATCTGACTCATATTTAGAACTATTTGAGGTGATGTCTAGTTCACTTCTGTTTCACTTTTTGTATTTTTTGTATCACTTCTGGTATCTTCTGAAGATGAAGATTGAAAATATTGTATTGGTCTAGTTGTGACTACAGATAGAGTAGGTACATAGGAGGTTTGCAAATCTTGTTGTGGTAAAAATTTGCTAATGGTTCCCACATACCTAGTTGGAGGAGGAACATTATGATGTTCTACTTGATTTACAACCTCTTTACCATGTTTGGGTAAAGGATGTTGAAAAATATCTAGGTTTTGATTTACATTTTGATTTGTTTGTTTTTGGGTATTATTTTGAGTATTATTATTTGCAGGAAATTGTTGTACTTCCATTTTACCTTTATCAATCAAATCTTGTATCATATGTTTCAACCTTTTACAAGAATTGGTAGAATGTCCATCCACTTGATGAAAATTACAATGTAAATCAGCCCTATATCCAGCTGCAATGGTATCTGGTTGTCTTATCTCAGGTAATCGTATCAAACCTTGTTCCAATAATTGAGGTAAAATCATAGTTAAGGGTTGATTTAATCTTGTGAATTCTCTTGGTGGCTTATCAGGGATTTTCAATACAAATTTCTTTACAGCTTCAGTAATGTTAACATTTGAGGTGTTTCTACTATCAGTAACTCCATCACCTACTACTTGCTTATTCTTATATTGGTTTTTAGAAGTTTTATCCTCATATTTCTTCTTAAATTGTCCTCTTCTAATGAGGGCATCTTCTACCCTCCTAGCTAGATCAATGGCTTGATCAAAGGAGGTTACTGTAGTAGTAGAAAGCTCATAAGATAGTTGTTCTTGCAAATTACCAATAAATATGTCCAACATTTCACGATGAGGTAATGCAAAATGTAATTTGCCTAAGAGTTGTCTCCACTTAGTCAAGAATTCAACAAAACTCTCATCTTTACCTTGTTTCAAATTGTATAAATCCTTAATGGTCACATGCCTCTCTATATAGGCACTAAATTGGTGGACAAACATTTCCATTGTCTCTTCAAAGTTCCTTAAAGAATTTGTAGGTAGTTGATAATACCATTCTAGAGCCATGCCTCCAAGACTTTTAGGGAATATTTTTAGTAACAACAAGTCATCATAAGAGATATCATGACATGCTATCCTAAACATGCGAAGATGCTCAATAGGATCTTCGGTTCCTTTATATATCGGGAGGACAGGCATAGGGAAATGTTTTGGGTATGGTTGGGCAACCACAATAGGATCCAAGGGTTGGCTACACATCTCTCTATAACTGTATGAGGGATGATAGGGATCCATTTGATCTAGTCGTGAAGCCAATTGTTTGACCATGTCTTCAAGGCCCTGTGGTTGTCCACCAAATTGATTTTGTTGCACCATGTTGTTGTGTCTTTGATGATAAGTTGGTGTTGTTGTGTAAGGATTTCCAATTGAAATACTATTGTGCAAAGTGTTGGTAGGAAGGGTGTTATGAAGTTGATATGGGATTGTATTTTGTTGAATTTTCTATTGATGATGATTGGTATTTTGCATTTGTTTAGATTTTTGTTGGTTTGATATTTGTTGATTAAGAGCTTGAGAGAAGATGGAAGAAAATAGTTGTTTTTGTTGTTTAGGATTTGTTTTGGTGTTGCTAGCAACAATTTTAGATGATTGTGCCATTGGTTTTTGAACATTTTGATTTAAAGGTATCATGTTTTGATTAGATGGTCCTGCTTGATCATTATCTTGGTCTATTGAATTCATGTATGATAATGGATTTGTATGTATCTGAAAAGTAGATGCCAAGGCTGATTCCATAGCACCTTCTCCTAAATTATCCATTTGTACTGCTTGATTGAACTCTTCTATGTTGCTCTTTATAAATTGGGTAAAATGTTCAAGAGACTTGAATTTAACATTTCCTTTTTGATCTAATGTAGGTTTGTTAGGATCTTCTATTTCATCTTCTCCATTATCACCTTCATCTTGTTCTGAAGGTACATAATCTTCAATAAGTACCCTATCATCAAGGTTTTCTTGGTCTTGTTCATCAGACTCTATTTGTTTACCATTTCTCAAAACTTTAGGTATTTTGGTTTTAGGATTTTTATCTTGCAGATATATATATATATATATATATATATATATATATATATATGCTTAAATTTTGGGGTATATATGTTATATATATACCTAAATAAATAAATATATATATATGATTATTTTTTTGTTTTTTATGTTTTTGAAACAAATCAGAAAACATAAATTATAATATCCTAAATATTATACTTTAGTCTTCCTGAAAGAGTCTATAGATATCATTAATGGGTTCAAGTTCTTCAGGTGACATATAGTGTTCTTCCTCAAACTGAAAGTTGGCTTTCAAGAACTTGACAAAATGGGCTATGGTGATATTATCAACTTCAGAGTCTTGACCATAAAAGTATATTTCATGACAATATTCACGATAATGGACTGCCCTAGGAGTTTTGTGAAATCTTCTCCTATTGTCCAAGACTATTTCTTGATCTTCTATGTGTGCTAAAAACCTGTGTACTATTATAGCATTTTCAAGGTAATCATCAAAGGTATAAATAGTTGAAGAGATACTTGCTCTTTTATCCGTCAACCACCTCTCACATGCCCTTTGAATATCAAAGTAGTGAGAAGTGTTCTTAGGATCCAGGATTCTAGCTAGGTCAAACCTTATAATTTGGCTAAGTCTTGGTTCGTTGGTTTTTATGATGTCTAATCTTCTCCAGAGTTCAGTCCACTGTTCTTGAGATGGGAGACTAGAGTTTTCAACTATTTGAGAAATTTCCTGTGTAGATAATAATGTTCTAATGTTTATGCGTACAACTCTTCTTATGTTGAAGTCTAACATTTATGAAATTTACTTAAAATGTGCAAATTTGACTAATGATCTTGTTTGGTTTTTGTTTTGTTTTTATTTTGTAATTTTTATGTTTTTTTGTGTTTTATAAATCAGAAATATGCCTATGTTTTTCACGTCGGGTTCACCAAAGAATGTAGCTCTAAAATTCTCGCACTCCTTTCCTCCAGGCTAATGGATCCACGCCTCGAAGGGGAATGGGAGAATAGTAGGTCTACACCTCGAAGAGAGACACTTGAGTTCGTGTCTTCTTTGGTGATTTTTTGACGAATTGTTTAGGGTTCACCAGGAAACATTTCTTGGCAGTTTCCACACCTAGGTTTTGGAGTTTGTTTGATGTGTTCTTTTAAATAGTCTCACAATCACCTAGTTTGGCCAATATGCAACTATGCTAACCTATATGTAATTTTAATTCACATGCAACCAAAAACAACATAAAATAGGAAGTAATGAACAATGCAATGCTTATAAAGTGATTTGAAATTCTAACCTGGATCTAGATGGTTGATTTCTGCACTTTTATGCTTGCTGCAGATAGGATCGGTCAAAATTGAACAAGATTGGGTGATACGATCTGGTGATAGGTTGGTCTGATATTGCATGAATCTAGCCGATCAGAGCAGAAACTTGCAGTTTCCAAATTGACATAGAAAATAGCATATTTACAAGGTACTATGCATTTACCGAGGTGAATTAGATTGAATAATAAACTTAAAAGTATAATGATTGAATGAACGAATGTAGATCTATGCTAAACACATGGATATTCATGCAAAAGCAATAAAATATGAGTATGAAATCTAATGCATCAATGGTAATGGATTTAAAATGATTTAATAAGATGATAAATATGATCTAAGATAAAATAAATAAGAAAGGAGAATGCAAATAGTGAGGTCTAGATGCCCCCAAGCAGCTTGATAATAGAAATATTTGATGCTAACCAGATCGAGTAGTTTTATCTAAGATCGGGTAGTTTTCTCTACGATCGAGCGATATGATCCAGAGATCGGGCGATACAATATTGCGTAAATCTCACCGATGTAAAAATCCAACCTGCAAAAACATACTAAAATGGTGAAGTAACAGAGCAAAAGTATATGAAATTTCTAGGGGGAATCTAGGCCGAGGAGCCTGGATTAAATAGAAGGGGATTAGCTGAGGGGTTGGGCTAAAAATGAAGGGTGTTACAACCTCCCCTATTCTGGACAAGATCATTTGAGCCGATCTTGTAACTGTCGTATAGTTTGCCAAGTAAGAACAAATGAGTTGTAATAATTTTTGTCGCTTTACTAAACAAGGTGACTTTCAATTTTAGATGAGATCGGGTGACCCGATCTCATACAAAATTGTACGATCTTGTACAATGGCTAAAAATAAACTTACAATAGGTACAAAAACCAAGGCAGCAAACTAGGAGATTATTTAATTTGATTTTTCTAATTTTTTTAAATTAGGTTTGATTAATGTGGGTCAATTTTACCCCACTCCACTAAACAAGAAGTGAAGATAGAACAAGCTAATTTGTTAGGTAATCTGCTATTGTTTGCATCAATTATGTTGAACAAGTGTCTTAATGTGGTCATACCCTATCCTTGTTAGTTTTGAATACGACCTCATTTTGCTTTCTCTCTAATTTTATTTTTCTCTTTCTCCCTTTGTGGTGTAGGTAGCTGGAACCAAAGGATCCGATCTTCTTCAAAGATCAAACACCCCCACCTCTCCTAGGCTAATCAGTCATTCAATGCTAGTCGAGGATGGCCAAGCGTGCATCTACCCATTCGGTACCTATTTTTGCACCAATAGTGTGATAGCTAGCACATAGGTAGAGGATCAATAGGTTTGATAGGAAAAAGTGCTACAAGCAATGAAAGCAGCATTCAAAAGTGACATGGTGCTTTCGTAGGGTTACAACGCTTTTACTTTTATGGTATTTTTAGGTATCAACTTTGGTCCAAGTATAGGAATGATTATAATCATTGGAAATATATTTTCAATATTGTTCCAATAGTACATAATCTTTTAAAATTTATGAGTATTTACAATAGTTTTATGAACATAAATGATGATATAACTTTTTACCCTAAATTTGGGTACAACAGGGTCAAATTGACTTCATTTTCTTACAAAACCAGTTGGCAAGAAAAATGACTCACTTAATGATCCCTTAGCATGCAAAATTGGGTTTTGATATTATCCAACCATTAATGTAATTGTTTTCCATTTTGGCTATTACTATAGTAGTAGGCTATAATAACATTTCTATTATCCAACTGTAGTAAAATACGACAATAATTATTTTAGCTAGCTACAAGCAATCATATTAAGGGAAGAAATGGAAAATATATTTAACATATTAGTATTTTAGGATTTATCATTTTCTTATAATAGGGGGTTTTCTAGATTTGTTGTTATAAAATTTTTATTGTATAATCTAGAAATTCACCTAATCAATAGATTGTATAAGGATACTGAAACTAGTTATTCTCAACCCTTAATTTATTATATTTTTTTGTAACTATAAAATTATAAGCTGTACTTATGATTCTATTAGGATCTGCCAAGATCCTATGTAATATTCCATAACTATAAGCACTTATCATACATGGAGGAAATATTATACATATACACATTGGGTATGAGAGAATACAAATATAATTATAGTGTAATTAGGATCCTATAAGAGTTTACCTTTTTTTTTTTTTTTTTTTTGAATTTACATGGTGGAATCAATAGCCGCCACGAATTTGGGCAAGCTGTCCATATTTTTATGGCCGCCACAATATTCTGCGTTGTCCACCCCAAAAGCCGCCACACAGATCTTCGCGCAGTCTGCCCCTA
The DNA here is from genome assembly GCA_028583015.1 of Wollemia nobilis. Classification (NCBI taxonomy): domain Eukaryota; kingdom Viridiplantae; phylum Streptophyta; class Pinopsida; order Araucariales; family Araucariaceae; genus Wollemia; species Wollemia nobilis. The sequence goes on from JAQPPZ010002105.1 coordinate 989,849, forward strand.
TAACCACCATGCCACAATCATTTTAAACCTTTTATGCTGCTGAAAGCACCAGGAAAGGGACAAGTGTTCAGTCCGATGAGGCCCGAGATTTGAACCTTGGACCTCCGTCCCCCTTATGGGGTTTGGATGAACCAATTGGTCTACACCTCGGACCTAAGAGTTTACCTTTATTATGTAATTTCTTCTTAATTAAAATAGATATTATTTCCAACTAATAACATTTATTAAGTCAATAATTCAAAGAATCAACTCTAGTCACTAACAAGATCAACAAGTCACTCTTGAAGGTACTACAAATAAGTTGATTCCTCTTAGGTAGAGTAGATGTAAGTGTTGTAGTATTTTTTTGTAACTATAAAACTATAAGCCATACTTATGATTCTATTAGGATCTTCCAAGATCCTATGTAATATTCCATAACTATATGTACTCATACATGGAGGAAAGATTATACATATACACATTGGGTATGAGAGAATACAAATCTAATTAGAGTGTAATTAGGATCCTATAAGAGTTTAACTTTAGTATGTAATTTCTTCTCAATTAAAATAGATATTATTTATAGCTACTAATATTTATTAAGTGAATAATTTAAAGAATAAACTCTTGTCACCAACAAGATCAACAAGTCATTTTTGAAGGTACTACAAATAAGTTGATTCCTCTTGGTCCAAGATCGATTATGTTGAACAAGTGTCTTGATGTGGTCATACCATATCCTTGTTAGTTCTGACTATGACCTCCTTTTGATTTCTATCTCGTTTCCTTTTCCTCTTTCTCCCTTTGTGGTGTAGGTATATGGAACCAAATGAGCCGTTCTTCGAATATCAAACGCCCCTACCTCTCCTGGGCTAGGCGATCGTTCAATGCTAGTCGAGGACTGTCGAGCGTGCCTCTACCCATTCGGTACCTATTTTTGCACCAACACTGTGATAGCTAGCATATAGGTAAAGGATAAAGGTTTTATAGGAAAAAATGCTACAAGCAACGAAAGCACCATTCAAAAGTGACATGGTGCTTTCGTAGGGTTAGAATGCTTATACTTTTAGGGCATTTTGAGGTATCAAATTTGGTCCAAGTATAGGCATGATTATAATCATTGGAAATATATTTTCAATCTTATTCCAATAGTACACACTCTTATAAAATTTATTAGTATTTACAATAGTTTTATGAACATCAATGATGATATAACGTTTTACCCTAAATTTGGGTACAATAGGGTCAAATTCACATCATTTTCTTACAAAACAAGTTGGCAAGAAAAATGACTCACTTAATGACCCCTTAGCATGTAAAATTGGGTTTTGACATTATCCAACCATTAATGTAGTTGTTTTCCATTTTGGCTATTACTATAGTAGTTGGCTATAATAACATTTCTATTATCCAATTGTAGTAAAATATGACAATAATTATGTTAGCTAGCTACAAGAAATCATATTAAGGGAAGAAATGGAAAAAATATTTAACATACTAGTATTTTAGGCTTTATCATTTTCTTATAATAGGGGGTTTTATATATTTTTTGTTATAATGTTTTTATTGTATAATCTAGAAATTCACCTAATCAGTAGATTGTATAAGGATAATGAAACTAGTTATTCTCATAGACTCTTTCAACATAATGATAGACTCTTTCACTTACTCCTTACAGATCCTTGGATTAAAGCTCTTTGGATCCATCATATTTTAAAGCTCAATGACAAAAGTCACATTTTTTAATTATTACTTGCATACCTAACCTCAACCATGATGTTGGTGAACTAGTTGGGCATGGCATTCATAGAGACATGAGAGTATAATTCAGCCCATAAGTTACATTTTTTTGGGTAGCAAGTACAAAGGTTTGGTGGTGAAGTACTCATAGGCTCTGAAGGAAAAATGTATTCATTTATTCTTTATAAAATCACTAAATAATTCCTTCTCTCCATGAACTTCAAATCAAGTAGTGGTGTATTGGTTGGTATGTTGTGTTGTAGACTATAAGTACTGAGTTTGAACCCTAGGAATTTCTTTTTCTTATTGCTCTCACATCTATTACAAGAAATTTTACTCTTGAATCTATAAATCCCCTTTTATTTTAAATTGTTTACATGGTATAATGGTAGGCAACCTCCTTCATGGGTTTGAACCCTTTTTGTGTTGACCTTTACTTTATTATGATTTAATGTATTTGATCAACTTATTAAATTTTACTTTTTATTTTTTTCAAAGCACTTTGTCAGATGGCTAGCTTTAAGAGAATCCTCTAGGGTTCTTCCCTTGATGTTTAGAGTTTGACCCTCATCAACTATGAACTATTAAATTTAAAAAAAAAAATATTAGACATTTATATATGCATGTATTTTTGTCAATCACAAGGATCAACTTATAGAACCATTATTTGTTAGACAAAAGAAAGTAGTACTGGATTACTTTAGCCAAGTGGAAATACCTAATTTAGTGAATCTCCTTCTAAGGCTTAGCATTTTATTTTTTTATTTGAATACTAATCCATCCAATCTTCCAAAGGCTATAACGTTTTTATATGGAAGTTTTTAGAGCCTTTTTTTTTTAAATCACACATTTTTTGAGATCTAGATAGTGGTGACATCAATTTATTGACTTGTCATAGTTACATGTGGACTCTTTTATGATATGGATTGGAATATGCTACTCACCTCAATGGGTGAAGTTCTAACACTTGGTCAATTCAAATGGTAGTAACAAGAAGCAAGAATATCTAGTTTATCTTTAATGATGAAATAGGTCTTAGTGAGCATGAACTTGGTCAAAGGAAGGAGAAATTCCTTGGTCTCTTCTTCATTCTAATCAAGATAGATGTAATTTTTTACATTAGAAAGAAGAATTATCCTATTTAGGTATGGAAAAAATTGAAGGATATCTATGGAAAAGTAAGTGCTAGCGAAGGAAACAAAATAGAGACAAAAAATTCCAATCTCAAAATTTTAGATTTTGCTAATGTTGAAGACTATATATCTCACTTAAAAGCCCTAAAATTCAACTTATCCATAATAGGAGGTACGATAAAGGCTGATGAAGTGTATGTCAAATCTATTACTTCTAATCTTACTACTTTTCATATAGTTGGTTTGGCTCTTTTTGTGAATGCTATAACTATCAAGGATCCACAACTTATTTTTCATGAAGTTATTTTCAAGTAAGTTATATTTCTTGAACACCCCCATTCAGAGGCAAGGAAGGATTACAAAAATTTTAGGGTGTGATATAGCAAACCTCCCCACTTTGTATCTTGGTCTCCCTCTTTTCATTGGTTCTTCGAGAGAGTCAATGTGGGATAGGGTTATTGAAAGAATTAAAAAAAAACTTGCTAGATGGAAAGGTCATCTTTTATCTCAAGAAGGAAAGCTGACCCTCACTAAGGCTTCTCTTCAGAGCATTCCAGTATATTTCCTCTCTATTTTCAAAGCCTCTGTGAAGGTGTAGACACCAAAACAGCACCAATCCGATTATGTGACTGCAAACACTGATCGCTTTGACACACACAGCCCCCAGGGCAGCCCTCAGAGGTTAAACAGTGGTCCTAACCACTTTCATAGCAATTTTGTAAGGTCAAAAGGCAATTTGGCACATTCGGGCACTTTGCTTAGTATTCGTCTCACCCAGGGACGAATTCTAACTGGGATTCGTCTCACCCAGGGACGAATTCTAAATTCATCTTTGGTCAGGATGAATTCCAGGTTTAACGGGAAAAAAGAAGAATGCCGCCAAGTGGCAGCCGAGGACAGTCAATTATTGCCTCCTACCGTGCATGCGCGTGTAGGTGGGTAGGTTGGCAGTTAGAGGACTGTCACAAGGGCAATCATGGAAGCCCAAGTCAGGGAGGAGTCTCCTCCCTCTTGGGAAGGCATGGCCGCCACATGGCATCCTTGCATGCCCCTCCAAAGAGACCCCTTGGGTCTATAAAATGGTGGACTTTCCCACCCAAATGAGGACAAGTTGGAGGCATTTTCAAGCAACGAAGTGCTGCCAAATTGAACACCCTATTGCACCCTTTTTCGATTCACCTTTTCACATCCATTAATCTCTTTCGCAAGAGAGGTTATTGGGTGGCTTTTGGAAGTGTGGATCCGAACCCAAACCCAACATTTGACCACCTTAATCCACCAATTTTCCGACAACCCCATCCTAAGAGATTTTGGGCCCATCCCTAGTGGATTGGTGCCAAAATCAAGTTCCAACGGTGGGCGGCCCACTTGGGCACCCCACACTTTTTTAAGTTTCATTTTAATCTATTTTTTTATCATTTGTTTATCCTACATTACACTCTATGCTATTTAGATAGTTCAATTCGATTTCATAAGGTTTTTATCAAATATTATCATGCTTTGTCGATTTTGTGGCCCTCACTAACTTGCAGGTAGCGACGTCGAATTCCCGTGGATAGAGGTCAAATTGGGAGAATCCGACCATCTGGGTCATCCCAAAATGGCCCCAATTACTTAACCCCTCTATTTGTAGGTGTTTTGGAGGTCCCGAGGTTCGACATTTAGATGGCATCAACTCGGCTTTTCATCACAAGAGAATTCGTCCTACCCGGGGACGAATTACACAGAATTCGTCCTGCCCAGGGATGAATTCCAGTTGAATGCAAATTGGCCGACTGTTTCAATGGCGGTGGCCCTCTGGTAAGGTCTTTTGGTCTCTGTCAGATTTGCAGGTGATTTAGATTCATTTTACTCACTGATTTCGATAATCTTTTACATGCATCTTTTATTAATTTCAAGGAACAAACTTTTCCTATTTGCAGTAGGTGCTACTAACGCCTTTGTTGTTTCTTTGAACGCAGGAGAAGCAAGAGAAGTGAGGATTCATCAGCATAAGCGGCGGCAACACTTTGGCCCGCCCATTTCAAATGTGGGCATGCGAAAGAAGGATTATTGATCACGATTGTAACCAAATCTATTTAACGCTCCTAACCCCTAAAAAGGGAGGAGGCGATTTTGTAACCGAGGTTAAAGAGTTAAATAAAAGGGTTGTGACTTCTCTAAATTCTTGTATCTCATTTCAATCAATTTGCCTCTTTCGTTTAATGCACTTCACATTTTAGGACTTAAGCGTTAGTTTGATTTTGAATGCATCGAAATAGTTTTCCTTTCAAAAACTTTCGGAATCTCATGCTTTCAGTGGCGATCACGGTGGGACTCTGTCCCTTGGTTTTTAAGATCAAGTAACTGATCCATTTTTGTGTTTGGTGCTTGACAGGTACCATTTTTCAAAAGCAGACTGTTATTCGTCTTTGCCTGTGGCGAATACTTTACTGTAATTCGTCTGACCCTGAGACGAATTCAAATTCGTCTCAGACAGGGACGAATTCTGTTCTGTAATTCATCTCATAGAGGGACGAATTTTTGTCTATAAATTTTCAGAGCCGAAGATCAGAAACAGCAAGTCTGGGCAAAAAAGAGGTAAGGTTCCAAAACTGTCCCTGTCATTTTTTTGATTTTTTGTTTCTATTTTTCTGTCAACTTTTGCTTGCTTAGGGAAAGTTGGTTGCTTGCATGTTTCAATTTTAATTAAAATAAACCACACACACATCACGTGGTATCTTTAAACCAAGGAGCTGGTCGTAAGACCCCAGCCCTTGATCAAGACCAACGGTGGGTTCATCACCACCTTGGCTTGATTTTGCATCCATTTCCCCGATTGTCACTGTTGTTAGGCGTAAATCCCGATGAAAGCTGACCGAGTGTCGCTGGGGTGATTCCCATGCGCGCGAGGATAAGTCTTCTATGGTAGGTGTCATTAACAAGACAATCCCCCTTCCGTACCGCCTATGTTCCATGTACCATCTGCTCTCACGTACCTATAGTTTCCCTCTCGTAAGGGCGGGTATATAGAGAGGTTGGTATATCGGTCCGACAATGGTATATTGAAGGGGCGACCATTTATGGGAGTCATATGAGCCAACATTCTGCATTTAAACGTTCTTCAAAACTTTCAAAAACAAAACAAAATCATCAAAATGCACTAAAACCAGTTTAGGACACACCATTAATATTTAAAAGAGATAATCACCGTTTGTGTATGTGTGTGTTCATTTTTGCTTAGTGTAACAAAAAAAAAATCAGAAAAATCATAAACAAAAGATAAAAATCTATGCATTTTGTCACTCGCTCCAAAAGCTCCAAGGATTCCCGCAATCGCTTGGTCATCCCCAAAAGGCCCCAAAGGTGTCCATGAACCCTTTGGTCAACCCAAGAGCACCCCAAAGGTGCCCATAAGTGATGCAGGAGCATCCAACAAAATATGGGAAATCTTATATTTTTCCCTAAATTTTAGTGCATCTTGTCGGGGCCATAACTTCTCAACCGTAGCTCCGATTGACATGAAATTTTACAGGGAGTTAGTTGGGATAATTTTAAACAAATATAACTCCCTAGAGTTCTATTTGTCCAAAAAAGTCAGTTTTCGGGGCCAAATTCCATCATCTAGTGCCCCAAAATTAGGTTTTAAAATTGATAACCTAATTTTTTATGCTTTTTGAGCTGTTCGGAGGTCAATATCTCCTAATGTATTTAGAGTTAGGACTTGAAACTTCATTTTTGTCTTATCTATTGTAAGAAGGATGTGCACCCCAATTTTGGGCCCCATCTGACTCATTTCAATTTTTAGGGTTTTTAGAGAGACATCATCATGGTGCTCACCCGTAGCCAAGCCCAATCATGGGCGGATGCTATGGGGAATATCCAAGGAGGCACAAGTCACCTCCAGTATAGCCCCAAGGATTTGGTCATACCACCTTGGCGGCCTGACACACAAGGCAGACCCCTCCACACCTTAACGGATAGGGACTATAGGGGCACCCCTTCTAGGAGCACTCCTGTTCAGCATAGCACCCAGAACACACCCTTCCATGAGGGGTACATCCATAGGAGAGCTCCCTTAGATGCTCGCTATGAGTGGTCACCACGCGATGAAGTGCTAGGTCAACATAGGGTTCGACGGGAGGAACCACATGATTACACTATCCCTCCTTCACCCCCTCTAGTTGTCAGGACTACAAGGACAAATCCAGAGCACAAGGCTCCTCAAGTGGGGCGAGCCAACTCTCGTCCATCCCTTTTTCACTTATGAAAGAGAGCATGAGGAAGACCCCTACCTTCCTCAAGAGCAATATACAGTGCGGGAGCAATACGCCTCCGCAAATGCTATCTATCAGGATCACCTACTGAGGCCAGAGCCTCGGAGGAATGCCACTACCCCCAACAGAGGGAGGTGGCCTATAGAGATCTTGGATCACTACGACCGAGATAGATATCTAGGAGAGGCATCTAGCCCTTCTAGACATGAGACGGTAGGACCAACTATCTTAGAATCTATCAAGCATTTCGCACATCGGATGCAACTCACGCAACTTGAGCTAGAACGACAACAGTTAGAGCAATGGTATCTTCTAAATAAAGAGCACCTTCTACGCCAGAAGGATGAGTTGTTCCAACACACTATGCAGGAGAGGACTCCAACCCCTCACACGCATAAGACAAAACATTATGAGAGGCACAACCCTCGGGTGCGAGACAAGTCTCCGCGACCTCATCAAGCACCACCCTCGATGCCTCCTAGACATGAGCGGGAGGCTACTCCTATAACCAATGATGGGCGCCTTCCTCAGGAACCCACTCAAGTTTATGGGCCACCCTTAGAAATTCATCAAGAAGCCTCTAAGGAATCAGAGCGAGAAGAAGAGCGGGATGAAATGCCCTACCAAGGCATGGGGGTGCTATCTGGCCACCCCTCCATAGGCCCCAAGTTCCTCAACAAGAACCAACCAAAGAGGAGGAGCTCAAATCTCCCGATACATGCAAAGCGCTAGAGCACTTAGAGTCGGTAGAGACCAAGATTTTGGAGCTCCCAAGGCCCAACTTACATGAGGCTCCTTTCGAAGAGGATCAACCTTTAACCGTAGGGCTACCTGATGATGCAGTCCTCCATGTCTCAGAATCTCTAGATTTTGATGAGCTGTACTCACTGGCCGAAGGTGAGGATAAAATAGAGATAGCCCACAACAATCACATGCGACAGCATCGACATCCCATAAATATCAATGAAGCAATTCAATAGCTAAACATAATACTAGGGCATGAGTGGCGCGTTAACCCACCACAGTGGGACCAAGCGTTACATCCGCCACTTTGGGCATACAAAGATCAACTTCCGCCCAGAGACCTCATAGCAATATCAATGCCGAGGGTAGACCCTGTCCTCATATCCGTGCATAGGGCTGATCCATTCGTGCCAATACCTCCAGAGCCAGATCCAGAGCGCAAAGACCATCAAGCTAGGGGTACCTCTATCCCCTGAAGAGTCACCCCAAAAGCTCCAAGGATTATCGCAATCACTTGGTCAAACCCAAAAGCTCCAAGGATTATCGCAATCACTTGGTCACCCCAAAAGCTCCAAGGATTATCGCAATCACTTGGTCAACCCCAAAAGCTCCAAGGATTATCGCAATCACTTGGTCACCCCAAAAGCTCCAAGGATTATCGCAATCACTTGGTCAAACCCCAAAAGCTCCAAGGATTATCGCAATCACTTGGTCAACCCAAAAGCTCCAAGGATTATCGCAATCGCTTGGTCAATCCCAAAAGCTCCAAGGATTATCGCAATCGCTTGGTCAACCCAAAATGCTCCAAGGATTATCGCAATCACTTGGTCACCCCAAAATGCTCCAAGGATTCCTAAAATCACTTGGTCAATCCCAAAATGCTCCAAGGATTCCTAAAATCGCTTGGTCAACCCCAAAATGCTCCAAGGATTTCACAATCGCTTGGTCAAAAATAAGAAAAGTCAAAATTCAAAAATCATCAAAAATAACAAAAATTTGCATCTCATTTCTAGGCATGCTCAAATTCATCAATAGAGAACTCTTCTCGCATCTCATCTTCATATTCACAAAAATCAATCCATCAAAAATACAAAAATACATAGCTGCATTAAGCATTGCATCCATACATTGCATATTTGTGGTCGTACAGGTCAAAGGCACCATAGGCTGTAATTATTCTGCTAGTCCATCTTGTTCCACATTTTTCCATTTTACAAAATAGCAAACAAATGCCATTTACTGTTTTTTACCACAATAGAGTCAGTGGTCTTATAATGTATCAAGAGTTTTCGTAATTCAGTCATCATTTTGCTCTTTAGCCACGTAATGTACCGAGTCAGATAGATTTTACGAAGGTAGAGTTACACTTGAAATACGCCTTGTTACGTAGCATCCCAACACAAATTAAAACACATAAAAATTCCCAAGTTGTGTGAACGAAAGATGAAACCTGCATAGTAATCCAGGTCACCATAAGCGAAACGGTTATCTTGCTCATCCCCCTGTGCGAATGGTTCTAGAATGCTGAGAATTGATAAAAGGACGAGCTCTTCCCTATTCATTCACCTTAATATACAGTGGTTTTTACCACTACCAAATCCCAATCATAGTTGGTTCCCAAAGTTGTAAGGATTCGTACTACACGTCCCTGCCAAGGATGGGTAGTCATCCCCAAGACCTAAAAGGATCAATGCCATTCACAAACAAAATTCCAACAAATCATCATCCTAACACTTTCCATTCACCTTTGGTCTCCAAGTTGTAAGGATTCGTACTATCCGCCCCTAACCAGGATGGGTAGTCGTCCCCAAGGCCTAAAAGATCAATGCCCTTACTTCATAATCTCCATCATCCCCTTGGTCCCCAACGTCGTAAGGATTCGTACTATCCGCCCCTAACCAGGATGGGTAGTCATCCCCAAGGCCACGAGGATCAAGGCCATTCACAAGCTCAAACTCACACCGCTCAAAATACAAAATCAAGTAACAGTGGTTATCACCACTATTCAAAATCCTTGCTCAAAAAGAAAAATAAATAGAAAAATAAACAATGATTTGCATCACTATATAGACGAGCAAGTCTCCCAAATCATTCAGCCAACAAATAACCTGAACTTGAATCTTTGGAATTCTCAGCATTCGAAAACCATCTAGGTGATCCTCATTACAGGTTTGGTTGACAACCTATCTGGCAATGGTGGTATCCTACCCGCATGACGATATGTCTGTCACATTCGCTTTGCATATATACAGACCAATGTTTGCATAAGGATGAGCTAGCTTATGGTATCCTGGATAACACCGCAGATTAATCTAACTAAATACAACAAAGGAGTTAGTGGAGCTAGTTAGGTGATCCTCAATACAGGTTCGGTTGAAAGCCCATCTGGCACTGGCGGTATCCTGACAAATACCACATAAATGAACTCAATTGCACACACAGGGATGTGAAATAGCTTGGTCAAAAATAAGTTCGATTCATACCTTGTTCAAAAGTCTTGTAAGACAAAGTACAGTCATGGCTAGTGAGTTAAAACCGTCTGAGTCTCAGAAAACCTTAGCTACATTTCTAAACCAACTGCGCTACTTTTCATCCTTACAATACCATCAAAAAATACAAAAAAAAAAAAACCACATGTATACATACAAAGTCATCCATCACAACAATCGCATAAAAACAAAATCACAAAGTCCTAAACAGTCTATGGTGCCATAACCAAACAACACAAATTCATTTCATCCATTACATTTTGCATATCACATATATATCAAAAACATTTGCATTTATCATACCATATACATCCATTACCATAAGCATGCATCCATCAACATCAATCATTGTGCATAACATAAAATAATGACATATACACAAAGCAAGAAAATCAAAACAACAAAAACAACAAAAATCCACAAACAAAAAGCAATAAACATTGCCAGACACAAGTGCTCTTGCACTTAACCTCTTGGCATAGCAAAACTGATGTCGGGGTTTACATTGTCACTATCCTACTCCCTAAGAAGGCTACCATAGCCGGACCGCTCCACGGGAGGACGGATTTTCGACAATTTCACCCCCAAACGACGTCACAAAAGGGTCAAAACCCACTCAAAAACAAAAAAACAACAAAAAAAACAAATAAATGCAACACAAAAACAAAGCAATAAGCATTGCCGGACACAAGTGCTCTTGCACTTAACCTCTTGGCATAGAAAATCGATGTCGGGGCTCAAATTGTCACTCTCCTACTTCCCCAAGAAGGCTACCATAGCCGGACCGCTCCACGGGAAGACGGATTTTCGACAATTTCACCCCATTATGGCATCACCAAAAGGGTTACCACCCACCAAAAATAGGTCTAAATGTTGGAAAAATTGCACATGCTTAACGATAAACCATCTAAAGGCACCCTTGCACAAGTCATCTTGGGTCAAGCGACTCGTCGCTTTTCTCACGAAGGTCATTCCCTCATCGATTCGTCGCTTGAGGGGGTAGTCACACTTAGTCACCAATCAACAAACACACACCCAATTCAAGGCAATGGCATGCATTCAAAGAATCATTGACAAAGACAATCACGCTCCTGCTTGGGGCAGTAAACAAGCAATAATCACAAATTGATCAAACACTTGGCATTTCCGAAGCATGAACACAAGGTTCCCCCGTGGACAAAAGGTTGCGCCCTTTGCCTAATCATGATCGATCAATGTCCAAGCTCAAGTCACACCTCACCAAAACAGGTTAATACTTGAAATCAAATTCCTTAGCTCGTCAGAAGCAAGGATTCAAGAATGCATGCCCTTTCCATGCTTGGGGCATCAAAAGTTGGTTAGGTTACCAAGAAACCCTAATCATTAGTGCTTTGGTTATCTATTTTTGCTCGACGCTGCGCCATGCACAGCGCATCCCAAAAAGGGGCATCTGTAGACACCAAAACAACACCAATCCGATTATGTGACTGCAAACACTGATCGCTTTGACACACACAGCCCCCAGGGCAGCCCTCAGAGGTTAAACAGTGGTCCTAACCACTTTTATAGCAATTTTGTAAGGTCAAAAGGCAATTTGGCACATTCGAGCACTTTGCTCAGTATTCGTCTCACCCAGGGACGAATACTAACTGGGATTCGTCTCACCCAGGGACGAATTCTAAAATCGTCTTTGGTCAGGACGAATTCCAGGTTTAACGGGCAAAAAGAAGAATGCCGCCAAGTGGCAGCCGAGGACAGTCAATTATTGCCTCCTGCCGTGCATGCGCGTGTAGGTGGGTAGGTTGGCAATTAGAGGACTGTCACAAAGGCGATCATGGAAGCCCAAGTCAGGGAGGAGTCTCCTCCCTCTTGGGAAGGCATGGCCGCCACATGGCATCCCTGCATGCCCCTCCAAAGAGACCCCCTGGGTCTATAAAATGGTGGACTTTCCCACCCAAATGAGGACAAGTTGGAGGCATTTTCAAGCAACGAAGTGCTGCCAAATTGAACACCCTATTGCACCCTTTTTCGATTCACCTTTTCACATCCATTAATCTCTTTCGCAAGAGAGGTTATTGGGTGGCTTTTGGAAGCGTGGATCCGAACCCAAACCCAACATTTGACCACCTTAATCCACCAATTTTCCGACAACCCAATCCCAAGAGATTTTGGGCCCATCCCTAGTGGATTGGTGCCAAAATCAAGTTCCAACGAGGGGCGGCCCGCTTGGGCACCCCACACTTTTTGTTAGTTTCATTTTAGTCTATTCTGTTATTACTTGTTTATCCTACATTACATTCTATGTTGTTTAGATAGCTCACAATCTTGATTTCAGAAGACATTTATCAAATATTATCATGCTTTGTCGATTTTGTGGCCCTCACTAACTTGCAGGTAGCGACGTCGAATTCCCGTGGATAGAGGCCAAATTGGGAGAATCCGACCATCTGGGTCATCCCAAAATGGCCCCAATTACTTAACCCCTTTGTTTGCAGGTGTTTTGGAGGTCCCGAGGTTCGACATTTAGACGGCATCACTTCGGCTTTTCATCACAGGAGAATTCGTCCCACCCGGGGACGAATTACAGTAGAATTCGTCCTGCCTAGGGACGAATTCCAGTTGAATGCAAATTGGCTAACTGTTTCAATGGCGGTGGCCCTCTGGTAAGGTCTTTTGGTCTCTATCAGATTTGCAGGTGATTTAGATTCATTTTACTCACTGTTTTCGATAATCTTTTACATGCATCTTTTATTAATTTCAAGGAACAAACTTTTCCTATTTGCAGCAGGTGCTACTAACGCCTTTGTTGTTTCTTTGAACGCAGGAGGAGCAGCAAGAAGCGAGGATTCATCAACATAAGCGGCGGCAACACTTTGGCCCGCCCATTTCAAATGTGGGCATGCGGAAGAAGGATTATTGATCACGATTGTAACCAAATCTATTTAACGCTCCTAACCCCTAAAAAGGGAGGAGGCAATTTTGTAACCGAGGTTAAAGAGTTAAATAAAAGGGCTGTGACTTCTCTAAATTCTTGTATCTCATTTCAATCAATTTGCCTCTTTCGTTTAATGCACTTCACATTTTAGGACTTAAGCGTTAGTTTGATTTTGAATGCATCGAAATAGTTTTCCTTTCAAAAACTTTCGGAATCTCATGCTTTTAGAAGGTTTTCCAAAAAATTGAGAAACTCTAAAAAGAATTTTTATGGACTGGATCAGAGGAGAAAAAAAAGATACACCTTGTAGGATGGACCAAAGTGTGCAGACCCAGGGAAAATGGGGGCTTAGGTCTGAGGATAATTGCTCATATAAATTTAGCTTTACTAGCTAAGAAGGCATGGCGTCTCATTTCTGGTGAAGAAAATGAATGGAGAACTATCATCAAATGAAAGTATCTTCAAAATATGGAATTTCTAAGTGACTCAGTTCCAATCAGAGGTTCTACTTTTTGGAAAGCAATTATTAATTATAAGGAAATCATCAAAAAAGGTTTAAGATGGGTTTTAGGCAATGGTGAGAGGATAAATTGCTGGAATGACAAGTGGGCTAAGGACAAACCACTGACACAATATCCTAACTTACCCCGAATCAGAGATATCACTAAAGAACTCATTGGTAGAAAAGTCTTCGATTATATGGTTGAGGATAGAGGTAGAATGAAGTGGAAAAAAATAAAAATTAAGGGATTTCAAGTGGAATCAAATGATCTTTGTAACATTATCGAACAACAATTTATACCCATGAGACCCAAGGAAGATCAAGTGACCTGGTCTCCTACAAAAAATGGGCAGTTCACTGTTAAATCAGCTTATAAGCTTTTGATTCATGACAAGGATTTTGTCCTCCAAAAGGACTTATTTTGGATAAAAAATTTAATTCCAAAAATTGCAGTCTTTTCATGGCTGGTTATCCAAGGAAGAATTCTAACCATTGATAATATGATGCGTAAAGGTATTTGTATCACTAATCGTTGTTATCTATGCAGGGCTAATTGGGAGACTATTTATCATATTTTCCTTGAGTGCCCTTTTTCCTTGACTGTCCTAAGTGGGGTTTTTCAGGCCTTCAATATTTCATGGGTTAAACCAGCTATCGTACTTGATTTGTTCATCTAGTGGCCTTACCCCTTTTCAAGCCAAAGACTTAGATACATGTGGAAAATTTGTCTCAATCACTATCTTTGGAAGGTGTGGTTAGAAAGGAACCATAGAGTCTTTAATTAGTCTATCCATGATCATCAAACTATCATTGTCAGGATCCTATCCTTTGCCAACGAGAGTGTGAACCTTATCCCTTTTTATAGCTATAAACTTCATCTGTAGGAGACCATGATTGCTCAATATTTAAGCTTAACCTTGTTAGATGAGTTTGTTCCTAGGGCAGTCAACCCCAGAGCCAATGTTAAGTGGTCTCCACTTCCTATAGGTTGGTTTAAGCTTAATTTTTATGGAGCAACTAAGGACAATCTTGGAAGAGTAGGCGCTAGTGGCATTGTGTGAGATCATAATGGGAATATGATGATTGCGTTTTCCAAATATTTGGGAACAAGGACGAACAACGAAGTTGAAGCTAGATCTATGTGGAGAGGCCTTCAAATGAATCAAGAATTAAAAGGCAATTTGATCATAGAAGGAGAATCTATGCATGTTATAAATCTCCTCAATAATTGGAAAACACCTCCTTGAAGGATTAAAACAATTTTTGAAGAGGCTAGGATCCTTTTCCAAGGAAAACAGGAAAAAAAAGCCTAACATGTCTTTCGGGAAGCTAACAAAATTGCTAATAAGTTGGCCAATTTGGGTGTCGATGGTGACAAACTTTTTAAATGAGAACATGGTGTCCCAAGTGAAGTAGAGGAGCTTATTCAACAAGAATTCCAAGAATGATAGTCAAATTTACCAACAGTGAAGGCACTATAACTTCAAAGGCTAGGAGTATTCCCGTATCTTTTTTGAATTGGACTCATAATAAAAATTATCTGAGTTGTCAGTCTTCATGGATGCTACTTGGAAATACCACAAAGACTAATGGGGACAGTCACATGTCAGATAACATGGCTCCTAGTCATCTTAGTAATTTGAGGTTGGTTGATAATCACAGGGAAGGAAAGAAACAACAATATAAGACTTCGAACCAAAGCCACGTGAACCACCAGATAGCCACCACCATAAATCTAGCCAATAGGTTCACTTATCCAATGCTGATTGGCCAAGATAGTATGTGGTACCAAAGCATGTCATATATGGAAGAAAGCAATTACCAAAGAATTATTAAGAGTAACTATCAATACAGAGTTTGTGGAAGTTTTTTTTAGTACTCTACTATGTGTGTCTGCAACTTTTTGTTTCTCCATTGTCTCAAGGAAGGGATCCGTGTCTGTTTATTTTTTGTAATTATGATGCATGTCTGTTTTCTCGGGGTATACCCAAAATGTTGTATGGAAAGTTTCTTTTTGATAAGAGGATATGTGCCTTACCGGATGTAATGGCTTTGGCGGTGTGTAGATTTTACATATATAGGATCCTTAGTAAGGATATGTTCATCAACAGCCCTGGGCTAATTTTTGTAAAAGGTTTTGGGTCAACCTATAAAACCCGATATTAATGCTATAGTATCTTATCTACCAAAAAAAAAATTGTAATGAAGATTTGGTGAGATATCTCCCATACATAGACCCATCCAAAGAACTTCAAATTAGTGGAAACTAGGATTCAGTTGCCTAAGGGTAAGTCTAAGGTTTCTAAGAAATCAACCACCTATGAGTAGTATAAAAGGAAAGGGTATTCCATTAGAAATTACATAATAATATTGAAGAAGATTAAGA
The DNA here is from genome assembly GCA_028583015.1 of Wollemia nobilis. Taxonomy (NCBI): domain Eukaryota; kingdom Viridiplantae; phylum Streptophyta; class Pinopsida; order Araucariales; family Araucariaceae; genus Wollemia; species Wollemia nobilis. The sequence goes on from JAQPPZ010002105.1 coordinate 1,005,995, forward strand.
TATAATTATTGAGATCTAGACGTAAACATTTTGATGATGAGAAGATGGCAAAGTGGAGGACCATTAGAGCATCTATCATGAGGGGAAGGTGTTACCTCTAATGTCTCCTCTCCTTCGATCCTTAGCTCAAATTATTGGAGGTGTTTAAGCATTTATATTATGATATTATTAATACAAGGCCAAAAGTGTGGAAAATGTGCTTATAAGCACTATTAGTAAGCCTATGGAAATTCTTCTATGTAAGCTTTTGTACATTTTTTATGTTATCCTATGGACATATTGAATTAACCCTAAGGGAACCCTTCATATATTCACCATTATTGATATTGAATAATACACATTTTTGGATAACCTTAATTAAAGGGTGTAATTTGTTATTATATTATTGTAATTTAACCTCAATTTCAAGTTAATATCGGCTTGAGGTTAACCATTAATTGGGGTTTCATATTACTATAAATATTCCCAATGACTGATCCACTACATGAGTGTATATTATATGTGAGATATGGTGGGGTGCCTATAGACACCCACCTCTTATTCCTTCTCTCTATTCATGTTGTTTATCTCTTTTCATCTATACACTCTTATTTTATGCTCTTCTTCCTCTTTTTGCATATGATTGTGGTGAATTTATGTTTCAAAATATTTCTAGAAAATATAGTAAATTGCAATAAATGTGAATAAGTAATAATATCCAAAAAATTTCCCCTATAAATGGACTCTAAGAGATAAAAATAATTGATCTAAAATTACTCCTCCCAAAGTGGGAGAATTGCAAAATGCTAAACTTAAATCCTCACAAATTTTGTTTATGTAAATTTGAAAATAAATTTAGATCATCGCATAAAGTCATACTATGAGATAAAAAATACCAATTATTCCATCTTTGTCTGATGCAACTAGATGATGCAATTATATCGAAAGTAATCTAAAAGCAACTTCTCTCTTCTATAAATACCAATATTTTGTATAGCCTTAGATATAATAAAGTTTTTCTAAGGCCCTTTCACTGTATTAACATGACCCACTCAAGTTTTTCACATCCATAAATCCTCATAAACCTAAAATATTTGTTTCTCTATCATCTCCTATTTGGATAAAAATCAAAAGGTATGAAGAATGAATTATTGAAATTTCTAGAAATGCTAGCATCTTTGATATAAACTTCTAGTTTAATAGTAGATTTTTTGTATACCATAGAAATCTGTAAACCATTCATATACCAATTTAAAACAATAATTTTCTAACCAAATATTTAAGATATGTATCTAATAGATCCAAGGAACATCCAAATGGCTATTTACTAATTCCCTAACAAAGCTAATATGAATCCTTAGTTTTATAATCCCAATCTTAGAAGCAAATAACCTAACAATCTAAATTCTTAGTTTCACAATCCCAACCTTAGAAGCAATATCAAGAAAAAGAAATAAATCCTTACAATGCATTTTTCATGGAAAGCCTAGCAATATCACTTGTATACCTTGTAATTGTAACCTCCATAACACATCATCAATTAAATTGATACCAAATTCGATTAATAAATTAAATTCTTGAATTTAGTAACAAAAATAAGAAATCTTCTAATACCATATAGAATTCATTTTAAAGCCTTACCTATGAAACACTACAATTTTATAATAGACATGTATAAAATCAAATTGAATCCATAAATCATTTACTTTTATAAAAAAAATAAGAGATAAAGAGTGATGTTCTTAGACATAATTAAGACCAAAATAGTTGAAATTCATAATACTTTTCAAAAATATTCTAAAACATACATCACCATAGTCATATATAGAAATAAGAATAAGAATGAAATAAAGGAGTATATATATATATATATATATATATATATATATATATATAGAGAGAGAGAGAGAGAGAGAGAGAGAGAGAGAGAGATTAACCTCAAGCTAACATAAATTGACTTGAACATTAAAAGTGTCCACAGACTTACATCAAGATGTCCATAAGCTTACATATAGATGCTCATAAGCTTACATATAGATTCCCATAGGATTACATAGATATATGCTTGTAGGCTTACATATATAACTCCCATAGGCTTACATAAAGAATTCCCAAAGGCTTACATAGCTACATTAAGAAAACTTGTACTTCTTCACTATTGAACTTGGCCTAATAAAGTCAAATTATAAATACTTCAACATAACATACTTGGTAACCGTAATAAAATTATATTGGACATATTTATATCACCCACAAAAAATTTCATGTCTATATAAGCCTAAAATTAACTTCTTTAATCTTTAAATTTAAATCTTGTGTATAGCATGAACACAAAAAGTTTTTCCTAAAACTCTCTTACATTTAGGTTATCTACTCAAGTTTCTTCCATCCTTCTATTCTCTAATAGTTGAAGTCCTTATTCCTGTAAACATCTCTCATACGCAGGCATTCTTCTCCACGAAAAGAATGAGATTTGCGGGTACGGCTCATCCATCGCAGTGATTAGCTGATGAACATGGCAGATGTCTATTGCTTACGAAAGAGGGATGGAAAGTAAAAGGAATGTATAAGAAACAAGTAGGTTCAATAGAAATACCTAGCATATTTGATCTAAGCTCCTAGTATCATATTTTCAATGTTGGAAACTATAGGAAATCCATCAATGATTCATATGTCGATTAAAAAATCTAGATTTCTAGTCACACTTAAGACATTGATATAATAAACCCTAAGAGCATCACCTTTGAAGCACTATATAAAATATAAATCCTTCAAATGTACTTTCAAAAGGACCCTAGCAATATTGACATACACATAATTGTAAGCTATAGAGTACGGCATCTATTGAAGTGATATAAAAAATATTAATGAATTAAAATATTGAATTACTTAATTGAAATTTGCACTTGCTTTCGTACTATGTAGAAATTTATGTAAAACATTACCTATGATACATTGTATAGACTTATAACATACATATAAAATCAAATAAAATTATCAAATCAATCTTGATTGATAAAAGAAAAAAAAATTAAAATCAAATAAAATTATCAAATCATCTTGATTGATAAAAGAAAGACAAAATTATGTTTGTAGACACCATTAAATCAATGAAAAAAAAACTATACTTTATAACCAAAATATTTTTTATTGACCATATATATATAATCCATAAAATAGCTATTAATTAATATATAACCTATTTTACAAAGCAAAAATGAGCTTATTTTAAATAATAAAAATATTACAAAGTTGGTTGTTCTGAAAGTGAGTAATTAGACATAATATTAAATGCAAAATTAGTAATAATACCCTTATCGTTATTATCTTGAATTTCAAAATTTGAAATTATATAAATCTATAGACTAAAAAGAGATATCATGTATGCATATCATTTAAAATTAAAAACATATTTTCATTTGACATTTTGCTTTACCTTTAAAAAATATTTAAATATAAAGTCAATGTACTCAATTTCTTTGGTATCTTTGATTGGTTTTATTATGTTTATTATATTGTCTTTCTTTTTGTTTATTTTTATCGAATAACATTAGGTTAATTGGTTAAATTCTTTGACTTTTAAGAAGGGGTTCCCAAGTTGAAAAGTGTTACATACATAATAGTTAAGTTATTGTAATACCACCATGTGATATAATGCAATATAGATGGAGTTGATTTCAATTCAATATATTCAATTAATTTTATTTTTTTTCTTATTTTCATTTTAGCTTTACCCAGGTCTTATTGACTAAATGTTCATCACATAGGTATGATTAATATTTGGTAAGCTATACATAATAGCCAAGTTGTTGTTAAACCATTATGTGATAGCTATGTAATATAGATGAATCACATTTCAATCTTATATAACAAATTAAAAAAATACTATGCTTATTTTAAGTTTTGACTTTGATCTTGATCTTATTGACTAATATGTCGATGTAGTGTTTTCATTCTTATTCTTACTCTATAGTTTCTCATCATATTATTCTTGTTTTATTTCAACCATTATGTGTTATTATATTCATGACATATGTAATTAATATCATTATGTTGTTATCAACATAATATTAATATACCTCATAAAAAGCATATATTTGGACCTATGTCATCACCGTTTTAAACTTAATTTTTGAGAATCCATTATTAAGTTATATTTGGAAACTTTACAAACCATTTAACTTTGAAGTGATAATTATGAATTAATACAATATCCAACATAAACCTCACGATATATATAAATTTTATGATTTTAATAATCAGTTTTAGCAAGGTTTGAAGTGTAGATCAATTGGTTCAACCAAATCCCATAAGGGGGCGGAGGTCCAAGGTTCAAATCTTGGGCTTCGCCGGTCTGAATGCTTGTCCCTGGGGACAACCTACCTAGATTCGTGGTGGCTACTGATTCCACCATATAAATTCAAAAAAAAAATCAATTTTAGCTTTTATTAGGGGTCATTTCTATTAAAATAATAAAAAAAATGTATTATTATCGTTCAATTGCTATCAGATTAGTCAAATCGTATCCAAATTATTTTTTAATCAAATTTATTCTTCATTTGTCTTTTTATCAAAGGTATTAAAATCTCTTAGAAACATTTTTCTTATAAAATTTAAATTTTCCAATACAATGATCAATATTAGGAATGTCTAAAATATGTGTTACCTAGTTTCCTTCTTCGTGAATACTGTGGTTATAAAAACCTATCAATTCTCTAATATCTCTTTTTTAGGGGTTTGATTTATGTCCCTAATATTCCTAGGTATCATTTTCATATCACTTTTATTTTTATTTGTGGGCCTAGCCCAACTTCTCATTAACACTATATTTGCTTTTATTTTCCCATATTAATATCACAGATGGATGCTTCTCTATTGCAACATGCAGTTGTAATCCTGAAAGAATTTTGAAACTAGTTGAAGGTGATTAACCAACAGATATTGCTGATAGCCTAGAAATGACAAATGATGGGTCTCTACTCCTCAAATGGTCTTTGGTTTTGTAATCATATATTTTCTTATTAATGAGGTCCTCCCTATTTTAGAGACCCCCTCTTTTGTGATCTTGTTGTTGTATTTCTCTTGGAAACTATCTCTCTTTCTTCTGGTTTGGATTCTCTATTTTTGTATCTAGGAGATAGCCTCCTTTGAGGATATTTTTGTTGTACATGGTTAAGTATCCTTTCAAAACCCCTTCATCCAACCAATCAAAAAAATATCTAGTTTTTTCTTAGATCTTTCTCTATTTTTTCATTCTCATCAAAACTTTCATGCTCATCAATCTCTTTGATTTTTCATATTGTTCAAAGTGAGACTTATCATCTATTGGTTTTTCTTACTTTGATATATCTAAAGTGCAAGGAATAACCTACAAAACACCTTATTATTTATATTTCCTTGTAAACCCTAAAGTACAAAGGTGTTCCTCCATAGAAATTAACTTCTTATGTTGCCCTAATAACCCTAAATTTTAATGGATATCCTCCATCAACATTTATTTATTAATCTACTCTTGAAACCCTAAAGTGCAAGGGATAAAATTTACACTAATTTCATTTATATTGCAAGAAAAATATTTTATACTACTTCAAGAAAATAAGATGATTTACTTGGAATAAAGTTAACATATTTTGCCTCTATTTTAAATATTACCTCCATATCTTCCTTTGCTTGAATTTGCACATTTTACCTCCTCATCCATTCTATCCTTCTTTGTTTCTTCTAATAGTTTTTTCTAAGTGATACTATGGCCTTTTTCATATAATGTGGAAAATAGGATTTATTTGCCTCTATTTTTGAAATATCCTTAATCTATTCTAACTTCTATAGAATGATTTATTTGCTTCATCTAAAAATTTCTTTCTTGAACAATTTTTCTCTTTATCCATAATTTTCACTCTACAATCTCTTACCATGTGTAAGTCTCATAACAATTATGGCATTAGAATGCAATATTCTCATAATCCTCTTGTTGATCTCATTCTCTAATTCATATTTAATCTAATTGGATTTTGGTAAAGATTTTAAAATTTTCATAGCAACACATATTTAGGCATATATAATATAAGGAATCTCAACAAAAAATTATCGCTCCATGGTCTTAAATATAAGGAATATCTTATTAAATGGTGATAGCTCATCCCACTAGATTCTTTAAGATTCAAGGAGGAGATCTAGGTTCATATCTTGTCAAAAAATACATGGATAATATCCAAGATGTTGTAATACCACTATGTGATGATGATGTAATATGGGTGGGACATGTTTCAATCCCATATAACCAATTGAGCGAATTTTTTCCCCTAAATCATAGGCCACCATCCATTATTTTACCCCTAATTTCACAACTAGAAAATATAAAGAAAAATCCTTTAGTAAGAAAAATTATGGAGAAATTTGAATTCAATCACCACTTCCACTTGATCCAATATTATATCTCTGAAAACCTTGGCTAGTATTTGTGGAACTTACATATTAACCCTAAATCATCTCATCCTTGATGACCAATTTTGTTGTAACATCTTCTCCTTGAATTGGACTTGTCATATGTTCACTTTTCCTCGTCTTAAATTTGAGTGTTTATTTTCAGCTAGGGTATCCTTAATTCCAATCAAAACTCTCAAATATGATTTTTCTTCCATGCTACATAGATTTTTCTCATATGAATCCTTCATTTTTTTTAATTTCCAAATTTCTAGAGCAAGAAATGGTGAGGTGTCCCTCCTTACTTGCACTTGCTTCCTATTCACACAACTCCCCACACTTCTACAAAGATCTAAAATAATAAAAAGTGAGGCTCACTCCTGGTTTACTTGCTCTTGACTTGCACTTACACTTGATCCTACTTTGCACTCACACCATGAGATAGAGTTTATTTTACTTCTACCTATATATATTTAAATAAACATGAATTTTAAATTTTAATTAAAAACTATTTTTAAATTTTAATAATCCTTATGCTAAATTTAAACTTTCAAATTATATCTGATTATTACTGGTTAATATTTTTCCTTATAACAAGTTCAAAGGCCTTGTTCAAAGCACTCTTATGAAAGTGTTAAGACCTTGGTTCTAATCCTCATTTCCTCGTAGTATCCGAGGGTGTATTGCCAATGTCGCCAGCTACATTAGAATGTTTACGTGACAAAATTAAAGGTTATAGTAACAATAAAAATAACAAGGAGGATTCACTCCCATATTAAAAGTTACCAATTCCCCTAATATACACAAAAAAATATTTTTTCTTATAATTGAAAATTTAACTTATATTTAAGCCCAAGAACTAATGCAATAATATCTTATACCATTATTATGTTTGAATACATTCTCATTAAACATATAGTGTTAGAAAAGAGAAAGAGATATCCAACACAATTTGCACTTAACTTATTACATTGGGAAGGTTCCAACAAATCTTATATTATATACTTAATATAAATATTATAATATTAATATAATTGAAAGTTTTTATAATATGTAATAAAACATATTTAAATCTCATGACATAAAATATGAAACTAAACATCTTCTCGTGTAGTGTAGTTGGTGAAAGTCTTGGGTGTTGGTAGAGGCCGATCTAGGTTCCATTCCCTTTGTGTCCACCATGTAGATACAAGGTGTAGTTGGGAATGTCCTATGTGCTGGTAGAGGTCGACAAGGCTCCATTCCCCCTGTGCCCACCTTGTTGATACCCAAATGGTTATGTTATTCCCCTATTAACAAGTGTAGCTCTCGGCCTTATGAGGGGTCATGGTTGGGAGGGGACTACTCTGCATTGATCATAGGGGTTTATCACACTAACCACAAAAAATTAGGTACGTAGGTGAGAGCGATGCTGAGGAGCTAGAATTCTTGTTGGATATCGAGCCTGAAACCCCTAAGTTAGCAAAGGGAAATAAAGGTTTTCTAGCCACCCTTGTCTCTTATGCAGAGGTGGTGACTAGGTGGGTGTGCTTTTGCCCCTTACAACATTAAACTTGAGTCGATCCATAATTTTTTCTATGCCTATCGGACTATTGGTTTTTTGAAGAGAGGGATGTGTTGTCTGGTCATTATGGGTGATGAATATCCTGTTAGTGTTTACCCTCTGTTGGGCACGGGATTCCCCTATTCCAAATTTCTCCAAATTATTGTTGAGAAGGTGGCTATATGGTGGTTTGTGCAGTGGACTGTTAGCCCTTGATTCTTTGGAGGAAAAAACTTGGTTGTTTTGCAGTTGTGGGGTTCCCTCCCTGGTGGGAGATTTATTCTTCTGCATGCCTGTGGCCTTAGAACCCAAAATAGCTGGGGTTTTTATTTTGCTAGTTTCATGTGGGGTTTTATCCCGTAGGTTTCAAGGTTATGGGTCCTTCTCAAAACCTTGCTCCTTGACCTCCGAGTTGGAGATGGAGTCTCAAAATTTTAGTGGTGTTGGTTTTTCCCATGTTATTTCTTGGTGGGAGTTTCTTCATTTTTATGTTTTTATTCTAGAGGTAGGAGGGATACAGGATCCCTATTTTTGGTCATTTTGATCAAGGGCATTTGATCAAATTCAATGTTTTAGCAGGAGGTCCCTTATCAAGATTTGGGTTGGAAGCCCTCAAATCTTTGCGGTGAGTTGATTGCCTACTGGCTCCTTGGTGTAAACCATAAATCATATTTATGGATGAGGAAGCCCCCCTTCCTTTGGAGCATATTTGGCTTTGTAAATATTTTATTTTTACTTCTTTTCATGGCATCCTATTAGGTGAGTGGTTGGATGTGTTTAAAAGATATTTGCAGGATGGTTGTTAATCAGTCCCCGTTGGGTAGGGTGTTAAATTTTTTATTTTATTTTTAAAATATCTACTGTTGTTTGATGGGTAGTGAAGTTTTCTGATTTCTTTGTGTTGGGCCCATCAAAATAATTGTTCTTCATTTGGTGTTCCTCTACCCTGGGTGTTTTTTGGTAGAGCCAGGGCGATTTGTGTTGGCCATCTAAGACTTGTGTAGTTGTGCCCTATTGGAAGATTTTTCAATTTCTGGTTGGATTTCTATTTGGTGTTTCATCTAATGAAATATTGTTATCCAGGAAGCTAGGTCTCTCTACATTTTTTTCGTTAGTAGGATTTGGTTTTTTTTGAGTGAGAATTATTTTTTAAATTTCAAATTCCTTTCCTTCTCACTCTTGTTTCTTGGTATTGTTGGATTCATCACTGTGCAAAATTGCAAGCTATTTTTAATGGATGTTCTAATTGTTTTTCTTTTGCCTTGGGTGTCACTCTTGGAGCCCCAATCAATCTTGGGTTTCTTGATTTCTTCTCTCGTAATATGGGAGTTGGTTCAAATTTTATTGATTGGTCTGAGTGGGAATGTTTATTTAAATTTTATTTTAAATATTTGATGCTCTTGTTTCTTTTATCGTTCGTTTTACCGACACATGGAATTGCTAGATCTTTAAGAATAGTGGATGGTTTGCTCCTACCAGAGATGATGTAAGTTGTGTGATGTAAGTTATATGTTGTTTTCCTGTTGGAATTGATGTAAACGATTGTGGGATGCCTTTCACAACCCTCATTTATTTTTTTTGGTACCTATGATGTGGTATTTGTTATTTTTGTAGGCTATGTTGGTGGATGGATAACCCCTTAGGGATTTTTGGTTGTAAGTCTCCATTTGGAGATTGATGTAAAGATTGTGGTATCCTCTCAAAATCTTCACTTGATCGTATGCGTTCTTTACTCCTGTTGGAGTTGATGTAAAAGGTTGAGAGATGCCTTTCAAAACCCTCCTTTCATATGTTGTGAGTTGTGCTCCTCTTGGAGTTAATGTATAAGGTTGTGGGATGCCTTTCAAAACCCTCTTTAAAATTAATAGTACCAAAAAAATATGAAACTAAAAATTGTCAACCAACTAGATGCTTGTGGTAACACATAGATAAATAATTTTACTCGAAATTTACATTTACCTTAAGATTGAAAATACAAAATTCTTTATCTGGTCTTTCATAATGGTATTTCATTCAATTATTAAAATATTTAGTAGTCTTCTATTTTGCCTAAATCTTCATATGCCGGGGATTAAAACTTTGAGGTTGTTTTGCAATGGTATTTGCTATATTAATGATTTAGTGCACTCTCAAGACTATATTCCTTGGCCTAATCTCAAACGAAAAATTAATATTCAAAATTTAGATCTTCTTTCTAGTCTTAATATTTAAGAGCTCATACCTGATGTCATGCTTCATAAGCTTGGCATTCAACCCACAAGTGCTTGGTGGAGGGATTGGCACTGGAATGTGGATACTCCTTTCAAGAACTACTCTTCTTCCTTGTTTTATCAGCTTCTTAGTCCTGTTTCCCCTGGTGTTGATAAAATTATTGAAAGATGATAAACTCACTATACCTCCTATACTTTGCTTGTCTAAACCATATCTGATAGTATAACATTGAACCCAAGATTACCTTTTCTTCTTCGGTCTCTTATTTATCAAGGGCTTCCTATGGGAGAGAGACTTAGTAGGGTTGGTCTTCCTAATCCTAAGTGTCCATCTTGTGGTTGTTTTGAGACTTTCAAGCATCTATTTTGATTCTACCTTTGTGCTCAATCTGCTTGGTCCTGGATTCACTCACTGTTCAAGCCCTTTCATCCTAGATTTTTAGATGGTAGATGATTTTTTTTGGAGATAATTGTTGTTGACCTACCTATATTGTTGCTTTGTGGAATTTATTCCATGCTATTATTTTGTTTCAACTTTGGAAATCTAGGAATGTTGCTATCTATTCTAGAGATTTAATTTCTTTTTAGTTTTCCTTGCATGAAAAGATTACAGTATTTTCTATTGTTTCTGTTCAACTCCATCCATAGGCTTCCAATTTGACTCATGAGTTGGTGCATTTGATAAATCTTATCAGATTCTAGTGCAAGGCTCCATGCACTATCAACGTGGCTTTACCTAACCTCCATCTGGCTTAAGGTCCCTCTATTTATTTGAGGCCTCAACGTAGCAGGTTGAGGGGGTGACATTATCCAACATCAGGCTATTCTGTCAGCGCCCATAGTAGGGATCTGTCTCCTCTTGGAGTGAATCCATTTGTTTAGTTATTGTGTTTATTCACCCTTTTAGGGGTTGGTTTTATTTTTGACCTCCGGCCTTGTATTTAAGATGTTGATTTTTTGGATGGCCTTGCACCCCTAGGTGTGATTTTTCCAGCTTTTTTTTTTTTTTATTGTAACTTCTCTTACTTTTTATTGCATATAATTGTTTGTTCCAATAAAAATAATTTTTTATGAATATATTAACTCAAGATTGACCTGCTACTTGTCTATAGTATCATAAAAATCTATATTACTTTTATACTATATCTTCTAAGATTTAAAACAACCCTATATTCAAACATTAAATCAAGTGCATTTTTTTGTATTGATAAAAAAGGGTTGAAGGGCCCCGACCCTTCACCAAGAGGAGTTTTAAATATGTACAAGAAAAAAAAGAGAAGATCAGAAAAATGCAAGATAGCCTTATCTTAGTAAAACAAACAAATTTTGGATTAAACCGGCTGGAGAAGCAAAAATAATATTCATTTTTGATAGAGAAGCAAAAATAATATCCTTATATTTGACAAGGTTTATGTAATGCTCAATGCTTTACATAACTTATAAAGAAGCTGATGACAACAATGTAATTTAGTATGCTTAAATCCTTCATTGCATGATCTCAATGCCCTCTTTATCTGCTAGCTTCAAGTGTCATTTTAACTAGTGTGTAGTATTTTAATTTAAAAATAAGTAATATGGAATTGAGGTCATCTGATTAATATATAAAAATTTAAAATTATAATTTATTATGTGCAAAATTTAAAATAAAATTGGTTATTTGAAAAAGTAGATGAATAAAACAAAACACAGAAAGATAACGCCAATGCAAAAGGTCAAAACGGTCTTTTGCACTGAAAAGCTAAAATTTTTAACAATAAAATTGGATTGAAAAAAAAAATATAACACGAATAATACTACACAACCCAAACTTCAGAACCAAAGAAAAAAAAAACTAAATAAAAAGTATAATAATTTCTTCATTACTAAATTTAGAAAACCCAGCCTAAAATACTAGTACTCTACTATTGAAATATATTTTTAATCACTTACTATTTTATTAATTAATTAATTGTTATTTTAGATTATTGTTTTTTAATTTTTTAATTTTTAGTTTTTATTTTCTAAAAGATAGTGATATTCATGTTGTATAATAATAATAGTAATAAATATATGAGATTAAATATTATTAATATATAATAATTATTTATGGAATTGAGGTCATCTTATTAATATATAAAAATTTAAAATTATAATTTGTTATGTGCAAAATTTAAAATTAAAATTGGTTATGTGAAAAAATAAATGAATAGAACAAAAACAAAGCGCCAATGCAAAAGGTCAAAACGTTCTTCTACATTGAAAAGCTAAAATTCAGACAGTAAAATTGGATTGAAAAAAAAAATATAACACTAATAATACTACACAACCCAAACTTCAGAACCAAGAAAAAATAAAATTAAATAAAAAGTATAATAATTTCTTCATTACTAATTTAGAAAACCCATCCTAAAATACTAGTACTTTACTATTGAAATATATTTTTAATCATTTACTATTTAATTAATTAATTAATTGTTATTTTAGATTATTGTTTTTTAATTTTTAGTTTTTATTTTCTAAAAGATAGTGATATTCATGTTGTATAGTAATAATAATAATAAATATATGAGATTAAATATTAATGAAAAAGTAATAAATTTTTTTTGAATGAAAAAGCCAAAATTGTATTAATAAAGCTTAATCATACAAAACAGTGTGGGTGGGATTAACACACCCCAATCAACCAAGAGAAACTATTACAATTAGGAAGAAAAGTCACACTAACTGCAACAAACATATCACCTAACATATCTTTGTACATAATAGCAAGAATCAACTATCGAAAAACATAAGAGCAGCAATCATGTAGAAAGAACTGAGACCAGTGACGAGGAGTTGCGGATCCATGATCCCGAGGCGTTTTGCCAGTGGTTCATAAGTTGCCGAAGGTACGGAAACTCCATGTTGACTTTCTTAATTTGGGCAAAAATCTGCAACCAGCAATCATAGAAAACCTCATATTTATCAGACAGTGAAAAATACAAAGAGGATTCTTGCTGGGAAAAAATAACTTTGTTGCGGGTTTTCCATATGTGGAAGAGAATAGCAATTCGAATATATTCCAAACCACCGAAAGATTTGTGGAGAACTGAAGAGGGTCTCCCAATAAGATATGCCTCCAGGAGCATGAACCAACAATAAAAGGTCTAAAAAATGAAAGAATCCAAGACCAAGCGTGTCTAGCCCGAGAACATTCCTAGAATAAATGAACATAGTTTTCCTCCTGACCACATAACTTACAAGAGACATCATCAACTCCCAAGTATTTCAGGCACTGACCAATAGGCAAACCTTGAAAAAGCACACTCCAAGCAAAAAAAGACTGCTTTGGTTCAATATATTTAGCCCATACAGTATGAAACCGAGATTTCCAATCAGACTGAGAAGAATTTAAATTCCATCTTCCATTGAGCATGGCTGCCATAGGAACTGCAGGGGAAAGCCAGGAATAACCCAAACGGGCAGAATACTTAAGCAATGAAACATGTTTAGGCCATTCCCAGTCACACCACCATGGCTTTTGAAAATGTCTAGACAACTTGGACCATACGCAAAAGGGAGTGTGATCAATAACAGCTTCATAAGTGGATTTATCATCTTGTTTCAAACCATAATAGTGTTTAAAATCTTCCCAAGGGATCCAAGTCTTAGTATGAAAGGAAACAAAATCAGAAAGTAATGCAATTCCTTTTTTATAAAAGCGTTGGGCTCTAACCCATTGAACTTGTGCTAGTGGCAAACCTTCATAAGAAATAGCCTGAGACCACCATACATTCAGAAAGGAGATAGAAGGGCCAACTTTCCCGCCAAAGCCCTTCCAGGATAACCAAGGTTTGAGAGCTTCCCGTGCTTTCCAAATGCTTTTAGCCACGAAGGACCCCGAAATCTTGACAGAACAAGGGCGATAATAAGCGTATGAAGATTGAGGCCTTTCCAAACTTTTCTCGCCCAAGGGAAGCCCGGAAGAAATACAATTTCTAAGTAAAATTTTCCAAGCCTCATCTCCTTGCAAAGAACGAGTTATCCATTTGGCACATAAAGCAAAACCTTGCTTTTGACAATCAAACAAACCCATACCACCCGAGTGCTTAGGAAGACAACAAATATCCCAAGCAACTCGTGAAATCCTCTTTTACCAACAACATTAGACCATAAAAAATCTCGAAGAAGCTTTTCAAGTTTCTTGTAACAATTCTTGGAAGGAACCCAACAAGAAGAATAATAAACATGTGTAGAAGCTAAAACTTTAGAGCAAATTTGGAATTTACCTGCAAGAGACAACTTTTTAGAAGTCCAATAAGCTATCTTTTTCTCTACCTTTTGCACTACATATCCCCAAAGCTGAGCAGAGATCCCTGAAATGCAAATGGAATGCCCAAAAATTTAAACATCTCACCCGGTTGTATCCACTTCCATTGTTTATCAGATAACCAGGGAGGAAGAGGTTTCAAAGATTGTCTGAAACAAGATGTTTTTCTCCATTGAACATTAGATCCTGAAGCTAAACAAAAAAGCTCAAGGCAAGCTAAAGCATGAGAAACAAAAATCTCATCTTCTGATAAAGTCAAAAAAGAGTCATCAGCAAAATGACCATTAATCAACTACTGAGAAGAGTGAGGCAGGGAGATCCCTTTAATAAGCCCTTGAGATGCTCTATGTGCTAGCAGATAACCAAAAGCCTCAGCTGCCAAAATGAATAGAGAAGGTGCTAAAGGGCATCCTTGTCTTACTGATCGAGCTAAAGGAATACTTTCATATTGAGCTTTATTAAGAGTAAGAACAGCAGAAGCATCTTGAAACAACATTTGAACTGAATGAATAAAATTATCTCCAAAACCTAAAGCCTTAAGCATAGCTAAGATGAAATACCATTCAATTCTGTCATATGCTTTTTCAAAGTCAATCTTAATAAAAAGGACATCCTGAGAAGAAGCATTAGCCCATTCCATACCTTCCCATACAGCAATAACGTTATCTAAAATATACCTGCTCTGTACAAATCCTGTTTGCTCTGGTCTAATAATAAGAGGAAGCAAGGGTCGGAGTTTCAAAGCAAGAGCTTTGGCAATAATTTTATAGCTAACATTCAAAAGTGTAATGGGCCGCCAATTAGTGATAATCTCTCGGATCACCTTCTTTAGGGATGAATTTAACATTACCTTTGTTGATAAGTGACCCCAGAGAGCCAGTAGATATTGCTTCCTTATACACATTGAGTAAATCTGACCCAAGCATGTCCCAAAACTCCTTATAAAACTCACAAGGAAAACCATCAAGACCAGGTGCTTTATCATTGGCCATATGAGAAAGAGCAGATTTAAGATCCTCCAAAGTGAGAGGAGCATCACAAACATCCCTTTGAGTTGGAGTGAGCCTAGAAGGGATGGCAACACAACATTCATCAAGAGCCTCGTTGTCTTGCGAGAGTTAAAGGTTGTGAAGCAAAAACATGTTGATAATGTCGGACAAAAGTTGTAGAAATCTCTTGCAATGAAGTAAGTCTGACACCATCCACTTGTAAAGCTTGAAACTGAGTAATATTTGGAGGAGGGCGTAGTCTTTTAAAAAATTCTTTAGACACTCGATCACCCACTTTAAGCCAATGAAGGCGAGCTCTCAACTGAGCACCTTTAGCTTCATAAATCTCAGCTTTTCTCATCTCATGTCGGATAGAAGCTGCAAAGGCTTGAAGATCTGAATTAAAAGGGTCGGACTCCAATCTAACAGAGACTCTGGCAAGCTCAAATTTCAAAACCATATTTGATTTTTTTCTTCTTCTTGCAACTTCAACTCCCAGAGTTCTCAGAAGAAAAGTTGTTCTTTTGATGGCATCATTCCACCACTCGATCCAACCAGAAGAACCTGAAGGCCTGGGGATAAGATTCCAGATTCTACAAATATGGGCTTTCATTACTGCACTTTGAAGAAAAGAAGTATTAAAATAGAACTGGGATTGAAATTGGCTAGAAGATTGAGAATGAGACTCAACAGAAAACAGAATGGGGGAATGATCAGAAAGTGAAGTATCAGGAATAACAGAAATAGTAGGTAAATAAGGGGACAGGCGAGCCATATGAAAAGAGGAACTCTCAAAAATCATAGCTCTATCAAGACGTCTTAGAACACGAGATTCCCCAGCCTGGAAATTAGACCAAGTAAACCACTGAGCTGTTAAGAAATCAGTAGGAGAAAAACAAATATTGGGGTCATGAAGGGCCAATTTATTCTTCATAAAGTAAAAGGCTTCACGCTCACCAACACACCATCTCATTGGCACGTGACTGAAATGGTCAGAAGCTTTCTCAACCATATTAAAGTCACCGCAAAGAATCCATGTGGCAGTAGGCATGGAAAAAGCTAACCATCGCCATAAAGCACATCGAAGTGGAGCATCATTGGAAGCATAAATATTAATAATTCCAAAAGGTTTACCGTTGAACTCAAACAAAACCCATACTGCTTGATGTGAAGGATCAACACCCCAAGTCACAATATTAGACTGCCACTTAGATGCAATGAAAGTGACAGCTCCTCCTTTTCCAGGGGAATGATGAGTAGCAAAAAATTGCCCATGGGGCCACAAAAAGCTACATGTACACTGCAGAAGAAATCCAACAATCTTAATTTCTTGCAAACAGACAAAATCTAGAGCACCAAACAAACGAGCAACATTGGCTAACTCGCTACGGACCGTATATTTTCGGGTTGGGTCCGTCAAACCCCTAACATTCCAGGAGAAGAAAATCATGAGGATTGGTTAGGGTGGGCTGCCTCCAAAACATCCTCTGAGTCTTCCAAAGCATCTAGGGCCCCAAAAGAATTCTTGCCAAAATTCCCTTCTTCAAGTGGATGCATATTATCAGAATGTCTGTTACGCGCAACTCTCAGTGGATTGCGAGAGCGACGAGCCTTGTAAACCTGTCGATCTTCTGCAATAGGTTGTTGGAAAACAGAGAAAACAAACTCTTCAGGAGAAGAAGAGGATCCATTAACTGTAGTAGGGATAGAATTGTCTGCAACAACTGAGGCAAAAGAAGATCCAGACCGAAGAGAATTACCATGGGGAAGAACTAGAGAGGGAGAGGAATTAGAAATTGGAGGAATTGAAGAAGGAGGAGAAATGGGGGGCCGTGAAGGAAGAACAGGATGGAGTAGGGAGCAGGGGAACAGTAGAATTCGAAGGAGGCTGAGAAGAACTGGGAGGAACTGATGGATGTTGTTTACTATGCCGACGAGTAACCACTTGCCAATCCGCTTGAGAGGTTTCTCCAGTAGCACCATATGCTTGAACAAGAGGAGGATTTGCAGAAGAGACAGGAACTTGATTAAACTTACCCATCATGAGAGGGCAATCCTTAATTTTGTGGCCCTTAGATTGGCAACGATAACAAGTATCGGGGAGATTAATATATTGAACCCTCTGATGCAAAATGGAATCACCAATTTTAATATCAATGTAATCATGCAAGTCTTTAGTCAGATCAATCTTGACACACACACGACGAGTGGGGCGAGCGAGAGAAAAACGAACAGGTTCAAAACAAACAAAATGACCCAATGGAGCAACTAAGGAAGGCAAGAAGTTCCAGACAAGAATTGGAAGACCAGGGAATTCCACCCACACAGGAACCTCAAGGGTAGCAACCTTGCCAACTTGGAAATCCCGGGAATATGGTTGCAGAATAAGCAACGAATTTTGAACAGTCCAGGGACCTTTATTGAGCACCTTCTGTACATGAGCAGGATCCACAAAACGAAAGAGAAAATACCCCTTAGTCAAATTTTGGACATTTTCGACCTTAACTCCATAAGGGCTCCAGATTTGATTAACCCAGGTACGTAGAAGTGTGTCATTCGGGATACGACCCAAAAAATAGCCCACTAAAGTATGCGACTCAAACCATTGGCATGCAGAATGAAATTCTTGAATAGGAATGACCACAGTGGGAACAGATGTATTACCTCATGAAAATTCTGCAGAACAAGCTTCCGAGGATGTTTCCCTAGTGCCATCTTGTGCTCCATCCACTGCAATATCAATTGAGGGGGCCGTATGAGCGGCCGCCATTAAAAAAAGCCTTACCCCTGCCCAAGGCGGCGTTAAAGCACACTCAGAACAAAATCAATCCCGTAGTGAATTGGATCTCACACATGCAAAGTCAATCTCCCACATGCAGAGTTGCAGAGTGAACATTTCAATTTTTAATTTAAGTCAATAAATTTTTTTAATGATAACTTTTAAATTGAGAAATGCACTTAATGAGATAATCAAGAATGTTAATAATAAGTTTGTAAAGAATTTTTTTTTTTTTTTTATAATTATGTCATTTGAACATAAGTAAAATTGATCAATATTTACAAATGAAATATTTCACTTTTATAATAAACATCGCTTATATTTACTATAATAAATATAATATATATTATTAAAGATATATAAATATACATTGAATATAAAATTAAATTTACACAATATAGAGAAAGATTATGTATAATTCCTTCAAGATAGTTTTTATATAACCTTTGCACTTGCCTTCATTTAACAAGAGAATCTGTAAAGTCAAATATTAAATTTTATTTTTTATATCTACTATAATAAATCTAATATATATTATTAAAAATATATAAATATATATTGGTTACAAAATAAAAGGTAATTTTATACAATATAGAATAGAAAAAGATTATGCATAATTCCTTCAAGATAAATTTTATATAAGCTTTGCACTTGCCTTCATTTGACAAGAGAATGTGTAAAGTCCTAATATTAAATTTTATTGGTTCTTTTAATAATCTAACAATGATTCTCAACGTTTAGAGATGATTTTAATAATTATAAAATTTTAAATATATAAAATTTTTTAATTAATAATTTATTTTATATTTAAATTTATTATTTATAATAAAATATATATTTTTATTATAAAATTTTAAATTTTAATTTAAAAATAAACTTAAAAATTAATTAATTATTTATTCCTTTGATTCATTGTTCATAGACGATTTGAAATTTTCATTGGGGTGCTCCTCTTAAGAAGGGCATGTTTCTTATTTTCCTCTTTAAATTCTTATTTGTGCTTCGATACTTTAATTGTAGCATGGCCTATCCATCATCAAGGTTTTTAGGCATAATAGTAGGGTTTGTTATTTTGCTTATGAATAAAGGAATATGAAGATTTCAAGACTTTATGAAGACTTCATTAGGTTTTCTTGGATTGTATTTGATGTGCTACAACCCCACCTCAGATTTAGATCACCTCACATTAAACTATATTTAAACTATATTTCTACTGGATTTTAATCTCACCAGTGCACTCATCTATGCTTGACTCTGCCAGTATAAAGTGAAACACCATACAAGTGCCATGAATGTCTGGTAATTGGACTTTGGCAGCCTGAATTAAGTACAAGGACATGGTGGTGTGCCTATTATTTTTATGGAGGGGTATGAATATAATCTTTATGAGAAAGCTATAGGCAGGAAGTAAAGTAGAACATAAGCCCAGCCTAATTGGTATATTTTGCTTCAGTGTTACGTATCTACAGAGGGACCCTGAAATCAGAAGAAAAATTATTTAATATAAGAAATTTAAATTGTTAATCTCTCTACAACGAGTATCTTTTTAGATATGCCTTTACCAAAAACTTTGCTTTAATCTTTTACATTTTCATGTGGATGATGACAGTAGTTGAAAAATTGATGGATATAATCATACCTGAAATGAGTGATGCCGATCGTCTACCAGAAGAAGACACTTATTTCATGTTTCTCCTCTGCATTAGTTCTATTAAGTTTTAGGCTACGTCACTTTTTATTCATGACAACGGTGCAGCAAATACCAGTAGAGAAGGTCCACTACAAATTTAATAACCTGTATTTGGTAACTTGTGAACATCAATGTTGTTGTGAGATTTTGATGATATGTTGCAGTACTGTTATTATTTGGTGTTTTGTTAATGGGATTTGAAAATGATCGAAGAAGTATTACAAAAGTCAATGAACAGTTTTATCATCATGATTTGTCTTTTATTTTTTATTTTTTTAAGCTTTTGGTTAATGGCAGCTCCTCTCAGTTTCGTGTCAAATTTTTTAGCATAGATTTATGTGACATTTAAAAATTTAAAAGTATACTTTGCTATTACTCACTTTATGCCCACTTCACAATAGTTTAATTTCCTTTCCTTTTTAAAGAGAGGAGGAATAGGAGATTAAAAACATAATAATCCTAAGAGCTCATTAAAAGGAAGAAAACAGTGATTCGGTTGTATCGATTATATTATTAATATGTTTTTTTTTTTTTTTTTGGGGGCTTGATAGGTACATTATTAATACGTTGTTGGTAAGTTCTGCAAGATATGGTGATATATCTTGGAAATTTTTTTTTGGTATAAGGTAGAGGTGGTTATAAGGTCCACAAACCTTTTACAAAGTCAAAATGGGCTGGTTCTAGCATCAAGCCCGTATAATCAAAATACAAAATGGATCTTTCTAAGACTCACATTAAGCCATACTTAGAGTCCACAATCCTATACTTGTCGCTTGACTATTCGAGATAAAACAAAAACCAAACAACACCTAGCACTTACTAACACTAGGTTGCTGTCATCTGTACACTTGTCACCTCCCAGGCCCCAACAAATGGGATGCCTTTTCCGCCTAATTCCATCTCGTCGGATTACTCATCATCAGCCCTCTCGATCTCCCGATGCTCTAACAGGTTTGATCTTAGCTCTTCTCTAGCGACCAACACCAATAGTTCTTGAGGGAAGTTATCCTTCCAAATTTGCATCTCCCCAACGTAAACCGCAATATTTGCCATTAGATCCGCCGCCTCGGTTCCCTTCTCTCGAAGGTGTGTTGGATTCGGGCATTAACCAAATGAGATTTATGAATCCTTGCTTCTAGGATAAGCTCCAATATGGTCCAATCTGGGTCTTTATCCTCCTTAATTGCCTTGATTATATTAAGCGAATCCCCTTCAAAGATAACTTCCTTATAACCCTCAAGTCCGGCAATTCTCATTGCCTCGCATGCAGCTCAGGCTTCGCAAAATGATTTGTTTGAGTTCCCAAAGGCTCTGCAAAGGCAAGGACCACTTTTCCTTCCTCATTTCTCAAAACTCCTCTCGCTCCTGCAGCCCTCGGATTTCCTTTTAGCTGCCCCGTCAAAATTAAACTTAACCCACTTTTGTGTGGGGGGTATCCACTTGAAACCATCCCGTGGGTTGGTTGTAATGTCTAGGTCTGGAAGTTCCTCTCCCCAGTTCCGCAAAATCCTCCTTTCCCTTAGAGACATGGTCTCATTTTTGAAGAAGAAAGTTTTCCAGTTTTCTTTCAAAGCTCTGATTATTTTATTGCCACATAACTTGGGATCTTTCTTACGTCCTTTAAATACTCTCTTATTTCTCTCATTCCATATCCCCCATAAAAAATGGGGTAAGTCGAGCTTCCGAGCCAAGTCAAAAGCTTTGCCCGAAGGGGGAAGCCCACCGTATGCGTAAGTCGGACATGCTATTTGGACAGACCCAATCTATATGAAATTTGGACAGGATCATTTGGAAGACTCTACAAGAAAAATCACAAGTTAGAAATATATGACTTACTGATTCTATTGCTTTCTCACACAAGATACATCGATTGATGAATTGGAAACCTCTCCTTTGCAGATTATCCGTTGTTAGAATCTTATTTTGAAATGCCAACCAAAAGAAGAAAGCTATTTTTGGGGTTAAATTATTTAACCAAATAACGAAGTCGGAGTCCGACCATTGAATCCCGAGTGGATTAACTTATAGGCGCTTTTACCGAATAGATCCCACTTGTAGTTTTGCCCCAAATCGCCTTGTCTCTTCCTCCCCCAGGAATGATCGGGAACACCCTTAAAGCATCATTGAGTTTGGTTAGGGCCACATTCTCTTGCTCGACGGATTATGAACCGTGATTTTCTTCCAAGAAGAAGTTTCCTGTGCTACAACAATAAAATCCCCTACTTTTCCTCCCATTTCCTTCGAAAGTTTATGTTGGAGGACTTGAAGGTCTAAGTTATCTTTCAGAGGGGCCTCTTCCAACCACGGGTCTTTCCAAAAGTCCACTTGTCTTCCATTACCAATTCTCCATCCGATGCCTTTCCTGACTACCTCCCGACATTCGAGCAAACAATTCCAAAAATAGGATCCTCTAGGAAGATTATCGACTTCGGGAAGTCCCGATTATTTCGATATATTTTGCCTTAAGAAGTTTTACCCATCCCAATTGATCATTATTGATAAATCTCCATACCTGTTTGCCAATCGAGCTTGATTCAATTCTTTCATTCTCTTTAACCCCGTGCCCCCCGATCCTTGCTTGCACACACCGATTCCATGCTACCAATGAAATTCTCTTTCTCTCCTCCGAACTTGACCACAAGAAGTTGCGTTGAATTAGCTCCAATGTAGCTCGGACCTTTGCAGGCATTCTAAATAGAGACATGCGAGAAATTGGAATGCTCGTAAAGTAGTTTGAACTAATAAGGCTTTTCTCGCGGAGCCGAGAAGGCTGCCCTTCCACCCTCGCTAACTTTTTGGAGATCCTGTCAATGACTGAGTTCCACAAAGTAGCCTTCATTCTTCCTTCGAACATAGGCATGCCTAGATAAGTTGTTGGTAGAAGCTCCTTTCCACAACCGAAGAGGTTAGCTATTCTTTCCTCCCTCCCACCAGGCGTGTTAAAGAAATAGATGCTACTCTTCTTATAGTTTATGTACTGTCCTGCTTCTGTCTCATACTTGGTTAGAATTCTCTTCAACTTCCTAGCTTGAGGCACCGAGGCTTTGGACACAATGATTGTATCATCCACAAACCGTTGGTGAGACACTGGCCCTGCTTGTTGAGGCTGGTTTAAAACCTTCCAATTGACCATCCGCCACCGCTCGCTGAAATGTTCCTACCCAATGCTTCCGCTAAAATAATAAACAAGTATGGAGACAAAGGATCTCCTTGTCGCAACCCCCTTTCACTCTTAAAGTAACCGGAGGGTGACCCATTCACCATGACAGAAAATCTTGTAGTAGAGATACAACTAAAAATCAACTTAATCCACTTGGGACAGAAACCAAACTTACCCAAAATCTTGGTGAGGAACCGCCATGAGACCCGGTCGTAGGCTTTATTCATATCAAGCTTTAGTAACATACCTGCTTCCTTACTAGTCACCATTGAATGAATAACCTCATGAATTGTGATGATACCATCCAATATTTGTCGCCCTTTCACAAAGCCACCTTGGTTCATATCAATGATGAAAGGAAGGATAACCTTCAGCCTATTGGCGATTGTTTTTGTGAGAATCTTCATCAGAGTGTTACATAAACTGATAGGGCGAAACTGGAAAATTCCATTGCTCCCACTAGTTTAGGGATGAGGACTAAAAAAGTAGCATTAACTCCTTCCGGGATTTCCATGTCCTTTTGAGCCTCAATTATAGCTTCCACTACATCATTGCCTAGGATATCCCAAAACTTCGGAAGAAAGCTGCAGGGAAGCCATCCGGTCCTGGGGAGCTGTTACCATCCATGTCAAAAACGACCTTCTTGATTTCCTCCTTTGTGAAAGGACTAAGTAAGAATCCATTAAGATTATCAGTTACTAGGGGTGGAATGGCTGCCAACAGAGAGTCCTCTTCTTCAATAGTCGGATTTACATCTTCTAGCAACGATTTAAAGTACTCAACCGCTTCCCTCCTTATGTCTTCCATATCTTTGGTGTTAGACCCATCGGCCATCTTGATCTCCTTAATTTTGTTAGTACTCCCGTGGCGAAGAGTAGAGACATGGAAGAACTTTGTATTTCTGTCACCCTCCTTTAACCAACGCAATCTGATTTCTGCCTCCAAAAGGTTTCTTCAAATCCTAGCATCGTGTGGTATTCGGCTAATGACTCCCTCTCCCGGTTTCTCGGATCCTCTCGTAAGTCGCTCTGACTTCAACTTCTCCTGTAGTTCATTGATCTTGTCTTTTAGTTTCGCCTTTTTAACAAAAATATTGCCAAAGGAAGTTTTGTTCCACTCTCTAATGTTAGCCTTCACATTCCTTAGTTTACATGCCACTTGGGCCAGTTTCGAACCATTATACTTTTTGTCCCACCATTGGGCAACCGAGATCCTTGAGATCCCGATGTTGGAACCACATAAGTTCGAATCGAAAGGGTCCGATGTATCTTTTCTTAGAGTCCTCCCCTGTTTCCCATAGAATTGGGTTGTGATCAGACCCGATTCTTGGGAGTGCCGTTAATGAAGAGTCCCCAAACCTCTCCAGGCATTCTTGAGAAAGAAGAAACCTATCTAATCTTATCTGAATTTGGTTTTCCTTCAATCTTTTGTTAGACCATGTATAGGAGAATCTACGCAGGTCCACATCCATCAGCTCATGTTGCTCAACAAAATCTCTAAACTCGTAGATATCAGCAGTTATTCTTTGAGAGCCCCCCAATTTATCTACAGGATTAAGGTAGCAATTGAAATCCCCCGCCACAATCCAAGGGTAGTTGGGGACCGTCTCCCTCAATTCAGCTAGTTGACTCCAAAGAACCCTTCTCGATCCCTCGTCTAACCGGAGCATATACATTCGTTAAGATCCACTCTTCCTGCGTGGTTTTATCCACACATAAGAGACAAATAAACCAACTAGACATCGGAATCACTCTACTATCAATCACATTTTTGTTCCACATAACCAAGTAACCCTCCTGCTGTTCCAAGTGGCCTCTTGGCCTACTACTTCAGCTTCTCGCCAAGTCCTATTCTTAAAAGGAATAACTCTACTCTCCTCCATTTTAGTTTCTTGCAATAAAATCATATCCGGTTTGTGTTCTTGTCTAAGAGCATACAAAGCTCTTATTTTTGCAGGATTACTCCCACGAATATTCCATGAAATAATCTTCATTTATGGGCTTTGGATCCTCGAGCCTTCGCCCCAAAGAGCAATAATTGCTTGAGTGCCATCGACCACTCCTCGCTCTCGCTTCTTTCCGCCTTAAGGCGACATTGCTAGGTTTCCCTCTTCCTACCGAACCATATCCCCATACATCCGCTCTAGGTTGAAGTTCCTTAGGATTCACTTGGCTTCTAGTAACCATCTTGGGTAGGTCGGTCTTGGTATTTGGGGTAACAATCTGCTTTCCGAGTTAACCGGTCTTTTTGACAGTGGAGATGATTCCGTGCTCTTAGCTTCTTGATTAGTAGATTCTTTTTTCCCCGCTTTGGGGTTACACCGATCTTGGTGGTTCACCTCTTCCTCCCCGAGTATCCTTGCTCGTATTATTAGTTTCCTGCTCCTTCCTCTCGATTTTTCTCCTCTAAATCCTTCTCTTGAGTCTCCTCTACCTCGATTCCACTTCTTGGTCGTCCATCTGATCTCCCTTCAAATGATTTAATGCATCAAAACCGTTCTCCACTGGGATGTTGATCTCCTTGGAATTTCTTCCCATAAATTCCTCTGCAGGACATGGGACCACTTCCACCGAGCCTCCATAGGCCTCCCGTATCACCCAATCAAACTTACTTTCCCCAGGGCGTTGATCTATGGGGTTCTTTCCTTTGTTATTTGGCTCTGAGGCTTGTTGTATCATCTTAGGAGCAGGTTGAGCTTGAGGGTTCCCATCAAAGGGACCAGCTCCCCGGTGAGAGGGTTTTGGGGCATAGGAATTTTTGGGAGGAGGGTTAAAACGTTGCCTCTTGCTTACAATAGGGCGAACAGGGGTCTCCGATATTCGGATTTTGAGCTCCACGTCCTTGAGGCCCGGGTTGGGTAGGAATGGAGATCTCAGGGGGAGGGATATTATTCCGGGTTTGAGGATCAGTATTTTGGAGTGGGGGTCGGTTCTTGGAAATGCAAGTGGATACCCCGGTGCCCTACCTTCCCACAAACACTACACTTAAAAGACATATTTTCATATTCAAATACCCGAGTATGAAGGCCAAACATAGACGACAAAATAATGGATTTAGGGAGCTCTTTACTCGGGTCCGCCAACACACACATGCGAGCGAGACAGGAGTCTTGTTTTGCTCAAGGTTGCGGGATCAATAGCTATTAGTTCTCCAATCTCCGTAGCTATCCCAGCCAATATTTGTTCGTTCCGAAAGCAGAGGTAATCCCGGCATCTTAACCCAAATAGGAGCCAAATCCAAAGACTCGAGTCCGGGGGTTGAAATCGAGGGACCAACGCTTCAGATACAAGCCCCTTTTCCCAAAAAACCAAGGACCTCCTTGGAGAGTCCTTTCCATGTCCCGTTCACATTGAAATGTCACCAAAAGAAAACTCTTGGGTAAAGCCTTAATCATCATACCGGCCCTTGGCTGCCATTTTTGGATGGCCCATCTCCTTATGACTTCCATGTCTGGCCTCACCCCCATAAATTTAGCCACCAAAGATGTTCTCGCCCTCCATAGCCACATGTCGAGCTAAGGAATCGGGACGTGCAACCTACCATTGACAGATTTTAGATTAAAACAAGAGTCGGATAATTTTTGCTTACCGCGAAGAGCATTAAGATATGAAGGTCTCCGGTTGCCGTGTTTCTCTTTGTCTCCTTCTTGGTTCTTCCTTTGATCCTGACGCATAGAGTCCTGGTCCCCCTCAGAGAAATCTTCAACCGCATCCGCCCAACGCCCTTGGACCGGTTCCAAAAGAACTTCCTTGTCCACATCCTCCGCCTCGGGGCCTGCTATCTCGCCAGAGCCCCCACCTGCCGCGTCTGCTGATCTGCACTCTGAAGTCCCACACCTAGGGTTTGATGCCCCTAGACCTCTCGCTCCTCCTCCTTGCTGCTCCATCCGTCCGATCGAAGGATTCTCTTGGAAATTGAGTTGATGTATTATTTTATTTTTTTAAATTAAAAAAGTTTGAAAGGTTATTTTTTCTTTATCAAATTATTTTAATTATATTAAATTATATAATTTATTAGATGTCATTGAAATTTGAACTATTACTTATTTTATTAACTTTTAATGTTAACAAAATGTTTATATGATCTTCTTCAAACATGATAATAGTTATAAATTTAATGAATATTTATAAAGTTTTTAAAAGTTATAAATAATTTTATTTTTTATTATATAATATTAAAACTAATTTTAAATTTTAAAAATATTTAATATTTATATCAAATAAAATTTTGATATTAATAGATTATTTTAATTATTATTATTATAATGCATTATTAAGTATTTTTATTAAGTACATTAAGTAATTAAAGGTATTTAATTAAGTTATTATGCAGTCATAAAATTTTAATGTATTGTTTAGTTATTGAGTGATGAAACTTAGAAAATACATAAAAATAAAATTTTTAATTGATTTGTTTTTATGGAAGATGCTTATTAAACCTTTTACTATAAAATTATTTAAAAGAAAATATTATTTATTAAAAGTAATATTTAAATGAAATCATATACTTTTAATTGGTTATATATGATTGAAATAGGCTTCAATCATATCACATAATCAAGATATGACAATAGACTACCATATTACAAACAATAAGCAAGATAATGTTAAGGAAAATATAATTATTAAATATTATATGGAAGTAAATACTTTATATAAAATATATATAGAGGCTAATAGGGTTTTGGTTCAATGGTTGACACGTACGAGTGCTTCAATCTACGTCAAATTTTTAATCTTAATGACACCAAATAAATTATATAACTAAAAAATATATTAAAAAATAATTAATATTATAAATAATTTTCTTGTAATTATTATATTCCTAAAAATTTAACTATTCATCAAATATTAAATATAAATATATTATATAAATCAAATATTATATAAAATAAATTAAAAAATATATAAAATATTAACTATTTTATTTCAATTAAAATATTTATAATATAACAACCATTTATTTATTCACTAACCTTATCCTTGTTATTGGTATCTATTTTTTTGTGAATTTGTTTTTTTATTCATAATCTAAAACAATACATTTTATAAGAATTTCCAAGTGATCCAAGCCAGCACATCATACAAAATACAATAAATCTACCAAGGAAATCCATGGATCATTCTAACAACAACTTCGACAGGACATAAGAACCCATGACAATCAGGTTCCTCCACCTTGAAATTATCTTTCTTGGTCCTCGTGAATTAAATGATTAAGGAGTCTGAATTTCTCCTGATCAAGATCATTCCAACTATCATCTTTTCAGTAAAGGAATCCTTCAAAAGCCCACTTCACCAAACAATCAACCACTCTATTTTGTTCTCTTGGGATATGAACAAAAGAAATTTCAACAGCCAAGCTCAAAATATGTTTCACTATTCTAGCCATAAACCAGGAAGCATCCTGAAAAGCCAAGCTCAAAATCTGTTTCACTATTCTAGCCATAAACCATGAAGCATCTTGAAAAGCCAAGCTCAAAATCTGTTTCACTATTCTAGCCATAAACTAGGAAGTATCCTGAAAATGCTTGTTGTTCAGAAGAGACATCACTATCATGGAATCAAAGTCACAAATAACCCTTCTTCAACCCTTCTCCATCCCAAATAAAAATCTGTTTCCATCACTTTTATTTTGGGTGAAAAGAGAAGTGAGAATCTAATGTCTTAACAACACTAGACTCAACTAAGGTTTCCCCTATCAATTTCACTTTTTCTTGATATTTCTTTCTTCCTGCTTTTACCACCTTCTCCACCCCACATTTTTTGATAGTTTTTGGATGAATACCTAACATAGAAGAAACTTTCCTCTCTAACAATCCTGTCTTGGGAGGGTTCATACCTAGTCTCATCTACATTACCCTCAATCAAGTTTTCAGCCAAAGGGGAATTATCAAGAAATTTATCAAGACAATCGGACACCTCTTTGGACTTATCTTCATTTCCTACAAGAGGGTTATTAGAAACCACCCTTCCTTATTAGAAGTTTACATTTCAAAAGAAATATTTAAAAAATAACAAACCTGGCTCTTGAATACAAGCATCCATATTTAAATTATAAATATTACTTTTATAAATATCATCAAATGACATTTATAGCAAACAATGATGGCCCAAGAAAATGTTCATAGAAAAGATAATTATTAAATAATATATGTATAGAGACCACTCGAAAATAAATTATATCTTTTTCATGGCTACCCATAAGCTAAGTTGGACAAGGCCAAGATAATATAGATCTAATCTCTTCAATTCAAAAGAAAGGATAAAATAAGACATAATAATATTGCTTTGTAGATCTGGTATTAGTGCTTTCCAAACATGAACTTCTTTGACCAGGATTATTTCCAACCATACCCACACATTGGGGTGAGACTTCTTATTATTATTTTACGAAGGAAAGTTGTGTCCAAAATATAGTCAGCCAAATGATAAAAGTAAACAAGAGGTCATGGGAAAATGTTGGTCATAACTATATTGGCATGGAGCTATGATTATATTTTTAATGAAAGGAAAATGATGGAAAAGGACAGCCAGCAAAAAGACAAAAGTAAACCATGAAATTTTGGTGAAATAACGACTGGTTGGTTAGCAGAATTCTCATTATCAAAAGATTAAAGAACAATACCTTTATGATTTGAAGTTGCATGTGGGTACAAACCTTTAAAAAAATTGAAAGAGAGTAAAGGGCATAAAAAGAAGCACAATATTGGGGGTTGAACAACATCCCTAGATAAAAAGTTGTTCGTGATTTGGTTCGTGTGCATTCTTCGGATGTGGTGTTTATTCAGGAGACTAAATTGGCTATTGATAGTATGTTCAATATTGCTCCCAATTTGTGGATAAGGGGGCAATGCCAATGTATTGGTGCATGTGGATATGCTGGTGGCGTCGCTTTTTTATGGGATCTCGGTTAAGATATCCCCTCTTACTTGGATTTCTAGCAGATGGTCTATTTCGATGGTCGAGCATGATAATGAATCTGGTGAAACCATCCTACTTACAAATGTGTATGCTCCTATTGATTACAATGGTAAAGTGAATTTGTGGGAGCACATTTGCTTTGTGAGAAGTTTGGTTCCCCTGTACCCATGGATTTTGGCTGGAGACTTAAACTCTATCACTTGTCTGGAGGAGAAATGTGGTGGGGTGGACCGTCTTGAGCATTTTTCTTCTATCTTCAGTGCTCATATCTAGGCCCTAAACTTGGTTGACATCAACCTAGATAATGGGATATTTACTTGGCACAATAGAAGGTGTGGGGAAGCTTCCATATCAGAGAGACTAGATACATTTTTGATATCTAGTTATTGGATGGGTAATAACAGAAGTGCTAGTTTTGTGATTTTGGAGGGTAGGGGATCTGATCATTGGCCTATCAAACTCTCTACTTTGGATTTAGGGCTAAAAAAGAATCCCTCCTTTAAGTTTCAACTTATGTGGCTTCGTGATCCTAAGCTTCATGATTTCATATAAGGCTGGTGGACCACTGGCAAACCTCCTCATGGCACCGCTATGTATTCCTTTATGAAGTGACTACAATTTGTAAAACATAAATTGAAGAGATGGAATAGACTAAATTTTGGGAACCTTTCCTTGGCTAAGCTGGCAGCTCTTAGGAGGATGGAAGAAGCTTCAAATAATATTAGAGATCATGGATTCATGAAGGAGCTTCTTGTTGAGGAATCTAAGGCTGCGAAAGACCTTGCTGAATGTGAACTGAGGGAAGAATTTTTTTGGAAATAAAAAGCTTGAGTAGATTGATTTCAAGAAGGGGATATGAACACAACCTTCTTTTATAACTCAGTTAAGGCTCACCGTAATGGTAACCTAATTACCTCTCTTGTGAATTCTCAGGGTGCCCTGCTCTCTTCTTTCAGGGATATTTTAGAAGAGACTAAGAGATATTTTTTCTCTCTCTTCAAGGTGGACTCCCTATCAGATGATGATAATGAAAAGTTTATTCTAAATTGTATTCCAACGATTGTTTCTAGAGAGATGAATGAGCACTTGATGGGTCCAATTTCCCTTGAGGAGTTGGAAAATGTTGTATTCAATATGAAAAAGGAAAATCCCTAGGCCCAGATGGATTCTTGATTGAGTTTTATCAAGAGTTTTGGGATTTAATCAAATTTGATCTTTTGGAGGTGGTCCATGAGTCCCAAAAGAACAAACAGATGCTAAGGGCCCTAAATGCTACCTTTGTGGTGCTTATACCCAAAAAAGAGGGAGAAAATTCCTTGTATATTTTTAGGCCTATTGCTCTCTGCAATGTTATGTATAAGATCATCACAAAAATTATTGTTGAAAGGCTGAATATATGGTTGAGCAAAATCATCTTTTAGGAGCAAGGAGGGTTTGTTGTTGGATGACAAATATTGGATGGGGTTGTTATTGCTACAGAATATATTCACTCAATGGAAACTTCTAAGGAGAAAACTATGTTCATTAAGTTGGACATGTGCAAAGCCTATGATCGGGTCAGATGGTCCTTTCTTCAGAAAGGGCTTACTGCTTTTGGATTTGAGGAGGAATGGATTAGATGGGTGATGAGTTGTGTTTCTTCTTCCTCATTTTTTGTTCTTGTTAATAATGAGCCATCAGAGTTTTTTGAGGCCTCAAGGGGATTGAGGCAAGGAGATCCTTTATCTCTTTATTTTTTTATCATTATGGCGGAAGGGTTGGGAAGATTGCTCAAGTCTCAAGTCATGTAGGGTCTCATTCAAGGGTGGAAGTGGGATAGTAGTTTGCCACCTCTTTCCCACCTTCAATTTGTTGATGATATTGCTTTGTTGGGAGTTGCCACTATCAAGGAAGCTGGCAATATTAGACAGTCTCTTGACATATATCTTGGTGCTTCTGGACAGTTGATTAATGAGGACAACTCTTCTATTTTCTTCTTAAATACCCCTCCAATTATTCAAGCCAAGACTGCTCACATTCTAAGATTTCAGGTTGGGACTCCCCCCTTCATTTATCTTGGTATTCCAATTTCATCTCATCCTCTACCTAGATCTTCTTAGAAGTCTATGCTTGATAAGTTTAGAATGAAGGTGAATCACTGGACTTTCAGATGGCTATCCACTGTAGGTAGAGTGTTACTTTTAAAATTTGTTGTTCAAGATTTACCCATTTATAGATGTTTTGTACAAATAGCTCCCTCTCACTTCATCAAGGACATGGATGCTTTGTCAAGATAGTTTTTATGGTCTGGAAAACTTGATCAATATAAATGGAGTTTGGTTAGGTGGGATTCTATATGTAGGCCGGTGCAAGAGGGAGGCCTTGGGTTGTGACAAACAACTCTTTTTGGGTAGGCTTTGGCTGCAAAACTTTATTGGAGATGGTGTACCTCTCAAGATCAGATTTGGGCTAAAATATTATCTTGTAAATACTTGAGAGGTATTTATGAGGCTAAGATCCCTAGAGTCAACTTGGTTGGGAAAGGTTCAGTTATCTAGGATACTCTAAAAAGAGGAGCTAATTTAATCAAGCAGGGTTTGTTCTGGATTTGCAATTAGGGATCAAATGCTCTTTTTTGGGAGATTCTTGGGATGGTCACCCTCCTATCTTGAATCAATATCCTTGGTTATGTTCCCTAAGCATTTTTTTCTTGGAAGCAGGCTGGTCTCGTGTGGAGGACTTAAAAAAATATAGTATTTTTGAAATATGGAGATGTATAGGTGGAAATATCTGCAAGAATGGCCCTAGGGGGGACTGGCCAAGGACAAAGAAGTGATTACCCTTATTCTTATGGGGAGGCCTTGTTCTTCATTGAGGGGTAAAGATATTTTGGCTTGGAACCCTGATCCTAAGGGAACCTACTCGGTAGCCTATGGTTATCAGGTTCTTGATAAGCAAAAGTATGGGAGTCTTCCTGTCACTTGGTGGAAAAAGGTGTGGAAAAAATTTGCCTAGCCAAAATGTAACTTCTTTCTCTGGTTGGTAGCTCATAATAAATGCCTCACTTGGGATAATGTGAGGAAGAGGGGACTTCAGGGTCCCTCTTTTTGTGTCCTTTGTAGTAAGAATGAAGATGACTCTTCTCATTTATTTTTCCAAAGCTCCTTTGCCAGAGACATTTGGCACCATTGGTGGAGCGCTTGGAACCATCCATGTTTTCATGTGCTGTCCTTGGTGGAGTTTTGGAGTAGTCTAGGTAGACCTACGACCAAGGTCCCTTCCTTCGGGTGGCTTGGAATTTGGGCCCTTCTTGCATCATCTGGAAAATTTGGCTCGAATGAAATCGACGCATATTTTAGGGCAATTATTTGGCTATTCAATAGATCTGGCAAAGGATCATGTATATGGTTCAGGAAACCATCCATAGCAAATGTGATGTGGACCCTCTTTTGGATTCTAGGGAGGAGAAGGTACAACAAGCCCTTGGTCTCTTTGGGGATGGTGTGAACTCTTATAGCCCTAGTAGGGTTCCTTAACTTAGCAATAAGGTTAGGAGAGATGGTAGGTGGAGGCCACCCCCTAGAGGAGTTTTAAAAATTAATACTGATGGATCGTCCAGGGGTAATCCTGACATGCTGGCATTGGCAGTGTTGGAAGAGATTCTACTCGTGGTATCAGTTTTTTCTTTTCCATTTATAAAGGTGTTCACTCCAACAATTTTATGGAAGCTCTTTCAATTCTTGAGGCCTTGCGGAGGAGGTTTTCTCTTGGCTGGCACAAGATTATCTGCGAGTCTGACTCTCAAATTGTGGTTAATATTTTAAACAGTAAAAGGGTGGAGGAAGTTAATTGGCAGTTGGCCTTTGTAGCCGTTCAGATTCTTAGAATCAATGAAGAGTTCAAATTTATATCCTTTGTGCACATTCCAAAGGAATGGAATGTGGTTGCTGATTACCTGGCCAAAAGGGCTTCTGAGTTGCTGGATCCTTGGAGTATCGATAATTGGGAGAGTCTCCCGTCTGGGGACCCTCAACGCCTATGGGAGTTGATCCACAAGGATGTACAGACTTAATGTGGTTTGTTCTTGTTGTATTTTTCGGGTGTCATTCTAGTCTAGTGGTTTTAGCCTGTTTGACTATTTATTTGAGTCTTGGTTGGAAGCTCAGTTATACTTTATAATCCAAACTTTTTATTAATAAATTTTTAACCTTTATTTTAAAAAAAAAAGCATAATATTAAGATTTACAATGGATCTAAACGAATGTGAAATGAAATGAATGACATTGATTACCTACCAAAAGAGGTAAAGGATAACGTAACAGACCAACCAGAACAGGGAAAGGATAACGTAACAGACCAACCAGAACAGGGAAAGGATAATGTAACAGACCAACCAGAACAGGGAAGGGAAGAATACATATTTCCGTTAGTGGCGGGTCCTTTATACCCTACTACACTATGTATCTGTCCATTTTATACATATAGACAACCTTCATCACATTAAGTTTGATGTGTCTGCTATGCATTGCCACTTTAATGGTATAATAGCCATTAAAGTCCATAAGAAATGTGTCGGTAGCGGTACTTTACATTCATGGCAATAATTCATCCTGTGTCAGTTGCGGCACTTTACATTCATGGCAATAATTCATCCAGTACCAGAAAACAAGGTGCATTGCAAAAGGCATAATAGCACGATGTTAGAGATGGGACAGAACTAAATTCGATAACCTATAAAATTAGTGTTAGAATGAGATTTTGATGGTATGTTGTGGACTGCCATTGTCTAGAGGTGTTTCGTTTGATGGATTTGAGAATGGACAGCAAAGAGTATTAGAAAGAGTAAAATGTTTGAACGAAGAAATCAAAGTAAACAGTTCAATTATTTGCCTTTTGTGATTTTTTTGTTTCATTCATTTGCCCAAGAGCTCCGTCTCAGAGTCATTTCATTTGTTTTTTTAATTTTTATTTTCTAAAAGATAGTGATATTCATGCTGTATAGTAATAATAAAAATAAATATATGAGATTAAATATTAATGAAAAAGTAATAAATGTTTTTTAAGGGTAACTTTTGAATTGAGGAATGCACCTAATGAGATAATCAAGAATGTTAATAATAAATTTGGAAAGGGAAAAATTTTAAAAAGAAAAAAAAAGGTAAATTTATAATTATGTCATTTGAGTATAAGTAGAATTGACCAAGTTCATTATATTTACGGGTGAAATATTTCACTTTTATAATAAACATCTTTTATATCTACTATAATAAATTTAATATATATTATTAAAGATATATAAATATATATTGGGTATCAAATAAAAGTAATTTTATAAAAAGATTATGTATAATTCCTTCAAGATAAATTTTATATAACCTTTGCATTTGCCTTCATTTGACAAGAGATTGTGTAAAGTCAAATATTAAATTTTATTGTTTATTTTACTATAATAAATTTAATATATATTATTAAAAATATATAAATTCCTTATATTATTTTAATATATTATTAAAATATATTATTGTTTATATTTTATTGTTTATTTAATATATATTATTATATATTTAATATATATAATTTTATACAATATAGGATAGAAAAATATTATGCATAATTCCTTCAAGATAAATTTTATATAACCTTTGCACTTGCCTTGATTTGACAAGAGACTATGTAAAGTCAAATATTAAATTTTATTGATTCTTTTAATAATATAACAATGATTCTCAAAGTTAGAGATGATTTTAATAATTATAAAATTTTAAATATATAAATAATTTTAATTTATAATCTTTTTATATTTAAATTTATTATTTTTAAAAATATATATATTTTTATTATAAAATTTTAAATTAAAATTTAAAAATACACTCAAAAATTATTTATTTATTCCTTTGATTCATTGTTCATAGACGATTTGAATTTTTCATTGGGTGCTCTTCTTTAGAAGGGCATGTTTCTTTATTAGGATGACTGTTTGTTTTCCTCTTTAAATTCTTATTTGTGCTTTGATACTTTAATTGTAGCATGGCCTATCCATCATCAAGGTTTTTAGTATCAATAAAGGAATATGAAGATTTCAAGACTTTATGAAGACTTCATTAGGTTTTCTTGGATTGTATTTGATGTGCTACTACCCCACCCCAGATTTAGATCACTTTATGTTAAACTATATTTCTACTGGATTCTAATCTCACCAGTGCACTCATCTATGCTTGACTCTGCCAGTATAAAGTGAAACACCATACAAGTGCTATGAATGTCTGGTAATTGGACTTTGCCAGCATGAATTAAGTACAAGGACATGGTGGAGGGATATGAATATAATCTTTATGAGAAAGCTATAGGCAGGAAGTAAAGTAGAACATAAGCCACAGCCTAATTGGTATATTTTGCTTCAGTGTTACGTATCTACACAGGGACCCTGAAATCAGAAGAAAAATGATTTAATATAAGAAATTTAAATTGTTAATCTCTCTACAACGAGTATCTTTATAGATATGCCTTTACCAAAAACTGTGCTTTAATCTTTTACATTTTCATGTGGATGATGACAGTAGTTGAAAACTTGATGGATATAACGATACCTGAAATGAGTGATGCCGACTGTCTACCAGAAGAAGACACTTAGTTCATGTTTCTCCTCTGCATTAGTTCTATTAAGATTTAGGCTACGTCACTTTTTATTCATGAGAACGGTGCAGCAAATACCAGTAGAGAAGGTCCACTACAAATTATAATAGCAACATGTTAGGGATGGGACACAACTAAATTTAATAGCATGTATTTGGTAACCTGTGAACATCAATGTTGTTGTGAGATTTTGATGATATTATGAGCTAGAATTAGTCTGAACTGATTTATTCATGATAATTCATTACAATATATAGCTTGGGAATGTAACTGAAGAATCTCCCAAGTTAGTAAAAGATAGAACGAATCTTCCAAGTGGGTAAAGAAAACAAATATATGAGAATCAAATGTTCTCAACATCACACTAAACCACCTGAATATTACCTATTACAGTTTGAGATATTCACAGGGAATATTGCATCATGAAAATAAGAAAACACACTAATAATAGAAATCAATCAAGCTCCAACATACTCCCCCTCGAAGTTGAGGGGACTGACAAGGAAGTTCCTCAGCTTCAAAAATTGAGCTTTGACAACTCCCTTGGTGAATAAATCTGCAATGTTGTCTTCAGTGTTGCAATGATGCAATTCAATCACCTTCTTCTCGACCATGTCTCGGATGAAGTGATACTTCATATCAAAATGCTTTGACTTGCTGTGATGAACTGGATTATATGCTAGCTGAATAGCACTCATGTTATCACAATACAATGTAGTAGGACCATATTGTTGTTCTCCAATTTCGACTTTTCTCAACCACAATTCTTGCGCACTAGCACTTGTGATTGCAATGTATTCTGCTTCGATGGAAGAGAGAACAACTGTAGTTTGTTTCTTTGAGCTCCAAGTGATTAAACCAAACCCAAGGTTGAAACAATAACCTTATGTAGACTTCCTGTCATCT
Source organism: Wollemia nobilis (assembly GCA_028583015.1). NCBI lineage: Eukaryota > Viridiplantae > Streptophyta > Pinopsida > Araucariales > Araucariaceae > Wollemia > Wollemia nobilis. Next base: position 1,043,497 of record JAQPPZ010002105.1, read on the forward strand.
ATATTACTCCCCCAATCTGAATCACTAAAACCAAATAATTTTAAATCTTCATTTTTACAATAATGGATGCAAAAATCCATTGTACCTTTTACATATCTCAATATTCTTTTTGCATCTTTCATGTGTAATTCATAAGGGTCGCTCATATACCTTGATACAAGTGATACAACACATGCAAAGTCTGGTCTAGTGTTGGTGAGAAACATCAAACTCCCAACCATACTTCTATATGTGGTCACATAAAATTTTTCAGTTCCATCATCCTTACTCAACAACTCACCATGAGCTATTGGTGTTGCAACATGTTTACAATTTTCCATCCCAAATTTTTTTAACATATCATTGGCATATTTGTTTTGACGAATGAAAATTTCACTATCACTTTGATACACCTCCATACCAAGAAAATAGTGCATAAGCCTAGATATTTCATCTCAAATTCATGCATCATGGCATTCTTGAAGTCATCATTCAAATTAGGATTACTACCTAAGTAAATCAAGTCATCCACATATAAACAAACAAGGAGAATGTCATTATCTTGTTTCTTATAGTATAAGGTTGGCTCACTCTTGCTTCTCACAAAACCATATTGACGGAAGTACCCATCAATTCTTGAATACCAAGCTCTTGGAGCTTGCTTAAGACCATACAAGGCCTTCTTCAACCTGTACACAAGATTATCCTTACCTTGAACTACAAATCCTTGAGGTTGTTGCACATAAAGCTCCTCATCCAAGAATCCATCAAAAAAGCACTTTTTACATCCAAGTGATGTACATTCCAACTTTTATGAGTAGCAATAGAAAGAACCATCCTCACTGTTTCTTGTCTTGCAACAGGAGTAAAATTCTCCTCATAATCAATGCCATACCTTTGTGTGAACCCCTTCGCCACAAGTATTGCTTTGTGTCTCTCCACACTTCCATCAAAATTATATTTTGTTTTGTAGACCCATTTAGAGCCCACAACTTTCTTGCCTTTTGGAAGCTCAACTAGCTCCCAAGTATCATTCTTCTTGATGGAGTTCATTTCTTCTTTCATTGCCTTCATCCATACATCATTAGTACATGTTTTTTCATAACATGATGGCTCTAAATCAACAAGAGACATTAAGGTATAATTCACAACATCACCTTTGGGCTTGCCATCATTTTCATCACCATACATATGCAAGTTTTCAAGTCTTTTTACAACTTGATCTACCTCTTGTGCTTGACTTCTTGTAACTCTTCTTTGAAAATTTGTATCTAAAATTTGAGAGGATGGATGGTTTTGTTGGAGCTTTTTACTTTTCAACACATTACTTGGAGAATCTTCACTCAATAGTGTGAAATCTTCATTTGTTTGAATAGTACTCCTTCGATAAATATCACTTAAGCTTCTTACCTTCCTTGGTGGACTTGAACTTGCACTTGAAATTGAAGAACTAGATGAGGGGCTGCTTGGTGGAGAACTAGATGAAGGGCTTCTTGTTGGAGAGCTAGATGAGGGGTTGCTTGGTGGATTAGTATCACTTGGAACTAAAAAATTAGTGGGCTGCTCATCATCATCAATAATACCACTAGTCAAAACAAATTTTGACTTCTCAATATGGCATTTTTGATGACCATAAACTCCCCCTTCATCAAAAATCACATTTCGAGACACGACAACCTTGTGTGTCTTTGGATTAAAGAGCCTATATGCTTTGGTATTTTCACAATATCCAAGGAATATGCATGCTTCACTTTTAGGATCTAACTTCTTCATTTTTTCATCAGGAACATGTGCATAAGCCAAGCAACCAAAAAATTTGAAATGACTTACATTTGGTTTCCTTCCAAACCATGCCTCATATGGAGTGATGCCATCCAAGCTAGAAGTAGGACTCCTATTCAAAATATAAATAAAATTCCTTACCGCATCAACACAATACATATTAGTTAACCTCTTTGTTTGTAGCATGCTTCTTGCCATATTTACCACTGTTCTATTTTTACGCTCAGCCACACCATTTTTTTGTGGTGTGTAAGCAGTTGTGAGTTGCCTTCTAACACCATAATCTTTACAAAATTGAAGAAATTCATTTGAACAAAATTATCCTCCCCTATTAGTCCTTAAACATTTTACATAGTGCCCACTTTGATTTTCAACATGATTTTTAAAATATTTAAAACAATCAAATGCCTCATCCTTTATCTTCAAAAGATAAACCCAACACATTCTTGAAAAATCATTTATGAAGATGAGAAAGTATGAATTATTACCAATACTTGAGTCTGCCTTTCAATGTTGGCCGACTACAGATTTGCGAAAAAAACTCTTGGTCACGAATCTGCCACAGGAAAGGATTTTATACGAAATGCACCCTAGACCCGGCCAACATTGAAAGGCTGGGAGAAAGAAATGTCTCCCAGACCAATCTCCAGAGAGGGCTGGTTCCCTTACTAAATCTAAGCTTGATGAAGACTAGAGTTGCAGGAAAGGAATTGGAAATATGCAGAAAGAAATGGGAAATTACGGAAAGAGATGGGAAATATAGCCACAAGCCAAATTTATCAGATCGGGAAATATTAGCAGCAGATAACCTCAAGCACACTAACAGCATATAACAAAATATAGCGACGTAATTCACTTACAACCTTGTGCAGAGATAACCTCCAAAATCACATTCCAGAACTCACTTCCTCACTAGCAATATTTAAACTCGGATGTAGAATTCAAATTAAGCGACGAGATAAGAAATACGAGCGTAAATGAGGAATGCATAAGATAGAAGGAAAAACACACAGAAAATTGCTTGCAAAACCAGAGGCCAAATATCTTTCATTCATGCAAAGAACTTGAAAAGCTTCTCAGCAAAAGTCTCTCTCTCGATGCCTCTTTCTGAGATATACATTGATATTTATAGAGGTCTTGCCTCTTTGTAGCATTTAAAACATGAAACGGACCTCCTCGAGATCTACAAAATGTGCAACAGAAATAAGGAAATGATCCCCTTAAACCAGCCTCGGAGAAACCAGAAATTAAATGAAACAAGGAACCGGTCATCTTCATTAAATGGTCATCCTCGGAGCATGCTTGGACCGTTAGAAAATCATGAACAGAAGCTTTGAATAATGGAGGCGTCTTCAATTCTGGTGGCTTCGAAAGCTACAGGCTTGAGCACGTTCTTCTATCTTGCACACATTGGAAAGCAGCAAAACATTCAATTTTGGAGTGCTTTTAATCCTTGGAAATCGCAATACTTCATCGGGCCGTTGAACTGCTTTCTGGCACGAAACTGTGACGGGTCGCGAAAACGTGACATGTCGCGAAATCGTGACGTTTTTCTCCTCCGTACGCTTTTGCCATTTTGGATCGTGAAAACCAACCATGTCACGAAATCGTGACGTATTCGGCTCTTTGTTCTCCTTCGTCACCTTAGGTCGTGAAAATGCGACGCGTCGTGAAATCGTGACGTTCCGTACTATTCTGCTCCTTCTTTGCTCTGTTCTCACGAAACTATGACCTGTCACGAAATCGTGACGTTCTTTCCCCATGTTGTCCTTGCACTGTTTCGAACCGTGAAAACGTGACAAGTCACGATTTCGCTACATCTTTCTCTCTTTTGGCTTCATCACTGCTTCTCGTCACGAAAATGCGACATGTCACAAAATCGCGATGTCTTCTACTTTCTATGCCCTTCTCTTCTGTCTACCCATGAAACTGCAACATGTCGCGAAATCATGACAGTTTTCTCTTCCTTGGCCTTCATCCTCTTACAGGTAGCAAAAACGGAACATGTCGCGAAATCGTGACATTTCGTACCATTTTGTTCTTTCTACGCTTTCACATCACGAAAACAAGACATGTCGTGAAATCGTGACATTTCTTGTCTATTTAGCCTTTTCTCCACAATATGTCACGAAATCGCGACGTTTCCTTGCTTTCTCTACTGTTGCCGCTTTCTATCGTGAAATCGTGACGTCTTGCTCTTGCTTGGTCTCATCTTCAAAAATGTCGTGAAATCGTGACGTCTTTCATGCCTTATGCTTTTTCTTCAACTTGACCGCGATAACGTGACATGTCGCGATATCGCGATGGTTTTACATTTTGCCCCTTGTTCACTTTTCTGTCATGATATCACGACGAGGTTCATTGTCATTGCCCTTTGCTCAATTATGTCACGATTTCATGACATTTTCTATCACTCTGCTCCATGGCCATCGCAAGTCGCGAAAACGTGACATGTCGCGATTTCGCGACAATTTCACTGCTCTGCCTCCGTTGACCACTTTGACCATGATTTTGGAACACGTCGCGATATCGCGACATTCTTCGACTTTGGCTTCTCTCTCCTCAAAAGACCCGCGATAACGCGACATGTCGCGATATCGCGACGGTTTTGAACCCGTGCTCTCCATGCTATTTTTTGGTCGCGATATCGCGACAGTCTTCGGACTTAGCTATTTTGGCACCAAAACTCGTAGAGAAACACAGAGGAGTGAGAACTTTACAATTTATGCATGAATAATCAACAATCAAAACAATGTGGCAAAAATGCCAACATTCTTGGCGGCTCGCGGGGTATACAGTTCTACTGTATGCACGAATCCCAGGCCTGAATCCATTGGGCAACAGAGTCAAGAAAACTGAGAAGCAGGAAAGTGAATGCTGACTGATGGGGAACATCTCTACGAACTACTGCAACAACTCTTGCTGACTTACAAAAAACTCAAATAAATCTGTATTTGGCTTAGCTCACCAGGTGCTGTAAAAGGATCTCCATGACAATTATGAAAGCACCGGGGTTGCAAAACGGAAATGAACGGAATGAGGGGAGTGAGGACTATGGAATGGAAATAGTAAATGATGGAATGGTGGGAATGGAAGGAGTGAAGCGGTAGATACAACAACTGAAGAGGGAGCTACTGTGTCACCAGCTGTGGGGATGGAAAGAAAACGAATAATGAAATGAAGGTGGATGAGATTGAAAAATGCGGTATGAACTGCGGATAAATGCTGAAAAGAAAACAAGGATTAGAAGAAAAGGAAAAGAAGAAACGGGAATATCAGAGGGGGAAAAGAAACAACAGTAGTGGCTTAATTACGGACGGTAGAAGAAAGAATGAGTGAAGAAGGGAATGAAAATAAGGAAGGGGAAGGAAGAAATTGACAAAAGCCACTATCTGTTGGGAAGGAAGAAGAAAAAAGAAAGAAATAAACGTACCTGCGGGCTCGCATGCAAAAAGAGCCAAAGTTGGCAGAGGAAATCCACAATACTTTTTTTTTTTTCTTTTTTTTTTTTTTTTCTATATACAAAAGTTTACGACATGATTGGCATGCCGCCACCACAAACCCAGTTTTAGGGGGTTATCCGGTGAATCTACAGTGTCCCGACCAGATCTGATCATACTTGAGTCGGTCCTTGAAGTTGGGATGACCTCCCAAAGTTCTCCATGTTGCAAACAGGGGCAAGTTATCCTGCATGCCAGTACCCACATAGTCGACAAATAATGTAGCAAAGAAATTTACCACATGAAGGGCTCCTGTGGGTACCAGTTGTAGTAATGGCTGAAGCCAATACCACCATCTTGAAGAGTCCCCTGGTTGTGGGCTGAGAACGGGTTCCTCCAATCCCTTGGTGCGATCACAGAACCTTTCTGACGATAAATCTGCTTCCAGGATCTCCTCAGGCTCAACCTTTTGATGAGGCATGCTCAATGGGTTCTGGCTAAATACTTGCGTGTTGTGCATGATTGTGCCCTCTTTGTGCTCAGGTTCTGGAACTTGAATCTGTTTCTCTCCTTGGCCCATCTCTTGATAGAAATTGCAAGCAATCATATTATCTATTGCTGGGACAGTGCTTGCATATGCCCATCATTGGCCTTGGATGAAATCTGCCCCTTGAGTTCCACACAACTGCATTTCAGGTCTCTGCATAGTATAAGGGATCTGCCATGATGAATACTGCGTAGGGTAGACAGGAGTGGTGACTATCGGATAAGGTAATGGAGTTTCTCCCCACGGTAATTTTCTTGATAGGAGCAGAAGGTGCTCCGCTTGTAATGCTTCCTCAAATATTTGAGGGAATCTACGTTCGCCTGATTGCAGCAAGAGGAGGCTTATGTCCGGATGGAAAGCTCGAACATAGAAGAAGTGGGCTTGGGCGGGTGTTGGTCGGATCATCTCTGGAATTCTCTTCCAACTTCTGCTGAATCGGACATTGAAGTCTGTGATGCTCTCTAGAGGTGCTCTCGTGATGTACATGAAAAGTTGAAAGGGATCCTGAAAGCCGTTAAAGGGATCCTCGTCGAATCTTCTAATTAGTGCTCCCGCTAAGTCATCCCATGAGCTGATGCTTTTACGCCCGAGCAGTCTGTACCACTGCAACGCCCTTCCTTGCAAAGACAGAACCAGAAGTCTGATCATGACATCTTCGTGAACTATATCATGTAGGGTCGACAAAGTGGCAACATCTTCAATATGCTCTCGGGCCATTCCCTGGGTGCCATTGTATTTTGTTAGGGCTTTCAGGGCACTTTTGGGAATCTCGTGCCGAATTTGGAGATTCAGAGGGCCAGGATCATCCCATCTAGGACAGCATACCCTCGCCATTATAGCAGTGGTCTTGATTCCTCCGGGGTATCTTCTTTTAGCTTTAAAAGGCATCTACGATCAAGAAATTTGGATCTTCAGCTCAGTAGAGTCGCCAGATGAACTTACAAATCTTCGCTATGAGGTCAAGACAGTTCATCAAAATCTTGATACCTCCGGGTGTTAAACAATAAAACAATCAGTCTCACCGATTATGGATCTTTGGGAGACAGAAACAGTCTGTCCCACCGGGCGTGCCAAAAACTGTTGGTCACGAATCTGCCATAGGAAAGGATTTTAAAAGAAATGCACCCTAGACCCGGCCAACATTGAAAGGTTGGGAGAAAGAAATGTCTCCCAGACCAATCTCCAGAGAGGGCTGGTTCCCTTACTAAATCTAAGCTTGATGAAGACTAGAGTTGCAGGAAAGAAATTGGAAATATGCAGAAAGAAATGGGAAATTATGGAAAGAGATGGGAAATATAGCCACAGGCCAAATTTGTCAGATCGGGAAATATTAGCAGCAGATAACCTCAAGCACACTAACAACATATAACAAAAGATAGCGACGTAATTTACTTACAACCTTGTGCAGATAACCTCCAAAATCACATTCCAGAACTCACTTCCTCACTAGCAATATTTAAACTCAGATGCAGAATTCAAATTAAGCAAGCAGATAAGAAATACGAGCGTAAATGAGGAATGCATAAGATAGAAGGAAAAACACACAGAAAATTGCTTGCAAAACCAGAGGCCAAATATCTTTCATTCATGCAAAGAACTTGAAAAGTTTTTCAGCAAAAGTCTCTCTCTCGATGCCTCTTTCTGAGATATACATTGATATTTATAGAGGTCTTGCCTCTTTGTAGCATTTAAAACATGAAACGAACTTCCTCGAGATCTACAAAATGTGCAACAGAAATAAGGAAATGATCCCCTTAAACCAGCCTCGGAGAAACCAGAAATTAAATGAAACAAGGAACCGGTCGTCTTCATTAAATGGTCATCCTCGGAGCATGCTTGGACCGTTAGAAAATCATGAACAGAAGCTTTGAATAATGGAGGCATCTTCAATTCTGGTGGCTTCGAAAGCTACAGGCTCGAGCACGTTCTTCTACCTTGCACACATTGGAAAGCAGCAAAACATTCAATTCTGGAGTGCTTTTAATCCTTGGAAATCGCAATACTTCATCGGGCCGTTGAACTGCTTTCTGGCGCGAAACTGTGACGGGTCGCAAAAACGTGACATGTCGCGAAATCGTGACATTTTTCTCCTCCGTACGCTTTTGCCATTTTGGATCACGAAAACCAACCATGTCACGAAATCATGACGTATTCGGCTCTTTGTTCTCCTTCATCACCTTAGGTCGCAAAAACGTGACACGTCACGAAATCGTGACGTTCCGTACTATTCTGCTCCTTCTTTGCTCTGTTCTCACGAAACTATGACCTGTCATGAAATCATGACATTCTTTCCCCATGTTGTCCTTTCATTGTTTCAAACCACGAAAACGTGACAAGTCACGATTTCGCTACATCTTTCTCTCTTTGGCTTTCTCACTGCTTCTCGTCACGAAAATGCGACATGTCACGAAATCGTGACATCTTCTACTTTCTGTGCCCTTCTCTTCTGTCTACCCACAAAACTGCAACATGTCGCGAAATCATGACAATTTTCTCTTCCTTGGCCTTCATCCTCTTACAAGTAGCGAAAATGGAACATGTCATGAAATCGTGACATTCCGTACCATTTTGTTCTTTCTACGCTTTCACATCGCGAAAACAAGACATGTCGTGAAATCGTGACATTCTTCTCTATTTAGCCTTTTCTCCACAATATGTCATGAAATCGTGACGTTTCCTTGCTTTCTCTACTGTTGCCGCTTTCTGTCGCGAAATCGCGACGTCTTGCTCTTGCTTGGTCTCATCTTCAAAAATGTCATGAAATCGTGATGTCTTTCATGCCTTATGCTTTTTCTTCAACTTGACCGTGATAACGCGACATGTCGCGATATCACGACGTTTTACATTTTGCCCCTTGTTCATTTTTCTGTCATGATATCGCGACGAGGTTCATTGTCATTGCCCTTTGCTCAATTATGTCACGATTTCATGACATTTTCTATCATTCTGCTCCATGGCCATCGCAAGTCGCGAAAACGTGACATGTCGCGATATCGCGACAATTTCATTGCTCTGCCTCCGTTGACCATTTTGACCGTGATTTTGGAACACGTCGCGATATCGTGACATTCTTCGACTTTGGCTTCTCTCTCCTCAAAAGACCCGCGATAACGCGACATGTCGCGATATCGCGACGGTTTTGAACCCGTGCTCTCCATGCTATTTTTTGGTCGCGATATCGCGACAGTCTTCGGACTTAGCTGTTTTGGCACCAAAACTCGTAGAGAAACACAGAGGAGTGAGAACTTTACAATTTATGCATGAATAATCAACAATCAAAACAATGTGGCAAAAATGCCAACATTCTTGGTGGCTCGCGGGGTATACAGTTCTATTGTATGCACGAATCCCAGGCCTGAATCCATTGGGCAACAGAGTCAAGAAAACATGAGAAGCAGGAAAGTGAATGTTGACTGATGGGGAACATCTCTACGAACTGCTGCAACAACTCTTGCTGACTTACAGAAAACTCAAATAAATCTGTATTTGGCCTAGCTCACCAGGTGTTGTAAAAGGATCTCCATGACAATTATGAAAGCACCGGGGTTGCAAAACAGAAATGAACGGAATGAGGAGTGAGGACTATGGAATGGAAATAGTAAATGATGGAATGGTGGGAATGGAAGGAGTGAAAGCGGTAGATACAACAGCGAAAGAGGGAGCTACTGTGTCACCAGCTGTGGGGATGGAAGGAAAACGAATAATGAAATGGAAGTGGATGAGATGGTGAAAGCGGTGGAAACTACGGATAAATGCTGAAAAGAAAACAAGGATTAGAAGAAAAGGAAAAGAAGAAACGGGAATATCAGAGAGGGGAGTAGAAACAACAGTAGTGGCTTAATTACAGACGGTAGAAGAAAGAATGAGTGAAGAAGGGAATGAAAATAAGGAAGGGGAAGGAAGAAATTGACAAAAGCCACTATCTGTTGGGAAGGAAGAAGAAAAAAGAAAGAAATAAACGTACCTGCGGGCTCGCATGCAAAAAGAGCCGAAGTTGGTAGAGGAAATCCACAATATTTATATATATATATATATGTATATTCTATTTTTCTTTTTTTTTTTTGCTATATACAAAAGTTTACGACATGATTGGCATGCCGCCACCACAAACCCAGCTTTAGGGGGTTATCCGGTGAATCTGCAGTGTCCCGACCAGATCTGATCATACTTGAGTCGGTCCTTGAAGTTGGGATGACCTCCCAAAGTTCTCCATGTTGCAAACAGGGGCAAGTTATCCTGCATGCCAGTACCCACACAGTCGACAAATAATGTAGCAAAGAAATTTACCACATGGAGGGCTCCTGTGGGTACCAGTTGTAGTAATGGCTGAAGCCAATACCACCATCTTGAAGAGTCCCCTGGTTGTGGGCTGAGAACGGGTTCCTCCAATCCCTTGGTGCGATCACGAAACCTTTCTGACGATAAATCTGCTTCCAGGATCTCCTCAGGCTCAACCTTTTGATGAGGCATGCTCAATGGGTTCTGGCTAAATACTTGCGTGCTGTGCATGATTGTGCCCTCTTTGTGCTCAGGTTCTGGAACTTGAATCTGTTCCTCTCCTTGGCCCATATCCTGATAGAAATTGCAAGCAATCATATTATCTATTGTTGGGACAGTACTTGCATATGCCCATCGTTGGCCTTGGATGAAATCTGCCCCTTGAGTTCCACACAACTGCATTTCAGGTCTCTGCACAGTATAAGGGATCTGCCATGATGAATACTGCGTAGGGTAGACAGGAGTGGTGACTATCGGATAAGGTAATGGAGTTTCTCCCCATGGTAATTTTCTTGATAGGAGCAGAAGGTGCTCCGCTTGTAATGCTTCCTCAAAGATTTGAGGGAATCTACGTTCGCTTGTAGCAAGAGAATGCTTATGTCCAGATGGAAAGCTCGAACATAGAAGAAGTGGGCTTGGGCGGGTGTTGGTCGGATCATCTCTGGAATTCTCTTCCAACTTCTGTTGAATCGAACATTAAAGTCTGTGATGCTCTCTAGAGGTGCTCTCGTGATGTACATGAAAAGTTGAAAGGGATCCTGAGAGCCGTTAAAGGGATCCTCGTCGAATCTTCTGATTAGTGCTCCCGCTAAGTCATCCCATGAGCTGATGCTTTTACGCCCGAGCAGTCTGTACCACTGCAACGCCCTTCCTTGCAAAGACAGAACCAGAAGTCTGATCATGACATCTTCATGAACTATATCATGTAGGGTCGACAAAGTGGCAACATCTTCAATATGCTCTCGGGCCATTCCCTGGGTGCCATTGTATTTTGTTAGGGCTTTCAGGGCACTTTTGGGAATCTCGTGCCGAATTTGGAGATTCAAAGGGCCAGGATCATCCCATCTAGGACAACATACCCTCGCCATTATAGTAGTGGTCAAACCTTGATTCCTCCGGGGTATCTTCTTTTAGCTTTAAAAGGCATCTACGATCAAGAAATTCGGATCTTCAGCTCAGCAGAGTCGCCAGATGAACTTACAAATCTCCGCTATGAGGTCAAGACAGTTCATCAAAGTCTTGATACCTCCGGGTGTTAAACAATAAAACAATCAGTCTCACCGATTATGGATCTTTGGGAGACAGAAATAGTCTGTCCCACCGGGCATGCCAAAAACTATTGGTCATGAATCTGCCATAGGAAAGGATTTTAAAATAAATGCGCCCTAGACCCGGCCAACATTGAAAGGCTGGGGGAAAGAAATGTCTCCCAGACCAATCTCCAGAGAGGGCTGGTTCCCTTACTAAATCTAAGCTTGATTTCAGACTAGAGTTGCAGGAAAGGAATTGGAAATATGCAGAAAGAAATGGAAATTACAAAAAGAGATGGGAAATATAGCCACAGGCCAAATTTATCAGATCGGGAAAGATTAGCAGCAGATAACCTCAAGCACACTAACAACATATAACAAAATATAGCGACGTAATTTACTTACAACCTTGTGCAGATAACCTCCAAAATCACATTCCAGAACTCACTTCCTCACTAGCAATATTTAAACTCAGATGCAGAATTCAAACTAAGCAGCAGATAAGAAATACGAGCATAAATGAGGAATGCATAAGATAGAAGGAAAAACACACAGAAAATTGCTTGCAAAACCAGAGGCCAAATATCTTTCATTCATGCAAAGAACTTGAAAAGTTTTTCAGCAAAAGTCTCTCTCTCGATCCCTCTTTCTCGAGATATACATTGATATTTATAGAGGTCTTGCCTCTTTGTAGCATTTAAAACATGAAACGAACTTCCTCGAGATCTACAAAATGTGCAACAGAAATAAGGAAATGATCCCCTTAAACCAGCCTCGGAGAAACCAAAAATTAAATGAAACAAGGAACCGGTCGTCTTCATTAAATGGTCATTCTCGGAGCATGCTTGGACCGTTAGAAAATCATGAACAGAAGCTTTGAATAATGGAGGCGTCTTCAATTCTGGTGGCTTCAAAAGCTATAGGCCTGAGCACGTTCTTCTACCTTGCACACATTGGAAAGCAACAAAACATTAAATTTTGGAGTGCTTTTAATCCTTGGAAATCACAATACTTCATCGGGCCGTTGAACTGCTTTCTGGCGCGAAACCGTGACGGGTCGCGAAAATGTGACATGTCGCGAAATCGTGACGTTTTTCTCCTCCGTACGCTTTTGCTATTTTGGGTCGCAAAAACCAACCATGTCACGAAATCGTGACGTATTCGGCTCTTTGTTCTCCTTCGTCACCTTAGGTCGCAAAAACGCGACGCGTCACGAAATCACGATGTTCCGTACTATTCTGCTTCCTCTTTGCTCTGTTCTCACGAAACTATGACCTGTCACGAAATCATGACGTTCTTTCCCCATGTTGTCCTTTTGTCGTTTCAAACCACGAAAATGCGACAAGTCATGATTTCGCTACATCTTTCTCTCTTTGGCTTCATCACTGCTTCTCGTCGTGAAAATGTGACATGTCACGAAATCGTGACGTCTTCTACTTTCTATGCCCTTCTCTTCTGTCTACCCACGAAACTGCAACATGTCGCGAAATCGTGACCGTTTTCTCTTCTATGGCCTTCATCCTCTTACAAGCAGCGAAAATAGAACATGTCGCGAAATCGCGACATTCCGTACCATTTTGTTCTTTCCGCGCTTTCACATCGTGAAAACAAGACATGTCGCGAAATCGTGACATTTCTTGTCTATTTAGCCTTTTCTCCACAATATGTCGCGAAATCGTGACGTTTCCTTGCTTTCTCTACTGTTGCCGCTTTCTATCGCGAAATCGCGACGTCTTGCTCTTGCTTGGTCTTATCTTCAAAAATGTCACGAAATCGCGACGTCTTTCATGCCTTATGCTTTTTCTTCAACTTGACCGCGATAACGCGACATGTCGCGATATCGCGACGTTTTTACATTTTGCCCCTTGTTCACTTTTCTATCGCGATATCGCGACGAGGTTCATTGTCATTGCCCTTTGCTCAATTATGTCACGATTTCGCGACATTTTCTATCATTCTGCTCCATGGCCATCGCAAGTCGCGAAAACGTGACATGTCGCGATATCGTGACAATTTCACTGCTCTGCCTCCGTTGACCACTTTGACCATGATTTTGGAACACGTCGCGATATCGCGACATTCTTCGACTTTGCTTCTCTCTCCTCAAAAAACCCGCGATAACGCGACATGTCGCGATATCGCGACGGTTTTGAACCCGTGCTCTCCATGCTATTTTTTGGTCGCGATATCGCGACAGTCTTTGGACTTAGCTGTTTTGGCACCAAAACTCGTAGAAACACAGAGGAGTGAGAATTTAACAATTTATGCATGAATAATCAACAATCAAAACAATGTGGCAAAAATGCCAACATTCTTCAACTTGGTTGCGATATGCCAACATTCTTCTACGAGTGAGCTGTGAAAGACTCGAACAGGTCCCACACTTGGTTGCGATATGCTTTGAGATAATGCTGCTTTGAGTATTCAAGCCATTCCACAAGAGCTGAATAAGCATGCTGATCTTCTAGCATCTCTTGGAGCAAATTTTTCTCCCATTGAGCAGGTAGTAAAGAAACCAAAGATAGTAAGAATGGTGTACAGGCCTAGCGTTCTAGAAAAAGAAACTTTCTAGCAAGTATTCGAGAGTGATGAACAAATCATTAACTTTTTGATTCAAGAAGCTGCCACTATCAAAGGAAGAAACTTGGAGCACGAAGAAACCGATGGTCTGATTCAGTTGCAAAATAATCATATTCTGAAAGGTCTTATCACTCTAGAAAGTTTGTTTGATCAGCATGATCGGTCCAAGAAACATCGGATTGAGATCGAAAAGAAAGAGTATATGGAGCTATAGTTGGAACCCAATAAGGTCATTAAGATTGGGACTGATTCTACTCCTGATGAATTACAAGAGATTAGGCAACTGTGTCAGGAATTTTTTGATATTTTGGCCTGGAATTATGAGGATCTGAGGAGATATGACAAACAGATTATTCAACATACTATTGAGTTGGAGGAAGGAGTTAAACCCTTCAGGCAAAAGTAGCGACCAGTGAATCCAAAGATTGAGACTCTCATGAGGGCCGAACTTGTGAAAATGTTGTAGGCCAAGATTATATATCTAGTTAAGCACTCGACTTGGGTCTCTAATCTGGTTCCGGTTCGAAAGAAAAATGGAGACAATACGACTGTATGTATATTTTTGAAATTTGAACCACACATATCTAAAAGATCACTACCCATTGCCTCGCATTGATCAGATACTTCATATTGTTGCTAGGGCTCAGTGTTTTTCACTGCTAGATGGTTTCTCTAGATATAACCAGATTTGGGTTAGAGATGAGGACCAATACAAAACTGCATTCACAACCAAGTGGGGCACTTTTGCCTATCAGCGCATGCCTTTTGGATTGTCCAATGTCAGGGCCACATTCCGAGAGAGCCATGGACATTGCATTCGAGGAGCTTTTGAACAAGATTATTGTCATTTATCTTGATGATATGATCGTATTTTCACATAAACGGGAATATCACTATTCTCATCTGAGGCAAATCTTTGGAAAATGTAGAGTTTGGTATTTCCATTAATCCAAAGAAGTCGGCTTTTGCAAGTGAAGGAAGGTAAACTCTTGGGCCATGTCATTTCAAAAGATGGTTTGGCAATTGATCCATCTCGAGTCGAAGCATTGAAGAAACTATCGCTCCCTGCCAATAAGAAAGAGCTGCAGTCTTTCTTCGGGCAGATTAATTTTATCAGGAAGTTCATTTTTGACTTTTCCCAGGTCGTCAAGCCCATGACTAAGTTGTTGAATAAGGACACAGAATTTAAGTGGACGACTCAGAGGAAGGAGGCATTCCAGGAGATTAAGGACAGAATAGCGCAGGCTCCTGTATTAATTAATCCTGATTATTCAAAAGATTTCATTCTGTACGCAGTTGGAGAAGATGAGAGCTATGCCACAGTACTCACATAGAAAGGAGATGATGGGAATGAAAGGCCCATTGCTTTCCTTAGTCAGTTTATCTTACCTCACGAGGCAAAATATAATTTCATTGAAAAACAGGTATATGCTGTCATGAAGTCTCTTAAGAAATTCAAGCATTTTATATCTCAGAGTAAGACAGTCGTCTATGTTATACATCCAGATGTAAGGAATTTCATCATTCAGGGTGATATGGGTGATAAAAGCACTGGTTGGGTCACCAAAATTCAAGAATTTGATGTTGATATTCATCCGACCAAGCTAGTGCGGGGTAAGGCCTTATGCCAGCACTTAGCGAAGACTGCAGCATCTGGGATAGTTGATTATCAAGTAGATGATCTTGCTGAAGATAGGAATCTGGTGAACTTCTTAGTACAAGGACAAGATTGGGCTGAGGACCTGATTAACTATTTCACAACTGGAAGATGCCCTTCATAGTTAAATGCCTCACAACGGAGAAGGTTTCTCCTGCAAGCTCTCAGGTATGTGTTGCTGCCCGAAGGATTGTTTTTCAAGAATATTAATGGCGTTATTTTAAGGTGTGTCAAGGAATCAGAGAAGGCTAGACTCCTGGAGGAGTTTCATTCTAGCATATCAGGAGGACACTATGCAGGTAGACCAATGGCTTTAAAAATTATTCGGGCTGGTTACTATTGGCCAACTTTGTTCACAGATGCTTTCAGGATTTCTCAAGCATGCGACAGATGTCAGAGGTATACAGGAAGGGTTAGAAATGCATCATTGCCCCTGCATCCAATTCAGGTTGAAGCACCTTTCCAATAGTGGGGATTGGACTTTATTGGGATCATTGATCCGAATTCTTCAGCTGGACACAAGTATATCTTGACGGCTACAGATTATTTCATGAGATGGTCTGAGGCTATTCCAACCAGGGTTGCAAATCAAGATGTGGTGATCTCTTTCATTGAAGGGTTGATCACACGTTTTGGCATTCCTAATGCTATTATCACAGATAACAGAACTCCATTCGTTGGAGCTGAGCTAGCAGAATTTGCAAACAAATATGGTGTTTTCCTAAAGACATCCTCTAACTATTACCCTCAGGGAAATTGCTTGGCGGAGTCCACAAACAAGAACTTGCTACGGATTTTGAAGAGATACCTGGGTGATAATAAGAGATCATGGCACCTTCTGCTAAATCAAGCCTTGTGGGCAGATAAGATTTCTATCAAGAAGTCTATCAAGACTTCACCATATGCCCTGGTATATGGAAAAGAGGCAAGGTTGCCTATTCATCTAGAATTACCAATTTTGCAACAGTTGTAGGGATTTCAGGATGATGAAGCAGATATAGATCCCATGGATATGCGGTTGGCTCAGTTGTTGCAGTTGGAAGAGCAACGTTCTTTGGCCTATGAGGAATTTGCTAAGCATACACAGGTTATTTCAAAATGGTTCCATAAAAATTTTGCTGATCGTCCACTTATGGTGGGTGATTTGGTCCTGAAATGGAATGAAAGGAAAGCCAAGCCAGGAATGCACAAAAAGTTTGATGCTCTATGGGAGGGTCCATTCCGCATTGTCAGTGCCAGTACAACAAATTCGTTTCATCTGGAAGATTTGGATGGCAGCCCACTTCCTATTTCAGTGAACGACTTTCATCTGAAAGCCTACACTCCATGAAGTATGAGTCCAATATTACCTTATATAGTCATTTTGCTTTTGTAAAAAAAAAAAAAAAGAAAAAAAAGAAAAAACAGAAAAAGAAAAAAATATTGTGGATTTCCTCTGCCAACTTTGGCTCTTTTTGCATGCAAGCCCGTAGGTACGTTTATTTCTTTCCTTTTTCTTATTCCTTCCCAACAGCTAGTGGCTTTTGTCAATCTATTTCTTTCACTTCCTTATTTTCATTCCCTTCATCTTCTTCCCTTCCTCTTCCACTTCTTCTTTCCCCGTTCGTAATTAAGCCACTACTATTGTTTCTACTCCCCTCTCTGATATTCCCGCTTCTTCTTTTCCTTTTCTTCTAATTTCATTGCTGTTTCAGCATTTAACTGCTGTATTTACCACTTCACTCCTTCCATTCCCACCATTCCATTCTTTTACTATTTCCATTCCATAGTCCTCACTCCTCATTCCGTTCATTTCCGTTTTGCAACCCCAGTGCTTTCGTAACTGTCATGAAAATATTTTTACATCACCTGGTGAGCCAGGCCAAATACAGATTTATTTAAGTTTTCTGTAAATCAGCAAGAGTTGTTGTAGTAGTTCGCAAAGATGTTCCCCATCAGTCAGCATTCACTTTCCTGCTTCTCATGTTTCTTGACTCTATTTCCCAATGGATTCAAGCCTGGGATTCATGCATACAGCAGAACTGTATACCCCGTGAGCCACCAAGAATGTTGGCATTTTTGCCACATTGTTTTGATTGTTGATTATTCATGCATAAATTGTAAAATGCTCACTCCTCTGTGTTTCTACGATTTTTGGTGCCAAAACAACTAAGTCCGAAGACTGTCGCGATATCGTGACCAAAAAATAGCATGGAGAGCACGGGTTCAAAACCGTCGCGATATCGTGACATGTCGTGTTATCACGGGTTCTTAGAGGAGAGAGAAGCAAAGTCAGAGAATGTCGCGATATCGCGACGTGTTCCAAAATCGCGGTCAAAGTGGTCAATGGAGGTAGAGCAGTGAAATTGTAGTGAAATTGCGACATGTCATGTTTTCGTGACTTGTGATGGCCATGGAGCAGAGTGATAGAAAAGGTCATGAAATCGTGACATAATTGAGCAAAGAGAAATGACAATGAACCACGTCGCGATATCACGACATAATAGTGAACAAGAGGCAGAATGTAAAACCGTCATGAAACTGCGACATGTCGCGTTATCACGGTCAAGTTGAAGAGAAAGCATAAGGCATGAAAGACGTCGCGATTTCGCGACATTTTTGAATATGAGACCAAGCAAGAGCAAGACATTGCGATTTCACGACAGAAAGCGGCAACAGTAGAGAAAGCAAGGAAATGTCACGATTTCGCGACATATTGTGGAGAAAAGGCTAAATAGAGAAGATACGTCGCGATTTCGCGACATGTCTTGTTTTCACGATGTGAAAGCGCAGAAAGAACAAAATGGTACGGAATGTCGCGATTTCGTGACATGTTCCATTTTTGCTGCTTGCAAGAAGAGAAAGGCACGTAAAGTAGAAGACGTCGCGATTTCGTGACATGTCGCATTTTCACGACGGGAAGCAGTGAGAAAGCCAAAAGAGAGAAAGATGTAGCGAAATCGCGACTTGTCACATTTTTGCGGTTTGAAACAACACAAGGACAACATGGGAAAAGAACATCGCAATTTTGCGACAGGTCAAAGTTTCATGAGAACAGAGCAAAGAGGGAGCATAATAGTACGAAACATCACGATTTTGCGACGCGTCGCATTTTTGCGACCTAAGGTGACGAAGAAGAACAAAGAGCCAAATACATCACAAGTTTGCGACATGGTTGGTTTTCGTGACCCAAAATAGCAAAAGCGTACGGAGGAGAAAAACGTCGCGATTTCACGACATGTCATGTTTTCGCGACTCGTCATGGTTTCGCGCCAGAAAGTAGTTCAACGGTCCGATGAAGTATTGCGATTTCCAAAGGCTAAAAGCACTCCAAAATTTAATGTTTTGCTGCTTTCCAATGTGTGCAAGATAGAAGAACGTGCTCAGGCCTGTAGTTTTTGAAGCCACAAGAATTGAAGACGCCTCCATTATTCAAAGCTTCTGTTCGTGATTTTCTAACGGTCCAAGCATGCTTTGAGAATGACCATTTAATGAAGACGACCGGTTCCTTGTTTCATTTAATTTTTGGTTTCTTCGAGGCTGGTTTAAGGGGATCATTTCCTTATTTTTGTTGCACCTTTTGTAGATCTCGAGGAAGTTCGTTTCATGTTTTAAATGCTACAAAGAAGCAAGACCTCTATAAATATCAATGTATATCTTAGAAAGAGGCATCGAGAGAGAGACTTTTGCTGAAAAACTCTTCAAGTTCTTTGCATGAATGAAAGATATTTGGCCTCTGGTTTTGCAAGCAATTTTCTGTGTTTTTCCTTCTATCTTATGCATTCCTCATTTATGCTCGTATTTCTTATCTCGCCGCTTAGTTTGAATTCTCGCATCTGAGTTTAAAATATTGCTAGTGAGGAAGTGAATTCTGGAATGTGATTTTGGAGGTTATCTGCACAAGGTTGTAAGTAAATTACGTCGCTATCTTTTGTCATATGCTGTTAGTGTGCTTGAGGTTATCTGTTGCCAATCTTTCCCGATCTGATAAATTTGGCCTGTGGCTACATTTCCCATCTCTTTCCGTAATTTCCCATTTCTTTTTGCATATTTCCCATTTCTTTCCTACAACTCTAGTCTTCATCAAGCTTAGATTTAGTAAGGGAACCAGCCCTCTCTGGAGATTGGTCTGGGAGACATTTCTTTCTCCCAGCCTTTCAATGTTTGCTGGGTCTAGGGCGCATTTCGTATAAAATCCTTTCCTGTGGTAGATTCGTGACCAACAAGCCCATATACCATCTCTTGAGAAACCATTTTCCTCAAACTAGGAAAATTTACATGGACAAATATTAAGTGCCATAGCCAACTTTTGCTATTAATGGCTGCTCATGCAAAATCATTATTTTATTCTACAAATTTTAGAGGAAACAATCTATTCTTGGTCATGGGAATGGTAGTGATGTGCCTATGCCCATGATTCTTATCAAAAATCTCACACTTATTGTTTTCAAACACAAGCTTAAAATTCTTTTCCATGATTTGCCCAACACTCAACAAATTATGTTTTAAATTTGGAGTGTAGTAAATATCAGTCACTTTCTTCTTACCTTCATTAGTTTGTACCTCCATGGTTCCTTTGCCTTCAAATTGCAATGCTTTATCATCTCTAAGCTTGATCTTGGACTTGTAGGAATTGTCAATTGTAGATAGCAACTCCTCCTTGCCGGTCATGTGATTGGAACATTCGGTATCAAGAATCCATGTCTCATTCATATTTTGATTAGATTTTCCATATGAAAAAAACAAAATTGATGAGTCCTCCTCCTCACCATAGTGTGCATTATTGCTTCTGCCTCCATGTGATGCTTTCAATCTACAATATTTTTCAAAGTGCCCATACTTGTTACAATAGTAACATTTCTTGTTACTTCTTCCTTGATAGCCACTTCTTCCTCTTTTGTGAGAGCCACCTCTTCCTCTTTCTTGGAAGCTACCTCTTCCTCCTCTTGGATAAAAACTACTTCTACCTCTTGAAGAATATCTACCTCTTCCTCTCCATTGGCCTCTTCCTTGGCCTCTTCCTCTTGAACTAGATTCACCTTCTTTGGATGAAAATGCTTTTTCTTCCATTCCCCCAACATTTGGAATTGAAGAGAATCTCTCCTCATGGTACATTAAGGAACCCATGAGATGATCATATGTGAGAATAGTCAAATCCTTACTCTCCTCAATCACAATGGATACTTGGCTCCATTTGGGTAAAAGTGTCCTCAACACTTTCTTTACAATGACTTCATTTTTCACTTCTTCACCAAGAGTCTTCATTTTTTCAACACATGCTTTGGCTCTCATGCAATAGTCTCCAACCTTTTCATTTTCCTTCATCCCGAGATTTTCAAACTCCATTTTTAGAGTTTGCAATTTCACTTTCTTGACTTGAGTTTTGCCTTCATAGCTCTCTTTTAGAGCTTGCCATGCATCTTTGGTTGATGCACAACTTGCAATCCTTGGGAAAATGCTCTCATGCAAGGCTGTTTGCAAGTAGAATATTACAAGACTATTCTTATTTTGTGCCTCTTGTTGCTTGTTTATCGATAGCTGGAACAATACTCCAATCGTTTGGCTCTGTGTAGCCATCCTCCACAATCTCTCGAGCAACCTTTGCTAATGAGCAAGTGCTTCATTCGAATGGACCAGTAGTCATAATTCTCTCCTTTGAATTTTGGGACTGGGACATTAATGTTGCCATTTGCCATTTTTACAAATCAATGGTGTAGCTCCTTACTTGCTGGTGGACTTTCAATCCCAATGATTGTTCTTCAAATGCAGTAGATAGTGCTGAATTCCAATAATCACAAAAACACGTGCTGATGTGCATATCAGTTAGTTTTTTTTTTTAGTGACAACTATAAATCAGTTTTGACATTAATCAGACATCCATCATAATACATTTTGATAAATATTACAAGCTCGAACGTTAAAGGAGCTTCACACGAAGAAGTACCGAGTGGATGGGGCAAGGATGTTTAGATTTTGATACAAAGAACATAACGTACTAATAAAATGGGAAATATTTATTCAAATATCTTCCCAAACAACTTGCACAGTCATCATTTCCCGCAGAGTGTCCAAACCTGGAGAGGTTGGGCCGAACTCCGCGCTGCTACTTCCAAAGCCTCGAACCTCGGGCATGACTGGAGCAAATATTACGTCTCCTGACCTGCTCCCCTGTGATGGTGAACGCTATCGCAAAAGTAACCGTGGCAATATCTTTGATTACCTATGATGTCTCTGAAATTTTCCCTCTCAGTTTCTTCACTCGATTTTCCTTTCCCTTAAAAACATCGTTTGCCCTTCTGAAGATTTGTACAGGGATGACTGCAAATACCCTCGCTCATATCATCCTAAAACAACACAAAAAAATTAGCTAGGTTTCTCTCAAACCTAAATCTGATACCAAATGTGAGCCAGAATTAGTCTGAACTGATTTATTTATGATAATTCATTATAATATATAGCTTGGGAATGTAACTGAAGAATCTCCCAAGTTAGTAAAAGACAAAACACATCTTTCAAGTGGGTAAAGAAAAAAAATATATGAGAATCAAATGTTCTCAACATCACATCAAACCACCTAAATATTACCTATTACAACTGAAGATATTCACAAGGAATATTGCCTCATGAAAATAAAAAAACACACTAATAATAGAAATCAATGAAGCTCCAACAGATATGTAGTAGTACTGTTATTATTTGGTGTTTTGTTAATGGGATTTGAAAATGATCAAAGAAGTTTTAGAAAAGTCAATGAACAGTTTTATCATCACAATTTGTTTTTTATTTTTTATTTTTTATAGCTTTTGGTTAATGGTAGCTCCTCTCAGTTTCGTGTCAATTTGTTTTAACATAGATTCGTGTATACTTTGCTATTACTCACTTTATGCCCACTTCACAATAGTTTAATCTCCTTTCTAGAGATTAAAAACATAATAATCCTAGCTCATTAACAGGAAGAAAACAGTGATTCGGTTGTATTGATTATATTATTATTATGTTTTTTTTTTGGCTTGATAGGTATTTTTATTTTTTATTTTTTTTTGGATAAAGGGGTAAAATTTTATTAGAGAACAGTAACTACAACAGAAGCCAATAAAAACAAATTATTAAAAGAATGCTTCAACCGGGCATATCATTATGCAACAAAAGAGAAAGAGTAAGAAAGCAGGTTGAAGGAAGCTGATGCCACTCCCTAACATCCCAACCATCCTGGAATTTTGAGGCCTATTTCGTCAAAAAATCAGCAACACCATTCCACTCCTTGGGGATATAAGTAAAATTGATAAACTCCATAGCCTAACCACACCAGCCAACCTTCAACTAGTATGACAGAAATTACCAAAATTCAAAAAGTTAATGATAATTTGCGAATCAGATTCACAAATAACCCGGTGTCAACCCATAGCATATACCCTTACTCCAAAGAAAAAAAAAATAGCAAGAGCTTCTATATAATTATTTGTCTCCCTTTAAAACAAAAAAAGTGAGCCGAGCCACTACTATCACAACCCATACCACCAATGCCAGCACTTTCAAAATTACCCCGGGAAGACCCATCAGTATTAATCTTAAAAACCTCATAGGGCGCCAACAACCCTCTCTCTATACCCTATGATTGGACTGTGGTTCCTATGATGAAAAGCAATAGAAGGATGAAGATCAGAAGCCCTTAAATCCAACTCAGACATAATCCAAAGCTGCCTAATATCACCAGGAATACTAATCGAACACTTAGAAGACACCCTTTGATAGGTATATTATTAATGTGCTGTTAGTAAGTTCTTTATGCAAGATATGGTGATATACATTTTTTAAAATTATATTTGAGTTGAAGTATTATTTTATTTTTTAAATTTAAAAAAATTAAAAAGTTATTTTTTCTCTTTCACATTATTTTAATTATATTAAATTATATAATTTATTAGATGTCAGTGAAATTTGAACTATTATTTACTTTATTAACTTTTTGAATGTTAATATGATATTTTTCATGATATTGATAATAGTTATAAATTTAATGAATATTTATAAAGTTTTTCAAAGTTATAAATAATTTTATTTTTTATTATATAATATTGAAATTAATTTTAAATTTTATAAATATTTAATATTTATATCAAATAAAATTTTGATATTAATAGATGATTATAATTATAATTAATTATTGAGTATTTTTAATAAGTATATTAATTAATTAAAGGTATTTACTTAAGCTGATTACGCAGTCATAAAATTTTAATGTATTGTTTAGCTATTGAGTGATGAAACTTAGAAACTACATAAAAATAATTTTTTTAGTTGACTTGTTTTTATGGAAGATGCTTATTAAACCTTCTATTATAAAATTATTTCAACTAAAATATTATCCATTGAAAGTAATATTTAAATGAAATTATATACTTTTAATTGGTTATACATGATTGAAATAGGCTTCAATCATATCACATAATCAAGATATTACAATAGACTACCATATTACAAACAATAAGCTAGATAATGTTAAGTAAAATATAATCATTAAATATTATATGGAAGTAAATATTTTATATAAAATATATATAGAGGCTAATAGGGTTTTGGTTCAATGGTTGACACGTATGAGTGCTTCAATCTATGCCAAATTTTTAATCTTAATGACACCAAATGAACTATATAACTAAAACATTTTATGATTATTATTTAAAAAATATATTAAAAAACAATTAATAATATAAATATTTTTCTTGTAATTATTAGAAAATATATTCCTAAAAATTTAACTATTCATCAAATATTAAATATAAATATATTATATAAATCAAATATTATATAAAATAAATTAAAAATATATATAAAATAATAACTATTTTTATTTCAATTAAAATATCTATAATATATAACAACCATTTATTAATTCACTAACCTTACCCTTGTCATTGGTATCTAAATTTTAATTTTTATTTTTGTGAAAAAAAAACATTTTATTCATAACCTAAAACAATACATTTTACGAGGATTTTCAAGTGATCCACAACACATCATATAAAATACAATAAATCTACCAAGGAAATCCATTGATCATTCTGACAACAACTTCTATAGGACACAAGAACCCATGACAATGAGGTTCCTTACCTTGAAATTATATTTTTTGGTCCTCATGAATTAACGGATTAGGGAGTCTAGATTTCTCCTGATCAAGATCATTCCAGCTATCAGCTTTCGAGTAAGATAATCCTTTAGAAGTCCACTTCGCCAAACAATCAACCACTCTATTCTGTTCTATTGGAATATGAACAAAAGAAATTTCAACAACCAAGCTCAAAATATGTTTCACTATTCTAGCCATAAACCAAGAAGCATCCTGAAAATGCATGTTGTTGAGAAGAGACACCACTATCATGGAATCATATTCACAAATAACCCTTCTCCATCCCAAAGAAAAATTTGTTTCCATCACTTTCATTTTGGGGGAAAAGAGAAGTGAGAATCTAATGTCTTAACAACACCACACTCAACTAAGGATTCCCCTATCAATTTCACTTTTTCTTGATCTTTCTTTCTTCTTACTTTTACCACCTTCTCCATAGTTTTTGGGTGAATACCTAACACAGAAGAAACTTTCTTTTTCTCTTCCTCTCTACAATCTTGTCTTGGGAGGGTTCAAACCTAGTCACATCCTCATTACCCTCAATCAAGTTTTCAGCCAAAGGATAATGATAAAAAACTTTATCAAGATAATCTGACACCTCTTTGAACTTATCTTCATTTCCTACAAAAGGGTTATTAGGCACCACCCCTTCTGATAAGATTTTAAAAAAATAAGTACCCAGCTCTTGAATACAAGCATCCATATTTAAATTATAAATGTTACGTGTGGATTAGGTTATCACCTTTATAAATATCATCAAATGACATTTATAGCAAACAATGATGGTCCAAGAAAATGGACATAAAAAATAATAATTAAATGGACATAAAAAAATAATTGAATAATATATGTATAGAGACCACTCGGAAATAAATTATATCTTTTTCATGGCTACCCATAAGCTAAGTTGGACAAAGACCAAGATAATATAGATCTACTCTCTTCAATCCCAAAGAAAGGATAAAATAAGACAGAATAATATTGATTTGTAGATCTGGTATTAGTGCTTTCCAAACATGAACTTCTTTTACCAGCATTATTTCCAACCATACCCACACATTGGGGTGAGACTTATTATTATTTGTATGAAGGAAAGTTGTGTCCAAAATATAGTCAGCCAAATGATAAAAGTAAACAAGAGGTCATGGGGAAATGTCGGTCATAACTATATTGGCATGGAGCTGTGATTATATTTTTAATGAAAGGAAAATTGTGGAAAAGGACAGCCAGCCAAAAGACAAAAGTAAACCATTAAATTTTGGCGAAATAATGACTGGTTGGTGAGCAGAATTCTCATTATCAAAAGATTAAAGAACAATACCTTTATGATTTGAAGTTGCATGTGGGTACTAACCTTTAAAAAATTTGAAAGAGAGTAAAGGGCATAAAAAGAAGCACAATATTAAGGTTGACAATGGATCTAACCGAATTTGAAATGAAATGAATGACATTGATTGCCTAACAGACCAACCAGAACAGGGAAGGGAAGAATACATGTTTCCGTTAGTGGCGGGTCCTTTATACCCTACTACACTGTATCTGTCCATTTTATACATTTACACAACCTTCATCACATTAAGTTAGATGTGTCTGCTATGCATTCTCGCTTTAATGGTAGGTCCTTTACATGTGTCTGCTATGCATTCTCGCTTTAATGGTAGGTCCTTTATACCCTACTACAGTATGTACATGTCCATTTTGTACATATAGACAAACTTCATCACATTAAGTTTGATGTTTCTGCTATGCATTGTCACTTTAATGGTATAATAGCCATTAATGTCCATGAGAAATGTGTCAGTAGCGGCACTTTACATTCATGGCAATAATTCATCCTGTGTCAGTTGCGGCACTTTACATTCATGGCAATAATTCATCCAGTACCAGAAAACAAGTTGCATTACAAAAGGAATAATAGCACCATGTTAGAGATGGGACAGAACTAAATTTGATAACCTGTAAAATTAGTGTTAGAATGAGATTTTGATGGTATGTTGTGGACTGTCATTGTATAGACAACCTTCATCACATTATGTTTGATATTTCTATTATGCATTGTCACTATACTGGTATAATGGCCATTAATGTCTATGAAAAATGTGGCAGGTTTGGGCCCTTTCAAAACTTTTTCCACCTTAATAAAAAAACATTGTCAGTTGCAGCACTTTAGATTCTTGGCAATAATTCATGCTGTACATGGTGCATTACAAGAACCATTAATAGCACCATCTTAGAGATGAGACAGAACTAAATTTGATAACCTGTGAAATTAATATTAGAATGAGATTTTGATAGTATGTTGTGGACTGCCAGTGTCTAGAGGTGTTTCGTTTGATGGATTTGAGAATGGACAGAAAAGAGTATTAGAAAGAGTAAAATGTTTGAACGAAGAAATCAAAGTAAACAGTTCAATTATCAGGATTTGCCTTTTGTGGTTTTTTTTGTTTTATTCATTTGCCCAAGAGCTCCGTCTCAGTGTCATTTCAATTTTTTTTACCTAAACTGATCTGACGTTTGAAAATTTCAAATTATAATTAATAATTTACCACTTCATGCTCACTTCACAATAGTTTAATCTCAACTTTTAAAAGAGGCGGAATAGGAGTTTAAAATCATAGTAATCCTACTTTTAAAAGAGTTCCTCCACGATTAAAACAGTGATTTAGTTATATCGAGATATAATAAATAAATTTGTTTTTATAATATATATATATATATTCTGTGGTATTTGTAAGGGGTTTTGAAACACATGCCCAAACTCGATGTTAATAGGGGTGAGGAATCCCACATAGTGTGACCAAGGATTTACACCTTTAAGCCTGCTATCCCATTGGCAAAGAGTATGGCAAGTGTTGGGGTTTATAACCACTTAAGTCCCACAACATGGTTAATGTGGGATTATTCACAAACACACACATACTACACTAACAAGATAGATGGGTATTAACGTGGAATGGAATTCCAAATCATGGAATATGCCACTAGACTTGCAACATCACATTAACAGGTTAGAAAGCAAGAGGGCCAAGCCCCCACACACATGCCCAAACTCAATGTTAATAGAGGTGAGGAATCCCACATAGTGGGACCAAGGACTTAATGAAGAACAATTTAAGACCCGAAAACAAATCTAATACAAACCATTGTACCTTTTCTTTTACATTTCACTTAGCTAGATGGATAGCCCTCTATAGCAATCAATAGATAAAAACTAAACCAGAGACCTATCTAACAATTCTAGTTTGCAACAACAACAGTAGCATTTGTCAATAGTTACTCTTCAACAGTAACAACAACTTCCATAGTCACTAACATAGCCCCAACAATAGCTTCAATTGTAGGCATAGTCACATATACAAACTCATCCATAGCCACAACTACACCAATAGACACAACCACCAACACAATTATCCACCTCCTTTTAAAAATTCTTGTGGGTCCTAAAAGCAAATCAAACCCCAAGAGGAACCTACAAATGATACATTTATATAGTATGCTTTAAACCAAACATGTTTCATAATGTTCTTCATCCTCCCTACACCCACCTTTGTTTCTTGGAGTAACATTATATCTAGACCTACTTCTTTTCTCATCGATTCTAGTAGCCTAATTTTTGAGGGGCTAATCAACCCCCTGATATTCCATGAACATATCTTCATTGGGAGCTCATTCTTAGGGTTTCTCTACCCCTTGTCCTTATTTTTCCTCATCCTTGGCATTCTTTCCCTTCAAAATCGATCATTTTCAATTGCTTCTTACCCGAGGATTCTACAGGTTTATAATCCAAGAGATTCTTCTTTCCATTAGCTATCTCATCTCTAGTATCTTTACGTCTGGATGCCTATTTAGGTGGTCGTCCTACTTTGTATTCCACACCCACATCTACAATATTTTTCTTTTGATTTCTTGTTTTAGGCCCCAACATATCCCCTTTAGCAACAAGGGAAGATAGAAGTTCATCACCATTTTTTATTTCAAAGACCACACTATTTGTAGTCTCCACTAAACCTTCCTTACAACCTGTGCCCAATGCCTTAACCGTATCATTCATTTCATACAAGACATTATCAGCAGGGTTAGATGAAGCTTTTATTCTGTTTGGGAATGTAAACAAGGTCTTATACAAATCATCCTTTGAAAGGGAATTATGCCCAAGTGAGACATTACTCACCCTTCAACTTTGCTTAGAAAAGAGGGGGGTGTAAACTACATTCGTGTTTACATATTCTCCATAGTCTAAAAGGATTTGAAAAGAGTTTGAAGTTATAGTTCTAGAAGTTACCTTAGCCTCCATGTGAATCACAATTGGTTTCTTTGTTGGGGACTCGTCTTGATTTGCTTCTTCATCCACCCTTTCAATTAATGCATCTTCCAAAATTCTTCTACTATTGTCATAATCACTGGATCCTTTGTCTTCCTTGAATCTAGTGGTCAGGTTTGATCCCTTTGCTCCCTAAGGTTATGTCTGGTATATTTGTCCAAAATCTCTTATGAGGTTTTTTCTTATTAACCACAAAAGGCATTTGGTTTGTTACCTTCTTGAGTTTAGCCCTTGAGCTTGGATGATTTTCCTAGTCAATATGTTGCTTTTAGACACCAAGATTCAAATGGAAATTAATATAAGAAGGGAGTTTTTTTTGTTAAGATTGACCTGAAATAAATCAATCAAGATTTTACCTTTGTAGCTGAATCAAAAGATAAGAGTTCTCCAATATGTCTTGTAATCCCCCTCAGGATCTCCTCTTACCAATACTAATAGGATACCTAAACTGAACCCATTTTAAATTATCCTCCTTTAGAAATAACAATTTTAAAAATTATTATATAATATCAAAATTAATTTAATATGTAAAAAATAATATTATAATATAAAGACATTTAATATTTAAATTAAATAAAATTATAGTATTAAAGAATAATTTTAATTATTATTATTGTTATAATTAAGTAAAAATTACGTATTTTTTTCAATTACATTAATTAGCCAAAGGTATTTAGCTTGACGAAATTATGCAATCATAATGTCATAACGTATTGACAAGTTAATGGGTGATTGGCTTAGAGAAACTACATAATAACAAACTTTTTAGTGTGTTGAATTGTCTTTTATGAAGATGCTTACCTTGTCATTTCTTTAGCTTATGATTATATAGTTTTTAAAAAAGATGAATGAAAGGATTTTTTATAAAAATGATGTTTAAATAAAATATAATTATTTTTAATTGGTTATATGATTGAAATAAATTTTAATAAATTTAATTATATTATAGTATAAATTTATTATTTATTATTAAAATATTAAAATAATATATAATATATAACAAAATAAATAATATTATAATATTTTTTATTTCGTTATATTGATTTCAAATCCATGTTAAATGAAATATTATATAGTGTGGAATGTTTTAAAATATAAAAACATATAAAATTTGGAACATAATTCTTGTGAGTGTGGTTTACGGGTAAGGACACCACTTGCATTATGGGTGATGTGACCTGGGATAATTATAACCTTAAAAATATATTAAAAAAATGCTTAATGTAACTTTTTAGTTTTTTTTATGTGTAAGAAAAATTGTTCTTACAAATTTAAAATAAAGTTCAATTAAACTAATACTATATAAATAAAATATTATATTATATAAAATAAATTAAATAAATTTTCTTTTTAAAATATAAAATATTTAACATCTTTAATATATAAATTTATTTACTACTCTTCTTGCTCACCCTTCTCAATATTATCAAATATTGAAGACATTTAAAAAAAACAAAATGCCCTTCTTGCTGTTCACCCTTCTCAATATTATCAAAGACATTTATAAAAAACAATAATGAGTATAAATGATAATTATTAAAAGTTATATATAAAAAGACAACTGAAAAATAAAGTGAAATAGATCTTTTTCGCGGCTAGACATAACGCACGTCGGACAAAAGTATGAATACCTTTTCACATTAATTTAAAAAGAAGGCCAGGGTGAGAGATCTAGTAAAATGAAACATCATAGTACTTTTCAACCATGAACTACTTTGGCAAGTATTATTTGATGCCACACCTACGTTGACATGAGAGTTTGATTATTATTTTTTTAGTGAAATGAAAGTTGTGTACAAGAGGACAACTATTTAAATTTAAAATGAAATCCTTAAGTTTTAATGAAGTGTTGTAAATAAATCTTAGGTATAAAGAGATCAAAGATAACAACTGTAGTTTTAAGTGAATGCTCAAGATTAAAGACAACACCAGTATTCTCGAGTACCATGTGCATAGTTAACATATAAAAAATTAACATCTAAAAAATTGGAAAAAGAATAAAGGGCATAGAAAGAAGTACAATATGAACGAATGTGAAATGAAATGAATGACAACGATTGCCTACCAAAGAGGCACATGATAATGTACCAAACCAACCAGATATGGAAAAATAATTAGTTCCGTTAGTGGTGGATCCTTTATATCTTACACACTATGTATCCATCTATCGTACATACAGCCTTCGTCACATTAAGTTTGATGTTTCTCATATGCATTGTCACTATAATGGTATAATAACCATTAACGTCCATGAGAAATGTACCAGGTACCAGAAAACAAGATTCATTACAACCACGAATACAGCAACAAGGTTAAACAAGACCAATATAAACTTGATATTGTTTAAGTATCAATTTTAATGTCAGATTTTGATAGCTTGTTTGTGGGGTTGTTATTAGATAGTGATGTTTTCTTCTTAAAATTTTCTTTTGATGATTTAAACCTTTGATTATATTTTTTTTAGAACTTCAATGCAGAAATCAAGATGAATGTTTCTTAAAATTTGTTTTCTTTCGAATCATACTTAACAATTTTTCTTATTAATTTTTTTTGTTATCAAAGTATTGAAATTGGTAGCTCTTTTTCCCTTTCCCAAGATGACCTTTTTATAATATATTTTTTTTATTATTAAAAAGAAAGGTTTTAAAAGGTTGTCACCTTTTTACGCTAAAAGCGAGTTAAAAATCAAAGGAGTTTCACAACAGCTAAAAAAACACTTAAGGTCATAAAAGCAAGAGGCCTATTAAACTTGCGCTTGGCCTGTGCATCTATGTTTAACAGTTAAACTCTAAGTTCTTTGTGTGGAGCTCAATAAAGATGTCTTCAGACTGATGTCCCT
The DNA here is from genome assembly GCA_028583015.1 of Wollemia nobilis. Lineage (NCBI taxonomy): Eukaryota > Viridiplantae > Streptophyta > Pinopsida > Araucariales > Araucariaceae > Wollemia > Wollemia nobilis. The sequence goes on from JAQPPZ010002105.1 coordinate 1,075,279, forward strand.
AGAAAATACATGCTGTTGCTAAGGCGATCACATGACTGCCTCGTCAGAGTTAGCTTGAACAAACAACCAAATAAACCATCTCTAAGAGAGAATTTGATATAACATCACTAATATCCTTCCAATCACCTTGCTGTTGCGAGGGCAATGTGATGAACTTTTATAATTATATGAAATGAAAAGCTCTATATTTAAGGCCTTAAATTAGTTACAATGACTATATTGATAATATCTTGTTTTTTAAGTTTGGTTTACAATGTGGAGAGCATACAAAATGTTTTGTGAATTGTATTAGCTTGTTTTTAAAATAGAACATTTTGTTTATAGATTATTATTCTTGTTGTAAGTCTAAATAGCATAGATTCATTTGAAGAAAAGGTTGCATAGAAGAGAGTTAAAAGACGGTGAGGTCCAAAGCTCTAGAGGCTGATTAAATTTTTTTAAAAGATGTAAGTTAAAAAAAAAAAACACAAAATCTCACTATAGAGTTCATTGTGAATGAATGATTATTCTTATAAGAATATGTAAACTTTGTATGGTGAAGAGATTGGACAAAAGCACAAATGCCTTCAATAGTTCTTTATAAGAAAATCCAAGATAATATTACATATATCCTTTATACTACAAGTATTATACTACAAGTATAAAGTAAAACATCATAAGAATACTGTTTATTCCTACGTACAATGGCGTGTTGTTTATATATTTATCTATATATATATTATGTCTTTAAAAGTATGAAGAAGAAATTTCTATATTAACAGTCATCACTATATTAGGAATTTATGGTAGGAAAAATTGTACCATATCTATGACAAAACTAAAGGTAATATGACGACGTCAAACATGCGCCAACTCTTTACTTCAGTTTTCCACATTTTCACGCGGATGATGGCTATAGCCAAAAAGGTGATGGACCTCAACATACGTGAAAGGAGTGATAACGATAGTCTACCAGAAAGAGGCACACTTATTTTATGTTTCTCTTCTGCATTGTCTATAGTAATAATAGCATTAGTTCTATTAAGAAATATAGGTTATAGGTTGAATCACTTTTCAGTCACAGCAATTTATATAAATATCAAATTGTAAGGTAAAGGTTTTCTTTCTTTCAAAAATATCAGAGGTTGGAATTTTTTTTAGGATTTTAATAAAATTAATTGTAATATTTTTTTATTGTTATTTTTTTACTATTTTAAAGAGTAGAAAATCTTATCTAATTATAATTTTTATTAATACTATTTCAAATGCAATGTTTACTTGTTTAAAAAACTATTCTATTATAATTTTTATTAATTCTATTTCAAATGCAATGTTTACTTGTTTAAAAAACTATTCTAGAGAATGTGGTCTATCGGCAAGGATGCCGCTTACATCACCCCTGATCAATCCCCATGATGGGTGTATAAGAAGTATTACTCAAAAGTTAAAAAAAAACTATTTAATATTTTTATTAAAAATCCATTGATTGTTTGATTTCATTTGCTTTTATAATAAATTATTGACTCTATAGCCTACTCATGACTAAATCTCAACTTATCATAAAATTTATGTATATTAATATTTTATAATAAAGTGTGAGTTCTTTTTGAAAGAGTAAATCTTAATTTATCGTAAAATTTATGTATATTAATATTTTATAATAAAGGGTGAGTTCTTTTTGAAAGACTAAAAAATAAATTTATAATTCTTTTAAATTTTTTTGAAAAAGAATTTGAAAAAATTATATTAAAACAAGATTTTTTATAAGTTGGGATGAGATTCTTCTTAGCTTTAGCTGACAAGAATGTTTATTTACAATAGTAAAGGAGATCTGTATTGGAGCCAAATCTCTTAAATCATATGTATTCAATGGTTGTCCAAATTATCTAAACAATAGATTTTATCACCAACATCCCTAATCCTCTCATCCTCAATAGTCATGTCACTATACCACTGAACCCCTACCTCACGGTACCCATCTTACTTAGCCAGGAAGTCAACCACTTTATTCAAAGCTCTACCTACATAAATCAAACCCACATCATCTAATTCCCTCCACAATTTTTTAGTCTGAGTAATAAAAATAAAATATTCATGTTTCAGACCATCGAAAACTATATAAATACAATGGTAAGGAAGAAGGCCCACTACAGGAATCATAAAAGCAACATGTTAGAGAAAGCACATAATTAAATTTGATTACCTGTGAACATCAACTTTAAATTGAGATTTTGATGGTTTAGCGTGTTGCTGTCATTGTCTAGTGCGTTTTGCTTGTAGGGTATGAGCAAGGACATAACTAAATTTGATTACCTGCGAACATCAACATTTAAGTGAGATTTTGATGGTGTAACGTTGGGGTGATATTGTCTGGTGGTGTTTATGATGTAGGGTATGAGGATGGACATAAAGAAGCATCAGATAAATCTATCTTATGAAGTGTTTAAATGAAGGACGGACATAAAGAAGCATCAGATAAATCTATCTTATGAAGTGTTTAAATGAAGAAATCAAGATCCTTTCATTACTAGGATTTACCTTCGCTCATTTTGTTTTTATTTTTTAAAATATTAAATACATACATAAAAACCATAGATAAGGAAGGGATTGTTTGTTTTACCAATGGAGTTGCCTATCACTGCAATATCAAACCTTTCACCCTAAACGTATCCTTTTGGAAGTTCCATATCATCGTTGGAAATTTCCCACTTTTAATTCTTGTTATTATAAATAATTTTTAAATGTATCGTAAAACAATCAATTTATGCCCATCTAAAAAAAGAGTTTGAGAAAGAGGAACCCTAATAAGTGTATAATAATTATTTTTTTCTTTTGTTTTTTTAGCTTTTTAGATTTTTTTTAAATTTTATTAGGTGAAAAAAAAGTTAATAGGATCCCAATCTTTCACAGAATCGAATTGGTTGAATAGGGTTACCTTTTCAGCAGCTACAATCAACTTGTAAACCCTGTTTTTTAATAAATCTACAAATCTCTTTGTACCAGGTTTAAACTAAGATTTTTTTGAAAAAAATCTTAAAAACTTATCATTACACTATCTTTCTAACAAATAATAATCTTAAAAAAAAAAAAAAACTTAAATGCATTTAAAAAACAGCATTTCAGTTATGCTGATTAGGTTGATAATACCTTATTTGTGAGATTCGTTTACAAGATATAGCGAATGTAAAATGTTTTGTGAATTATAGTTAATTACAATTTTATTTTTGTTAAGATAATTTAAAGATGTTTATATATATAATTTTTTTTAAGAGAAAAACCTCTTACGAAGTAGCCTTGGTCTGAGAGACCGCGAACAGGGGTTCTGCCCACACCAACATTATCAATTGGATTTTGGATACCCAATTCAGCTTTTTGGTAGGGTGGAGATTTGAACCTGGGACCTCCCTTGGAGGATTGCCCTCTCCTCTCCAACTCACCTACAACACCTGGGTAGATGTTTATATTAATGTAAGAAGATTCCTTGCAAATACTTTGAGTTGTAGCCTAATTATTACTTATCAAACTAAATGATCTCTAGATAATTGTGCCTGTTACTATATAATCTAAAAATTAATTAATTGAGAGGAGGTATTAATGTGGAACGAAATAGAGTTTAAATTAAATAAAACTTTGGTAATTTATGTAATCTCAAATTTAATCAAATTTTTTAATGAATTTATAAAATATTTAATATTTAGAATAAATAAAACATTGGTTTTTAAGGGATGATCAAACCAACTATTACTTACTTTCTAAGTGGAGTGAGTTGAGTAGTTAAAAGGCATATAAACGATATTTAGCCGAAAACTACGTAATCATATATATATTTTAAAAACATTGACTAGTTAGTGGTTGTTTGGTTTACTAAAACTATACAATCACAATTTATTTAACATGTTGATTAATTAATTGTGAATTATATTATTCAATGAGTATTTATTTTTATTTTAAAAAACTAAAAAAATTATTAAAAAGATATATTCTAAGTTAAAATAATTGGCTTATCTTTTAATTAATTTTAGGATTTTAATAAAATTAATTTTAATATTTTCTTGATTGCAATTTTTTTACTATTATTTAAAGAATAGAAAATCTTATCTGATTATAAATTTTATTAATACTATTTCAAATGCAATGTTTCCTTGTTTAAAAAACTATTCCAGAGAGTGTGGTCTATCGACAAGGATGCCACTTAATCACCCGGATCAATCCCCATGGTGAATGTGTATAAGAAGTATTACTCAAAAGGAAAAATAAAACTATTGATTGTTTGATTTCATTTGCTTTTATAATAAATTATTGACTCTATAGCCTACTCATGACTAAATCTCAACTTATCATAAAATTTATGTATATTAATATTTTATAATAAAGTGTGAGTTCTTTTTGAAAGACTAAATCTTAACTTATCATAAAATTTATGTATATTAATATTTTATAATAAAGTGTGAATTCTTTTTGAAAGGCTAAAAAATAAATTTATAATTCTTTTTAATTTTTTTTTGAAAAAGAATTTGAAAAAATTATATTAAAACAAGATTTTTTATAAGTTGGAACGAGATTCCTCCTAGCTTTAGCTGACAAGAATGTTTATTTACAATAGTAAAGGAGATCTGTATTGGAGACAAATCTCCTAAACCATATGTATGCAATGGTTGTCCAAATTAGATACACAATAGATTTTATCACCAACCTCCCTAATCCTCTCATCCTCAATAATCCTCAATAGTCATGTCACTATACCATTGAATCCCTACCTCATTTTGGGTACCCATCTTACTTAGCCAGGAAGTCAACCACTTTATTCAAAGCTCTACCCACATCATCTAATTCCCTCCACAATTCCTTAGTCTGGGTGATAAGAATTCTCAACCTCCATGTCTCTAAATCAAATTTCCTCATGCAATCCAAAGCTCATACCAATATTTGAGAATCTGATTGAATGATTAGCCTCCTATAACATTGTCTTACTATGTAAATAGAAGCATATTTTATAGCTTAGGCTTTTACTTCATTTTTTGTGGCCCTTCCCAAGCCCTCCAACTCTCAATAGAGCACTCTCCCAACATGATTACTACAAACCACTCAATAGATATGGTGCATGAACAAGAACTCAAAAATCAAGTGGTCAGATGTTTCCTCACTTTTGTATCATAAAACACATTAGGATGGACCAAAAATTTCCCTACATGGCTACATCTTAGATTATCAAAAGTAAGAATTCTATTGTGCATGAATTACTAGGCAAAGAAGTTTACTTTTGACCAACCCTTTGACTACCAAATATTTCTCCAATCCTCAACTTGATATGCATGAGGAGGAGGTTATGAAAGGATCTTATCATATCCATCCTTCATCGTGTAGATTCCAAGGCTCCCATATCCCTAAGTTAATTCATCCTCCTCATATCTACTTGTGAAAATTATTTTTGCCAAGATTTTAGTCATGATGGATTTCAGTTCCACAAGGATTGGAATTGGTTGCTCATCCAACTTCTTAAACTATTAAAATAAAAAATTTCCTAGATAACTAGCATTGAAATAAATTTCAATCTGTATCAAGTATCCAAACCTGACTTTCCATGGTTAATTTTATTGGTTGCATTTTTGGGAAATCAACAATGATAGGTAAGTATTGATCCCATAAATATGTCCAAAATTGTACCTTCTCCTCTCTTTCCACTTTTCAAAATAAATCATCTTTCACTACCTAAGATCCTAACTTTAGAGCCTATCACACTAAGGACCCATTAGAATCCAAAGTGAAATGACTCACTTCATTTGGGTTAATCTATCCCAATATTTACTAGTTAAAACTCTACTAAATAAAGGAGTTGTATGGGATATCCACCTCTTGTAAAGCTTGTAAAGCTTTCTAGTTAACGTTTTAAATAATTATTATTTAACTCTAATCTCCTCAGTCCCAAATATATCTTTACCTTGTGTTGGCTTACTTTCTCCAAACCTACTAAGATCCATTTTCTCTCTCTCCTTTTACTCTTCTCCATAAAATATTTCTATCCATCTTGTCCAACTCTTTCCATATGGTATGTGGAGCAATAATGATTGAAAATTTATAAATTGGCATAGTCTGAATCACTAACTAGAAAAACATTAATCTACCCCCAAAGGTTAACCATTTGTGATACCAATGATTACTTATTTCTTTGATACGATCCAAAAGTTTCGTCCATATAGCTATCCCCAAATATACTGGTAGGAGATGTCCTCGTGAATCCCAAGATCTCTACAATTCTATCCTAAAGCCTTCAATCAAGACTTAGGATTTCTTATCATTGATGACTTGGTTTGTGACCCTAAGGTAAACATTAAAAGTATTTGTGATAATTTTCCCCTAAAGTTGGCCACTCCTACCAATCTTATTTCATCCATATACTGTAGGCAAGTCAAAACTATGCATTAGATATTACACTTATACACATATAATAATTTTTTTTAAATTTATTTATCAATTAAATATATAACATAAATAAAATAAATTTTGATATCTAATAACAATAAACTACTATATAAATATACTTTATTTAATTATCATAGAAAAATAATTCTTTTTCTAACTAAAATATTAACTTAGACAAATCTATATTTAAATCTTGCCTGAAACATAACAAAAAAAAATTCTATGCACATATAAATCATCTAATCTATATATATATAATAGTTGATTTCATAGGCCTCAATCATATAAGAGGAAGAGTAGTTCTTTCTATATTCCTGGATCCTATTTAATTACTCTTATCTTATTTTTATTAATTTAACTTGGCATTTAAGTGCATCTAAATACAATAGTTCTAACTCTAATAATGCATAGCCAAAAAAAAATGTTTTTGAAGATTAGCTAGGTATTGGGAACATAGCCAAAAGAAACAAGAAAAAGTTTAAATTGGAAGGGTGTGAAGTATAATTTAAATATCAAGAGGCCAAGCCAATTTTTGATAAAAGTTTTGATGTGAAAAGAAAAATTCCACACAAGAAAAATCGTCATAATGTAACAGATTCGCCTTGATTTCTTCCCACAAGCCCCACCAAGAGGCTTTTGAAGCCAAATAAGTATTTCACATTCATATTAACTTAGGAAAATAGATTACATTCGCTTAAATAAGCTTAGAATAACCATAGGAGAAATTAGGGGGGAATAGGAGAAGATAGGGGAAAAGAAGTTTAATTAAAACAAATCACTTCTGCCGCCCAACCTTGTTGCCGTCCAACTGCCGTCCAGGTAAGGTAAAAGATAAGTAAATTTACCCAAGGTAAAATATTAATTTTTAACCTTTTACCATACGTAAATTTCCAACATTCTCCCCCTTGATGCTAAAGACACTCATGCAAGAGTTCTTTAAGCATCACAACATTGGAAGAAAACATTTCTCTTACGTTTCCTCCAATCTTGTATCAAGTAATCAAAATTTATAAAAAACTTGTGGTGGCACTCCTTCCACTCTTCATGTGGGATCTCCTTCATCTTTGTTGCTACTCTTTCCTGCAAGTAACCGAGTGCCCTCTTTTGATGAGCTACTCCCCCTTCATCAAAAGCTTCTTCAAAAAATGACATTCCCATAATGTCACATGTATTGGTTCTCACTAACCAATCTAGCACATTTCTTTCATTATTCTTTCTATGATCTTCAAACCATATTTCATCTCCTAATACTCCTCCTGAGTATGTAATATGCATTGGAATTTCATTCATCTTTGATGTTGCTCCTCCATAACGCAAATGCTTGAGTGCCATATTTTGTTGATTAGCTCTCCCTTCAACAAAAGTCTCTCCTCTTGTGGTTTTCAGCAACCACTCTCTTACATCTTGATCATGATGGTCTTTAAACCATACTTTCACATTTTGATCATCTTTTACATCTTCATCACTAAACAATACTCCACATGAGTATTTACAATTAATCATCTCACATAGATGATTATACCATACAACTCTTTCAGATATTTCTACACAAAATATCACAACAAATATGGCCATCCAATGACCAATTACATATGCAACATAAAGTTGCTCCTCACACAAATGTTCTCTCAAAACAATGGCTTTACAATATTCCTTCTCCCAAGGAATTTTAAACACATCATTTGGATCCATGTGACCCAAGTTCTTCATTATTGTCTTCGCTCCAAGAAGACTCTTCATCAAAGTTGTCTCAATGAGACAATCACCTTTAAATAATGCCTTTGGAAGACATTCTCCTTTCTTTTCATACCTGCTCACAAAAAACAAATCATTAATCATAAAAATATTACCTTCACTATGATTAGATTTGGTGCTTCCCATAAAGCTGCTTTGTGGCAATTCTCCTTCATTGTATGTTGCTTCAAGAGCAACCATCAACTCTTCACTAAGAGTTCTCCTCCTTTGTTCAAGCCATGTTGGTGTGTTGAAACACCATTCATCCAAGCAATCATTCATTGTTGCTTTATCAAAACAAATCTTTTTCTGCAATGTAGTCACTCCAAGTGAGTGATCTCCATCCACAATTGTCTCTTCAAGACAATTCTCAATCTCCTTTGATGATGCCTCCATTTCACCATGAAGTTCATCAATGACTATCTCCCTATTTTCTAGCTCCTCTTTGAGATAGTTTTCCTCATACAAAATAGTTTTCACTCCTGATGAGTGATCTTCAATCATGAGTGATGTTTCCTTGGCCATTACAACAAGAAAATCAGCAGTCACATTGTTATTTTCTGTTTCTATCTTATTTGCTTTCTCACTTTTCTTCTCCCAAATGAGATAATATTTTGTGCTCTTTTCTTCACACAACATATTGTCATCTTTGAGATTCACAAAATCTCTCTTCACATAACCTTCTTGGACTGATGGACAAGAAGTATCTCTATTTGTCACTCCTGATGAGTGATCTTCACAATTGAGCATGAAACTTATAGTCTTCATCTCCTCTTCATCAACAATGTCATGGGAATCAACATCCCATACTTCTTGTGAATCAATCTCATCTTTATATTTATCATTTTCTTCCCCCTGTAGAGGAACAATTTTATCATCTCCTTCAAGGAGATTTTTAGTTGCTCTTTCAAGAGAGCACACAACCATTCCAAGTGAATGGTCTTCAAGCCAATGGTCTTCCTTGAACATTGCTTTTCCAGAATCATGCCAACAATCTTGGTTGAGATCATTTTCATCATTATTCTCATCCATGAGAATTTTAGGTGCATTCTCCATAATACACTCTTCATTTGTCTCTCGCTTTATGTGAGTGGTCTTCAACTATGCAACACTCCATGATGAGGGTTTCTCCATCATTATCCGCTTTATTCTCCTCCATGAGAATTGTAGATGCTTTGTTCATGAAGCATTCTGCAACAAATAACTGATGTGGTGTCTTCTCCATAAGACACTCTTCTTCATATGTCTCCTCCATGAGACTTGTAGATGCTTTCTCCATGAAGCATTCTACAACAAATAAATGATGTGGTGTCTTCTCCATAAGACACTCTTTTTCATATGTCTCCTCCATGAGACATTCTTCATCATACATCACCTCATCTAGGTGATCTGCAAGCAAGGAACACTCCAATGTGAGTGTTTCTCTTCCTTCAACTTCAAATTCTGCTTCCACTTTTGAATGATCTTCACAACAAGATCTTTGAGCAATTGTCTCGTCATTGAGACATTCATCCTTTTTGCTATCAATGTGAATGATTTCAAAGCATTCCATTCCTGCAAACAATTCATTAGTACAATTTTTCTTTTCATCTTTTTCTCCTCCTAAAAGAAATAATTGACTATTACAATTTTCAATAACGGTAGGTGCCTCCCCCATGAAGCACAAATCTGGAATAGCAATACTTGGAGATTCAATCTCCCCCTCAATCTCAACAATGCATTTGTCAAGGGCTTCACAAACAACCTCTTCATCTGCATAACTCACAAAGCTTCTACAAGAAGCAAAACCTCTCTTGCCTCCTCTTCCTTTTGAAGCATAAATACCTCTTCTTCTTAAATTTTCCTCATAGACTTCATAAGCCTCTTCTTTCTGCAAAGAAACATCTTCAAAGAATAAGGGCTGATCTCTCTTTTTCTCATCCTCTTGTCCATGAAGGGATTTCATATCTTCGTCTTTCTTTTCTGCAATGTTACATTCCTCCATTCTTGAGAAATGGTCATCAATGGAATATCCTTCCATATTTTCAAGATGCCAACACTTTTGGGTTGAATCTTCAAGCAAGCCATCATCCAGTTTGGAGTGGTCTTCACAATATGCATCATTCCCATAGAATGATCTTTCCTCTATTGTTTCGTAAATGAGACTTTCCCTGTCAATGTCCATGTTTTCCAAACATGCCATTTTCTCAACTGATTTTGTTTCCTTACAAAAAACCTCATTCACACAATTTTTCTTTTCATCATCATATTCTCCCTCTAAAAGAGAGAATTGACAATTTTCATCATATTCTCCATTTAAAACAGAGAATTGATATATACAAGGTTCCATGCCAACACAAGACATGTCTTCATATGAGTCTTTACAAGACTCTTCAAAATCTCCTTGAAAAGGATCTAATTCAGAAGCTTCTTCAAGGAAGCAAGGCTCCTCCTTGCTTAAACAATCTTCTTGATTGTCACTCATGACTTTATGGGTGTCCTCATCAAACCCATAAGCATCCTTCAACACTTGCCATGCCACTGTAGCTGATTTACAATTGGCTATGAGAGGAAAAACACTCTTTTCCATTCCTCTCCTCAAATCCATAAGGGCTAAGCAATTTTCATATTGCTTCCCTTTCATATCTTTACTCTCGTCTCCTTGTAGCTTGTTCCATGTGGGTTCCTCATATCCTTCTTCGACTATGTCCCAAAACCCTTTTGCAATCAATAAAGTCTTCATCTTAATTGCCCAGAATTGATAGTCTTTACCATCAAAAACTGGCACCTTCACATATTCAAACTTGGTGTCCATTTTGTAAATGTCCAATCATCAATATTCCATCACAATATTTAACCCTTCAACGGGGTTCCAAGGGGCAGCGCCCCTGGCGTGCCACCCCCGTCACGAGACGGGGAGTCCAAAATTTTCTAGAAGCACTAAACGGGTGCTCCAGAAGGCTTCCCGTCAATTTTCTTACCTCACTTTTGATGCAAAAAATATCCCTCTTTTAAAGCCTTTTTACAAGGATTGCCTCTAGGGCAATTGTGCCAATCACTTACAAAAATTGCCTCTTAGGCAATGTTTCCTCTTTTTTTTTTTTTTTTTAACAAAATTTCACCTATCAAAGCGTGAAAATTTTACATATATTTCCTCTTAGGAAATGCCTTTTATCCAAAAATTTTGACAAATAGTTTCCTTTTCATTTTCAAAATTTTCTATTTTTTAAATGCTAAATTTTTTAAATTTTAATCAATTTTTTATATAATATATATATATATATAGATAAATTTTTTAAGTGTTTAAAATTTTTATCTATATAATATAAATTTTATAAATAAAAAAGATTAAAACATAAATAAAAAAAATATTATATATTTTTTAAGCAAAAAAAAAAAAAATTTCTGCCGCGCGTGGGGTTCGACCTTGCGACCTCCCGCGGCCAAGCTTGGCGCTAGCCCAAATAACCAGTCGGGCTAGCGCGTCTGACGGGTACAGAAGGCGACTGCCTTCTATTTAAACCCTCCGTCGCGCCATTTCTTAAAAAAAATAAAACCGGGACTTTTTGTCCCACATCCGTCACGCGGACGGATTTAGAGGCTTTAAAAGCCCTTTGTCGCGCGTTAGTTCTCGATTGCCTGCGGGCAATCGGGACCGAGATGATTTTGCTCGGCCGAACGGTGGCCCGTGGGCGCGCCACGTGGCGGGGTTGATCGCTGCCACGTGTCGCGTCCGATTGGTGCCACTTGTCGGCCAGCGATCTTCTCGCCTCCACGTCACCACTTCGCGCCGCCACGTGTCCTGCTCGCACGCCGCCACGTGTTCAGTTCCAGCCAGTCTCTGCCTCGGTTTGCGTGCTAGCTCCAATCAGTCAAGTCCTGCTCCTCGAGATCCGTGCCGCTGTGGGCCGCTCCTCGACCTCTACGGGCCGCTCCTCGGGATCCATGTCGGTTAAGGCTATGCCTCGCCTCGAGATCCGTGCCGGTCGAAGCAGCGCCTCGATTTCCGTGCAGGTTCCAGATAGCGCCTCGGGATCCGGGCCTCGCCGCGCCTCCTCAGCTCTGATACCAAATGAAACCAAATAAGTATTTCACATTCATATTAACTTAGGAAAATAGATTACATTCGCTTAAATAAGCTTAGAATAACCATAGGAGAAATTAGGGGGGAATAGGAGAAGATAGGGGAAAAGAAGTTTAATTAAAACAAATCACTTCTGCCGCCCAACCTTGCTGCCGTCCAACTGCCGTCCAGGTAAGGTAAAAGGTAAGTAAATTTACCCAAGGTAAAATATTAATTTTTAACCTTTTACCATACGTAAATTTCCAACAGCTTTAATTATGAGACACGCTTTTCTAGATCTCCGTTCTGTCCACCTGCCTGCATTCTGTCAAGCAAAACAACTCAGCAGACTGTAAAAATCTGAATAAAAGGTTGATATTTAAGTATGAGGTTTTGAGAACTCATAGGTAAAACTGTTCAATATAAAAAGGTTATAGATTTGAGTCTGCACTCTAAACACTACCCTTCAATACCATCTGAAAATGTTGATATTCTCTCTTCACATTGGGTGTTCGATTCCCAACGGATGTAAGTGTTCTCCTCTTTCCCCTTCCACCCGTGGCGAGGATGCTCATTGTGAACGATCTTTACGTTGTATGGTAGGTCTCTTGCTCTACAATGAATTTCTTCGGGTGGACGATCGTTGTCTTTCCTTTCATTTCGTTTCAGGAACGTTTAATCTCCATGAAAATGTGGAAGTTTAAAATAAAGTTTGTCGTGCTTCTTTGTAAGTCCCTAAATATCTGACATAAGGATTATTCTCCCTGTGCACATTCCATTCCCTCCATTGAAAACAAATAAGAGTAGCAACCCTGAGGTGAGTGGTGAGTGGTGAGTGATGTGTTAGTTGTAAGGCTTAAAGTTTAATTGTTTTTAGTATTATTTTATAAAGAGATTAAAGGTTTAAATGACGAGTTAAAATTTTTGTTATAAAGAAATCTAAAGATTCTTGAATACAAAAGTTTATGTACTCTCAACACTTTATGTTCCTTCTAATTTTAGGTCGTAATATACTAAATATTGCAAGAAAAACAAACCACATGCAATTGTTGATGGACCAGGACATAGTTATCTCAATATCATATTTTGAGAAAAACAAGCCACATGCAATTGTGATGGAAAAGGATATAATAGTTATCAGGTATTATTCTATAAAGAGATTAAAGGTTTAAATGACGAGTTAAAAATTTTGTTATAAAGAAATCTAAAGATTCTTGAATACAAAAGTTTATGTACTCTCAACACTTTATGTTCCTTCTAATTTTAGGTCGTAATATACTAAATATTGCAAGAAAAACAAACCACATGCAATTGTTGATGGACCAGGACATAGTTATCTCAATATAATATTTTGAGAAAAACAAGCCACATGCAATTGTGATGGAAAAGGATATAATAGTTATCAGGTATTATTCTATAAAGAGATTAAAGGTTTAAATGACGAGTTAAAAATTTTGTTATAAAGAAATCTAAAGATTCTTGAATACAAAAGTTTATGTACTCTCAACACTTTATGTTCCTTCTAATTTTAGGTCGTAATATACTAAATATTGCAAGAAAAACAAACCACATGCAATTGTTGATGGACCAGGACATAGTTATCTCAATATAATATTTTGAGAAAAACAAGCCACATGCAATTGTGATGGAAAAGGATATAATAGTTATCAACGTTATCCATGTTTGTAAAGTACATATACAAAATCTGCAAAGGTTTTTGAACTTTATTACCCCAAAGTAAAGTACAGAACAAACCACATGCAATTGTTGATGGAACAGGACAGAATAGTTATCTAAATATAATATTTTCAGAAAAACAAACCACATGCAATTGCGATGGAACAGGATATAATTGTTATCAACGTAATCCATGTTTGCAAAGTATATATGAAAAATCTGCAAAGGTTTTTAACTTTATCACCCCAAAGTAAAGTACAGATGGGTGTGTTGAAGAGACTGGAATCCTATCATTTGTGCTGTGTGTCAACTGCTACGATAGGCATTTATAATTTTGTGTCCAATGTGAATAATCATGTAAGGAACCATTTGATAGTGTTTATGGTTTGCATGTTATCGTATCAACAAATAATCATCCCAATAATGAACCATAAACTACACAAAAGCACTCTTTCAAAAAAAATCCAAATATTATGTAAATATGGAATAAAATATGTATCTTGATTTATCAGCTAGTTAACTTAAGTGTCACTCAATAAAATGAAAATGAAATACCTATGTAAATTATATTTTGGGAATATATGCATACCAAAAGTTTTATAATCCTAAAAGTTAAAGCAATAAACCAAATCATATATTGAATCAAATTCTAAAAATTGTTAACAACTAAAAGTACTTACGCATATATATTTATTTCTTAAAAATATATATTTTTAAAAGAGTCACTTTTCCCATAAATTAAACTTAAATTTTTATTAAAAAAATCCAATATATATATGTTTTTTTTGTAAAAACACTCTAATTCATATCATATTCTGATTTAGTAGATTATAACTATAAAATACAATCATACCCCCTACTCATAAATTTAAAAATATCATAATGATCCTCGAATTCTTATACATAATCCTGATTTGTTTTATTGTAGGAAATTATATTTTATATAATTTGTTCAAAATATTCTTAATTTTTAACCATTCCATCCATCTATAATGTGTATGTAATTCAAACTAGTTGAAAATATGGGAAACCATTAACGTCTATAAAAATTATGACATAATTCTACCAAAATTTCATAGCTTATATGATACATAAATGTTCCCCTTAAACACAGTTTTCCAATTACTTTCTTGACCACAAAATTTACTCCTTTCATTCACTAGACTTAAAATAAACTATACAAGTTTATTGATTCACCTTTATGGATTGCATGGTTGCTTTTATATCAGAACCCTCTGGTTACTTTTATATTATTTCAAAAGAAAAAAATTAATTTGGTCATTGTTGCTCTGCCATCCTAAAAATAATGAAAAATGAGAGAATCTATTGAATGAAATCAGGAGAGAATCTATTGAATGAAATCAGGCAGATAAAATTTATGCCAGATTCCATCTGAAAACCCATTACGAGAATTAATAGTTCAAACAATTTATTGATACGATAACATGTAAATCATGATCACTATCAATTTGTTCCTTACATGATTACTCATATGGCACATTGGACAAAAATATAAATGCCTATCGTAGCAGTTGATAAAAAGCAAAAATTGATAGGGATTGTGAAGTCAAAAACCATACCATCTATTTGCAAATTTTGTATTTGTACTGTGCAAACATGAATTACGTTGAGAACTATTATGTCCTGTTCCATCAACAATTGCATGTGGTTTGTTTTTCTTAAAATATTATGTTATATAAGTATATTGCGACCTAAAATTTGAAGGAACATAAAGTGTAGAGAGTATTTAAAATTTTGGATTTTGGAATATTTAATTTTTTTAAGCAGTTCTTTTAACTCATCACTTCAATCCTATCAAAAAAAAAAAAAAAAAAAAAATTAAATTGATTTAAAAAAAAAAAAATTGATTCACATATATTTACCTAGTTTAAATTTAAATCTTTCAGAGGAAAACCTAAAATCTTAGATAGATATCCTCACATCTAACACTTTACTACTATTATTTATTTTTAATGGAGAGAATAGTCCTTGAGTGCCCAACGAAGCACAGCATGGGCCACCAGACACAAACTTCACTTTAGACTTCCACATTAAACGTACCTACCAGAAGAAATACATCGTAGAGTAAGAGACCAAAGACAATATAAAGATCGTTCACAATGGGCATCCTTGCAACGTGTAGAACGGGAAGGAGGAGAACACTTACATCCGTTAGGAATCGAACACCCACTGTACATATTGATAAATAATCTTCACCACAATAGAATTGATGTCTGTATACACCTTTATCTATTCAGAGATAGCTACAACTCTGGACGTTAATGAATGATTCAACAGAAACCAGGAATGAAGGCCCATTCGAACAACCAAAATAGCAAGTCAGAGAGAGAATTATACTGAATATCAACACTTTAAGATGTTAGTCAAGGAGAAGAAAGAGTCTTATCATTAAAAGCATTGTTTAGTGTCTAAGACTAAAATCTATTACCTCAAGAGTTTTACTTATCACTTACGAAAACCTCGTTGTTAAATATCAACATTTAATTCAGATTGTACGAACGGAGATCTAGAAAAGCCTATCCCATAATTAAAGCCTCTTCATGGGGCTTGTGGGGCTTGTGGCAAGAAATCAAGGCGAATCTCTTACGTTATGACGCTTTATCTTGTGTGGACATCAAAACTTTTATCGTAAATTGACTTGGCCTCCTGATCTTTATATTATACTTCGCACTTTTCCAATTTAAAATTTTTCTTGGTTTTCTAGATCATCGTTAAAAACAAATTTTGGGCTATACGTTATTAGTGTTAGTCTGTTAGACCTATTGTATTTACATTCATTGAAATGCTAAGGTAAATTAATAAAAATAAGATAGAATAATTATATAAGATCCAAATGAAAATTAAATAAATGAAATGCTCCCAATGCTTTCCAAAATGTTGAATCCCAAAATTCTTCTATTCTTTCTTTGCTCAGTTCTTCTAAATTTATGATCAGAAACCAAAAACTTGACCGGAATGGAACTAAATCAAATCCGGAAGCTTTAACAGAGAGAATGACCTGGAATGGAAACACAGGGTTTTACCGGGAAATTTACAGAGTTTTCCAGCAGAACGGAGAAGATAAATAAACAAACTTTGCCAAGTTATCAACCATACAAAGAGAGCGAAAAATATATGCAAATATTTATTTATTTCTTATAATAGGAAATACATCCACAGAGAGCCTCAGACTGGAAATACATCCACAAGACTGCAAGTAAAATATGCAGTGTACAATTACAGAATAAAACAAACTTAGCTGCTTCACCCTGTTGTTGCTTCTACTCAACATAACGTTGTTGCGTTTATCTTCTGTTTCTTTGCTCTGCTTTACCTCCAATGCTTCTAACTTGCAAAATGAAACCCCGAAAGAAATATATAGCTGGGGATTCACGAATGAGGTGGGAAAGCTATACCAACTGCTCTGACATGCAATTAATGCAAAACTGAGGTTTCCATCCAATCACCGAACTGACTAAGAGTTTCATCTACTAGTAATTAATTTGCATGACCCAAGATCCGACGAATGGTGCAGTAGGTGGATTTTCCAGAAGTGTCAAATTTGGTTTAATTTTCTAACAACCTCCTTTAAACCATATTTCAGAAAAACTTTGACACCGAGCATCTCCCTTAACCTGTTGAAGTCTTCCTCCTTCAAAGATTTTGTGAATATATCTGCAAGTTGCTCCTTGGACCTACAGAATAATAATTCAACCTCGTTAAATTTCACCAGCTCTCTGATGAAATGGTACCGGATATCAATGTGTTTTTTTAGGCCATAGAACACTGGATCCTTGGACAATGCTATGGCGAAATTGTTATCACAAAAAATGGTGGTTGCTGCTTCTGGCAGATGATTTAGTTCACTCAGAACTCTTCTCAACCAAATTGCCTAGCATGAGGCTGAGGTGGCAGCAACATACTCTGCCTCTGCAGTTGATAAAGCAAAAATAGGTTGCTTCTTTGATGACCAAGAAACAACTCCGGATCCAATATTGAAGGCATATCCAGAGGTGCTCTTCCTATCATCTATGTTGCCAGCCCAATCGCTATTTGTGTAGCCAATCATTTCAAGCTAATATTTTATGGCATAGTGAATTCCATGGTTCCTTGTGCCATTGACATACCGTAAAATTCTCTTTCCTACTTGCCAGTGAGTGTCTTTGGGTGACTCCATGAATCTAATGATTAAAATCACAACAAACATCAAATCTGGCCTGGTTGCAGTCAAATACATCAGGATTCCAACTAACCTTTTATAGAGAGTTGGATCAACACTTTTGTTGTTATCAAATTTACTCAACTTCAGGCCTGTGGCAACAGGGGTGATGGCAGGTTTGTTGTCCTCCATATTAAACCTCTTCAAGACATCTTTGGCATACTTACCCTGAGAAATGAAGATGCCATCTGGTCAAATTCTATGCCAAAAAAATAATTCATCAGCCCTAAGTCTGTCATTTCAAACTCCTTTATCATGGCTATTCTAAACTCCTCAAATAGCATGCTGCTATTGCCTATATAAATCATATCATCTACATACAACCAGATGATTATCATTTCCACCTCTGCATTTATCTTCATATACAGAGTGTGCTCATATGGGAATTTAATGAACCCATTGTCCTGAAATTAAGCATCAATTCTGTTGTACCAAGCTCTGGGTGCTTGCTTCAACCCATACAGAGCTTTCTTCAATTTTAGGACATTGTCTTCTTGTCCTTACAGCTCATAGTCGGGTGGCTGGTCTATGTAGACCTCTTCTTCTAGAACTCCATTCAAGAAAGTAGACTTGACATTCATCTGGTAGACATTCCAGCATTTATGAGCTACCAATGCCAAAATCATTCTAACTATGTCAAGTCAGGCTACAGGTGCATAAAATTCATGATAGTCAATCCCTGACTTCTTCTTGTAGCCTTTTTCCACCAGTCTGGCCTTATTCTTGTCTACTTCTCCTTGGGTATTAAACTTGGTTTTATATACCCATTTGACCCCAATGGTCTTCTTACCAACTGGAAGATCCATTAACTCCCAGGTCTGATTTTTCTCAATTGATGCTATCTCATCATCCATAGCATTTATCCATTTCTTATTCTGAATTTCTTCTTCAAAAGTAATTGGATCACACTCAGAAAATAAAGTAAAATCAGAATGCTCTTCATCAGTTTAATTTCTAGTTACCTCATAGATATCTTGCAAACTCCTTGTCTTTGATGGTGTCTTTAGATTTTAGGTCCTTGTTGCAAGTGGAGGTGATTGAGATGATGAGGTTGTGCTGCTACTAGAACCACTGTTACTGCTTGAAGCTATATGTGGCTACACCCTATTTTCATCTAGATCCACATATTCAATAATAGATGGATCTGGCTGACTAGTCTTAGATTTCCAGATCCATACTTCATCCTCTAGGAACTTCACATCTCTACTGATGATAAGTTTCTTGGTTACAGGATTATATAGCCTATAAGCTTTTGCTTCTTCACTGTACCCTATGAATATGCATTTCTCATATTTGTCATCCAACTTCTTCCTCTTCTCATCTGGGATGTGTGCATATGCCATGCACCCAAAAAATCTTAAATGAGCCACACTTGGCTTCTGATTGCTCCAAGCCTCCTGAGGAAATTTATCCTTCACACTCTTGGTGGGACATCTGTTTAGCAGATAAACTGCACAAGCTATAGCTTCTACCCAGGACTCATGTGGCAATCCCTTTGCCTTCATTAGACTCCATGTCATCTCCATGATTGTTCTATTCTTCCTCTCTGCAACACCATTATGTTGTGGTGTGTATCTGGAAGTAAACTGTCTATGAATTCCATATTTCTTGTGAAAAATATGAAATTCGTTGGAGATGTACTCACCTCATCTATTTGTCCTGAGAGTCTTCACATAATAACCGTTTTGCTTTTCAACCAGAGCCTTGAACTCTTTAAATTTGCTGAAAGCTTTTGACTTGTGCTTTATGACATAAACCCATGTCCTCCGACTGAAGTCATCTATGAAAGTAAAAAAATATTTATTTCTAGCAAATGTGCTGATCTGCATTGGACCACAGATATCTGAATGGACCAGCTCCAATGGCTTTGAATATCTCCAAGACTTCCTAGTAGGGAATGCATCCATATGCTATTCTCCAACTAAGCAACCTTCACAAACTTGATTTGGTTGCTCTATGAGGGGTAAAACCTTCACCATATGCTTCTTGTGCAGCAAGTCCAGACCACTAAAACTCAGGTGACCAAATCTGAGATGCCACAACCAGGTAGCATATTTCACAATTGCACTAAATGATATCAGCAGTTCATTCTGAATCTACAAAGGGAACATTTTGTTCTTAGTCATGGACATAGTTGCAATTTGCCCATGCTCTTTATCTTTGATGGTATAGGCTCCATATTTAAACTAAATAGTGTACCCCTTCTGCACAAGTTGTCCAACACTCAACAAGTTATGTTTCAACCTAGGCACATAATATACATCTTGTATTTGTTTTCTATCATCGTGCCTGGTGCAGATGATGATTTTTCCTTTTCCTTTAATAAGAACCTTGCTGTTGTTCCCCATTTTCACCTCATATTGGACTATTTCATCCAATTGTGAGAACATCTCTCTGTTCCCCGTCTTGTGATTACTGCATCCACTGTCCAAATACCAGGTGTTCTTCTGGCTTTGCTCCTCTATGTTGTAAGTCATCAACATATTCCCACATGCATCTCTACAATCTGCATTTCCTGCTTCATTGGTATAGTAGGCTTGATGTTGGTTATCTTTGGCCACCTTCTTCCTACACTCGAAGATATAGTGACCAAATTTCTTGCAATAATAACACTGGACCTTTGACTTGTCCTTATTCTAATTAAATCCTCCTTGCTTATTTTTTCCACTGCCTCTTCCTCTTGCCTGATGGAAGTTGCAACTGGTCTCACTGTCATTGCAGTTTGACCTTCCTCCTTGCTTGTTACCTCTTCCATGCTTGCCTCGATTGCTCTGTCCTCTTCCTCCTTGAGAACTTGAGGCATTCTGGTGGGAATATTCTCTTCTACTACTGTCTCAAAATGAGACATGTGTCTTGAAAAGTTGCTCTAATGAGGACTGAGATGACCGACTCAGCCTTTGCTCATGTGTTTGAAGAGAACCCATGAGCTCATCCACAGATAAGGTTGTCAAATCCCTTGATTTTTTAATTGCAATCACAACTGAGTCAAACCTTGTTGGCAGGCTTCTCAAAATTTTCTCCACTATTCTCTATTTGTCCACATTCTCTCCATTCAACCGCATCTGGTTGATGATATCCTTTGTTCAGATAAATAAGTCACTCATGGACTCTGACTCACTCATCTGCAAGTTTTTAAATTACCTCCTTAACATTTGTAACTTCACTAACTTCACCTTGTTGGTGCCCTAATAAGAACTGGCTAAAATTTTCCATGCTTGCTTTGCTTTGGATGCTGTTGCAATCCATGGGAAAATTATCTCTTCAACTGCCTGCATCATATAAAATAATGCCTTTCGGTCTTTCTTGCGATTCTCCTTCAATAAATCTAAGTCGGCTTGGGAGAGTGCAGTTAAAGCTACTGCATCCACTGGTTCTGGATAAACATTCTTAACCAAGTCCCAAAGCTCCCGAGACCCAAATAATATTTTCATCCGAATACTCCAGTAATCGTAATTCTTATCGCTGAACTGTGGGATCTGCAACTGCAAAGAGTTATTTTTGGAGCCATTGCTTCAATATTCCATGGGAGGGATCAAGCTCTGATACCAATTTGAAAGTTTTAATTTCAGAGTGGAGACAGATTTTGAATTTGCACAAGTCTAGGAAAAATTCAATCCCGACGTGAGCATTCCAATCCGGAGCGAAATTAAATGATCCAAAGTGGAACGCGGATCACACACATGATTTCGGAAGGAGATTCAATCCGAAATATCAATACTTTAATCTAGAGCAGAGCGAAGATAGGAAGATTCATGATTTTGGAGCAGGACACAAGTTCGAAATGGCACACACTTCAATCCGGGGCAAGTGCGGACAAACAAGAGCGAAATGGATTCCGCTAGGGTTATGAAGAGAGAGGGTCCGGATTCGGAATCTGCACAAATTTTTAGGGTGACGTCAGCAAAGATGAAAGAAAAGTGCGAATGTGGATTTTAGATACCAAGGCAATGCGGAATGGAATTTGACTTATGCGGAAGCGGATTTAAGACAAATTTAATATTACGGACTTCACTAAGGTTTAGAATTAATTTAATATTTTAACTTTATAATATTAAATTAACCTAAAGTTTTTCCACAATTAAGTACAAGCAAATTGACCAGAATGGAACTAAATCAAATCTGGAAGCTTTAATAGAGGGAATCACCCGGAATGGAAACACGGGGTTTTACCAAGAAATTTATAGAGTTTTCCAGTAGAACAGAGAAGATAAATAAATAAACTTTGCCAAGTTGTCAACCATATAGAGAGAGTGAAAGATATATGCAAATATTTATTTATTGATTTTAATAGAAAATACATCCACAGAGAGCCTCACACTGGAAATACATCCACAAGACTACAAGTAAAATATGTAATGTACAATTATAGAATAAAACGAACTTAGCTACTTCACCCTGTTGTTGCTTCTGCTCAACACAACACTGTTGCATTTGCTCCTTTGCTCTGCTTTACCTCCAATGCTTATAACTTGCAAAATGGAATCTCGAAAGAAATATATAGCTGGGGATTCATGGATGAGGTGGGAAAGCTATACCAACTACCCTGACATGCAATTAATGCAAAACTGGGGTTTCCATCCAATCATCGAATTGACTCAGAGTTTCATCTACCATTAACTAATTCACATGACCCAATATCCGACGAATGGTACAATAGGTAGATTTTCCAGAGGTGTCAAATTTGGTTTAATTTTCTAGCAGATAATGATATAAAAAAAATCTTCCAAACAGGACATTTGAGGAAAGGAATCTGAAGAGGATATTGCAATTGGGACGTTGTCAACCGTGTGCCTATCCCAAGAGAAAAACATTAGCATAATATCTTCCCTTAAAGACTAACGCCAAACCAACAATCCTTCTTTTCAAAGTAGAGGTAAGAAGTCGAAAAGATCATAGAGTAGAATTGTGAACAAAATTGCTGCCAGAGATGACTCCAAAGGGTTTGGGTGACAGACACTATTTGAAAGATGACTAATGCAAATGCTAAAATTATAAGAAGTAAGATTCAGAAGAAAGTTATAGAAAGCTCAAATTATCGATGATCACTTCTTAGATTGCAAACTCCTTGCTTAGATACAGAGAAATTTAAAATGAGGTAAATAAGTTTGGCCTGTCTCTTCCCCTGAGTATGATATTTCCCATGCTCCAGCAAGCTGACAACAGATGATGACAGACTTTACAAGCTGTTTATTTTTAGTGGCATATTTTTATGTTAAAATTTCCTTCCACTTTAATACCTCTTCTTTTCTCCACATTTGTTATTAGAACTATCTGAGTTTTTTTTTATTATTATCTCTCTTAATTCTGTTCTCATTTGTTTTCTTCACTTTATAAAAAATCTTAAAACCTTTTCAAAACTCCTTTCACTCATTAAATAAGATCCAAAAATATGGAATGAACTACTCTATATAAAATAAACTACTCTAGCATATGGAATGAACTACTCTATATAAAATAAACTACTCTTCCTTCTATGTTGTTATATTCTAGGTTGTTATATTATTTTCGATAGATTATACACATTGTAATTTTTTTTAAATGTTTTATAAAACATCTAAATATATAATGAAATACTCTATATAAAATAAACTACTCTTCCTTCTATGTTGTTATATTCTAGATTGTTATATTATTTTAGATAGATTATACACATTTTAATTTTTTTTTAAATGTTTTATAAAACATCTAAATATAGAATGGTTTAAAAACAAGTTGATATTCAAGTTAGAAAAAGCTATATTTGCTTATGTTAATTAAATTAAATAAATTATATTTATAATATAATTTATTGTTATTAAATATTAAAATTTATTTTATTTATATTATATATTTAATTAATAAATAGTGAAAGAATATAGTGCTTAAATATTTAGTTTAAGTGTTTTTTTTACTTGTTAGTGGTATAAAAGATAATTTTAGACAAGAGGTTGTGATTTTAAATGGATTTAATGAATTGCAATAATTAATCAAAATTTATAGTCCAAAATATTTGAAATAATAATATTATAACATTTTTTTATGTTTTTTCAAGTTAAAGATTTGGTGTGGTTTTGAGGGGGTCTCTTATAATTTAGAGCATATGAAAAAATAGGGAGCTCAGGTTATGATAGTTTTTTTGGAAAATCCTCCAACCCATAAGTCCTTTTGGGTAATGAATCCGGCTAGCTCGACTTTGCATTTACAATGGGTTTGTTGGGAGGAAGGCTAGAAAGTTGAAACCTCAAAAGGGTCTAGGGGAAGGAGGTTGGGTCTTCTAAAAGGTCTTCTACATCTTATTGTGTTGTAGGGTGGTTCCCTATATTGGTTTGTTTTGGGTTCTTGGAATTTTGGTTTGCCTGTCTTTACTATAGATGCAACTGTGATTATGGGGTGGAAGGCTAGATAGTTGGAACCCTAGGGGCTGAGGGAAGTGTTGTGGCTGCTCCACAACGTACCCCAAAATTGGGGACCCACTTTTTTGCATATTTTCCAAGAAGACCGAAGTGGCCCATATGCTAAAGATCAAAGAAAAAGCAAAACACCGCAAGGAGGAAAAAGTGTCGCGATATCGCGACATGTTGCATTGTCGTGGCCAAAAGAGAAAAAGTGTCACGATATCGCGACATGTTGCATTGTCACGGCCAAAAGAGAAAAAGTGTCACGATATCGCGACATGTTGCATTGTCGCGACAAAAGAGAAAAGTGTCGCGATATCGCGACATGTTGCATTGTAGTAGCCAAAAAGAAAAAGTGTCGCGATATCGTGACATGTTGCATTGTCACGACCAAAAGAGAAAAAGTGTCGCGATATCGCGACATGTTGCATTTTCACGGCCAAAGAGAAGAGAAAGAACAAGAAAGAAAAAGTGTCGCGATATCGCGACATGTTGCATTTTCACGGCAAAGCAAAGAGAGAGAGCAAGAAAGAAAAAGTGTCACGATATCGCGACATGTTGCATTTTCGCGGCCAAAAGAGAAAAAGTGTCGCGATATCGTGACATGTTGCATTTCGCGGCCAAAAGAGAAAAAGTGTCGCGATATCACGACATGTTGCATTTCACGGCCAAAAGAGAAAAAGTGTCGCGATATCGCGACATGTTGCATTTTCGCGGCCAAAAGAGAAAAAGTGTCGCGATATCGTGACATGTTGCATTTCGCGGCCAAAAGAGAAAAGTGTCGCGATATCGCGACATGTTGCATTTTCGTAGCCAAGAGAAAGAAAAGTGTCGCGATATCGCGACATGTTGCATTTTCATGACTCAAAAGGGGCAAGCAGACAGAGAAACAAAAGTGTCACGATATCGCGACATGTTGCATTTTCACGACTCAAAAGAGGGGAGAGAAAGAGTGTCACGATATCACGACATGTTCCATTTTCACCAAGGGAAAAAGTAGTGGATATATAGTGATGAACACAGATAGTGAAACTAACCGCATAATGACGTGGACATAAGGACAAAATCCAATGAATAAGACAAAACGTTACATAAGGAATATTTAATGATTTGAAATCATTTAAGATGGTCATTACACATGGAAGGAAACAGACGCAAGCCCATGTGGAGAAAATGAAACTTTTTTGAAATCAAACTAAAAATGAAAAAACCAAATTTGGAAACCAAAACACATGCATGCACAAGGGAAGGTGAAACGAACAGCCATTAGAAAATGAAACGAACCATTGGAAAATGAAACGAAAAGCTTCCTAAAAATTTTAAATACGCCAGGCAAGGATGTTTTGAGGGGTTGGAAACTACTGCGAGCAGAGTTGCAGATTTGAAGGCAAGAGGGCCATTCTGGACCTGTTTGAGTTGTTTTCTTCCATGGACTAGTTTGGGAAAACCAGAAATTTCTGTTATTGTAAAATGACAAATTTTTAATACAGAAAATTTTAGAAAGTTGCATCTTATGGACAAGAAAGAAGGAGTCATTTTCTGCATGCAAGATTAAATGTCTATTTTTCCCCTTTTCAGATTTTAGGCTTGTAAATGGAGTTTATGCAAGTTTTCTTGGTTGCTTCATGTGAATGTTTAAATCTGAAAACCTCATTTAAAACCCTAGGAGCCAAGCACTTAGCTTATCCGGATTGTGCTTGTTTTGCAAGTCCAATAGGTTAGGTTGCATGCATGAAAACCTCACATCTTCGGTTTTGTCGAAATAGGATAGCATCATACTGAATGCATTTTATTTTCCATTTTCTGCATTTCATTTTCAACTTTTCTGCATTTTATTTTCCAAAAATTTTAATTTTTTTTTAATTTTCAAGCATTAAAATAAACATTTAAAAAATTTCAAAATCCAAAAATAATTTCACCATTGCGTAGGTTATACTTCATACTTCCAATACGCACTTTGAAATTTCATTTTCGGAGTTGTTTAGTATTTTTAAAAATTCATCGAAGTTTTCTTTATTACAGATTTTAAAAATCCGAAAATAGAAAATTTCCATTTTAAGGCCAAATTTCATTTTTTCAGTTTCATGTTTCATTCATGAGCCTATGATGACATTCCCTTCATGAAAATTCCAATTTCATTGAAGGAGTTATGTTTTATGGCATTTCACAAATTTCCATTTTTTGAGCCTAAAATTACCCTCTCTTCATAAAAATTCTAATTTTACGAAAGAGGGGTAATTTGAGCATTACATTGAAGGTCATATGAGGGCCAACTCACATTTGCTTTATTTTGGTTCAATGAACAATCACTAAAGTTTCATGGTAAAATAAACCAACATTGCCCCTTGTTTACAATTACTTGCAATCACTAAGGTGTTCCAAGCATTTAAATTGAATATCTTTATTTGAGATTACTAATACACATATGCAAATGCTAATATAGCGGAGACCTTGGAGAAGTTGTTTGTTTAACTTCTTTGCAAGAGGGGATTTGGAACCCAAATCCTAAGGGAGAGTGTACTTTCACAATTGGGTGAAAATACCACTCAACATTTTGGCGCTAGAAGGAGGGCTCGAATTGGTTTATTTCAGTGTGATTTAAATGCTATAGGGATTTAAATTTTGAATATTTCATGCCCTATTGATTATTATCTTTAGCCCTCTTTTAACAATACAACCTTGTAGTGTTAAAAGGAGGACATGAATTGCTATGCATTGTTCTAACGCTTTTGATTGTTCATACAGGAATAATGTGTTTTGATTTGATTTTGAAAAATTTTGGTCTTGACTAACGAGGTTGTCTCCATGCAATTACTTTCATTTGATTTTAATGGATACATCTCTTGGTTGATGCTAACATGATTATTCATACGTTACATGTTTGATATTTGCTAGTCATTTCATGCTTATTTGTAAGGAATTATTTTGTCTAAAATGTATTTGTTGTCGGTATTATGCTCTTCACTTGCGTGTAATGCGATCTTGTGAATCAGAAAGCCTACAACACTAGGAGTATGCTCTTCACTTGCGCATATGCGATCTGGTGAATCAGAAACTAATTTACATTTTTAGAATATTGCTTTGTCATGGTTCCTTCTTTTATTCATGACTAACAAATTGGTTTTGAAGTTATTCTTTGAGTTTCATTAATGGCTACAAGTGCAGGAACGTTGTATGGGATACATGTTAATCCTTTGAACATTAGTGGAGATTCTCATGATTTACCCAAGAACGTAGAAAAATGTTTGCCCAAATTTAAACACAATGGTCCAACATTAGCCGAGGAACATATTCAAGCCTATGTGGATATCCTAGTTAGATGGAATGTCGAACATGAGGATGTGGCATGTAGAATGTTTCCTGGAACCCTAGATGAGGTGGCATATGATTGGTACATCAATTTACCCACTGGTTCTATTACATCTTGGACTCAATTGAAAGATGATTTTATCAATCAATTTAGGTTGCTCATTGATCCTCTCACGATATATCAACAATTTACTTCTTGCAAAAGAGAACCTAATGAGCCGGTGAGAAGTTTCAACTTGAGGTTTCGAAAGCTTTATGCGAGATTAATTTCTCCCTATACTATTGAGGAAAGTGGTGCTCTTCAAATATACTTTCGAGCATTGGATCCATTGTTTGCCATATTTGTTAGGATGAATCCCTTGGTTACTGATCTTGCATCGGCCTACACAGAAGCTATGATTGTAGATCAACAATTGAGGCCACAAGGTTATGGAATGGAGCAATCAACTATGGTAGGACAACTAGGGGCTTGCAATCAAACCTCGATGGTAAATCAAGCGTGGGCACAACAAAATTTGATATCAAATATTTTTCCCTACAATCAACTTTATCCTACCATACCAACTTATGCTCCCACATGTGCTTATACAAGTACTTCCATCCATCCAACTATGCCTCAATTAGAGAATCATGTGGTCACTCATGGAACCATTGCAACAAATGTTCAAGCTTTGTCCATGGATATCAATCCAACTAATCCTACTACTTCTACCACTCAACCCAAAGAGTTCGTATCGAAAGTAAAAGAGCAAAAGAAAGTGGTTAAGAAGGTATGTAGGCATGTTCCACCACAAAAATGAGCACATCAATGTATGCATCCAAATCATCCTAGGAAGAAAATTCATAATGCCGATCTTAATGATGTTTCATGTTATGCTTCTTCAAGTGATACAAGAGATTTTGAGGTGACTCACGTTGAAGTAAATACCTATTCGAAAAGTCTTGAAGAGCATGAAGTTTTTGGAGAAGAAATTCTATGGATGGGTAACAAGAAGTTGGAATCAAATGATCACCATCTTGTTTTGGAAAAGAAATATCTAGAATCATTACCCAAAAAGGAGGATTTGGATGAACAAACTTATGTGGATATGATTTGGTCAGATGTACTTGCAAAGGATTGGAGCAACTATATGACACGGAATTCAAAAATTGATCCCATTATAGAAGCTCCTAAGCCATCACAAGTGGCTGAAAATGAATTTGAAAGAAAATCAACAAATGAAGTTGAAGACATAATCGAATTTCACCACTTGTTCTCGAAAGACACTTTGGATGATGTTCTCGAAAGTGATGACCAAGAGGATCCACACCTTCCAAATTGTGATAAAATTGAATCATGGGTTACAAATTTGGATTATGATAGCTTTACCAATTTGAATTCAAGAGATAACCCACTTTTGGAAATAACTGGACCATCTAAGGAAGGTGAAGATGAATTGGATGAGAAACATGTTGATGAATCGGAAGATGAAGAAGAAGTACTTGAGCGTCACAACTTGAACTTGGAAGATGATTACTATGATTCGTGGAAGAAATGGGAAGAATATTATCAATCTAAATCTTCTAATAAACTTGTTGTGTCAATTAATATGCAGGATAACTCAATTGCTTCCTCACATGAGGATACTATAAATCCTGTACAATTTGAGAAAGTTTTGGAAGAGGAATTCGAATCTCATCAAATTTTGGAACATGATAAGGATTCTACAACCATGAATCAAGAAAGAGAGTCACTTGCTTTAGATTCCTTTGAAGGAAAAGAAATTGAAAATCTTGATCCACTTACTTGTGCTACAATGATTATGCCATTTCAAAATGAGAAAATTACAAAACCTAAATCATTTGGGTTTGATATCATTGATGATCCAATTGAAAATCTCACGTTACCCAAAACAACCCAAGTGATTGATCATGGAAATGTGTTAGTTAACCCACCCCTAGATAGACAAGACTTATGGTTTGAAAGGGATGGACATGTGTTCAATTGGGTACCTAAGTTTGGTGCCTTTGATAAACAAATCATGGAGAAAGAACAAGTGCTACATGATGATGAATGTCATGAGAGAAAAGAGGAATTTTCAAATCCTCTTCAAGTAAGGTCAAATGAAAACATGCCAAAGGTAAAATCTCACCTTTTTGGTTTCACCATGCAAAATTCGAATGAAGGTTTGCCTAATGAATGGTTTGATTCAAATATTATTAATGTTATGGCTTTATTGAATGAAAATGAAAGCTTATTTCTACATCATGAATCAAAGTGCGGAATGGACATCTTAAAGAATAGACATAAAGGAATTGAATATCAATCATTGTCTAATCAATTTGAAAACTTGAAACTCCACCATAGGATTATTAATGAAACTAAATCAAATTGGTATGGTGAGAGGGGCAAGTGGAAGTTTGTTTCTTTGTTTGGTTTGATCTTGTTTTTGTTGGATTCCTACAAAACTTGGTATGCGTATCACATCATATGTCTTTTAAAGAATTCTAATCAGGTTTGGGATCCGGGAAAATGATAATCCAAACTTTGCACCATCTTGTATTATATTGTACATTTGTATATACTTTTGGTTTTTGTGTTTTGGTTTTGGATTGGATCTCATTTTGGTTTTAAGTTTTGTGTGTTGGTCCTTTGGACACTTTTGGTTTGTCTTAAAAAAAAAAAAAAAAAAAAGCGAGATGTCAACTTATGTCCTTATGAATGTTGACTAAGACTAAGAGAATATGAAACATCGGAATTGTATTGCAGAAAGCTCCACGAGTATCGCAAACACATTAAAGAATATCGTTTGGAACTTGTGATGCATGAAGTTGTCGAGTTTTACAAATTATGGCAAAGTAGGTGGTATACTCCATCCGCATTTCAAAAAGAGCAATGCATTCATCCATATCTCATGTTACATTCCACATTGCATATACATTTCATCTCAAGTTGCATCTACATTTCAAATACAATCATTGAAAAGGTGTCGAATCTTCTTAGGGTTATTACATAACATATATTAAAAGGATCCTAAGGTTGGGAACTGATGCCCGAACTATCTTGAACCAAGCACGTTCTACACATATTAAAGAGGATCTTGAGCAAAATGGTCAAAACCATACTTGGAAGAAAAGGTGAGGCGAAAGGAGTATTTCGTGTCTGTCCTATCATGCAACATAATCCTTAAAACAGTGGTTTTTACCACTCCCATAGTGCTTAAAGCCTAAAATCAGAGTAGTAAGGATAGGGTTAAATCCTCATCGAACTTAGGTTGAGGATCCAATTCCCCAAAGCTCTGATTTGACCTTCATGGAGTAGTAAGGATAGGGTCTAATTCTCATCTCGCTTAGGTTGAGAATCCGATTCCCCAAAGCTTCTATTTTGCCTACTCAAGAACTTGAAATTCCAAAGCAAATATTTTTCATTCTACTTTTATTGCATCATTGATATTGGATTGGAAGGATCGTACTACATGTCCCTTGCAAGGATGGGTAGTCATCCCCAAGGTTCAAGAAATCAAAAGTAAAGTCAAATCCTGGATTATGGGGTTGATCTCCATCGGGGCTATAGATGCCTGACTGGCAGTGGAGTATGCTCATGCGTGGCAACATGTCTTGTCTAAAAGCAAGACCACTGACTGCTCAAACGGATAGGCTAGCTTGACAGTTTCATCCATAACGAGGTTAAATCATTTTGTTCAAGATGAGGTAATGAACTCCAGATCAGAGTAGTAAGGATAGGGTTAAATTCCCATCTCGCTTAGGTTGGGAATCCTATTCCCCAAAGCTCCGATTTCACTTACACTTGCACATGGGTTCAAGATGGTAGTGACACATAACCAACTTTGGGATCTAGTAAATTAATTCAGTATACACATATTTGGTCCTAAGAGGGTTTGACAGTTTTAATATGTTTGTTCATGATACTAGAAAGTTTGAGCCTTTGCAAAGCTTGTTATATCTCTAGCATCTTCACCATGCATTAAATCTTGCACAAATCATTCATAACCTCGCATACGAATCATAAGTGAAACCGACAATGGAAAGTTGAACGAGTTTCAAATGATAGGGAATGAAGCACATTGCACACACCGAGCTGATGCTTAATAATTCTAATGCTTCATGTATTTCTCGTCTAGTTTCATTCTTGGGATATTTGCTGACGCTTGTGTTTGAGTTTTGTAGGTGTTCCAGTTGAGTTCTCACCGAAATGCTCGGGAGCATTTCCAATAGAAGTCGCCATTTGTTGTGGCTGCTCCACAACGTACCCCAAAATTGGGGACCCACCTTTTTGCATGTTTTCCAAGAAGACCGAAGTGGCCCATATGCTAAAGATCAAAGAAAAAGCAAAACACCGCAAGGAGGAAAAAGTGTCGCGATATCGCGACATGTTGCATTATCACGGTCCAAAAGAGAAAAAGTGTCACGATATCGCGACATGTTGCATTTCGCGGCCAAAAGAGAAAAAGTGTCGCGATATCGCGACATGTTGCATTTTCACGGCCAAAAGAGAAAAAGTGTCGCGATATCGACGACATGTTGCATTTCGGCCAAAAGAGAAAAAGTGTCGCGATATCGCGACATGTTGCATTTTCGTCCAAAAGAAAAAAAGTGTCACGATATCGCGACATGTTGCATTTTCGCGGCCAAAAGAAAAAAGAAAAAGTGTCGCGATATCGCGACATGTTGCATTTTCACTGCAAAAAAAGAAAAAGTGTCACGATATCGCGACATGTTGCATTTTCGTGGCCAAAAGAGAAAAAGTGTCGCGATATCGCGACATGTTGCATTTTCGCGGCCAAAAGAGAAAAAGTGTCGCGATATCACGACATGTTGCATTTTCGAGGCCAAAAGAGAAAGTGATACGACATTTCATTTAAAAAAGAGAAAAAGTGTCGCGATATCGCGACATGTTGCATTTTCGTGCTCAAAAGAGAAAAGAACACAAAGAAAAAAAGTGTCTGATATCACGACATGTTGCATTGAAAAAAGAAACAACATAACAATAAAAAAAAAAAAAAAAAAAAAAAAAAACATAAGAAAAAAAGGGCCAAGGACAAAAAAAAAAAAAAGTCTTTTTGGAAACCAAAACACATGCATGCAAGGGAAGGTGACAATGAACAGCCATTGGAAAATGAAACGAAAAGCTTCCTAAAAATTTTAAATACGCTAGGCAAGGATGTTTTGAGGGGTTGGAAACTACGAGCAGGGTTGCAGATTTGAAGGCAAGAGGGCCATTCTGGACCTGTTTGGGTTATTTTTCTTCCATGGACTGGTTTGGGAAAACCAAAAATTTTTGTTATTGTAAAATGACAAATTTTTAATACAGAAAATTTCAGAAAGTTGCATCTTATGGACAAGAAAGGAGTCATTTTCTGCATGCAAGATTAAATGTCTATTTTTCCCCTTTTCAGATTTTAGGCTTGTAAATGGAGTTTATGCAAGTTTTCTTGGTTGCTTCATGCGAATGTTTAAATCTGAAAACCTCATTTAAAACCCTAGGAGCCAACACTTAGCTTATCCGGATTGTGCTTGTTTTGCAAGTCCAATAGGTTAGGTTGCATGCATGAAAACCTCACATCTTCGGTTTTGTCGAAATAGGATAGCATCATACTGAATGCATCTTATGTTCCATTTTATGCATTTCATTTTCATTTTTCTGCATTTTATTTTCCAGAAATTTTAATTTTTTTTTAATTTTCAAGCATTAAAATAAACATTTAAAAAATTTCAAAATCCAAAAATAATTTCACCATTGCGTAGGTTATACTTCAGACTTCCAATACGCACTTTGAAATTTCATTTTCGGAGTTGTTTAGTATTTTTAAAAATTCATCGAAGTTGTTGTTTTATGGATTTTAAAAAATCCGAAAATAGAAAATTTCCATTTTTGGGCCGAATTTCATTTTTTTCAGTTTCATGTTTCATTCATGAGCCTATGATGACATTCCCTTCATGAAAATTCCAATTTCATTGAAGGAGTTATGTTTTATGGCATTTCACAAATTTCCATTTTTGGAGCCTAAAATTGCCCTCTCTTCATAAAAATTCTAATTTTACGAAAGAGGGGTAATTTGAGCACCACATTGAAGGTCATATGAGGGCCAACTCACATTTGCTTTATTTTGGTTCAATGAACAATCACTAAAGTTTCATGGTAAAATAAACCAACATTGCCCCTTGTTTACAATTACTTGCAATCACTAAGGTGTTCCAAGCATTTAAATTGAATATCTTTATTTGAGATTACTAATACACATATGCAAATGCTAATATAGCGGAGACCTTGGAGAAGTTGTTTGTTTAACTTCTTTGCAAGAGGGGATTTGGAACCCAAATCCTAAGGGAGAGTGTACTTTCACAATTGGGTGAAAATACCACTCAACATTTTGGCGCTAGAAGGAGGGCTCGAATTGGTTTATTTCAGTGTGATTTAAATGCTATAGGGATTTAAATTTTGAATATTTCATGCCCTATTGATTATTATCTTTAGCCCTCTTTTAACAATACAACCTTGTAGTGTTAAAAGGAGGACATGAATTGCTATGCATTGTTCTAACGCTTTTGATTGTTCATACAGGAATAATGTGTTTTGATTTGATTTTGAAAAATTTTGGTCTTGACTAACGAGGTTGTCTCCATGCAATTACTTTCATTTGATTTTAATGGATACATCTCTTGGTTGATGCTAACATGATTATTCATACGTTACATGTTTGATATTTGCTAGTCATTTCATGCTTATTTGTAAGGAATTATTTTGTCTAAAATGTATTTGTTGTCGGTATTATGCTCTTCACTTGCGTGTAATGCGATCTTGTGAATCGGAAAGCCTACAACACTAGGAGTATGCTCTTCACTTGCGCATATGCGATCTGGTGAATCAGAAACTAATTTACATTTTTAGAATATTGCTTTGTCATGGTTCCTTCTTTTATTCATGACTAACAAATTGGTTTTGAAGTTATTCTTTGAGTTTCATTAATGGCTACAACTACAGGAACGTGGTATGGGATACATGTTAATCCTTTGAACATTAGTGGAGATTCTCATGATTTACCCAAGAACGTAGAAAAATGTTTGCCCAAATTTAAACACAATGGTCCAACATTAGCCGAGGAACATATTCAAGCCTATGTGGATATCCTAGTTAGATGGAATGTCGAACATGAGGATGTGGCATGTAGAATGTTTCCTGGAACCCTAGATGAGGTGGCATATGATTGGTACATCAATTTACCCACTGGTTCTATTACATCTTGGACTCAATTGAAAGATGATTTTATCAATCAATTTAGGTTGCTCATTGATCCTCTCACGATATATCAACAATTTACTTCTTGCAAAAGAGAACCTAATGAGCCGGTGAGAAGTTTCAACTTGAGGTTTCGAAAGCTTTATGCGAGATTAATTTCTCCCTATACTATTGAGGAAAGTGGTGCTCTTCAAATATACTTTCGAGCATTGGATCCATTGTTTGCCATATTTGTTAGGATGAATCCCTTGGTTACTGATCTTGCATCGGCCTACACAGAAGCTATGATTGTAGATCAACAATTGAGGCCACAAGGTTATGGAATGGAGCAATCAACTATGGTAGGACAACTAGGGGCTTGCAATCAAACCTCGATGGTAAATCAAGCGTGGGCACAACAAAATTTGATATCAAATGTTTTTCCCTACAATCAACTTTATCCTACCATACCAACTTATGCTCCCACATGTGCTTATACAAGTACTTCCATCCATCCAACTATGCCTCAATTAGAGAATCATGTGGTCACTCATGGAACCATTGCAACAAATGTTCAAGCTTTGTCCGTGGATATCAATCCAACTAATCCTACTACTTCTACCACTCAACCCAAAGAGTTCGTATCGGAAGTAAAAGAGCAAAAGAAAGTGGTTAAGAAGGTATGTAGGCATGTTCCACCACAAAAACGAGCACATCAATGTATGCATCCAAATCATCCTAGGAAGAAAATTCATAATGCCGATCTTAATGATGTTTCATGTTATGCTTCTTCAAGTGATACAAGAGATTTTGAGGTGACTCACGTTGAAGTAAATACCTATTCGAAAAGTCTTGAAGAGCATGAAGTTTTTGGAGAAGAAATTCTATGGATGGGTAACAAGAAGTTGGAATCAAATGATCACCATCTTGTTTTGGAAAAGAAATATCTAGAATCATTACCCAAAAAGGAGGATTTGGATGAACAAACTTATGTGGATATGATTTGGTCAGATGTACTTGCAAAGGATTGGAGCAACTATATGACACGGAATTCAAAAATTGATCCCATTATAGAAGCTCCTAAGCCATCACAAGTGGCTGAAAATGAATTTGAAAGAAAATCAACAAATGAAGTTGAAGACATAATCGAATTTCACCACTTGTTCTCGAAAGACACTTTGGATGATGTTCTCGAAAGTGATGACCAAGAGGATCCACACCTTCCAAATTGTGATAAAATTGAATCATGGGTTACAAATTTGGATTATGATAGCTTTACCAATTTGAATTCAAGAGATAACCCACTTTTGGAAATAACTGGACCATCTAAGGAAGGTGAAGATGAATTGGATGAGAAACATGTTGATGAATCAGAAGATGAAGAAGTACTTGAGCGTCACAACTTGAACTTGGAAGATGATTACTATGATTCGTGGAAGAAATGGGAAGAATATTATCAATCTAAATCTTCTAACAAACTTGTTGTGTCAATTAATATGCAGGATAACTCAATTGCTTCCTCACATGAGGATACTATAAATCCTGTACAATTTGAGAAAGTTTTGGAAGAGGAATTCGAATCTCATCAAATTTTGGAACATGATAAGGATTCTACAACCATGAATCAAGAAAGAGAGTCACTTGCTTTAGATTCCTTTGAAGGAAAAGAAATTGAAAATCTTGATCCACTTACTTGTGCTACAATGATTATGCCATTTCAAAATGAGAAAATTACAAAACCTAAATCATTTGGGTTTGATATCATTGATGATCCAATTGAAAATCTCACGTTACCCAAAACAACCCAAGTGATTGATCATGGAAATGTGTTAGTTAACCCACCCCTAGATAGACAAGACTTATGGTTTGAAAGGGATGGACATATGTTCAATTGGGTACCTAAGTTTGGTGCCTTTGATAAACAAGTCATGGAGAAAGAACAAGTGCTACATGATGATGAATGTCATGAGAGAAAAGAGGAATTTTCAAATCCTCTTCAAGTAAGGTCAAATGAAAACATGCCAAAGGTAAAATCTCACCTTTTTGGTTTCACCATGCAAAATTTGAATGAAGGTTTGCCTAATGAATGGTTTGATTCAAATATTATTAATGTTATGGCTTTATTGAATGAAAATGAAAGCTTATTTCTACACCATGAATCAAAGTGCGGAATGGACATCTTAAAGAATAGACATAAAGGAATTGAATATCAATCATTGTCTAATCAATTTGAAAACTTGAAACTCCACCATAGGATTATTAATGAAACTAAATCAAATTGGTATGGTGAGAGGGGCAAGTGGAAGTTTGTTGCTTTGTTTGGTTTGATCTTGTTTTTGTTGGATTCCTACAAAACTTGGTATGCGTATCACGTCATATGTCTTTTAAAGAATTCTAATCAGGTTTGGGATCCGGGAAAATGATAATCCAAAATTTTGCACCATCTTGTATTATATTGTACATTTGTATATAGCTTTTGGTTTTCGTGTTTTGGTTTTGGATTGGATCTCATTTTGGTTTTAAGTTTTGTGTGTTGGTCCTTTGGACACTTTTGGTTTGTCTTAAAAAAAAAAAAAAAAAAGCGAGATGTCAACTTATGTCCTTATGAATGTTGACTAAGACTAAGAGAATATGAAACATCAGAATTGTATTGCAGAAAGCTCCACGAGTATCGCAAACACATTAAAGAATATCGTTTGGAACTTGTGATGCATGAAGTTGTCAGTTTTACAAATTATGGCAAAGTAGGTGGTATACTCCATCCGCATTTCAAAAAGAGCAATGCATTCATCCATATCTCATGTTACATTCCACATTGCATATACATTTCATCTCGGTTGCATCTACATTTCAAATACAATCATTGAAAAGGTGTCGAATCCTCTTAGGGTTATTACATAACATATATTAAAAGGATCCTAAGGTTGGGAAATGATGCCCGAACTATCTTGAACCAAGCACGTTCTACACATATTAAAGAGGATCTTGAGCAAAATGGTCAAAACCATACTTGGAAGAAAAGGTGAGGCGAAAGGAGTATTTCGTGTCTGTCCTATCATGCAACATAATCCTTAAAACAGTGGTTTTTACCACTCCCATAGTGCTTAAAGCCTAAAATCAGAGTAGTAAGGATAGGGTTAAATCCTCATCGAACTTAGGTTGAGGATCCAATTCCCCAAAGCTCTGATTTGACCTTCATGGAGTAGTAAGGATAGGGTCTAATTCTCATCTCGCTTAGGTTGAGAATCCGATTCCCCAAAGCTTCTATTTTGGCCCACTCAAGAACTTGAAATTCCAAAGCAAATATTTTTCATTCTACTTTTATTGCATCATTGATATTGGATTGGAAGGATCGTACTACATGTCCCTTGCAAGGATGGGTAGTCATCCCCAAGGTTCAAGAAATCAAAAGTAAAGTCAAATCCTGGATTATGGGGTTGATCTCCACCGGGGCTATAGATGCCTGATCGGCAGTGGAGTATGCTCATGCATGGCAACATGTCTTGTCTAAAAGCAAGACCACTGACTGCTCAAACGGACAGGCTAGCCTGACAGTTTCATCCATAACAGAGTTAAATCATTTTGTTCAAGATGAGGTAATGAACTCCAGATCAGAGTAGTAAGGATAGGGTTAAATTCCCATCTCGCTTAGGTTGGGAATCCTATTCCCCAAAGCTCTGATTTCACTTACACTTGCACATGGGTTCAAGATGGTAGTGACACATAACCAACTTTGGGATCTAGTAAATTAATTCAGTATACACATATTTGGTCCTAAGAGGGTTTGACAGTTTTAATATGTTTGTTCATGATACTAGAAAGTTTGAGCCTTTGCAAAGCTTGTTATATCTCTAGCATAGTCGTCATACATTAAATCCTACACAAATCATTCATATCCTCGCATACAAATCATAAGTGAAACTAACAATGGAAAGTTGAACGAGTTTCAAACGATAGGGAATGAAGCACATTGCACACACCGAGATGATGCTTAATAATTCTAATGCTTCATGTATTTCTCGTCTAGTTTCATTCTTGGGATATTTGCTGACGCTTGTGTTTGAGTCTGTGTTTTCGAGGTTGAGTTCTCACCAAAATGCTCGGGAGCATTTCCCAGTAGAGTCGCCATTTGTTGTGGTTGCTCCACAACGTACCCCAAAATTGGGGACCCACCTTTTTGCATATTTTCCAAGAAGACCGAAGTGGCCCATATGCTAAAGATCAAAGAAAAAGCAAAACACCGCAAGGAGGAAAAAGTGTCGCGATATCGCGACATGTTGCATTGTCGCGGCCAAAAGAGAAAAAGTGTCACGATATCGCGACATGTTGCATTATCGCGGCCAAAAGAGAAAAAGTGTCGCGATATCGCGACATGTTGCATTATCGCGGCCAAAAGAGAAAAAGTGTCGCGATATCGCGACATGTTGCATTATCGCGGCCAAAAGAGAAAAAGTGTCACGATATCGCGACATGTTGCATTATCATGGCCAAAGAAAAGTGTCGATATCGACATGTTGCAAAAGAAAAAGTGTCACGATATCGCGACATGTTGCATTGTCGAGCCAAAAGAGAAAAAGTGTCACGATATCTGACATGTTGCATTTCTGGCAAAAGAGAAAAAGTGTCGCGATATCGAGACATGTTGCATTTTCTGGCCAAAAGAGAAAAAGTGTCAACGACATGTTTGAAAAAGAGAAAAGTGTCGCGATATCGCGACATGTTGCATTTTCATGGCCAAAGAGAAAAAGTGTCGCGATATCGCGACATGTTGCATTTTCAGCAAAGAAGGAAAAGTGTCGCGATATCGCGACATGTTGCATTTTCCTGACTCAAAAAGGAGAGAGAAACAAAAGTGTCACGATATCGTGACATGTTGCATTTTCACGACTCAAAAGGGCAGCAGAGAGACAAGAGTGTCGCGATATCGTGACATGTTCGATTTTCGCCAAGGGAAAAGAGGATAGTGTGCCGATATGCCATAATCGTGGACATAAGGACAAAATCCAATGAATAAGACAAAACGTTACATAAGTAATCTTTAATGATTTGAAATCATTTAAGATGGTCGTTACACATGGAAGGAAGGATGCATGCCCATGTGGAGAAAATGAATTTTAAATCAAAGAAAAGTGAAGAAAACCAAATTGGAAACCAAAACACATGCATGCACAAGGGAAGGTGAAACGAACTAGCCATTGGAAAATGAAACAAAAGCTTCCTAAAAATTTTAAATATGCCAGGCAAGGATGTTTTGAGGGGTTGGAAACTGCTACGAGCAGAGTTGCAGATTTGAAGGCAAGAGGGCCATTCTGGACCTGTTTGGGTTGTTTTTCTTCCATGGACTGGTTTGGGAAAACCAAAAATTTTTGTTATTGTAAAATGACAAATTTTTAATACAGAAAGTTTTAGAAAGTTGCATCTTATGGACAAGAAAGAAGGAGTCATTTTCTGCATGCAAGATTAAATGTCTATTTTTCCCCTTTTCAGATTTTAGGCTTGTAAATGGAGTTTATGCAAGTTTTCTTGGTTGCTTCATGCGAATGTTTAAATCTGAAAACCTCATTTAAAACCCTAGGAGCCAACACTTAGCTTATCCGGATTGTGCTTGTTTTGCAAGTCCAATAGGTTAGGTTGCATGCATGAAAACCTCACATCTTCGGTTTTGTCGAAATAGGATAGCATCATACTGAATGCTTTTTTTTTTCATTTTTCTGCATTTTATTTTCCAGAAATTTTAATTTTTTTTTAATTTTCAGGCATTAAAATAAACATTTAAAAATTTTCAAAATCCAAAAATAATTTCACCATTGCGTAGGTTATACTTCATACTTCCAATACGCACTTTGAAATTTCATTTTCGGAGTTGTTTAGTATTTTTAAAAATTCATCGAAGTTGTTGTTTTATTACAGATTTTAAAAATCCGAAAATAGAAAATTTCCATTTTTGGGTCAAATTTCATTTTTTCAGTTTCATGTTTCATTCATGAGCCTATGATGACATTCCCTTCATGAAAATTCCAATTTCATTGAAGGAGTTATGTTTTATGGCATTTCACAAATTTCCATTTTTGGAGCCTAAAATTGCCCTCTCTTCATAAAAATTCTGATTTTACGAAAGAGGGGTAATTTGAGCATTACATTGAAGGTCATATGAGGGCCAACTCACATTTGCTTTATTTTGGTTCAATGAACAATCACTAAAGTTTCATGGTAAAATAAACCAACATTGCCCCTTGTTTACAGTTACTTGCAATCACTAAGGTGTTCCAAGCATTTAAATTGAATATCTTTATTTGAGATTACTAATACACATATGCAAATGCTAATATAGCGGAGACCTTGGAGAAGTTGTTTGTTTAACTTCTTTGCAAGAGGGGATTTGGAACCCAAATCCTAAGGGAGAGTGTACTTTCACAATTGGGTGAAAATACCACTCAACAAGAAGGAGGCTTGTTCAACTGAAGGAACCTAAATATCTTGCTTTGTTGATGGGTAGATGGATAGCTTGGTCAGCTGAAAGAACCTAAACATCTTGCTTTACTGATGGGTATATGGATAGACTAGTTTGTGGCTAAACTCCAATGGGATCTATGGGGCTTTTTATCATTGTAAAGGTCCATGTTGGAGGGTTTTCTAGTCGTTGGGACATTCTATTGTAGATCTCTTGTTCCAAATGGTTTTGTTGATGCTATCTGGTCCTTGTGTTTGTTACAATAGGTGGTTGGGCGTGCTCTTTGGAAGGTGGGGTGCCTTATCAGAAGATAACCAATTTGTCCATTTTGTGTGCTTCAATTTGGGAAATTTTAATATGGTATATTTTTAACCTAGGGTGATTATCTCAACCTTGATGGGTGGGAATGCTGATTTGGTTTTTATTTGTCATGCTATAGGCTAAGTGGGCTTTATCTCTAAATTTTCTTTTCATTAGCATGTTTGTTTCTTATTTATAGTTCTTGGACGCTCTTGTTGTCCATGCCTCTTTCTCCTTCATAAGCATATGGTTTTTTTAGTGGTGGATGAGTTTTTTTTGCTTATCCCCAATAGGATGTGTTGCATCCTGCAAGGCTTCTAGTTGAGGTGTTAAAATCCTTTGAGCCTTTGTTGTATTCAAGATGTGGTTTGGTGGAATCCAACCTAGTTTAAGTTTTTTCAGATCCAGCTGGCGGGTCTTATATGGTAGTTTCTCCTCTTGTTGTCAGTTGGATGTTCATTTTGGGGATACAATTAAATCCACAGGTGTGGCCAGCTCTTTGATCTGAAATGACTATGTGTTTCTCTGCTGGATCTTTTTGGACTTTAAAGTTTCTATTTTTTCCAGTTTTAGGGTGTCCTTTGTTCCCAGTTGGTGTTCTTGAAGCCTTAGGCAAATGGGATGAACTACAGGTTCCATGTATCTACGCTATTAAGGACTATCTCTGGATCCTATTTTTGGTTTTTTGATAGGCGGGCTTACCCCCATTTTTACTGGATGATATTATAATTGTTTCTAGGGTGTTCCTCAAAATCCTATCTTCTTTGCTCCTATTTCATTTGGTTGTTGGAGTCTCATTTGATTGGAATTCATGATGTTCAACTATTGGCTAGATGCTTGGGTTACCTGCATGGGAGTTTCATTTTTTAATTCATATTTTATGCTCCTATTTTTGCTTGGTTCGTATGGTGCTCTCGTCTGTTCCAGTTTTCATTTGGGTATTTTTAAATCTCGGGTGGTTTTGCAGTCTGAAAGCACTTTGGTGAGCAGTTTTAATAAAATTTTCAAATTCATGTGCTTTTGGTAGCAGTATGATTTTGCAATCCTATTTCTATCTTATGGGTTTTGGTTTTCATGGTCGGCTTTCGAATACCGTATATGATTTCAATTTTGAAGCAGTTTTTCTCAGTGGTATTTCTTGAAGAGTTTAGATCCACCAAGCGACTTTTATTGTTTTATTTATGGTGATCTATTCTTTGGGATTGAGTTGTTTTCCCCTTTTTGAGATTGTCGAGATGTAGCCTTTGTTGTAATTATTATTGTACTTTTCATAGGTTGGGTTGGTGGCTGGATTTATTTTTCTTTTGTTCAATCATTTACTCTTTGATGAATGGATAACCTTTTTTAGATTTGATGATTGTAAATATCCATTTGGAGCTCGATGTTTAAGGTTGTGGAATCCTCTCAAAACCCTCACCATTTTATTATATATAAAAAAAATGTTTTATTATAAAAGAAAAAAGTTAAAACTTTGGTGAAATGTTTTGAGGTACATCTAAAATAGTTGCTATAACTTATAAAAATAAAATAAACCATCTCAAAACATTCATGCTAATACTAAATAAAAAATCCATTCACAGAACTCAAAATATTTATTTACATCAACATCTAAAAAGGCTTGTTATATCCTTATGATATATTGAGAGAAACAACAATCTAATAAATTTTGGTTGTTATTATTATTTATTTGTGAAGCTTAAAATGTATCTTATATTTGTGAATGATCATTTTTTAATTAATATATATAAAATGAAATATTCTATGATTATTTATAATTTTGATTAATTAATATTAATTTATTATGAATTAAGTATTTCTTTATATATTTTTAAGATATTAATGAT
This sequence comes from Wollemia nobilis, assembly GCA_028583015.1. Taxonomy (NCBI): domain Eukaryota; kingdom Viridiplantae; phylum Streptophyta; class Pinopsida; order Araucariales; family Araucariaceae; genus Wollemia; species Wollemia nobilis. Next base: position 1,118,844 of record JAQPPZ010002105.1, read on the forward strand.
AATGATAGTAGTCATAATGGAAATTTTTATATTGGAATCCTATGGATGTGATGATGAGTTTGGAAATTAAAAAAGGGACTTAAAAAGTCATTTGTTTTAAAATCATTAAGGATATGGATTTGATGGATATAAAATAAGGTTTTAATAAACATTTAGTCATGAAATCAATAAGGGTGAATCAAGCAATCTATAAAGATGACGTTAAGGCAAATTGATGAATATTTTAATTTTGATGGTGAATAAAGTAATATTAGGTATGATTATGATTATGAGCAACAAATTTCATAATACTTATTGAGAGAATTTTCATTCTCATGATAGACATATTTCATGTGTAAATGAGATTTTCAATTTGGGATGTGTGGATTACAAACATTTAGGACCATATTAAGTAGGTTTTATAAGAAGTAATTTTATAGAATATTAGGGGAAACAAGATTTTATATAATAACTTAGGATTCATTGCACTAGTATTTTTTTCTATCTTCATTTAGTGGATGATTTATAAATCCAAATATTACTTATAATGTTTTTTTTTTACTATGAGAGTCTTCAAAATCTAAATATTATTTTAATGATAACAACTTTTTGTTACACAAGTTATTTTAATATGTACTTATATTTTTAATTAGTACTCACATGTTGACCATGGATTTGAATATGGTTTGTGTTACATTTATTATGTTTCTTTTAATTAATTTTGTTGGAATATAATATTTCAAGATATACACAATCCTATAGTATACTTTATATAAGTAATTGATTTTGATTAATGGTATATTAAATATAATTGATCTATCAATATAATTTTTTTATTCAAAGTAAAGGATTTAACTTTAGCATAGGTATGTGTTATGAACCTCTCTTCTTATTAATAATAAATAATTCATTAATATGTTGAAATATCAAACATGCATTCAAAAATAAATTCCACAATAATAATCACACAATAAAATAGAGATAGATAATACCCTTGACGTAGGAAAACACCAATAATACTCCTTAAAGAAAGAATAACTCCACAAGATCTCTAGCTCCATGAGCCAAGACTCTTACAAAAAATACTTCATATAACTTTCTTTACAATTGGGCGTTTATCTCTTTTTATTCAAGAATGTGATGGTTCACATTCCATGAGTTAGAAGGTCACTCATGTGGTGATTCAACTTTCATGAATTACAAAGTGCATAGTATTATAATATAGAACTATGCTATATATTATTATAATTTTGTGTATGACCCATGCCATATTACCCCATATACAATACTATTTCTCTTCCTATATTTAGGTACCTAACAATATGATATTGTTTTGTACATACTTTTTTTTATTACGATATTAGGATGGTTTAAATTATGACTTCATGTTAGTTTTAAATTTTAGCATTAGTATTTTGTTACTTTTGTAGTAGCATGAGATATCTATCACTAAGCTTATTTTTTAGCATTATCAAACTTGCTCTCAATCATTATAAAGGATTTATTATTTACTTATCAAGTTTCAAATTTTAAAAATATTATCTTACATATGATATTGTAAACAACCCAAGTCTACTCACCTGGTTGTACCAATCATTCTGACTCCTTAGTAATATATATATATATATATATATATATATATATATATATATATATATATATATATATTTACAACATGGTTTATCCTATAGTTAAATTTTCAAGATAACTGGTTTAACTAACACCCAAGTCAAAATCACATTTTAGTATGAGGTATATTCAACCACATTTAGGTTTAAGAATCATTGCATATGATTCCCTAAGTGGATGAGACCATCCAAATTTCGTAAAGAGTGCCATTTTATGGATCCAATTTTCTCATTCATCATATTCTTGTTTTGGCATGAGTGTCGATCCATGACTGTGGTTATCCTCTAGGGCCCATAACACATAAAGAGTGGATGCATGCTCTCCCCATCCCTTAGTATGGTGAACTTCGACCTAACTGGTTGACTAGTTCAAGACTTAGCATGCATATGCCTAGTACCTAGTTGATTATCCACTCACTCGAAGTTAGCTAGGATCATGCCATTTCCCTTACACTGAACTTAGTAAAATTGGTCATTTATGACTCACAATTGATTACCCCATATCAATTATCATGGACATGACTAAAATCTTAGCCACACTAGTCTTCCTATAGTTAAAATGGTACAAAGACTTATCATTGTACTTCTCAAGCAATGGCCTATAGGTGGCATCCCATACCGCCCCTCATTAATAGTTATTACAAGGCCACTTGTTCCGACCTATGGTCACTTGTTTCAACCTATTATTCTAGACAACAATCATTCCTAAGTCACAAGAGTTACCACTCATAACCACCAATGTGGATGTTTTAGTTTAATCGCCTATCTCACGATTCTAGATCATGGTTTTATGGGATTGTCAACCTAGATTTTAATTATATCCCTTGTTACACATAGTTATTAAGAAAAAATAAAGTACATGTAATCATTACTATTACTAAGAATACATACATTCAAATCATAAAATATTTTACTTATCCTTACTACCTTCATTGGTGGTGTATAGGATAAGTTACCGGTTTGGGGTCAAAACCCTTTTTTATTTCTAAATTAATAAATCTCATTTTTAAATTGAAGCTTTTTACTAATATGGGAACTCCTTTCGATATAAGGCTCATAGTTCCCAATTGAAGTTTAGTATATTTTTCTTTTAAAAGTATTGTCTTCCATTACACCTATATTTAAGAATTTTTGTGGTTAAGGGAGTTATGACACACCCTAATAATTTCCATTTTAACAAGAAAAACCATCCTTAAACAAAGATAATAGATATGCAAACTACACTAAGGTTAAAATATTGAAGAGACCTTCAGTTAAAAATCTCTTATCTAATGACACAAGTAGTTTTAAATTGGAAAAATAATTTGGTGTAGATGATTATATGGACAAACACATTCAATCTAGGTTTAATCTTACTTATTTTGGAAGAAGGAATTTAGGGATTCAATTAACACATATCCGATCATCCTGAATATCAATCTTTTAAACTTCTAGATTGGTATTATTGCACAACTTGGTTCCTGAATGGTTAGCATTTAACATTTTCAATTTTTCTTAAAAGGAATTTCATTGGTCCTGAAGCTATAGACTAATTTCAAGATAATAGTTATTTTTATAATTCACCCCAATAATAACTATTTTTTCTCTATTCTTATCCTGGCTTGCGTATGCAGATTCCAATATCAATTACCAAATTTTTACCTTGAACCTACTCTATCATTTACTCGTAATAAATGCTAGGTAAATAAAACATATATAACTATTATTAACTCATTTTTGATAATAAAAGAAGTCCATGTCCCATATTAATATTTTTTAATAAAAAGAGCATATCAAAGCAAATGAACATGAACGTTTTCATGTATTTAATTTTCCTTTGAAATATTACACATTATAAAGCAATTTGCATTTTACATTTTACATTGGCTAAAACAAAACAATTTAATTCAAGCTCTTGTTTTGTTTATCAAGGTCATGCATCGTACAAAATAATAATTTCAATGTTATCAACATGTACATGCATCTACAAGGAACTTTTACTTACTAAAGAGTTACCAGGTTATAGAGTAGATAAAAATTTTCACTGTTTTCAAGACTAAAGGATGTCTTTTCTAGATAACGAACTCATTGCTACCTAGGAATTTTATTCTTTATGACCCCTCACATGCCTGAAATAGTAGTTGTTTTTAAACACCAACATTAATCCCAACAACTTGGAAGAGGAACCAGACAAAATCTCCTTCTATTTTCATAAAATAATTTTATAGTACAGATGCTCCACTCAAGTCTTCCTCTTTCATCATCTTATCCAACAACAAAGACATGAGGGGTTGCATATAGAGATTAGACAACTCGAACATAAATGCCACACATTCTAATATGCATACAATGAATTTCTAAATAACAACAACAACATTTATCTTTCATTTTGAAAGCACAAACAAACCATAAGATTTTATTTTCCAACAAAATGTTTAATATAGATAAATAAAATAGACAATCCTTTTATCAAAATAAAAAACAACTCCGCTCATTCTAGGTACAATGAAGAAAAAGTATAATATCTCATATGGGTATACTAACATTAAATCAAACCTCTACTCCTTTGCCTATTGTAGTCTTAGGTAAAGCTTTATATCTGTTTAAGTCACACACCATTCCTGTTGGAAAAAAGGCAACAAATAAACAATACAAGGTGTTTGGCTGGTTGGGTTGCACAACCAAGCAAAGGCATTCTTATTTTCACTAATCTAATTACTATAGTTTCCAAGGCACAAATTTATGAAGAACGAAAACCATGATGTTTATATAAATCCATAAATTATGGATAAATAAAAGAAGGAAGTACAACCATACAATACTTTGGTTCGTTTCTATCAACAAATAGAAAAGTTTATAGTACATAGAAGATCACATAGCTAGCTCATTTTTTATTCCATTCCACAGCAGAAAAACACCACATATTTTAAAAACATTCAATCATGAAAGCATTCAACATAGAATAATAAATCCAACCTACAATATTATTGTTTTTTTTCAAACCCATTTCTTCTTTTCCCACTATTTCTAGCCTCCCAAAATGTGCATCCAATACTAGATACATATAGCATACCAGAATATTTTTAGATAGCCCTAACAAACATATATCTTCTTTTTTTAATGCTCAACATCCATGCAAAATATTCCCCATTCCCTATCAAATTAACTCCTTTAGAATCATACTCGAGAACATGGGGAGTTAGAAAGCAATAATAAGGATTACATGCAATTAATCCCCATCACAACATCCATCCAATCCATTGTATCATGAGGTAAAGAAAAGTTACTTTATTTCATATATATGTAGCTATTTTAATTTTAAATTTAAATTTCTTGATTTATTAATTTTTTCATTTTTCTTTTAATTATTAATTCCCATTTTATTTTATAAATTTCAAGGCAAACATTAAATTATTTTCAAATCATCAAATTGGCTCCCATACCCTTGTAACTTTCATTGCCATCAAAAGTTCAAACATTTAACTACAAAGGCAAGGAACACACAATCCAACACATTCACACAATGCAAGTTAAATATGCCAAATACACCTATATGAATGCAAGTGTGAGCTTCTATGTACTCATATGCTGAACATCATTTTCCACTTACCCTTTTTTTGTTAGCCTTCTTCTTTCCATCGAAGGTATGCACTTGGAATGCACAACCATCAACAGTACCACATTCTAGGAATAAAATGTAGGTATAGTCCATCAACTCATTTGAAATTAATAGTCATATGAGGAGGGTTGTTACATCTTCCCCCACTAGAAATAAACATAGTCCCTATGTTTTAATGCATGTAAAAATAAACAAGTCAAAACTTATATATTAAATCACATATGCATCAGTATATATGTCCATGCACAAATCATGCATAATTCAAATTTATTCATATAATCATCTTTACATAATTTTTTATATTTGTATTCAACCATAGATCCATACATCGATCAAAATATATTATCAAAGTAACTCTATATAGTGGTTCAGATATACATCCACACATATTTATATATACATCCATATATCCACATAACAATTTTAAATTGTTCAAGTTTACTCAAACAAGAAAGAAAACTATTTTTTCATATTAGCCACAATCTCCCATGTGGTATTTCTATCTGAGTATAGGTCCCACTGGTCTAGGCATTGATCAATATCTCTTCTCCTCAAGATCTTGGTCATAAAACCAAGTATTCTAACTGGATGAACTTCACATTTTAGGGAGTGTGACATCTGCAAATTGGAAACATCCCAAATGTGAGTAGGGTCAGCAATGTACTTCCTAAGGAGGGATACATGGAAGACATCATGGATTTTTGATAAACTTGGTGGTAGAGCAAGTTTGTAGGAAACATGACTTATTTTAACTATAATTTAAAATGGACCCATAAATCTAAGGTCAAGTTTGAAGGATTTATTTGAACTCTTTGTAGGCTTCACCCTTAAGAACACTCTTATAGACACAAAAAATTGACCTACTTCAATGGAAAATCTTCCCTGAGCCATCTGGGAGACCCCCTAGAATTTCCTATGGAAAGGGTTAGGCCTCTCCCCCTTCTTTCTCCTTTTTTACCTCTCTATAAAAAATCGTTCTCACCCTTGACAGGGCACAATTTTTCATAGGGAGAAATCGCGATTGGTCTTAACGAGATGTGATTTTACCTTTTAGGGTTTTTTGTAAGGAAACCCTAATTATTTAGAGTTGGCATGTTTTACGTCAGTCCTCCTTGATTTTCCCACCCATTATTCCTTCAAATACACTATATAAGGAGGGTTTGAAATAATTTTGAGAGCATGACAATAACAACAAGGAAAAGTGAAAAATATTTCAAGTGGTTTTAGAAGTGCTCGCTAAGTGGTCTAGATTATTCTTCTCTTTTCATAAGCAAGTTAATTCTCAGGCGTGAAGTGTGACTTGTTCTCTATTGCATTGGATTGTTTATTGTTGTTGATCGTTTTCGTGGATTTGTGTTGAATACCTAAGGAGAGAAAACTCTTTGAAAGGTCTGAATCCTTATATTTTCTTTTGCGCTCTCTACCTGGTGAATTCACTCTTCTTCATGCATGTCCTAATTTTTTTAATGATGTAATCGAGTCTTCACATATTTATTTTGTTTTTTGCATAACTTCTGTGAAAGCACGTCGGGGTCTCTACGGGGCACGATTTTGCCTACGCGAAATCATAGTTGCCTTTTACGGGGCACGATTTTGCCCATATAGTATTTGGGAAAAAATTGCTATTCTAGACTTCATACCTGCATCATAGGTTGCATATAGAGCATAGTAATATATTTTTTTCTATGGTTCTATCATTTTATTTTGTTGTATTTTGATATGCTTGATTTATTTCAAAGGTCAACTTCTACTTATTTTTTTCAAAGGTCAGCTAAAAGGACCTAGGGGTCTTGACAACTGTGCCTCCAAGTAATGTTATATAGCGTCCTAAGCAGACCCCCTAATGCTGATTATATTTTCCAAGTGTTTGCCAGTTATCTTGCAGGAATATGAATTGTTGACATTGCTGAACAAAGGATAAAAATAAATATCAACCACCAGATAAGCTAAGTGTTCCAATTAATCTTTTGTCTATTTGTTGAGTGTCTTATATTTTTGTTATAAACCCTAGATCTGATTTAGAAGGAAATATATTTAATTAATTTTTAGGCGTTTGAAAGATAAACAACATATAGTGTGCACTTAGGGTTAATTTTTTTTGTGCATCTTCTCTTGATCCCTTGATTAAAGGTTTCTATATTACAACCATAGGGTTAGAAAAGTATTCAAAGAAATAATCATTCTAGATTTAGCTCTTGTCTTCTTACATTCTGTATTTCTGCATTATCTTTATCTTTCATAGCATAGTTATAGAAAGGCAAAACATAGGTGATTTTCTTGAATTGACATCAAGCATTCCTAAGAATCCCAAGGACTTGGAGTAAGTCCTTAAACCATTCCTGGTGAACCCTTCCCACCTTCTTTAGCACCAAGTGCAGAGAACAACGCAGTCCCTATGGTTCACCTCAAGGCTTATCTCTCTTTGTAGATCTAACCTTGAGAATCGTACATGGTAGGGTGGTTTTACCTCTCTACATCTTTGGTGAACCCAACGTGAACACCTCCTTTTCTTTTAAATTTTTTATCAAAATCATTAATATTGTGCGCTAGAGAAAAAAACATTAAAAACATAATTTCTTGTGCTTGTCTTCATTGGTCTCGGTTCCCTCCTTTTTGCCCTAGTATTTCCATCTTTTTCCAATGGCTTCCAACCTTGGTAATGGACAAAGGCTTTTTAGGTTTGATGATATTTTTCAAGAGAATGATCAAATTGATAGAGAAAATCATAATCTTGAGGAATAACATATTGATAATAGTCTTGATCCTATTAAGGGACCCGATGGGAACCTTATCTTCAAATATTTTGAGCATGTGTGGACCTTTTATAAATATCACAAGCATGCCTTGGATGCAACTTTAGAGGAAGAAGCCCTACTTGAGGAAGTTAGACCATCTCATGATAACTCGTTGAGTGAATATTTGACTCATGGTAATCTTGTTCATCATCCAAATGATGCCACTACTGTAACCACCAACGTTGAAAGGAATCTACAAGTCCCTCCAACTAGTAGTGCCATTTAAAATTTTTAATTTCCTCCTCAATCTTCTTATCTCAACACTGTTTCCTCTATTCCACCAAATGTCAGTTATCCTCTTCAATAAGATACCACGTACCTCAAAAGTATCAATATGTCCAACACTCCTCCTTTAGGGAATCTAGGGATAATGCATAATAGTAATACAAAATTAAAAAATTTAACAAATATAATGAAGTAGTTAGTTTCAATATTTGAGATGATCCAGCCTTCATGTTTCACTTATAGTTATAAGGAAATGTGTAATCAGCCATTGGATCCTATTGTTGCTACTAGACCTTATCCTAAGCATTTTCCTATGCCAGTTATACCTATTTACAAAGGGATAAAATATCCCATAGAGCATTTAAGAATATTTATAACAACTTGTCATGATCTCATATATGATAACATGTTTTTGCTCAAAAAATTTCCTAATATTCTTGGCAGTATGTCATTAGAATGGTATTATCGATTACCTAATTATTCCTTGAAGAGTTTCGAAGAAACAACATAATTATTTGTTCAACAATTTGGTGTGTATATTGAAAAGGAAGTGACAATGAAAGATTTTATAATTTAAAATAAGGTAAAGAGGAAAACAATTCAGAATTCTTAGCTCGTTGGAGAAGTTTAGTAGGATGCTTGAGATATACTTTACCTCCAAAACATATGCTTGAGACATTTATTGGAAACTTGCAAGAACAATTATCTTATGCATTGGAAACTACTAATATCACATCATTTGATCAAGTAATTTATTTAACAAGAAAAGTAGAACAAACCCTTATCAGAAGAGGCCAACTCAAAGTCAAAGAAGAGAAACCTACTAAGTCTCAACATAAGAATAAACACAATGATGCAGGAGCATCCAGGGCAGCACTGCAATCTTGCATCAACAAAAAAAAAAAAAAGAAAAAGAAACAAAAATGTTTAAGTGTTGAAAAGTGTCACGATATCGCGACATAAAAGGTGTCGCGATATCGCGACATGTTTTAAGACAAAGGACGTTGGCGGAAAAGATGTCGCGATATCGCGACATAAAAGGTGTCGCGATATCGCGACCGAAACAAGACAAAGGATGTGGGCGAAAAAGATGTCGCGATATCGCGACATAAAAGGTGTCGCGATATCGCGACACAAAACGAAGGAAGAAGTCAGCAGGAAAAGATGTCGCGATATCGTGACATAAAAGGTGTCGCGATATCGCGACACAAAAATGGAGAAAGACGCTAGCAGGGAAACTGTCGCGATATCGCGACAGGTTTCATAGGAGAGGCAAGGAAGGCAAAGATGTCACGATTTCATGACCCAAAGCAGAAGAGCGTACGGAAGACAAAGATGTCACGATTTCGCGACCCGAAAGCAGAAGAGCGTACGGAAGACAAAGATGTCATGATTTCGTGACATGTCACGATTTCGCGACCCGAAAGCAGAAAGAGCGTACGAAAGACAAAGATGTCACGATTTCGTGACATGTCACGATTTCGCGACCCGAAAGCAGAAAGAGCGTACGGAAGACAAAGATGTCACGATTTCGTGACCCGAAAGCAGGAAGATGGAGCGAAGGAGCGAAACTGTCATGATATCACGACATGTCGTATTTTCGCGGTGCAAGGACAAAGAAGGGGCCAGAGACCGAAAGGTGTCGTGATATCGCGACCTGTCATATTTTCGTGCCCGAAGGGAAAGCCGAAGACGAAGAGTCGAAAAGGCAGACGTTTCGAATACCAGGACAACGAAGCGGCACGGGAAGATGAAACGAAAGGTTCTGGAAGAGGAAACGAAGGGCCACCAGCTAGAAATGAAGCGTCACCTGAGAACCTTTAAAAAGGAGAACAGAGGCATGCACAGGGGCTGGAAAATTTTGTGAACGATAATATATTTTTGTAATTTTAGAATTGAGAATATTCTGTAAAGCGCAACTCTCTACGATTTCTGTAAATTTTGCTGTAACAGTAATTCTCTCATGTATATTGAATAAATCAGAACTATTTTTTTTTCTTCTCTGTAATTGTGTACCTCGATCAAGTGGTATCAGAGCAGGAGTTCCTGAGTGTGTGAGCAGATCGTCGAAAGTGAGGCAGCTTGCGCCAAGATCTATGGAAGGGTTCTGAGAAGAGAGAAGTTTAAGGTCCCTGAAGCATGTAAACAGAGCGCCGAACATGAGGCAGTTTGCACCAGGATCGATTCAGACTTGCGAGAGAAGTGAGCAGAATGCCTCCACAAAAGAACCGTGGTCATGGGAGAAATGTAGTGCCTGAAGAAGATTTTAGAGCATTGCAGAGGCAAGTGCAAGCCCTGCAAGAAGAGTTGCGAAGAGGGGTTGAGCCAAAAGGAGAAGACCAGAGTGACGATGAAGCCTGGGTAACTGATGATCCATCAGATGATGAAGAAACATTGGATCCTTCTGAAGCCAGATTGTTGAAAGCCCTATCTCAGGCCGGGAAGAGGTCGAAGTTTGATGTCTCTACCTATTCTGGGAATCTCAACCCAGAAGAGTTGATTGATTGGATCAACGATATGGAGGAATACTTTGAGTATGAGGAGGTTGCAGATCCAGACCGGATAAAATTTGCAAAAGCAAAATTGAAAGGCCATGCTAGTTTATGGTGGAAAGGAGTACAACTCGAAAGAAATAAAAATGGAAAAGAAAAGATAACCAGATGGGACCGAATGGTGGAGAAACTAAAGAGACAGTTTATTCCCATAGATTACGAGTTGGATCTGTTGAGGAGGATGCAAATTTTGAGATAGTCAGGCAAGTCTGTCCAAGAATACATAGAAGAATTCTACAAGATCTCCATCAGAACTGGCCATTCAGGGGCTAATAAGGAGAAAGTAGCCAGATACATCAATGGGTTGAGAATGAACATTCAAGAAGAACTCAGCTTGATCAAAATAGCCACCATAGAAGATGCGTATCAATTGGCCTTAAAGGTTGAAGAGAAACTGAACCGAAGATTTGAAGGCAAACAGAGAGGAAGGGATCATGGTGGAAGAACCGATGGAGGAAATTACAGAGACCAGAAGAAGACTGGGGAAACAAGCAAACCCCAGGAACAGAAAAAGGAGAATACCTACCGCCCGTGTGATTAGAACAATGGCTACCAGAGAGGAAGAGGTAGACCTGGACGTGGGTATGGAAGAGGGGTATTTCGTGGAACCTGTTTCCAGTGTGGAGAAGAGGGACATCGGTCATATGAGTGTCCTCAACACCAAGAAAGGACGGACAAGAGACCTGAGGGTCATGCCAGAGCTGCTGTGGCAGATGAAGGTGCAGAGTCAGAACACTCTAAAGAAGCAGAAGGAGGAGAAGTGCTGATGACGAGAAGAGCACTGTTGAATGACGAAAAAGAACCAGAATAGAGGAAGAGTCTATTCCGCACAAGGTGCAAATGTGCAGGGAAGGTCTGCAATGTTATCATTGATAATGGTAGCACAGACAACTTAGTTTCAGAAGAGATGGTTACTAAGTTGAAATTGGGGAAGAAGAAGCACCCGCATCCATATCGGATTGCGTGGTTGCAGAAAGACCACAGAGCGCTTGTCAATGAATAGTGTTTGGTCAAATTTCACATTGGGAATTACCAAGATGAGGTCCTGTGTGATGTTTTGTCGATGGATGCTTGCCATTTGCTATTGGGAAGACCATGGCAATTTGATAGACGTGCAGTGCATGATGGGCATGCAAATACGTACTCTTTGACAAAGGATGGAGTACGTCACAAATTGAAGCCACTAAAAGAAGTGGATGAGAAAGTCTGCAGTAGTGCCAGAATCTGCCTGGTGGATGGCAATACGCTTTTGGATGGCCTCGAAGAGGGATTCGATGTGTTATGCATTAATCCCTACTATTAAGAAATAACAAGTACACAGATGTTCCAACAGAGGTCGAACGCCTGTTAGAAGAATTTCTAGACATTATATCAGACAATGTGCCTGAGGGTTTACCATCGATGAGGAAGATCAGTCACCATATTGATTTGGTACCTGGATCTAGTTTACCCAACAAGGCAGCCCACATAATGACTCCTGTGGAAAGTGAGGAGCTGAGCAGGCAAGTCCATGAGTTGTTGAAAAAGGGGCTGATTCGAGAAAGCTTGAGTCCATGTGCAGTACCTGCAGTACTAGCACCAAAGAAGGATGGAGAGTGGAGGATGTGTACAGACTCCCGAGCTATCAACAAGATCACCATCAAATACAGATTTCCATTGCCAAGGATGGACGATATTATGGACTGTTTGAGTGGAGCCAAGTACTTCACCAAGATTGACCTGAAGAGTGGCTACCATCAGATTCGGATCAGAGAAGGAGATGAGTGGAAAACTGCTTTCAAAACCAGAGAAGGTTTGTATGAGTGGTTGGTCATGCCATTTGGACTAACCAATGCACCAAGCACATTCATGCGGTTGATGAATGAAGTGCTGAAGGAGTTTTTAGGCAAGTTTGTTATTGTCTATTTGGATGACATTTTGATATTCAAGTAGAACCCTGGAAGAGCACCTGATGCATATCAAGAGGGTTTTTGAGAAGCTGAGGGAAGAACAGTTGTTGATCAACTTGAAGAAGTGCAATTTTGTGAAGAAGGAGTTGGTATACCTGGGATTTGTCATCTCAGTTGAAGGTCTAAAAATGGACCCAGAAAAGGTGAGGGCTATCATTGAATGGCCTACTCCAAGAAGCACTTTTGAAGTGAGATCATTTCATGGTCTAGCCAGTTTTTACAGGAAATTCATCAAAAATTTTAGCAATATTTGTGCACCCCTTACGGAAACAATGAGAGGGGATAGGAAAGACTTTAAGTGGACCTTAGGAGCAGACAAGAGCTTTGATATGTTGAAGAAGAAGGTCACTGAGCAACCTATTTTAGCACTTCCAGATTTTAACAAGGTATTTCAGGTGGACTATGATGCCAGTGGCAGTGCCATAGGAGTCTGTCGTCGAGTCAAGAAGGCAAGCTTGTTGCTTACTTCAATGAGAAACGCGATGAGGCCAGGAAGAAGTATTCAATGTATGACCAAGAGTTCTATGCTATATTTCAGGCCCTAAAGAAGTGGAGACATTATTTGCTGGCCAAAAGAGTTTGTGTTATATACCGATCATCGTGCCTTACAATATATAAATAGCCAGGGAAAACTGAACCAGAGGCACTTGAAGTGGGTTGAGTTTCTACAGAGTTATTCCTTTGTGTTGAAGCACAGGAGTGGAAAGTCCAACAGAGTTGCAGATGCCTTGAGTAGAAGGCAGAGTTTGCTGATAGAAATGAAGGTGGAAGTGTTGGGATTTGATGAATTGAAGGGTTTGTACCCTGAAGATCCCGATTTTGCAGAAGCCCGGAAGGCTTGCTTGGCACCAGTTACCTTGGACAGAACCAAGTGGTTGGATTTTCTGATCCAAGATGGAATGTTGTTCAGAGGAAACCAATTATGCATTCCAAGAAGTTCCATGAGGGAAAACCTAGTCAAAGAAAAACACAGTGGAGGATTGGCTGGGCACTTTGGTCGAGATAAGACCATTGCCCTTGTGAGCGAGAATTATTATTGGCCGCAACTGCAGCAAGATGTGCAAAAATTTGTGCAGAGCTGTAGAGTCTGTCAGATGGCGAAAGGTGTGAGACAGAACACCGGATTATATCAGCCGTTACCTGTACCGGAGAAACCATGGGAAGATGTCAACATGGATTTCGTTCTTGGTCTACCAAGGACACAGAGGGGAAATGATTCCATATTTGTGGTAGTTGAAAGGTTTTCAAAGATGGCACATTTTATCCCTTGTCAGAAAACTAATGATGCAGTTCATATTGCAGGTTTGTTTTTCAAAGAGGTGGTACGACTGCATGGTCTACCGAAGAGTATCATTTCTGACAGAGATACCAAGTTTGTTGGGTATTTCTGGAGAACCCTATGGAAGAAACTAAAGACAGATTTGAAATTCAGTTCAACATACCACCCACAGATAGATGGGCAAACAGAGGTGGTAAACAGAAGTTTGGGTAACCTATTGAGGTGCTTGATAGGAGATAAGCCCAAAGGATGGGATCTCGATTTTTCCATAGGCGGAGTTTGCATATAACAATTCTGTCAATAGGAGTACCAACAAATCTCCATTTCAGATAATATATGGAAGCAGTCCAAGAAATGTTTCGAGTTAAGGAAGCTGAATACAGGGGAAAAGTGCAAGTGCCGAGGCTGAGGATTTTGCAGAGCATCCGAAGAACCTGCATGAAGAAGTGAAGAAGCATATTGCTAAAATGAATACGCAATATAAGACGAAAGCAGACCTGAAGCGGCGGTTTAAGGAATTCAAAGTGGGAGATGAAGTGATGGTCCATCTAAGAAAAGAAAGATTTCCTGCTAAAACCTATAACAAACTAAAGATGAAGAAGTTTGGACCGTGCAGAATCCTAGCAAAATGGGATTCAAGCAATGCATATGAAGTAGAATTGCCAAGTGGGTTAAACATATCACCCGTGTTTAATATTTCAGATTTGGTGAAATACCATGAAGGGGATAGTAGTGAGACACCAAGTGCATAGTTGTGGAGTATTCCAGCATCTACTCCAACCACAGATGAGATAGAGGAAATACTGGACACAAGAGAAGGCAGAAGTACCAAAAACAGACAATATTTTGAATATTTGGTCAAGTGGAAGGGCAGACCGATAGAAGATGCAACTTGGCTAACAAAAATGGAGGTGGATCGCTTGGGTCTTCCTCTAATAGTTCAGAAGTGAGGATCACTTCTCAAATCAACCCTGGGTGTCTGATGCAGGAGCATCCAGGGCAGCACTGCAATCTTGCATCAACAAAAAAAAAGAAACAAAAATGTTTAAGTGTTGAAAAGTGTCACGATATCGTGACATAAAAAGTGTCGCGATATCACGACCGAAACAAGACAAAGGACGTTGGCAAAAAAGATGTCGCGATATCGCGACATAAAAGGTGTCGCGATATCGCGACCGAAACAAGACAAAGGACGTGGGCGGAAAAGATGTCGCGATATCGCGACATAAAAGGTGTCGCGATATCGCGACACAAAATGAAGGAAGAAGTCAACAGGAAAAGATGTCGCGATATCGCGACATAAAAGGTGTCGCGATATCGCGACACAAAAATGGAGAAAGACGCTAGCAGGGAAACTGTCGCGATATCGCGACAGGTTTCATAGGAGAGGCAAGGAAGGCAAAGATGTCATGATTTCGTGACCCGAAAGCAGAAGAGCGTACGGAAGACAAAGATGTCACGATTTCGTGACCCGAAAGCAGAAGAGCGTACGAAAGACAAAGATGTCGTGATTTCGTGACCCAAAAGTAGAAAGAGCATACGGAAGACAAAGATGTCACGATTTCATGACCCGAAAGCAGAAAGAGCGTACGAAAGACAAAGATGTCACGATTTCACGACCCGAAAGCAGGAAGATGGAGCGAAGGAGCGGAACTGTCGCGATATCGCGACATGTCGTATTTTCATGGCGCAAGGACAGAGAAGGGGCCAGAGACCGAAAGGTGTCGCGATATCGTGACCTGTCATATTTTCGTGCCCGAAGGGAAAGCCGAAGACGAAGAGTCGAAAGGCAGACGTTTTGAATACCAGGACAACGAAGCGGCACGGGAAGACGAAACGAAAGGTTCTGGAAGAGGAAACGAAGGGCCACCAACTGGAAATGAAGCGTCACCTGAGAACCTTTAAAAAGGAGAACAGAGGCATGCACGAGGGCTGGAAAATTTCATGAATGATAATATATTTTTGTAATTTCAGAATTGAGAATATTCTGTAAAGCGCAACTCTGCGATTTCTGTAAATTCTGCTGTAACAGTAATTCTCTCATGTATATTGAATAAATCAGAACTATTTTTTTTTTCTTCTCTGTAATTGTGTACCTCGATCACACAAAGGAGATGATAGTGGAATGGATAGTAGGCATGTTAACAATGTTGCTAACAACTTATAAAATATAATACTTCTTAAACTTTCGCAAAGGAATTTTCCAAGACTTAATATGTCTATGGAAGCAATTTTAAAACAACTTTTAGAATCCAACGCAATTGAATTACCTCTCATAAGACAACCAGATATTATAGCTCATTGGTATAAGGCAAGATAAAATTGTGCATATCATAGAGTGGAAGGAAATTGGATAAACTCTTGTAAGAGATTAAAACATGTGGTTCAAGATTTGATTGATACAGGGCATATTGATATAGGAAATTCTCAATCTTCAAATGATCAACAAAAATAATCTATTAATTAGAATGTACTTAAAAATATAGCTAATAAAGTATCTTATATAAGTGTACCACATAATTATGATAACAACATGGTTGGTATGATAATAGCTATTTCAAAAAAGTCAGTGTAGAATCGACATATTCAGTGATCTCAACAGGAGATAAGCTTCTCAAAAAATATTTCTCTTTTGGAACTTTTGTAGAATTATAATACTCATGGAGAAGCCTTAATAAATATTCTAAAAAAACAAGTTGTCCCTCCAGATATTTCCTATAGTAATATTGCCAATGTTGTAAGTTCTCTTGGGATAGATCATCTCACATTCTCGTATGTCGATATCTCTTTCTCAAAATAACAAGAAGATTCTTCTCTTTACATCACCATATTTATTGGGGATACTTTTATCAAGAGAGTTATGATTGATAATGGTTCTTACCTTAATTTATGCACATATCGTTTATTTTAAAATTATAGATTAAAATAGGAAGATTTAACTAAATCTGGTGATATCATTAAAACCTTCAACAATGAGTCCCAAGAAGCTTGTGGTACCATATCACTTCCCCTCAAAATTGGACCTAAGATTTTAGATACATTGTTCTATGTGGTATCGTGTCCTGTATCTTTTAATATTCTTCTTGGACATCCTTGGATATATGCGATGGAGACCAAACCCTTATACTTTTCATCAATGTGTAAACTTTAAATTTAAAAATCAACCTATTTCTATCTTTGGCGATCCTAATCCATTTAAATATTGCTCACTAGATGATCTAACTCAGTTTCATTCATTATATTCCTTATCTAACCAGACTAAGCAACTCAAGAATTCTGATAAAGGATCATTAATCAATATATCATCACATGATCAAGTCAAATATTCTTGTCAAGAATCTATCTTAGATGAATCTCATCAAGGTTTAGAGTGAAGTGTTAAGGATGAGGGGCCACACTCTCCTTTTTTATCGATCCTAACCCCTGAGCAGTATGTCAAAGATGAGGATCCACCTTAGAATGACATCTACTTTTACGAGTTTGTCCCTTGTGTTGCACAGGTTGAGTCTTCTAGTTATTAAGTAGACTTTGGTTCTATGTCTCTCTAGGACCTTTAGAAATTCGGAGTAACTCTTGTCCCGCCTCCTCTTGAGGATGATTTGTCCATCCTTATTTAGGAGACCATAGATGTGAACATAGGTTCTAAGAAAGTCCCTAGAATCCTTAAGCTAGGTAAAGCTTTATCCATGGAAGAGAAGGAGCAATTCACCAATTTAGTAAAAGAATATTAGGATATCCTTTCTTGGTCATATGCCAACATGCCAAGGCTTGATCCTTCTCTTGTCATGCATCATTTGGTAGTTAAACCTAGTGGTAAGCATATTAAGCAGAAACTTAGGAATATGCATCCTAATATCGCCCTCTCAGTCAAGTAAGATATCCAAAAACTCCTTGATGTTAGTTTTATAAAAGCTATTGAATATTCTGATTGGATCTCTAATATCATTTTTTTAGCTAAGAAAGAAGGGACGATCAAAATATGTACTAAATTTTGGGACATTAATTTAGCATGTCCCATGGATGATTTTATCTTGCCCAACATAGATTAGATTGTATATTTCACCATTAAATATAGGATGCTTTCTCTCAAGGATGGTTTCTTAGGCTACAATCAAATTTTTATTACCCTTGAGGACCAAGCCAATATAGTCTTCACTACTCCATGGGGTATATTATGCTAGAAGGTCATGAATTTTGGCTTGAAGAATGTAGAAGCTACCTATCAGTGAGCCATAACTTATATTTTTCATGACATGATGCACAATATTCTCTAATATTATGTGGATGACCTTCTAGATCACTCCATATAATGAAACAATCATGTCTATGACTTAAGATGAATATTTGAAAGGATTTGGCAGTATAAGGTTCATCTTAAACCTGCTAAGTGTGTGTTCAGAGTCACATCTAACAAGTTGTCAGGATTCATAGTTTCTAGGTGAGCTATTGAAGTGGATCCCACTAAGATAACGACTATCATTGACATACATCCTCATTGCACCCTGATTGAACTGTGTAGCCTACAAGGTAAGCTTCAGTATATCCATCAGTTCATTGCCTAGTTAGTTGATAAGTGTCAGCCCTTTCTTAAGCTTCTTAAGAAAGATATAATCTTCCAGTGGGATCTTGAATGTCAGAAAGCTTTTGATGATCTCAAGCATTATCTCACTTCCCCACCTATTTTAGTGCCTCCCATGCCTGGTAGGCATTTGATGCTTTATATAGGAGCCACTGCTCATGCTTTGGGAGCCATTTTGGCCCAACATGATGATAAAAATAAAGAACAAGATATCTACTATATCAGTAGAAATTTGGTTAGCTATGAAACCAGGTACACTCCCTTAGGAAATAGTTACCTTATCATAGTGTTTTCTTCTAAGAAATTAAGACACTAAATGCTCGGCCATAAGACATTGGTAGTTGCAAAGCTTGATCCTTTGTGTTATTTGATGTGTAAGCCTCACCTTTCAGGTTAAGCTACTAAATGGATTTTTGCCCTTAGTGAGTTTGACTTGAATTTCATAGGTTAGAATACTATTAAGGGTCAGGTTATTACTGATCAATTAGCCTATGCTCCCCTAGAAGTTGCCCATCGTATAGTTGTTGAGTTTCCCAATGAGTGCTTCAATATAAAAATGAAGAGTCTGAGTCTTGGAATTTGTTTTTTTATGGAGCCTGATGCATGAAGGGTGATGGTGCTGGATTCATTCTAGTCACCCCATAAAAGCAACTCATCCCCTTGCCATTCAACTTCATTTCTCTTGCATGAATAATACTATAGAGTATGAATCTTTGATCCCTTGTCTTAGAACCACCTTAGCTTTGTAGGTTAGAGTCATTTTATTCTTTGGTGACTCTCAACTTGTGTTTAATAAAATTAACAATGTTTATTAGACTCATGATGATAAAATTAAACCTTACAAGGAAATTGCCACCAAGTTGTTCTCCTCGTTTGATCGAGTAACCATAGAGTCTGTCCCTAGATCCTCAAACTGCCATGCAGATGCCATGGCAACTACTACATCCTTGTTTCCTCTATATTTAGAAGATGATCAAGCATAAATTATAATTAGACAACTCCGGGAGCCTATGTCACTTGGTTCTTGTCTTGTTCTACTAGATTGTTTGACCATAAAAGCTTTCCCATATAAGCTATGGTATAATGACATCTTTAATTCCTTAAGGATGGTTCAATCTCTAATGGTCTATATTGCAACAAACATAATTTTTTGATAAAAAGAGTGTGTCAATTCATCATAATCGACAATACTTTATATTAACGTTCTTTTGAAGGAATCCTCTTGTGATGTCTTAACTTCGATGAAACCTAACTTACTCTTAGTTATGCTCACGAAGGTTCATGCAGAGGCCATTTTAGCGATAATGCTATTGCCAAAAAGCTCCTTCGAATGGGGTACTATTGGCCTTCCTTGGAGAAATATGCATGCAACTATATTCGGTTCTACGAAAAGTGTCAACACCATGATCATATTCTTCATGTTCCTTCTCAAGACCTTCAAGTTATCTCTTTCCCTTGGCCATTATCCATGTGGGGATTGGATATTATCGGGAAGGTTAATCCAGTGTTATCTTATGGTCACAAGTTTATCATTACTACAACTAAGTACTTCACTAAATGGTTTGAAGCTATACCCCTAGCTATGGTGATTGGAGCTCAAGTTTCTAAGTTTATATTCAACCAAATTCTTTGTAGGTTTGGGATTCCTTCGATGATTTTTTATGATAAAGACACTCCTTTCAATAATAAGGATGTTCATAATATTTGTGCTAAGTACAAAATTCAGAATAGATAGCAACTCCTTACTATCCTCAGGCTAATGGATAAGCCGAAGCATCCAACAAGTCCTTAATAAAGATCTTGGAGAAGTTGGTTAGTAATACTGGTAGTGACTAGCATATCCAACTTTATCCTGCCTTGTGGTTCTATCGTACTAGTGCACGTACCCCCATAGGTGCCTCACCATATGTATTGGAATATGGGTTTAAGGTGGTATTTCCTTTTGATCTTGATGTTCCCTCATTGCGCATCTTGTTGTAAGATGTCATGGTTAGCGATGAGTATCACATAGATTATTTGCACAAGTTGGAGTTGCTATATGAAAATCACATTTATGCCTTAGAGAATTTACGAGCCTATTAGGATAGACTCCGGTGATATTATTCTAAGAAATTTTATAATCACTCTTTTGAGTTTGGGGACCTTGTCCTCAAGGAAAACTAGAATAACACTAATGTGTGTGCTAATATTTAAGGTAAGTTTTAACCCAATTGGTTAGGGGTCTTTGTCATAATAGCCAATTTTGGCTTAGGTTCTTATCATTTGGATTCTATGGATGGTAAAGAACTTAAAAAACCTATGAATATAATGCATATACAAATATATTATGCTTGATCCATCATTTGCACTACATTTTTACATTTACCTTAGATCATATTGCATCTACTTGCCTGCTCATATTACATGACTGCTTGTCATACTTTGCATGATTGCCTGACGTTTTGTTTTCCTTGCATTTTTCTTGTCATAACTGCATTGCTACTTGCTTATGACTGCTTGTTTATATAGCTTCTGGGGATTAATGACAATGGTGTGTGATGATACCTAGTTAGGTCATAGCTCACATGCATTGCACTTTTCACTAGGGTTATTATGCCTAGAAAATCCCTGACCTAGGACTCATGCATTTTCATCCCTTCTTATCTTCTCACTTTTTTTTATTCTTATCTCTCTTCTTCTTGTATTCCTTGACTTTGAAAGTTTTTACAATGATCATATTTTCTCTCCAAATTCAAGGAATGCAATCCTATTTTTGGTATATACTTGTCCTTTGCATGATTCTTATTTCTCCTCTATTTTCTTTGTTCAAATAAGGATATACATTATTATCTAATTTGTTTGCACATTTCCTCCCTCTTGAATTTTCAATAGCTGAAACTTCAAGCTGGGAGCACACATGCACAAGTCTTCGCTCCTTATTTTATTTCTCTTATTTTTTCTAGCACATGCACACACACTCAAATTATGTTATGCTCATATTACTTGGTCTATATATATTCTTACACACCCCTATTGGGTAGTACTTGCTAATACATCATTCACATAAGCAATAGCATATCCCCCCTATCATGTTACACTTATTTTGACTCAGTGGGATCAACATCCCATTACAGGATAAGCTCCTTGACCATTTTAGTAGGTCTCGACATACATCCTAGAAGGTAATCACCCCATAGAAATCACTAGTGAGCAATCATCCATATCGGGTTATGCTCCATCATTTGATCATTTGAGAAATCACCCATAACAGGTTACACTCCACATTTTTGTCCATATATCTATATTAGCAAGTTCTACATCCATAACAAGTTTTCTCTCCATACCTGGACCATCGATTGGGCATAATACTCTTCATCCAGGGTTCTTGATCAACTTCTCTCATTTTATGTGGTTGACCTTCTTAGGATATGTTCTTCTTCTTCTTATTCTTTTTCTTCTCTTCTCTTTCCCTTCTTTTTGATTTTCCTTTCTTCTATTCATCCATGCATTTCATGCTAGCTATATTAGATCAATGCTATACTTAGTGATCTTTGCTCTGTTGTTCATTTGCATGTTTTTTTCTTCGTGTTTTTGTGCTTTTGATTATTCTTCCTTACCTTTTTCGATTTTCTTAAGGAATTTTAATCCCTTTCAAAACTCAAGGGGGCAACCTAGCCATAGAGACATTAATGGTAATAATGTCTCATCCAATGTGCAGAAATCTAGAGTGTCCTTTGTGATACCTCTTTTTGCACCACCCCTTTATCCAAACCTATCCACCCCTTCTCTATGTTTGTCATCCTCTTTCACATAGGGGTCTACATATTTATTTGACGCATTTACCTTGCCTTAAATGCATCAAAGAGGGGGTAAAATATAGACTCAAAAAATTGACCCATTTTAGTGGGAAATTTTTCCTGAGCCCTCTAGGAGACCCCCTAGACTTGCCTAGGTCAAGGATTAGGCCTCTCCTCCATATTTCTCCTTTTTTACCTCTCTATGTGAAATCATGATCACCCTTGATGGGAAATTTTTTTTCATAGGGTGAAATCATGGTCGACCTTGATGAGGCACAATTTCACCCTTTAGGATTTTTCTCTAAGGAAATCCTAATTCTTTAGAGTTAGCATATTTTACTTTGACTCTCATCAATTTTCCTACACATTTTGCCATCAAATCCACTATATAATGAGGGTTTGAGTTCATTTTAAGAGCACTACAATAACAAAAATGAAAGGTGAATAATATTTCAAGTGATTTTAGAAGTGCTCGCTAAGTGGTCTACATTCTTCTTCTCTTTTTGCAAGCAAGTTAAAGTGTGAGGTGTGACTTGTTCTCTGTTGCATTTGATTGTTGATTGTTGTTGATTGCTTTGGTGGATTTGTGTTGAAGCCCTAAGGAGAGATCAACTATTCAAGAGGTCTCAATCCTTATATTTGCTTATGTTCTCTCTACTAGGTGAATTCGCTCTTCTGCATGCATGTTCTAATTTTCTAATTTTCTAATTGATGTAATCGAGTATTTGCATATTTCTTTTATTTTTCTCATAGCTTCTGCAAAATCATGCCTAGGTTTCTACAGTGCACAATTTCTCCTATGCAAAATTGTGGCTGCCTTTTACGGGACATGATTTTACCTAGATAGTTTCTAGAGGAAAGTATGTTATTCTTGACTTCATACTTGCATCATAGGTTGTATATAGGGCATAGTGCTATATTCTGTTATATGGTTCTATCATTTTATTCTATTGTATTTTAATATGCTTGATTTCTTCCAAAGATCAAATTTCACTTCTATTTTTCAAAGTTCAGCTAAAAGGACCTAGGGGGCTTGACGACAACACCTCCAAGTACTATTATATAGTGTCCTAAGCAGCCCACTAATGTTGATTATATTTTCCAAGTGTTTGCCAAGTTATCTTGCAAGAATAGGAATTGTTGACATCGTTGGACAAAGGATAAAAATCAATGATCAACCACCGGATAAGCTAAGTGTTCCAATTAATCTTTAGGATATTTTTTGAGTGTCTTCTATTTTTGTTATAAACCCTATATATAATTTATAAGGAAATACATTTAATTAATTTTTAGGTATTTGAAAGATAAACAACATATAGTATGCATTTAGGATTAATTTTGTTTATGCATTTTCTCTTGAGCCCTTGCTTAAAGGTTTTTGTATTAAAATCCAAGGGTTAGAAAAGAATTTAAAGAAATAATCATTCTAGGTTTAGCTCTTGTCTGATTACATTATGTATTTATGCATTATATTTATCTTTCATAACATATACTAGAAAGGCCAAACATAGATGATTGTCTTGAATCGAATACATAAACATTCTTGAGAATCTCAAGGACTTGGAGTGAATCCTTCCCCACTTCTTTAGCACAAAGTATAGAGAAAAATGCAGCCCCTGTGGTTCACCTCAAGGCTTCTCTCTATTTGCATATATAGCCTTGAGAATCGTACGTGGTAGGGAAATTTTAGCCCTCTACAACTCTGTCACCCATAGAGAATTCCATTAGTGTTATTTTAAGGTCTGTATAGCTCTTTTAGTGATCCATGACCTCTTTAAGCTTTAATTTCTCCTCCATTTATTTCATATTTTTTGGTCCAATCACCACCTGATACTTCAAATTGTCCCAAGAAAAAGGAGTCCTATAGGGCTTCAAATTGGGCCATACCTAGTGAAGCATGATAGTTGTTATTGTAAGCAAATTCAACTAGATAAATATAATATTTCATTTAGTGTGTTGGTCCATACAATACATTTTAAACACATCTTCTAGGACCTTATTCACCCTCTTAGTCTATCTATCTATCTCAAGGCGATAAGTAGAACTGATATTAAGTTTGGTACCCAATGCTTGATGCAAAGCTTACTATAATTCTAAAGTAAAATGAGAATCCCTATATGAGATTATAATTTTTGGAAACCCATGTAGTTGCACTATCTCCCTAGAAAACTTACTTGCTATGGTAGGTGCATCATATTGCACATTTCCAGGTATAAAATGTGCAACCTTGATTAAATTATCCACTACAACTAGTATTACATCATGCCTAAATCTAGTCTTAGACAATCCAACCACAAAATCCATTGAAACAACCTACCATTTTTGTGAGGGAATGTCATGTGGGTACAAACACCCTGTTGGGTGCAAATTTTCTACGTTAAATTTTTGACACTCTAAACATCTAGCCACAAAATCATTAATATATTTTTTTCATTCCTAGGTAATAATAATCCTTTCTTATATTCTCATGCATTTTTGCCCCACCTGGATGTGTAGAATAAGGAGTATTAAACACTTTATTAAGAATAGTTTCTCTTAATACCTCCAAATTTGGAACAACTAATATATTTTTGAAGTACAAAAAATCATATCTATGTACAAAACCAATGTCCATTTCAGATTATTGCTCAATCTGATCTTGATAGTTCTTATAAAAATCATCATTTTTTTGCATTTCCTTAATCTGATCTACCAAATCATAATGATATTATGTCATCGTTGCAATATGTCCTCTCCTAATCAAGGCATTTGTAATCTTGTTTTCATTACCCTTGATATATTCGATGCCAAAACCATACTCTACCAGAAACTCCATCCACCAATGTTGTCTGGCATTCAACAAGGATTGAGTAAAAATGTACTTTAAAATATAATGGTCTATTTTTAGTTCAAAAAGTTTCCCCAACAAATAATACCTCCAAATATTAAGAGCATGCATGATAGTCGCCAAATATAAATCATGAGTGGCATAGTTCACCTCATGTATCTTAAGTTTTCATGATTTGAAGGTAATGACCACTTCATATTAGGTAATAACTCCTAATCCCTCAATAGATGCATCAGTGCACATTGTGAATTTCTTCAAAGAATTAGGTTACTATAAAATTTATGTGTTCGTTAACCTTTCCTTCAATTTTTGGAAGGCTTATTCACACCGATTGGTCCACTTAAAAGCCTTTCCATTACTTATAGTTTTTCCACTAATCTAAAGCTACTCCTACCAAATGTAGGACAATCCATGCAATTTTAGACTCAGATGACAAGGGTGTCATGGAAAAGTATGATTCAACATCATTCAACCAATTTTCTATTGCATCTCCATCATCCCTACCATAAAATTTTGAAATCACAACCTTCTTCAAATTTTTGGCCAATTCAACTCCCACTCAAGCCCTACTATTTCTTGTAGACTCAATAGGTGCTTCCTTTGGTCTACCTTTAGGTTCCCTACCCTTGGTTAAGTCCTCTATCATACTTTGTTGTTGGACTATTAAATATATGTTTTGGGCCATGTGTGCTTTTTGTTGTTCCATATGGGTTTGTAACAATTGAACTACCTTTGATAAAATTCCATCCTCCCTGTTAGATTCATTTGCTAGAGGCTCATTTAGTTGCTTCATTCATATTTCCCTTTGAGGACCTTATTTTCTAGCCCCTATACATGGTCTCTTTTGAGGTCTTATGGTGGTCTCTTCCTACCCAACTCCTATGGGGTTCCTCAAATATCCACCTTGCAATAATTACACCATCAGACCTGTAGGCAAAGGAAGTAGATTAACTGGCTGGTGTAAGTTTAATAAAATAAAATATCATACAGAGTCCTACAACATAAGTATATTTTCTACTCTGATACCACATGTAAATAACCCAAGTCTACTCACCTAGTTGTACCAATCATTCTAACTCATCAGTAATAGGGATTTTTTTGATTTACAACATGGTTTACCCTATGGTTAAGTTTTTAAGATATGTAGTTTAACTAACATCCAAGTCAAAATAACATTTAAGTATGAGGCATATTCAACAAAATTTGGGTTTAAGAATAATTGTAGATTATTCCTTAAGTGGATGAGATCAAAAAAATCCCATAAAGAGTGTCATTTTGTGGATCCAACTTTCTCATTTATCATCCTCTTGTTTTAGCATGAGTGTTGATCCACGCTTGGGGTTATCCTCTAGGGCCCATAACACCTAGAAGGTGGATGCATACTCTCCCCATCCCTTAGCATGATTAAATTCGAGCTAACTAGTTGGCTAGTTCAAGACTTAACATGTAAGGGGTTAGCATACATATGCCTAGTGCCTAGCTAATTATCCACTCAACCGAAGACAGCTAGGGTCATGTCATTTTCCTAAAAATGAACTTAGTAAACTTGTTCATTTATGACTCATGATCGATTGTCCCATACCAATCATCGTGGACATGACTAGAATCTTAGCCACACTAGTTTTGCTTTAGTCAATATGATACAAGGACTTATCATTGTAATTCTTGAGCAATGGCCTAGAGGTGGCATCCCATACTGCCACTCATTACTAGTTTTTATAAGGTCACTTGTTCCAACCTATGGTTATTTATTCTGGCCTATTATACCAGAAAACAGTCATTCTCGAGTCATGAGGGTTACCTCTCGTAACCACCAATGTGGGTATTTTAGTTTAATCACCTATCTCATGATTCTATATCAGGGTTTCTTGGGAAAGGTTCCAAATTGGTCAACCTAGGTTTTAATTATATCCCTTGTTACACATAGTTATTAAGAACAAATAAAGTACATGCAATCATTACTATCACTAAGATTACATACATTCTAATTACAAAATGTTTTACTTATCCTTACTACCTTAATTGGTAGTGTATAATATAAGTTATCGATTAAGGGTCAAAATACTTTTTAATTTATAAATTAATAAATCTCACTTTTAAATTGAATATTTTTACTAATATGGGAACTTATTTCAATATAAGGCTCATAGTCCCCAATTTAAGTTTAATATATTTTTCTTTTAAAAGTTTCGTCTTCCATTACACCTCTACTTAAGAATTGTTGTGGTTAAGGGATTTACGGTGCATCCTAATCATTTTCATTTTAACAAGAAAAACCACCCGTCAATAAAGATAATAGATATGCAAACAACACTAAGGTTAAAATATTGAAATACCTTTAGTTAAAAATATCTTATCTGATGACACAAGTAATTTTAAATTGGAAAAAGAATTCGACGTAGATGATTATATGGAAAAACACATTCAAGATAGGTTTAATATTACTCACTTATTTTTGAATAAGTAATTTAGGAATTCAACTAACACATATTCACTCGAATCAAATATCAATATTTTAAACTTCTAGATTGTGTTATTGCACAACTGGGTTCCTAAATGGTTGACATTTAATATTTTCAAATTTTCTTAAAAGGAATTTCTTTGGTCCTGAAGTTATAGACTAATTTCAAGGCAATAGTTATTTGTATAATTCACTCTGGCAATAATTGTGTTTTCTCATTTCTTATCCCGACTTGTGTGTGCAGATTCCAATATCAATTACCAAATTTTTACCTTGAACCTACTCTATCATTCACCCATAATAAATACCATGTAAATGAAACATATACAACTATTCTTTGTTAGATTTTAATGACATGGTAGTGCAGGGAATGTAACCAAAATGTGTAAGATAACTAATAAGAGATAACTATAAGCTAGTGGCATAATAATATGCAGGAAAATAATAATATGAACATCTGCAAATAACTTATAAATATGTCATTAATAAAATTTACAAATATAGTATAATGCTTCATGATGGAGGGTATGAACACTCCATGAGAGGATATGAAGGACTACATTGTACCACACACTCTCTATACTACTACATATGATCCCCTATACTGCTACTACATATGCTCTTCTAAAACACTCACTATGAGGCCTTTATATAGGAAGATAGATTACTTGCCCCTTACTCTACCTATCTAGCTGATGTACAAGTGGATTCCTTGTACATTTACAACATGCACCTTTGAAACTTATGCATTTATTACAATACTTGAAGTAACTTACTAACTTTACTCTAAATTAAACTCCTACTCTAGTTATATACCAAAGGTGGTACATTTACATGACCCAAATTATGTATTATACTCTAACACACCCTTGTATTACACTAATTGGGTATTGAAGACTTTAGTTTTCAATATGGATCTTCTATCTTCAGATGTTCTTTAACTTGATCTGGTCCTTTGTATTATCTTTAATTCACATTGCATTGTATGCCTCCTCGATTTGGTTCCTCTTCTTCTTATTATTTTTTCTCATCTTTGGAGTCAGTACTTTCATGGATGGAAATACTATCACTTGATTCTTGCAAGAGTATCTTCTCTTTGTCTTTATTCTTTTTATCATTTTAAGGTCCTGTATGGAAGTTTTTGAACATACACTTAGGGCATCATGATAAGATTTTGTGTTATTAGAACTTGAAGTATCAATGTTGCATGAGGATTGAAATATCTTTGCTAGGTATGATTCATCCATTTCTATTTTTAGTTTAAGTAATTCTATCAATCCTCTCTGTTCTACATTTTCATCCTTATAACATTTGAATGTAAGTAGTGCCATATATAATATACTACCATATTCTAAAGGAATTTGAATGTCACTCTTTCCATTATCAATTGCTTTAGTGAGTTGAGCATGTAGATAATATTCCATGGTTTCAAAGTTGTCCTTTAAAGCTTCACTATGAATCCTTTTTGAGATAAGGTCTAAGTCTCCTTTATGATTTATAAATAAATTCTTGATTCCAGTTTTTATGACACTTGCTCTTTCCTTTCTAATAGTATTGTTCACTATATTCCTTGAGGTAGACATCTCTCTTAGTTTTAGCTCTTTATGTTTTAAGAACACTTTTGATAGATACTTTGTAGTAGACTACCTTATGACTCCCTAGTTTAGAGTATGTGAACCAATTTGATAAATCCTTTCTAGACTTAGATTTTGTAGAATATTATGTCTCCCTAGTGATTAGAATAAGCTATAAGCTTAAGTAAGTAATAGTTCACTTTTTGAGTTGATTTTGTAATGTTTTGTAAATAATCAACTTCTATTTCACCTTATCTCTCCTAATGAACTATGCACTTAATTTGAAGTTCTATGGTTGGATTTATTTTGTCCCTTTAGTATGAATATGAGACAAATGTAAATATATAATTCCAAATCCTTAAGTAAATGATGAACTTCCTTTTATATCCCTTAATATCCAATATTTCTAAATTCCAATTATTTATGTTTGATGTAGCATACCTTATAACTCCCTAATTTTTGGAATATTAGAAATTAATAATATTTGCAATATAATTTTTAAATGTCTAAGTAGAAACCCTTATTTCTCCTACTTAATTATTTGTAAATATAATACTTCCTTGAATTATCCCTTAAGATTATGCACTATTGATCTGATTGCTTTCTCTAAGGTTATATCTACTCCAATTATTTAAACCTTAGTAATATACATTTCCTTATACCTCCCTTTTAAACTTTAATGAAAGCAAGTAAGTGCAAATATACCTTTGAATTCATGCTGACTGGTATTGAATTTGAGCATTGATTGTGAGTGTTGGTGTCTTCTGGTTTATGATAAACTCGATGGTCATTCTATTATGATAGTCTTAAATGCACCTTTGACTCCTTGACTTCAGGCTTTGAATGCACTTCACTTAATGCTTTCTATGAATTCTCTTCCTTCCGTTCATTCACTTGCTCACTCGTTCGCTTGCGCATTGTGTGCTTCTTGTCTAGTGACTATATGTAAGCTTCTACTTCTTGAAGCGAGTGCCAAGTGGTGGTAGGCATTACTTAAGTCTCTTCCTCAAGCTTCGTTGGACCTTGTGGAGCATTTTAAATCATGTGGCACTGGATTAGCTTCTCCTTGTTGGGTGTTGAAGTTCCTTGGATATTAGGACAATGATGAGAAGCGTTATATGAATGAGCACATTTCTTGAGCATTGGAGATAAGAGGGTAATGAGCCCTTTGTGCCAAGTGGTACAATATTCCTTCCTCTTTCAAGACAAGTGTAGATATATCCTTTGCATGCATGCTCTCTTCAATGTATCAAAAATTATGCTTAAGACCTTCTCATTGCCTGTTCATTCCAACCATTTGCAAGCTTGCTTCACTCTTTTTATAGTGAATAATTTCCTTCTTGCAAGTTGTTCTACTTGAGGATGGTGGTTGGCTCCAATTGTGAGGTACCAAGGGTGATGGAGTGGTGGTCCTATGGAGCTTTAGTGGTAGAATGTGGTGCTTTCACTTGGCCTCCTTACTAGGTATTGCACCTTCATTTTTCTCCTCGATATACCACTTATTATTCGTTGCCCTTGCCTTTATCCTTATGTAGGTACTTGTGCTGTAGGTTGATGCAATCATGGGCATTGGATAAGATGCTAAATATGGTATCTTTAGACACCCCAAACTGATGCTTGTGTACCCTAGGTTGGCTCACCTTCTCTATCTTCTATGTTTCAGTCGATCATGGATGTAGGATGCTTGTTGCCTTTAGTGTCTTGGGACACTCTATATTACGTCCTCTTTAGGAGGGATATGGTGCATCACTGTAACATAAATAAGATACCTTATTTTGCACCAAATTTTTGAGAGTTCTTTGTCTCCCTTTTATGTTATTCTTCTCCTTTGATATGGTAACTCCTCATTGTATAGCTTGAGGATAAATGAAGATAGATTTTTGAAGCTTTTCTTTTGCTTCTTAGATATGGTGATTGCTTGCTCTAATCCTTGAGAGCAATGTATTGTTGTCTTTCTTCTCAAACAACACTAACCTCTAACTTGGATAATTTTAACACCAATGAATCCAATATCTTAACCATGCAACTAATTTTTAGAGGTTTAACTTTGCACTAATGTTCACCTTAACTAAGAATCCTTAGTGAACTTTGAATAACTAATATAGTGTAGTAATAGTTTCTCCTTATTACTCCTATAGATGAACCCTCAAAGTAAATCGTACTATGCACTAATTTTCATTGTAACTTAAAATACTTAGTGCACCTTGAATATTTGTAACTTAATATATTTAGTGCATCTTAAAAAACTCTTTAAGAACAACTAGTATAGTGCAGTATTGATCTCACCTTATTACTCCTTCAAATGAACCTTAAATCATGCACTAGTAATTGCTCCTAAATGCACTATAATTTATGTAACTTAATGTAGTCTTCTTTGTTGTAACTAAATAATAGGAAGATGATATGTATCTAACTCCTATTTTAATGTGCAAGTATAAACCTTAAAATAACTTCCTTTTGCACTCCCTTTGAAGACTATAATATGCAACCTTCTCTTTGCAAATTTTAAAGAACTTAAAATGGTGCTTAATGGAACTAGATAATAACCCAAATTAAAGTTCAACTAATGAACCTATTTGCACCCAATTTGCTTACCTTAATGATCTTTGTAGATGAAGGATTGCTAGGTGATTAGACTCACCTTATTGCTACCTTTAACTAGATGAACTTGCAGCTCTTCTTGGCTATCTAAAATAACTCTTTAACTCACCTTTTTGTAGCTCCAAAAACCCTCTAACTTGCTGCCCTTAAACTATAGTAGGTGACTTGATTAACCTTCAAGATGGACTCTATAACTTCTAAAGTTTTTGTAGCTAGTAATGCTACCTTGATTGTTGCCTCTTTCATAGTCAATATCTGCATTGAAATGTTGTTCTTGAAACTCAAAAATTTGGTAGGGAATTCTCCCAAATCGTAGCTAAGTTTTCCTTCAAGAATCCTTCAGTATTTTGCTAAAGATTCAACAAACCCCTATCTTCGAATGAGCCTTCTAGCCTTCTAAGGTAGTCTTCAAATCTCTTGGATTTGGTAGTAATGTTTGGCTCCTTTCTCCTTTAGTCTCCTTGTCAAATTTTGACTTTAATCTAGGCCTTCTTCTCAAGAATCTGAAAGTCTTGAGGTATTCTAAATTTTGGCTAATTCCTTGCCAAATATTTCTCTCTTGGGCTTGTTGTTAGATGGCGATAATTGTCCCAAGTTCTTTTACTATCAAGAACTTCTCCTTGGTAGTAAATTTCTCCAATGAGTTCTTCTAAGAACTTATTTAATGGCCTTATCTAAATAAGGCTCTCCAAGCCTTCTCCTTATTTCTCCTTGAGACCTCACCAAGGTCTTCAATCTCATAACTTCTTTGGTCTTCCAAGTGAGACATTTCCTTCAACCTTCTATTGTGGAAGTGTTGGTAGTGAGATCTTCTTTCTGGATCTCTAAAATCTGCTATTGTTGGAATATAGAACAGGACCTTTGTTGATCCTTCTTCACTTCTACAATATGCAGGCTTTAATGGAGATCACCAACCTCCAATATTCTTTTGGACTCTTCTTTGGAGTCTCTTAAGCTTCTTCAGGTTGATTTTTTAGTCTACTATCTGTAGTCTTTAATGGAGATCACCAACCTCCAATCTTCTTCTGGACTCTTCTCTGGAGTCTCTTGAATCAGTAGTAAGGTTACTATGGCATTTTCTTCTTCTACACTCTATAGGTCTACAATCTCTAGTAATGAGACCTTTTCTCAGGTCTTCTAAAATATTCAGTCTTCTACTTGTTGCTACAAGTGCTAGAATGATTTTGATGAAGATATTCTTCCTAGATCTATGTAGGAAGCTT
This sequence comes from Wollemia nobilis, assembly GCA_028583015.1. NCBI lineage: Eukaryota > Viridiplantae > Streptophyta > Pinopsida > Araucariales > Araucariaceae > Wollemia > Wollemia nobilis. The sequence goes on from JAQPPZ010002105.1 coordinate 1,151,890, forward strand.
CCCAACTTTCTCTGAATCTCCTTTTCCTACAACAATATGTTAGAAACTAGAATGGAAGAATCTATTAAATCTAGATATGATGAATCTTCACTAGTTGATTTGTCAATCTAGTGGAATTTATGTTGAGTCCTAGTCTTCATGAGTTTTTCTACAACCCTATGGAAAGAATCTAGCCAAATGTAATCTCAAAAATTTTGTAAATGAGATTTTTGGATTTCTCTCAATCTCACATGTGGCTCTCCCTATTTTTTGATTGATCTACCATGGGACTCTTACTAGATCCTAACTAATCTACCATGTGCTATGATACCACTGTTAGCTTTTGATGACATAGTAGTGTAGGGAATGTAACCACAAGATGTAAGATAACTAATCTAAGATAACTATAAACTAATGGCACAATAATATGTAGGAAAATAATAAGATGAACATATGCAAATAACTCAAAAATATGCCATTAATGAAAGTGATGAAAATAGTACAATGCTACATAATGGAGGACATGAACACTCCATGAGAGGATATGAAGGACTACATTGTACCACACACTCTCTATACTACTACTACATATGATCCCCTATACTGCTACTACATATGCTCTTATAAAACACTCACTATGAGGCCTTTATATAGGAATATAGATTACTTACCCCTTACTCTACCTATCTAACTGATGTACAAGTGGACTCCTTGTACATTTACAACATGCACCTTTGACACTTGTGCATTTATTACAATACTTGAAGTAACTTACTAACTTTACTCTAAAGTAAACTCCTACTCTAGTTATGTACCAAAGGTGGTACATTTACATGACCCAAATGATGTAATATACTCTAAAATTCTTAACTCATCTTCGATAATAAAATAAGTCCATGTCCCATATTAATTTTTTTTTAATGAAAAGAGCATATCAAAGAAAATTAACATGAATGTTTTTTGGTATTTAACTTTCCTTTGAAATATTACACATTATAAAACAATTTGTGTTTTATATTGGCTAAAACAAAATAATTTTATTCAAGCTCCTATTAGTTTTTCAATGTCATACGTCTTAAAAAATTATAATTCCAACCTTATCAACATGTACATGCATCTACAAGAAATTTTCCCTTACTGAACAGTTATTAGGTTACAACATAGATAAAATTGGTCAATATTTTCAAGACTGAAGGATTTCTTTTCTAGATAACAATCTCATTGCTACCTAGGAATTTTATTCTTTGCAACCCATCACATGCTTGGAATAGTATGTTGTTTTTAAACACCAACATTCAACCTAGAAAATTGGAAGAGGAACCTTACAAAAAATCCTTCCATTTTTGTAAAATAAATTTACAGTACAGATGCTCTTCTCAAGTATTCATGTTTTGCCATCTTATGTAGTGATATATACATGAGGGATTGCATATAGGGATCATATAACTTTAAAATAAATACCATGCATTCTAATATGTGTAAAATATATTTCTAAATAACAACAACATTTATATTTCATTTTGAAAACATAAACAAACCATAAGATTTTATTTTTCAAAAAAATATATAATAAAAATAAATAAAATAGACAATCCTTTAATCAAAAAAATAAACAACTCCACTCATTCCAGGTACAATGAAGTAAAACTATAATGTCTCATCTGGGTATACTAACATTAAAATAAAACTCTACTCCTTTGTCTATCGTATTCCTGGACAAAGCTTAATATATTTTTAAGTCACCCACCATTCATGTTGGTAACAAAGGCAACAAATAAACAATACAAGGTGTTTGGTTGTCTAGGTTGCTTAATACATACAATTAAGACAATTTATCTTCCTTCTAGAATGCACAACCAAGCAAAGACATTCTAATTTTCACTAATCCAATTGGTATAGTTTCCAAGGTATATATTTATCAAGAATGGAAACCGTGACGTTTATATAAATCCATCCATTATGGCCAAATAAAATAAGAAAGTACAACCATACAATACTCTAGTTTGTTTCTACCAAAAAATAGCAAATTTACTAGTACAAAAAATATCACATAGCTAGCTCATCTGATTCCATTCCACAATAGAAAAATATCAAATATTTTAAAAATATTCAATCACAAAAGCATTCAACATAGAACAAGAAATACAACCTACAATATTCTTATTTTTTTCCAAGCACGTTCATATTTTCTTGTTATTTCTAGCCTCCCTAAATGTGCATCCAATACCAGATATAGATTGTATACCAGAATGTTTTTAGACAGCCCTAATAGACATATATATTCTTTTTTTTTTGCTCAACATCCATGCAAAATATTCCCCATTCTCTCTCAAACAGACTCTCCTTTTGAATCACACTCAAGAACATGAGGGAGTTAGAAAGAAATAATAAGGATTACATGTAATTAATCCCCATCACAACATCTGTTCAATCCATTGTATCAAGAAATAGAGATAAGTTACTCTATTTCATATATATGTAGTTGTTTTAATTTTAAATTCAAATTTCTTGATTTATTAATTTTTCTTTTAATTCATTAATTTCCATTTTAGTTTAAAATTTTCAAGGTAAACATTATATGATTTTCAAATCATCAAATTTTATCCCATGCCCTTGGCAATTTTATTGTCATCAAAAGTTCAAACATTTAACTACAAAGGCAAGGAACACACAATCCAACAAATTCACACAATGCAAGTTAAATATGCCAAATGAACCTATATGAATGCAAGTGTGAGTTTCCATGTACGCATGAGATGAACATCATTTCCCACTTGAATTTTCCCCATTGACATTCTTATTTTCATTAAAGGTATGTACTTGGACCTACATGCACAACAACCATCAATAGTACCACATTCTAGGAATAAAACACAAGTATAATCCATCAACTCATATGAAATCAATAGTCATATGAGTGTTAGCTTTTGATACAACGTGTAATGGGAGATAGCATTCACAAGATGCATAATAATAAGAAAGAAAGTAAATATGCGATATGACTAAAATATGCTATAAATAGAAATGATGGAAATGAGTACAATAGAAGCTATGGAGGAAATGAACACTCCATGATACAAGCTACTGCTCAATGAATGACTTTTGATCTTATAGCTCACACTCACTACACTACTATCTATCCTAAAATACTATATTCCTACACTACTATGTTCTTTCTTCTATATCTATGGCCCTTTATATAGGAAGATAAGTTCCTTTGCCAACACTCTATGTAGTTGTACAAGTGGACACCTTGCACATTACAACTTACACATTGAAACTTGTGCATTTATTACATTGCATGAAGTAACTAGATAAATTCCCCCTAAAGTAATATAATGTCCTAAGTATGTACCAAGGAAGGTACATTTACATGATCCAAATAATGTAATATAATCTATTTATAACACCCCTATATTACAATATTTGGGTATTGAAGACTTTAGTATTCAATGTGGATCTTCCTCTTGAAAATGATCTTTGGCTTCTTCAGGTTCATCATCACTATCTTCTATCCAACCACATTTATTTTTCTCTTTGCAAGTATCTTCATTTGATTCTGAATGTTGATGTCTGAGTAGAGCATGGTGCAATTGTCCTCTCATTTTCTTGATTTTGATTCTTCTATGCTTGGCTTTGTGCTATACTAGTTTTTCATTTTTATCAACCTATTGCTTTGAAAATACATTAGTACCATTTTGAAACATCATAATATCTTGTGAGATTTCCATTGAATCCAGGATGTACATATTTCCATGGATTTATCATGTTGCTTTTATTTCACCTTGATTCATGATGAGACATGTATTGATTCTATCCATATATCCAAAGTAGATCATATAGTTATCTTCTACCAACTTTCTTACAAAAATGAGATTGAATGTTAATCCAAGAGCAAACAATACTTTTTGTAGTAGAAAATTTGGAAATGATCTGCTAGGTGTTACACATCCATATCCATGCATAGGATAAGTTTGGTTATATGCAATTCTTAGTTTGTATCCTTTGGTATATTCAAGACAGTTGAACCATTGCATATTTCCTATCATATGATGATTGGCTCCTGATTCAATGTACCACATATATTCATGTTTTGTAGACTAGTTTTTATTGGAATAAATTCCACATTCATTATATGACATTCTTTTTTCTATTAAAGAAAATAGAAGAAATGAGATAGGATCTTCTATGTAATCTACCTTATGATCCCTGATAGAAGTATATAAGCTTGATTTGATAAAACCTTTATTAATCCTTGGTTTTGTAGGCTTCCTTATGTCTCCCTAGTAATGAGAGTATATAATTTTGAGGATTTTTAGGTTTTGTAGAAATATTATATATTGCAACTTGATAATTTTTATAAATGTTGATATTACCAAGTTTTGTGGAATATATTATGACTCCCTAGTATGTTTTGGAAAACATATAAAGTGCTTTTGTAAATTTTAGTTTGATTTTGGTTGATTTTGTAAAGTTTTGTAAATATCAAAATCTTCTATTATCCTTATTGCTCCTATTGAACTAAGAAATTTTACCAAATTTAAAGAGGTTTTAATGTTGGATATTTTGTATCAATTTGAGAAGATTTGAGATATGTAAACATTATAAATTTCCAACCTTTGAAATATTTTAAATAAACCTCTTATAATGGCCCTTTGAAATTTGATTTTAATTTTTCTAATTTCTAATAAATCAATTTGATATAGTAGACCTTATGACTCCAAAATTTGGAAAATTATAAAAGATAACAATATATGCAAAATATCAAATAGTTCAACCTAAGTAGAAGGCCTTATATCTCCTAGGTTGGCTTGTAAATATTATTTTAATTTTTGGTAAGTTATCTCCTATGTTTTTTTGCTTTCACAACCTTGAAATTTATCCTTGATTTTATAGCCTTATATCTCTTGTGTTTGAAATCCATATTAATGAGATAATTCTCTTACCTTAGGTCCTTGTATTCACAATAGAATAGCATTGGTTTTGACTAAGCATAACATTCCTCTTACGTAACTTTTCTGTGGTGCTTGAGTTGATGAATCTGGATGGGCCAAGTGTGGTATGGCTGAGTCAAAAATGAATGGGATTATTATTTGATATTGGAGAGTATGATGTTGGTAATATATCCTTCTTCTATGGAGCTTTAAATTCTCCTTGCTCCCTTTCTTCCACACTGTGCTAGAATTGGTTTGACTGAGATATTTCCTGCTTTCTTTTGACTGTAATTTGCTCTCCTCTTCAACCTATTCTTTCTTTGAAATTAAACTTCTTTTATTGGAGGTCAAGGGTGACCAAGTATCTTTTCTGTTATTTTAGAGCGATGTCACTTGTGTAATACTAATATATTCTTGTAACACTTCTGTGGCACACATTACACCTTTGTAACATATGAGAATTTTATCTGGTGCTTGTAACTCACCTTTGATGGTCTCTTGAGCATTAGGAAATAAGAGGTGCTAGAGAATATTATGCCAAGTGACATTCAGTATTCTTGCATGAGACTTTTGACATAACGTCTATTGGAAATATTGAGCATATTGAGTTGTCATTGATGTCAAAGGATTGATGTCAAAAGGTTGCATGGTATTCAAAGCAGAAATATTCTTCAAGGCAAGGTATATCTAAAAGCAAGGAAAATTGTTGTAAAGAAAAGGTTTATAATATTTATTTTAAATATTATAAAGAAGAACAAAGAGGTTTAAGAGTTACTTGGAACAAAGTGGATTGGGCCAAAGGTTTAAAAGAGAAGGTAAGGTTTAAATAATTAAATGAGAAGGCCAAGGGTTAAAAGAGAAGGCAAGCCAAAGGTTTAAAAGAAAAGAATTATAATATTTAAATATTATAATGAAAATATTTGTAAATGCTTGAAGCAAAAGTTTTTATGGAGGACAAAGTTTTTAAGGCAAAATTTATAATATTTAAATATTTAGATTTAAATTATTATAATATCAAGAAGGTTTAAAAAGACAAGGCGCCAAAAATAATTTAGAGCAAAGGAAATTCGAAAAACCCATGTGCACCGATGTCGTTGAAGAGGAAGGCTAAAAGATATAAATACACCACCAAAATCGATTGGTAGACTATGGTTTTGAGTGAAATATTCGATTTCTCCTCGTGCGCTAAAATCGACGAATTGCAAAAGGAAGAGGACACGATTTTTGATGAAACAGTGATCTGAGTATAAAGGTGAAGTGTTGCAGTGTTTATCTCAACTAGGTGGCTAGCCTAGTTGGTCACTGAGCTAGCGCTAAGGTGCTGGGAACAAGGAGGTCGCAGGGTCGAATTCGGTGGGTCTTGTTTTGCTTGGCAGCAAGGAGAAAATATTTTGATCGAAAGGGGAAGACCATCAAGTCATCGTGTTGCATGGAGGTGACTACCCATTGGGGTAGCCCAACTGGATGCCTAGCTAGTGCTAGGGCACCGTGAGGTAGGAGGTCGTAGGGTCAAATTCGACGAGAGCACTATTTTTGCAAGGTGAGAAAGGAAAATCGTGCACTTGGTGGCCGAAAAGGAAAATCGTGCGCTTGGTGAAAGGTATGAATAAATTTTTGATTAAAATTTTTGATTAAAGGAAAATCGTTCATTGTGCGTGTTGAATATAAAGGGGGTAAAATAATTTGTATTGAATTTGATTTAAAGGGAGTCATAAGGTGTAATAAGGATTATTATTTAATATTGTAATGTTTGCATGAGGTAAATAGACATAAGGTGTTTTGGGTATTATTTGAAAGTTGTGACCTTGCATCTTTAGAGAGGAGAGATAAGGTGTGTTTATGATTATTGTGATCTATAATTTTGCATGTTCTAGAAAGGAGAAATAAGGTGTATTTGTGACTATTATTGTTTGTATTTTTGGCACATCTTAGAAAAGGAAATTTGAGGGTTTAGTCATGATTACAAGATTTATTTTGTGAGACTAAAAGAAGTTATAAAGTATTATTTTCAAGCCTTATTGTGCACATATTTTGAGAAGGGTTTTAATGTGGATGATTTGAAAAGGAGATTTGCTAACCTATTTTTGAAGTGGCAAAAGAAAGGGAAATTATTTTAAGACAGGTTTTGAGAAGTCAATACACATAGAAGATTATCATCAAGGCAGCCTTAGAGGTATGGTGATTTGATTCCTTTCTCAAGGTGGTTTTGTTTAAGGAAAATATTTTTGATATCATATGGTGGAGATATAAGGATTGATTTGATGTGCATTAGTGATTGATTGAAGTTGATAGTATTTGTGCATTGCCTTGATTGAAATTGGAAATATATGAGCTAGGGTTTGAGAACAAGTTGTGCATGAGTATTGAATGATATTGGGAATAAAAGTGCAAGTGTTTGAGAACATAATTGTGCATTGCTTTGAGTGAAATTGAAGTGGAAATGTGCAAGGGTTATAGACCAATTTTGTGAAGCAAATTTGTGCATTATTGTGATTAATATTGAGAGTAAATTTGCAAGGGTTATAGACCAGTTTTGTGAAGCAAACTTGTGCATTAGTTTGATTGGTTTTGGGAGTACATAAGAAGGTCAATTATCAAGTGCTAGACTAGAGCTATCTTGTGAATGAAAATAAATGTGAGACATGTGAAAGTGATAGACTTAATGAATGTGAGAAGAACATATTGATTATTTGTAATGCATATCATTCTCTATATGTTCATGAAGAAAAATAATTTTGGGTAGAATATGTCTGAATTACTTCAGTCAAAGAAAGTACTTGGGAAAGATATATGAAATTGTTTGTATGCAAGAATTGGGAATATTTAAGCAATTTCTGTGAGCAGATTTGAGCAAACCTTGTGAGAAGGTTTGGAGTAGATTTGAGCAGGTTTTGTGAGTCAGATTTGAGCAAGCCTTGTGAGTAGGCTTGGAGCATATTTGAGTAGGTTTTGTGAGCTAGAATGAGCACTTTATGGTTTGAGCAGTGATAGTGAGCAGATTTGAGCAGTTTTGATGAGCAGATTTGAGCAAGCTTTGTGAGCAAGCTTAGGGTAGATTTGAGTAGAGTTGAGAGTAGGTTTTGGAGTAGATTTGAGCAAGCCTTGTGTAAAGGCTTGGAGAATATTAGAGCAGAGGGGATTGAGGTCTCTTATGGATAGAGGTCCACAAACCAGATCAAAGGGGATTGGTGTCTCCTGTGGATAGAGGTCCACAAACCAAAGCAAAGGGGATTGGTGTCTCCTATGGATAGTGGTCCATGAACTTGAGCATAGGGGATTGGTGTCTCCTTTGGGTTGGTGCCCATAAACATTGTAATAGGGAATTGGTTCCCAAGAGATTTATTGAGAAAATTTATAAGAAATATTTTCTCCATGGACATAGCCCACATTGGGTGAACCATGTTAAATCTGTGTCTCTTATGTGTGTGATGATATGTGTATTGTTTCATTATTACAATTGATAACATTGGATAATATTACTTTGGAAAGAAAAGTAAAAAGTTGTATCTTATACTGTTCACCCCCCCCTCTCAATATAAGCTTGTGTTCTTCAATTGGTATCAGAGTGGGTTCCTTCAGGGAAGCCTAACAACTTGAAGGAAGATCTTACAAGAACATAGATGGCTAATCAGGAAGGATTTTCAACACATAGAGCTCCATTGTTTGATGGGACTAATTATACTTTCTAGAGTGTGAGGATGAAGATATTTTTGATGGCACAGGGATTTGATACATGGCATTCAATTGAGAATGGGTACACACCACCTGCAACTCCTCCCACAAATATAACTAGTAAGAAACTATATGAAAATAATGCCAAGGCAATGAATGTAATTTTAAGTGGATTACATGAATCTGAGTTTGTAAAAGTCATGCACAAAAAATCAACAAAAGAAATGTGGGATAAGCTACAAAATACATATGAAGGAGATGACAAGGTTAAGATGGCAAAACTTCAAACTCATAGAAGGAAGTTTGAAGACTTGAAGATGAAATATGAGGAAAATATTGCTAGATACTTACTTCATGTTGATGAGGTTGTTAATACCATTCGTGGACTTGGAGAAAATATTGAGGATTCTACTATTGTTCAAAAAATTTTAAGATCACTTCCCATGAGGTATGATGCAAAGGTTTCAACAATAGAAGAAATGAAGGATCTTGCAACTTTGAGGATAGATGAACTACATGGGATTCTCACAACTTATGAGATGAGAACATAAAAATATCAAACATCCAAAAGGGAGGCAACATTCAAAGCTTCAAAGAAGGCAAAGGATAAAGAATCAGAATCAAGTGATGAATCAAGCAGTGAAGAAGAGGCTAATTTTGTAAGAAGAAATAAGAAGGGTCCAAGGAAACACAAGAATATGCAAACTGTGAAATGTTTTAGTTGTGGTAACATTGGTCACTATGCAACTTATTATCCACAAAATGGATATAGTAGCAGTGAATATGAAAAATAATACAAGAAAAATAAAGAAAGAAAATTTGGTTATGAAAAGAAAAACAGGCATGGTCAAGGCAAGCATGAGAAGAAGATATTTCAAAGGCACAAGAAAAGTTTTTATGTTGAAGAAGCAAGCAGTGCTTCAAGTGACAGTGATGAAAGTCTCTCAGACAATGAAAAAGAAGAGATTCTATTTTTGGCAATAGAAGAGGAAGAGGATACTCCCATTGAAGACCAAGTAGAAGAGAAAGAGAATACTCCTATTGAAAACCAAGTAGAAGAGAAAGAAGATGCTCCTATAGTTGAAGACCAAGAAAAAGAGAAATATTTAGAAAAGGAAGAGGAAGCCACAAATGATATGGAAAAGGAACTTGATGAGTTGAAAAGGGAGAACTTAAAATTGAAGGCTCAAGTAAAAGAGGATGAGAAAACAAAGGCAAAGCTTCTACAAGATCTCACTGATTTAAGAGTTAAGGTTGAAGAGGCAAGAAGAATTGAAGAAGGTATGGCTGAAAAGTTAGAGGTAAAAGAGATAGAGTGTGAAAAGCTAGAAGATGAAGTTATCTCTCTAAAGAAAGAACTTGGAAAATATCTTGATAAGTTAACTAGGTTTAAGGAAAGCTCAAAAACCTTGGATGACATTATCAAAATATAGAGATCTCCATTTATCAAGACAGGACTAGGTTATGAAGAAGGCCAAGAGGTACAAAAAGGGGAGTCAAGCTCAAAAGAAAAAGAAGTTTCAAAGGAAGTGATTAAAGAAGAAACTAAGACCTATGCTGATGAGTTAAGAAGTGGAAGCATCAAAGAGGAAGAAAACAATGCACAATCAAGGAACATGGATCATCACAGAAAATACAAGGAAAGAACCATGAGATCACACTCTCCAAGGCAAGATAAATATTTCTTCCAAGGATATTGCTACTCATGTAATATTTTTGGTCATAGAGCTATACATTGCAGGGTTCATGGTAAGAATGATTTTGGCTTCATCAAGAGGAACTTCAATTCATTTGCACCTTTCAAGAATTACAATATCAGATGTTACAATTGCAATAATTATGGGCATAGAGCAAAGTGGTGTAGAACATAATTTTAGGAACTTCCAAAGACTAGCAAGAAGAAGGATAGCCAAAAGGTTCAAAGAGGTATGACTACAAAGATATGGAAAAATATTGAAAGAGAAGAAGAGCATTGTAAGTTGGGAGTAGGTTTACTCCCATCCCAAAATTGATCACCTCAAGAAAGGAGGTGGTGAGGGGGCTATGCTAAGTGTCTTATATTTAGCCCCAAGGAGCCCTTTGCCATTGATGTCAAAGGGGGAGAGAATTCAGTAAGGGGGAGTAGCTTGTCAAGGGGAGAAAATTGGGAATCCAGTTACAGTAAAAGGAATATTTTTTATAAGGGTTGCCATCAATGACAAAGGGGGAGATTGTTGGAAATATTGAGCATATTGAGTTGTCATTGATGTCAAAGGATTATGTCAAGAGTTGTCATTGATGTCAAAGAATTGATGTCAAAAGGTTGCATGGTATTCAAAGAAGAAATATTCTTCAAGGTAAGGTATATCTAAAAGCAAGGAAAATTGTTATAAAGAAAAGGTTTATAATATGAGGGTTTTGAGGATTTATCTTTGGCTAGCCTCCTTAACCTCTTTGCTTGGATATTTTATGGTGAATCCAAGCCTTGTAAATGTTGTAAAATAGAAGCTTTATTTTAGTTGCACTAACCCCTTTAGTGCTTTGGATTTGACTCATCGAGTCTCAATCTTTGAAGATTCATTTTGGTTAGATTTTATTTGCTTGTACTAACCAATTTTGGTGGCTTCTATTGGAATTTAAGAGTTGCAAGTTTTTTTCTTTAAGAGTGTCTTTAGACACTTGATGCAAACTAGATTTTGTACCTTTTTTTTAAATGCACAAAACTAATTTCTTTTGAGAGTAATAATAGTGCAAATGAATCTAACAAATTCTAATTTTTAATGCACTAACAAATTACACCTTATCACTTAAATCTACTCTCAAGAAAATGAACTTAATCAGCTCAATACAACTAATGAATAATAATTTGAAATGAACCTTCAAATATTTTGCAAATTCACTATAATTAGTATTGTAGGATTCAGTCTTATTTTCACTTTCCAAAGTAGATAATAGGTAGTTGATAGATAATTAATATTTGGAATCTAATGAAATCCTAGTGTGCAAATGAATCTCTAAAAGTAACCTTTTTATTTTGCACTTCTTAAGACTGTAATTTAGGTTGCAACTTTAATCTGGATTAAGGTGCTTTAACAAATCTGAAAAGTAATCCAATTAATGAATCTACTTGCACCAATAGTTGCTTAACTTTTTCTAAAAGATTTTGTACTTCATTTTCCACTTCTGTAGAGGATGTATATCTTGGTATCTTAGATCACCAAGTTGCTACCTTGAGTAAAATTTTGCAGCTCTTTGTAGACTATTTTGAACAACTCATTCTTAACCAAATTGTAGTCTCAAACTTTATTTCACGAACCTAATATTTGGTGACTTTGTTCTCCTCTTGTGGTATCCTCCTTCTATTGTAGATTTTGAGAAGTCTATCTCTCTAAAGTAGTGTCCTCTTGTTGTGGGAGGTAATCTTCAATCTTCTTGTTCTGGACAAATTCTTCTATCTTCAAGTCTTCTTGTCAAATTCTAACTTCAAGCAAGATATTCTTCTCAATATTCTGAATGTCTTGAGGTCTTCACTCGATTCTTCTTCCAGTAATATTTGGCACTCCTTGTAAAATTATCCTCCTCTTGGGCTTGTTTTTATATTGCAAAAATTTTCCCAAGTCCTTCACTATTAGGGGCTTCTCTTTGGTAGTCAATTTATTTAGTGAGTTCTTTTATGATTTCTTTAGCAAGGCTCTCCTAGCCTTTTACTAGATCCTCATCAAGACCTCACAAAGGTCTTTGATATTGCAACTTCTTATGGTCTTCCTTGAGACCTTATCTTCAACCTTCTACTTCTATAAGTGTTAGTGGTGATATATTCTTTTGGATCTTTAATTTTGTTGCTTCTGGATTCGAGTAGGACTCTCCTAGTTCTTCTTCTTCTTCCTTGTCTGGAAGTTCTTCAATGAGATCTCCTCCTGATCTATTTTTCTTCAGGTGATTGATTTATTCTGAAGAGGTTGCTCTTCCTACCTCTCTTGTAATAAGCTTTCTCAACTTATAGGATATCCTTTACCTACAACAAAATATTAGTACTAAAATATGCTTCTAAATTAAGTACTCTCTTCTGGAGTCTTCCTTAGGATAAAGGCATATGTGGCCTATTTTTTTTTAAGCGAAAAACCCCTTACAGATCCGCCTTGGTCTGAGAGACCATGAACAGGGGGTTCTACACCGTCAAAGTCACCCGGGAGTTGCACCCGACCTTGCTCGCACCAACATTATCAATTGGATTTTGGATATCCAATTTAGCTTTTTGGTAGGGTGGAGATTTGAACTTGGGACCTCCCTTGGAGAATTGTCCTCTCCTCTCCAACTCACCTACAAAACCTGGGTGCATATGTGGCGTATTTTAGTATCAAGGCTTTTATGGCATTTTATTTAATATCAAGGCTTCTATGCATATTTATTTTTGTGAATTTATTCAATATAGAATTGGATATCTCTTGTCTCCCGACTTCACCATGATTCTTTTCCAGAAGGTTCTTTTTAAGTATTATCCTTTATGCAACAACTAATATTTGCACTATGAAGACACTTCGAACTTTGGGCAATGAAGTTGAGGTCTCCTAGATTTTTGTTGTAGGAGGTGTCCCAATCATCTAAGAATTAATTACCTATAATAAAAGAAACTTTCATTAAATATTTCAAGATATCTTAGATGAGATTCACTAGTTGTTTCATCAAACTAGTGGATCAACTGCTAAGTCCTAGCCTTCACAAGTTTTTCTGCAACTCTATGGAAAGACTCTAGCTATATGCAATCTCAATATTTTTGAAATTGAGAATTCATTTAGTCCTCACTTGTGGATCTCCCTAATTCTATCACCTAGACTCTTCCAAGAAATTTTTACAATGATTGGTCCAATGGTGCATCAGGTTGACAAAAACCTCAGGATCAATGATATTGGTGATTTTCCTATTGATCTACCATTGCTTTATCTACCGTAGCTCTGATACCACTGTTAGATTTTTATAAAACATGCAATGGGAGATAGCATTCACAAGATACAAAATAATAATAAAGAACGTAAATATGTGAGATGACTGAAATATGCTATAAATAGAAATGATGAATATGAGTATAATAGTAGCTATGGAGGAAATGAACACTCCATGATACAAGATACTACTCAATGAATGAGCTCTAAGATTATAACTCACACTCACTACACTACTATCTATCCTACACTACTATAGTCCTACACTACTATGTTCACTCTTCTATATCTATGGCCCTTTATATAGGAAAATAAGTTCCTTGGCCAACACTCTACCTAGTTGTACAAGTGGACACCTTGCACATTATAACTTGCACATTGAAACTTGTGCATTTATTACATTGCATGAAGTAACTATATAACTTCCCCCTAAAGTAATCTAATGTCCTAAGTATGTACCAAGGAAGGTACATTTACATGACCCAAATAATGTAATATAAGCTATTTATAACAATGAGAAGGGTTGTTACATATATAAAAGTAATAAAATATTATGTAATGAATTATGTGGTTTTGGGGGAAATGAATTATTTTGATGGAAATTGCTATGGAAGGGAAAACTAGGGCATCAACTAGGTGGACAAAGTTATTTATAGTTGTTTTAGAATAAAAAACAATATTGCTATCGTAGGAGGTCCCAATGGGATTCCTCCATATCCTAATTTAGATAGATAAAGTTTATTTTTAAATGTTTTGAAGAAAAAATCTCTAACAAAGATTGAAGAAGCATAAAAAACTGCACTAAAAATGCTCTTTGCAGTTGTTAGAAAAAGATCAACATCTCAAAGATTCAATGGATGCTTGCCATAGTCAGAATCAAGGCAACATATTATCATTGAGAAAAGGATAGTAGAGGAAACAAATTTATATAGAGCCAATCATGACCTGATCTATAAATTCTTAGGTATTTGCCTTACCCTTTTTTGCATTCGTGTGTTTGATAAAATTGGGAGCCTGTTTGTGAGTATTCTTTGTGGTTTATTAGTAATATATATTTTAATGTTAGTTTTTCCTCACTTGCCAACATAAATATTGCTTTGGAATAAAAAAAGAGGAATCATGGTCTAATAATATTATTTTTTTAGCCTTGGAGAGTGGGATTTGATCCCCAAATTGAACCCACTACTATCCTGATTTGGATCCATTTGTATGCACTCCCAATGGAATTCTAGAGTGAGAAAATATTGAAAATTATTGGTAATTACCTTGGAAGATATTTGAGTTTTTATAGAGACACAATGGAAGGAAACACAACTATTTATGCTAGATTATGTATGGAAATGGATCTTATTTAGACTTTACTGGTAGAGGTGGAACTCAAACTTGCAGCACTATCTTAGATTTAACATCTAGTTTATTAAGAATTGCCCTTTAGGTGTAGATATGTCCATAAATATGGATTTTTGGCCTGGTCCTACCTAAATAATACGAATACAAAATGGAGGATCCTTTACGAATGTTGAATCTTACTATGGAGGGTAAGTCAAAAATAAAAGAAACAACCAACATTTCTCAAGGTAAATAAGCATAGGGAGATGATTTTGAATAGTCCAAAAGAAGAAGGCAAAAGAAAAAATATGGTAAAGAGCAAACAAAACTCAACCCCTCAAATAGGTTGGAGATCTTCAAGATACTAGTGGAGCAAGAAGAAGAACAATTCATGGAAGGAGTGGATGGGAATAATAAAAATTATAAATTCCATGTTCAATCTCCTCTTTTAGCTTCTCCTATCCTATGTAAGTAATAGAGTGTAGTGAGTTACCACAATCAGATATTATAGGGGTATTGATAGTTCTTAACCAAGAGCAACCAATAATAAAGGATGTCATCATGGGTGTGGTAGAAAAGAACAAAAAAAAGACAATTCTAGGGATAATCCAAGTGGAGAAGATATCAAAGAATATCAACTCTCAAGAAGTGGGTAGAAAATCAAATAAGGATTTGATAGCAACTCAAGGAGATAAACCAATCACTAGGAGATTAGTGAGGCCAATATAATCTTATTGGTATTAAGGTAACCAATAATTATACAATCATGGAATATTAAGGGTTTAAATAGTAGATCCCATAAAAATGCTATTTGAAGACTCTTAGAAAAAGGTAAAATATATTTTTTGCTTATGTAAGAGATAAAAATATCACTGGATCTTATGTGTAAAATAGTAAATAGACTTTGGAGGGGTGTTGGTCATATGTAAGTGGATTACCAAGGGATATTAGGGGGATAGTTACCTTTTGGAACTCTCTTGATAGGATGAAAATAGAACATATAGCTTGGAAGGGTGTCCTCACATCATATTTTAGGAATAATGTGACAACTGAGCAAGTTTTAATCACAAAATTTTATGGGGATGAAAACCTAGATGGTCATATTTGTCAATGTCAAGCGAAGCATAATATGAGAGTCTCAAGGGAGGAGTTCGAATAGATTGTTTCTAGGAATTTTAATGCTAAATTATCACCCAAATATCATGAAGAGGGATCCCCAATTTTGGACCGAGGGAATTGGCTTATTATTGCTTAGGTCCATGCCTTACACTTGGTGGATATTAAATATCCTAGAACCAACTATAATTGGACTAATAAGATGAGGAAGCCACATAGCAAGAAGGTGAAGTTAGAGTATTTTTTATTTTAGAGGAGATGTTTATGAAATGGAATCTAAAATTTTAGATTTTAGAGGGACTAGTTTTGGATCACTTCCCCATTCTATTGGAAGGGGTGATCAAGATAGGGCAACATATCAAACCATTTATATTTGAAAACTTTTGGTTACAAAAAGATGAACTTCGAAAGAAACTATCATATTGGTGGAAATAGGGACACCCGATATATGGGATAACAATGTTTAGATTCCATAAGCAACTTCATTATGTCAAGGATCAACTGAAACAATGGAGACAAGCTAACAAGACAAAATTATATAGGTCCAAAGAGCTCCATTGGTGACCAAATGGGATGAGGTGCAAAAACACTTCAAGAAAGGAATAATTATAGAGCAACTCAAAGAAGAGTATGATGCATTGCATAAAGTTATTAAGGATATTATCAACCAAAAGGAGATATACTAGAAACAAAGAGGAAGAACCTCTTGGTTATTGGAAGGTGATAAAAATACCATTTTTTTCATTAGGTTGCTTGTGCTAGGAGACAAAAAACAAGATGGAAGCTCTTAAGAATGAGAACGGACACTCCTTTGATACAATTCGAGGTATGCATTTCAATTCAATAGATTATTTTATTAAATTGTTTAGGTAAAGTATGGTGCAATATGAAGAGGTTGAGAAAGAAGTTATTGCTATCATACCCTTTATTATATATGAAGAAGAAAATTAGGCGTTTCTTAAACCCATTGATAGAGAGGAACTAAATAAGGTAGTCTTTGGAATGAGTACGGGAAAAATGCTAGGTCCAGATGGCTTCACAATTGAGTTTTTTTAGAACTTTTGGGAAAAATTGGAGGAGTATGTAATGGTTGTTATAGAAGAGTCCAAAGGTAGTAAAATAATTCTTAAAGCATTAAATCATACATTCATTACCTTAATTCCAAAATGGAATGAAGGGATGCATATTTTAGATTATAGACCTATTGCTTTATGCAATGTCATATATAAAATAATCACAAAGGTAATGATTGAGTAGCTGAAACCTCTCCTACATAGCATTATCTCCTTATAGCAAGGGGGTTTTGTAAAGAATAGGTAGATCTTGGATGGTGTGGTTCTGGCTCAGGAGGCAATCCACTCAATGCAAAAAATTGGTAATAGATGAATATTCATA
Organism: Wollemia nobilis; assembly: GCA_028583015.1. NCBI lineage: Eukaryota > Viridiplantae > Streptophyta > Pinopsida > Araucariales > Araucariaceae > Wollemia > Wollemia nobilis. The sequence continues at coordinate 1,169,234 of JAQPPZ010002105.1, forward strand.
AAATTGGATATGTCAAAGGCTTATGATAGGGTGGAGTTGAGCTTCTTGTTAATGATGATGAAAACCTTTGGTTTATCTCAATATTGGATAGAATGGGTCATGAGATGCATTTATAATCTGACATGCTCTGTGTTAATCAAAGTGTTAGCTTTTGAAGCCTTACTACCATAAAATATTATAAGTAATCTCACAATATCACACAGGTCTCAAATATAAAATAGCCATAATATTAAAGGTCAAAGTAATAATAATATGAGTAGAATAATATTGCCAATTTAACATGTATATCAAGGCTTATATAAAAAAGAAATAAACGTTCATTTATATAATCAAATATGAATGTAAATAGCCTAAATCATTCATGAACTATACATGAAGAAAACTTAAAATATTAATTGCTCAAAATGTATACAAGCTTTATTGTTCCTCTTCCTCTTAACACCAGATAATGAGATATAAATTCTCTTTGATACATTCTATTCTCCATAATATATCCATAGTGATATGACTCTTCAAGTACTAGGATATTGCTATTAATATGCCAAGTCTCATGACTCTTGTCTTACCAACTTGCCACTTGCATACTTGATGGACACTTGACTCTAAAACACTTGCACATATCTACATGACTCTTGGACTCCTACATGCACTCATAATCTAGGACACTTGTGCACATCCTTACATTACATATTTATTCTCTTACATACAAGACACTTGTGCACATTATCTCTTACATGACACTTATGCATTTCCTCCACATTACCTCTTACATAAAATGGGAAATATAAATCACACCCTAAACTATAAACTCAACTCTAATATACTATTTACAATAAGGTACCATGAGGGTACATTAGCATGTACCAAATAATGTAATATACCTCAAAACCCATTTGTATTACATTATTTGGTTATTGAAGACTTTAGTCTTTAATATTGGTCTTTATCTTTGTCTTCAATATTCATGTGACCTTGCATTGTTCATGATCTTCTGCTTGAGATCCATCAGGTTTATATTCAGGTACATGCTTAGCTTCTTCTTTGAGCATTTTTTTATCGTCATTTTTATTCTTTAGATTCTTTGGTTCTTCAATATTTGTATCTTCTTGACCTGGATCATGAACTTCTTGAACTCCTTTTTTATCTTTAACTTCTAGACCATGTGCTTTATTTGATATAGTTTTCGTATAGTCTTGATATTGTCCCGTCTCTTCTGAACATTCACTTAGAGCATCATAATAATTTATTGAATTTTATGTACTTGGAATGTCGATATTACAAGAAGAATGAAACACTATTTTTAGAGATTATTCACTTGATTCAATTGCATTTATTTCTACTTTTCTTTTTAAAGTTTCAATCAACTCTTTTTATTTCAAATTTTCATATTTATGAAGTCGAAGTGAAAGCAATGCCATATACATTATGCTACATATATAAAGAGGTATCATAATGCCATATTTTGAATTATCAATTACTTTGATAAGTTTTGAGTGTAAATAATATTCAAATGTATCAAAATTTTCGTCCATGGTTGTAATGCCATATCTAGAATACCTTTAGATTTTTTACTCAAGTTATTAATGCCAAAATTTATAACTTCTAATATTTTATTTTTGATTATGGAATCCATACTTATATCCATAATAATCAAAGTTTGCAATTTTATTCCTATGAAATAGTAAACCTTATAACTCCTATATTAAAAATAACTCAAATTTAAAATTTTCAAATTTTACTCCTTTGATGTTGAAAACCTTTTAACTCCCTAATTAAAAATAACTCAAATTTAAAATTTGTATTTTTTTCTAATCCTTTGATTTTGAAATCCTTTTAACTCCCTAATTTGACTTGCAAAATTTTAAAATTCAAAAAAGTCTAAATTCATATTTTTAAAGTTTTTCATTTTGTCTAAAAACTTTAAAAAACTTCTAAATATCTCAGAAACTTTAAAACTTAAAAAAATACACAAATTCAAAAAGTATTACCTCCTTATCTCTCCTTTCCTTTTTATTATTCCACCTTCATTTAAATATTAAAGCACAATAATATAAAACTTTAGGTTAAACGCTTATGTCTCCCACTTTAGTGCTAAAAAAAAATTACCTCCAAAAAAAATAATACATTAGAAAATACTTACGATGTTGGCTATAAAATAGTTGACCTTTAATGTAACGTCTAAAAAATCCTTTGCATGTAGGCTTGAAAGTTTTGAATTTCTTAGTTCTTTAAACATTCCTTTTTCTCTTTTAATTCAACTTTATTTTGCTCATGACTTGGCACGTTTGATGTCTAGAGAGTGCTTCAATTCCTTCAGGTTCTAGCTAGAGAGATCTTAGATGGCTATGATTGGATTCTCTTTTGGATGGATCATTCTCAAGTGAAATTTCTTCAACTCAGTGTATGCCTAGATTGTGGAAACAAGTGCTAGGTTACCTTTGACTCACCTTGCTCCACTCAATTGCTATATTTTATTCTAGTAGCTTTACCAAATTGTAGCTTCTTGGACTATGTATCTTTCACTTTTTGTATTGGCTGATTTAGCCTATGCTATGCTTATTTTCATAGCATCTCCTAATGCTTAAGCTATATTCAAATGCCTTCCTCTAATTTTATCTACTATCTTCTTATACAGTTCATTTAACATTATCCTTTGATGTAGTCTGTTGTCTTCTAATATTGTTTGCTTAATATTGTCCTCTATCCTCTTAATACAATTTGTTGTCCTCTTATGCAGTTTTCTTTCCTCTAATATAGTTTTTTTTCCTTTAATGCTATTTGAATGGCCTAACCTACTATACTATCTTCATGTGTAAGCCAAATGGCCTATCTTTCTATACGTTGGTCGAATGGATTTCATTCTATTCACAAGTTGAATAGCTTTTGTTATATACCTTAGTTGAATGAATTTCCTTCTACTCGCTAGCCAAATAGCCTTTCCTTCTTTATGTTGTATTTATGTATTTCTTTCTTTATGCTAGCCGAATTGGCTTTATTTATTTATGTTGGTTGAATGGCCTTTTTCTTCTATATACTACTTTATCACTTATGCTTAGACAAATAGCTTGTTGCTATGATATCTTGAGCTACTCTCTTCTTAATTTCTTGATTCTATATGGACCTCATAGCCCATTATCTCTTCTATATAGACCTCTTAGGTCTATCCATTTTCTATATGGGTCTCTTATGCATTTCTCTTTTTTTCTCTTCTATATGGACATCTTAGGTATCTCTCTATTTTATAACAAATGATGTCTACCTTGAAGAACTTGATTCAAAATTTGATCTATGACTAAGAATAAAATGATAAATAGATATATTTAGTCATCCTGGTTCTTCAATGTATTCTAGGAAGATGATTCCCTCTTTTTTGCTCTATATACTTTTTATTTCTTCAAATATGTCAAGGTCAATTTGACCTGATTCTTATTATTTTTATTTGTTGCTATATATTTCTTCTATTCTTTGATCTTAGGAAGCTTTGAATACTTCTCAATTTGTTGTAACTTAGAATTTGAAACTCTTCTCTATCTCTATAGGAAGCTTCTCAAACTTCTATAGCTTAATCTTTGTTGCTTTATTTTTTATCTAAAATCTTCAATATCTTAGGTCGCACTTTGATTCTCCTCCGTACTAGAGAATCCAATATCAATGTCAGGATATCACTATAAATTCCTAAATGATTAACTATCTCTAGAGTTAATTCTGCCCCAGTCTTCAATCTACAAATCTTCAAGTCAATGTCAGGGTGGCTCTATCCTTGAATAACTAACTTATCTCCTAAGTTGATTTTTCCTTTCAAATATAGATAAGTACTAGTCTTCACTAGTTTTCCTTCAACCATGTGGAAATACCCTAGCATGTTCTACTCAATAAGACCTTCAAAAATAGATTCCAAGTCTTCATTACCTTCAAAGTGGACAAAATCTAAATTAAATTTATCAAAAGTGGATAAAAATAATTAATGATAAATGGTGGCTAATAAAATGAAATCTATCAAACTAGACAAAGTTTAATGGTAGCTTTGATATCGATGTTATATTTTGAAGCCTTACTACCAAAAACTATCACAAGTAATCTCAAAATATAACATACGTTTCAAATATAAAATATCCATAATACTAAAGGTCAAAGTAATAATAATATTAGTAGAATAATATGAAAAATTTATATATATATATATATATATATATATATATATATATATAAAGGCTTATATAATAAAGAAATAAACATTTATATATTATAAAATATGAATGTAAATATCTTGGATCATTCATGAACTATGTATGAAGAACACTTACAATATTAATTTCTCAAAATGTGTATAAATATTATTGTCCCTCTTCCTCTTACAACCAGATAATGAGATATGAATTCTCTTTGATATATTCTATGAAGCATTATCTCCATAATATAGCCATAGTGATGTGACTCTTCAAGTAATAGACTATTGCTCTTCATATGCCAAGTCTCATGACTCTTGGCTTATCAACTTGCCACTTGCATACTTGATGGAAACTTGACTCTACAACACTTGCACACATCTACATGACTCTTGGACTCCTACATGCACTCCTAATCTAGGACACTTGTGCACATACTTACATTACATATTTGCACTCTTACATAAAATATACTTGTGCATTTCCTACACATTAAAACTTACATTAAAAGGTAAATATAAATCATACCCTAAACTATAGACTCAACTCTAATCTACTATTTATAAATGTACCATGAAGGTACCATGGGGGTACATTAGCATGTACCAAATAATATAATATATCTCAACACAAAGGTCTTCCCTCACAACTGTTTGGAGCCACTCGAGGCCTTCATCAGGGAGATCCTTGTTCCCCTTATCCTTTTCTCATATTGGCTGAAGGTTTGGGTAGATTCATCTTGAGGAGAAGGTAGTAGGATTTTCTAACATGTATTAAGGTGGGTGAGGAGGTTTTGATTCATCTACAGTTTATGGATGATACAATATTGGTGAGATTGACCAACTTTAGGGAATCAATAATGATTATAGATGCTCTTAATATTTACCTTAGGGCCACAAAACAAGTTATCAATGATAAGAAATCCAAAGTGGTCTTCTTCCATCTTGATCAAAGGCTTCAGGACAAAATTTTAGAGATCTTGGGATTCATGAGGACTTATCTCCCAATGGTATATTTGGGGGTCCCTTTGCATTTTAAAAAACTAAAAATATCTATCTGGAGGAATATTTTGGATCGTATCAAAGAAATAATTAACCAGTGATCTCATAAATGGTTAACCTTTGGGGAAGATTAAATTTTTTGTATTCAGTCATTCAAACCATGTTAATTTATAAATTTATTTCTTTCTTGCTCCACATACTATATGGAAAGAGTTGGACAAGATGGCTATAATTTTTTTATGGGGAGGAGTAAAAGGAGAGAGGAAATGGGCCTTAGTAGGTTGGGATACAATAAGCTAGAACAAGGTAAAGGGAGGTTTGAGACTGAAGAGATTAGATTAAATAATAAATATTTATCTAGAAAGCTTTACTAGAGGTGGATCTCCCAACCAACTTCTTTATTTAGTAGAGTTTTAACTAGTAAATATTTGGAATGGGTGAACCCAAATGAGGTGATTCAATCCCCTTTGGATGGCAATGTGTCCTTAATGTGGTAGGCTCTAAAGTTAGGATCTCAGGTTGTGAAAGATGGATAATTTTGTAAAGTAGGGATAGTGGTGAAGGCACAATTTTGGATAGATTCATGGTATAAATACCCACCTATCATTGCTAAATTTACATAATTACAACCAATAAAAACAACAATGGAAAGCAAGAGGTTGGATCTAGAATCAAATTTATTTCAACACTATTCAACTAGGGGATCATAGGTTTAAGTAGTTTAAGAAGATGTATGAGTGACCAATTCCAATCCCTCTATAATTGACACCCATCATGACTAAAATATTGGAAGAAATATTTCTCATATATAGAGATGAGGAGGATGCATTAGCTTGGGGCTATGGTAGCCTTGAAGTCTACACAATGAAGGATGGATATGATATGATCCTTCTAGAACCTCCTCTTCATGCATATTAGGTTGAGGATTGGAGAAATATTTTTTAGTCAAAGGATTGGCAAAAAGTAAACTTATTTTCTTGATAGTTCATGCACAATGGAATACTTACTTTTGATAATCAGAGACGTAGGGAAATCATTGGTCTATGCCAATGTGTTTTAAGCTAAAAAATAAGGAAATATTTGACTAATTGATGTTTGAGTGTCTGTTCACACACTAGATCTAGGAGAAATTATTTTTACCTTATAAAATTTGATCCAATGGTGATTTAAATTGGATTAATATTTGGGAAATATGTAAGAAGGATAGATTTAAGTCTAAAGCTCTTCATATTGGGTGGAAGCTTGGATTAAACTTTATGTGGTGGTAAAATGTGATTGGAGAGAAATGACAAAATTTTTAGAGAAACCTTTTCATCTTTAGATGACGTTTGGTAGGTCATTTGGAGCAAAGTCACAAAAACTATAGCAGTGTATACTAAAAAGGAAACTCAGGTTGATATAGGAACATTGGAGAAGGAATTCGAAGTGCAAGACGAGAAAGATAGAGCTAATTGGAATCCACCCTCAAAAGGTTGGATTAAAATTAATACTAATGGAGTTGCAAAAGGCAATCCAGGTAGAGTTGGAATTGGAGTGGTCTACAAGAATCATGTTGGGACAATGCTCTATTGGGAACTACAGGGCCTAGGCAAGGCCACGAACAATGAAGCAAAATCCCTAGCTATCAAATTTACTTCTATCCAGGTAGGAAGACAAGGTTATAGGAAAATAATCATAGAATCAGATTCTTAAATCTTGGTAGGAGCTCTAAATTGTATGAAGAAATTTACATTGAATACATGAAGGTTGAGTATTCATATCACGCAAATTAGGGAATTGTAGAGGAAATTAGATGATGTGATTTTTATTTATGCGAGTAGAGCTCTAAATTAAGTGGCAGACTTATTGGCTAAGATGGGTACCAAGAAGGATTTAGGGGTTCAATGACATAATGGCATGACTATTGAGGATGAGAGGATTAGGTAGGTTGGTGAGCAAATCTAGTGTTTAGCTAATTTGGACAACCATTGCAAACATAAGGTTTAGGAAATTTGACTCTAATTCACATCTCCATTCATTGTTATAAATAGATATTCTTGCTAGCTAAGGCTAGAAGGATTCTCTTACCAACTTATAAATAATCTTATTTTAAATTTAAAATTTTCAAATTCTTTTAATACAATTTCATACATAGAATCTACCCTACTACCATATATTTAAAAGATTTCTTATTCATATTTTTTATGATTTGATTGTAGTCATTATAAAACATATTTTATTTTGAATTACTGGCCATCAAACTTATTATTATTATTTTTTGGTTACATAGGAGAGTTGGTCACAACCACACTATTTTTAGTAATTGACAAGTGCAGGATTCAAACCATAGGAGTTGCTCCCACCAAATCTATTCCACCTTGTTATTGTTGACCTAGCGTGAAGGGGACCACCGATCGCTCGATATTCGTACCATCATCGTTGATCTCACGTGCACTCAAATGATTCATATCAAACTACTATCTTTGCAAACAGACTGCCCCCAAGATTTAAACTTGGGTGTCTTCTTGGTAAGTACTTGACCGGACAAGAACTTACCAATCCATCTAGCCCTCTTAAAGTATCAAACTTATTATTATTATTTCTAAAAAAATTAATCGATAACTTTAATTGTGGAAACTATATTCCACATCACCGTTAGACAAACTCACATACCAAAAAAAATCATGATTCTAAGATAATATATACTTGAAATATAGTCAAATTATTTTTATTTGAATCTACCTCATCCATTATCAAATATATTGTATATATTTATTTAATCTACCTAGCGACATCATGGCATGTGTATTGTATTTATAAAACTTATTAGGTTTGAAGGTATAACCTCATTTACTTCATTATCTAGTGAGTTGGTTAAATTCCTACAAAATCACAACCAAAGATTCTCAACGTAAGAAACAACATCGTAACTAATTTCTAAGTATGTTAGGTGACAGAATCATGTCTTCAAGTTACGACATGAAAGGGATTAAAAGCATGCATGAAAATTGTTACAATCAAGGGTAAAACGTGTAGTTAGTTACAATTTAAACAAAGGTTGCATGTCATATTACAAGTGAAAGCTATTCTTCATGACATGTGAGTTCGTCTATATGAGCCATGCATATTCAAATAATTCTTTGCACCATCATTCATATGACAGATTGATTGGACAAAAGTATGAATGTCTTAAGACAAGTTGTCAGGGTTTAGTCTTTTCCATGCACCCATCTATCCTTTACATTTTAAGGTAAAGTGAAACACCATAATAATATTTGTCTGCAGACTTTACAGATCGTATAATATTTGTCTGTAGACTTTACAGACCATACGAGAATAATGATTGTACACCATAAACTATATATATGTATGTAGGGTCTTTACCACATTAACTTTGAGAATAGCCATTAATGTCTCTTTAAAAATGACTTTACATTCACGGAGGAAGGTTCATCTCAACAACCAACAGCAAAAAGTTAGTGGTGTTTTGTCTGTGGGTTTGACAATGTACAAAAAGGAGTGAAAGAAAAGTCTGTCATTATTACACCTCTTTCTCCTCTTTCTGTGGCTAGAGAAATCAAGGTGAACGGTTCCATCAAGAGACTGGATTTATTTTATTTATTATTATATTTTATATAAAAGGTTCTTTTTACAAACTCTATTCCTAAAAAATAATTTTACCTAAATCTCATATGATGATGCTTTGAAACGTAAACAATACTTCAATTTGTCTGAATATAATCATTGGATTTCTTTGAAGTTAAAAATGGTGTCTTTTTCCACTCACAAACATAGAATCTTGTTAACCAAGCACAGGCTCATCTCAAAATGCAGGAAATGATTGCGTGTTTATTTGGCAAGGTTGTGATTTATTTTTAAGGATGTTATTTATATTATATGTTATTTGTATTATGGAAAATGAAATAATAGAGGTATATAAAAAATATTGATTAAAAATGCAAGAAACATGTAGGTAAGTATAACAACCATATTTATAATCTAAAACGTTTATGCAGAGGAGTTGGAGAGCAAATGGGTAGTTAAAACTCTCCAATTATCGAAAAGCCCAGGTTCAAATCTCACATGTTACGGATATATTGTATATAAAAGGTTCCTAATAAAAAAAAATTAAATGTGAAGAGAAGTGGCTTATGAATATCTTTAAGCACAGGCTCATCTCAATCATATTTATAATTAAAAATAAAAATAAAGATAGGTGGTTTATCAATATCTTAATCACAAGCTCGTCTCAAAATGCTGGAATCGTGTATGTAAGTATAACAATCATATTTATAATTTGTTTTAAAATTAAACTTGGCTTATCGATATTTTAAGACTTGATTTATATAATATAGCATATAAAAAATAATTGTTTTATTATTAAATATTAAAAAAAAATTGTCATGTTTTTTTTTGGCATATTGGGGAGTTGGTTATATTTACATTATTTTTAGTAATTTTTAAGGTTCAAATCACATGGGTTGCTCCCAACAAGACTATACTACCTTGTTATTGTTGACCCAACGTGAGAAGGACTTGTCTGCTCCCAAGAAGCCTATACCTATACCACCTCATTATTGTTGACCTAGTGTGAGGAGGACCACAAATCACTCAAAATTCATATCATCATCGGGGCTGCTTCCAACAAGCCTATACCACCTTCTTATTATTGACCCAACGTGAGGGAGACCACTAATTGCTTGGAATTTGTACATCCTAGCATGAGGAGGACCACCGATTGCTCAAAATTTGTATCGGCTGCTCCCAACAAGCCTATACCACCTTGTTATTATTTACCCAGCGTGAGGGAGACCACTAGTTGCTTGGAATTTGTACCGTCGTCATCAATCTGACGTATACTCAAAGAATTTAAAATAGACTACTACCTTTGCAATAGGCATGCCCATGCCCCAAAGGTTTGAACCTAGGTCTCTTCTTGATAAGTGCTTGGCTAGCCATACAACTACCAATCCACCTAGTCCTTGGGGGAAAATGTTTTGTCACTTTTATTAAATATAAATAAATAATAAATATTAAAAAAAATTGGTTTACAATTAATATCAATATTCAAAAGAAAATAATCATGAAAATGGTTACTTATAGTTTAATAATCAATATTATATTAAAAATATATTGGATGTTACCCATGTATTTTATATATCAAATGACATGTTCTCAACTTTCCCAAAATGTATTGTGATAACACTATGTGGTTATGATGTAATGCAAGTGAAGAGTGAGGAACATTTCCATCCCATATAACTAATTAAAAAGATTATCCATTAAATATCAAATAGTATGGGTTCAATTAGTGAGACCCTAGTTCAAATCTTGTTAGATAATACATGCATAATTGTTAAAATACCATAACATAATCATCCTATAACAAGGGAGGGTGAGATCCATTTTAATCACAAATAACCACTTAAAAATGTATGTCTACTAGATGATAATACTTTAGAGGTAAATTGGACTTCTAATAGAAATGATAAGAGTCTTTATAGCAATGGTCATGATGTAGGCCATATTAATAAAATTTATTCTTAGTTTGTACTTTTTGAAAATCATGTAAGAAGCATTTGTTTTAAATTCATCGAGAAGATGGGTTTCATGGACATGAGATTAAGTGCTAATTGATAAGAAATCATGTAATCCATGCATATGACATTAAATCTAAAATATGGAGACCTCATGTTCAATGGTCAAGACATACTTATGCATTATGTGACACAATAACATTAGGTACATTTATTAGTAACCAAGTCTATCATGCTTATGAATAATATCTTCATTATGACAATAAAAATATTTTTAACACGTTTTAGATGGTTAACTATATATAGACACTTTGTCTATGGATGGATTGACATTTATTTTTGAGCATATATTCTAAAGCATGCATGTCATCTCCAAGGATGAATAAGGAAAATATATATGTGATTACAAAGTAAGTGTGAATTCTCTATGTTTAGCCTAATTTATGTGGTTGTTCGGAGCTCAAATGCTAGTGTAGGTAAATTGCATATGGTCTTGTGTCTTTTTAATGTTCATCCTATGTATTTATGATTGGATATAGTATGCTCACTCTAAATAAGGATGTGGTCCTTAGATTTGAACATGGCTAGAAGAGGTGGGACATCTCAAAAGAGGGAGGTGATCATTGAATTTGAATAGGGCTAAAGAAAGCAAGAATTTTCCATATGTGGATGTGGTATAATTAAAAAATTAATTGTGTGGATAACATACTTAAATTTGGGATATATAATGTATATGTTCATGCTACAACTATACAATAAATAAACCATATGCTTGTTTTGATGCATTATGCACTTTCGTTTCTATGTATGTTGTTGCGTGGATACCTATAAATGGATGCTTGTAGGATTAGAGGGATGAAGGATTCATGGGCACTAATCCCTCTATATGAGTGGATAGGCTATGCGTCTTTATGTTTATTAGTGTTTTTATGGTAGTCTTGTGATCTACTTGTGTTCTTATGGAGTATCATATATTTTCTTATGATAGTGTTCTAGTGAGACTTGATGGTAATCAAAATCCCTATATTATTATTTTTTGTTTTGTTAGGGCCCTATCTTAACACAACCATTGTTATGTACTTGGCTATTGTTGATGTATGTTTGCACCTTGGGCACCTAGTGTGTATGGGCCTATTATGATATAACATTTACTTTAATCATAAGAGCTAGTAGCTTGGGTCACCTCTTTCAAGTGGTTTGGTCCTTGAACATTAGGGTTAAGATAAATAAGAGTCTATATAAGGACATGGTTTTGAAGTAGAATGTATCTCATTTTTTTGAAATTGTATTGAAGCTTTGTTTCCAAGGAGGTTATTACCTCGAAGAGGCTTGGGTTATTTGTATTGTTTAATTAATGTAAGTTTGTTGTGTTTCCAATCATATTTTTAAAACACTTATATTATTTACATTTTCATGGTCATTTAGTTATAAACATTTCTATTAATTCCTAAATTGATATTGTAGTTATGCTTATTTTTATTTGAAGTGGTATCAGAGCTCTTTCCAGGGTTGTGTTTCATAGCAATAACAATAGTTCTTATCTTCTAGTCCATTTTTCTATTCTACTTGCTCATTTTTCATTAAAGGATCTTTAAACACACACACACACATATATATTGCTATTATAGTTATCATTATTTTTATTTGAAGGTTCATAGTAAATGGTATCAGAGCTTTTTCCAAGGTTGTGTTTCATAGAAGTAAAAATAGGTCTTGTCCTCCAGTTCATTTTTGTATTCTACTTGCTCAATTTCATTAAAGTATCTTAAAAAATACATATATACATACATACATACATATATATATATATATATATATATATATATATATATATATATATATATATATATATATATATATATATATATACACACACACACATAGTTTTTTTATGGATTAGGTTTAAAAACCTATGTTAAGGGTTTTAAATATCATGAAGGAGGTCATTTTTTGCTAAGATAGATTTCCCATAAGGCATCTAATGAAGTGAAGGGTGCTTAAAATCCAATACCTAGGCCTTATATGACACCTATACATGGTTGTTAGCTTCCACGTACCTTTGGGTATATAGGGAGAGGATAGAAGAAGCCTTCTCCTATAGGAAACTATTAGTCATTTGAGTTTTGTGGTTCATTGGTAAGTAGTTAACCCTCAAAAGTTACTCTCATAGTACTCTTAAAAATGAATAATGTAGCTATGGGTATGGCAGAACCCTCTATAGTTAAATCTCTAAAATAATGGATCAACCACTAATCATGAACAAGCTTGAATATTATAGATACCATAAAATCAAACACACATTGACTTAAGTTATCCCTATTGAACCTTATTTTAAGTCCTTTCCATATCAAAACCAAAACTATATTTGGGCATACAAAAGAAGAGACTACTTTAATCATAGTATGACAATACAAAGAATATCTAGTGTGATAGTATAAAGAACATATAGTTTGACAATAGAGAGAATAAACAATCTAGCAATGCAAAAAATATATAGTTGATAGTTAGAGTAGTCAATTGTCAATCAATAGAGTAGTCAATAGTTATTTGTTAGTCATTAGAGTAGTTAGTTGTTAGTTTTTAGTCTAACAGTACAAAGAATAACTAGTTTAATAGGTAGAGCAGTTAGTTTTCAATAGCATAAAAGAGTATAAAAGCCAAAATTTATCATTTTGTGATATTGTCCATTTTGATCCTCTCTTTGATCTGATTTTTTTAATATATAAATTTGATAAGATTTTTTGGAGATCCTAAAAGTGACTAAAAATGACTAGTGGTATTAGAGTTACCCAAGATCTAGAGTGATTAGGTGACTAGGTGAAACAAATTGAAAATTATCAATCACAAATCCTTCAGGTATTATCCAAACTAGACAAATTGGATAAAATGGATGACCTTGAGAGTCATTTAACAAGCCTATATGCAAACTATGATGTTTTGGAAATAAAATCACCAAGGTGTCTAGATGGTATTTTTTAGGGTGGATCATGAAATGCATTACCTATAAATATAATCTAGATAATATCCAAGCTAGAATTTCCAAAAATTGATGGAGAGGACTTAGCCAATTGGTTGTATTGGGCCAAGAAATATTTTTCTTTTCATGCCACTCCCCACAATTAAAGGTTTACCATTGCATATTTTAACCTAGAATATGAAGTAGTTCAATGGTCAGAGAATATGCATCCAAAACTTACTTGGGCTAAACTTGAGATAGAATTACTCACCCATTTTGGACCCAGTGAGTATGAAAATTTCATTGGATCCCTCACCAAATTAAGATAGAAAATTTTTATCCATTATTACTAGATAATTTGAAATGCTGTCAAATCATACTAGGGGATTGAGTGATAATTTTTCCAAAGTTTTTTTTAATAGTGGATTAAAGGAAGATATCCATGTTGAAGTGAAAATGTTCAAGCCAAATAGCATGATGAAAGATATAGGATTGGTTAGGCTTGCTGAAGATAAATTCATAACACAAAGGTGCACTTTTAAACCTCTAGAAGCTCAAATATTGTTTCCATCCCAAAAAATATTAAACTTAGGAAACAAACCACCCCAAATAAAACATCTCACTAGTGAATAAATGGAGGCATGTAGGGGATAGGGACTATATTACAATTGTTATGATAAATATTCTCTAGGCCACAAGTGTGTGTAGTCCAACGGAGCTGTATAAATCAAAATGATGCAAAATTGTAATATTGAACATTAACCAATTGCATTCAACTTAGAAGATTAAATAGGTTACAAAATAGGATTATTAACCACTTAGCATTAGAAGCGCTAACGATGATTAATAATAGATTATTCTAACAACCTAACTAAATATCATAAGATATTTAGTTATTAACCTTAGTTAACTAGAAGGTAATTCATAGAATAGTAAATATCTCCTATGGTAGAAAAGTAAATGTAATAACCTATGTAGTATAATGCAATATACTACCTATTTTACCCTAACATCCCCCCTTTATTACATTACTTTGATATACAAAGTCTATTTTGGAACAGTTCAAATTTGACACGTCCAAGTGCCTTTGTGAAGATGTCAGCAACCTGTTCGTCGGTGGGAATGTATTGGAGCTTGATTATGTGTTTAGGAACTTCATCACGAATGAAATGACAATCTGTGTCAATATGCTTTGTGCGTTCATGATGGACTGGATTCTTGACTAAGTTCAAAACACCTGAGTTGTCGCAAAACATGTAAATAGGAAGTTTCTTTGGTAGGCCCATGGTAGCCAAGATGCGACTTAACCATATCGCTTCACACATAGCTCCACGTGCAACGTGATACTCTGCCTCTATTGAAGATAAAGCAACCACCTATTGCTTTTTACTATGCCATGAGACAGGACCAGATCCAAGATGAAATACATATCCTGAAGTTGATTTTCTGTCATCTAGGGATCCAACATAGTCAGAGTCAGTATAACTCTATAAGAAGAATGAGTTATTCTTCTTATACTCTAGACCATATTCTACACTACCTTGAATGTAGTGAAGAACACACTTAGCTGCTTTCCAGTGAGAGGCCTTTGGTTCCTGCATGAACCGTGAAAGATAGTTTACAACATAAGTAATGTCTGGTCTAGTATTGGTTAGATAGATAAGGCTTCCAATCATCTGTCTGTATAGCATGCCATCTACCTATGGTGAGTCATCATACCGAGATAACTGAAGCCCTGATTCCATCGGTGTTGCTTTGGGCTTACAATCAGTCATACGATATTTTTCTACTAAAGTCTTGGCATATTTTTTTTGAGTCACCCTAAGATGATTCTTCTTTTGTTCTATCTCAAGGCCAAGACAGTAGTGGAGAAGTCCAAGATCTGTCATATCAAATGACTCTTTCAAGTCATCCTTCACGGCGTTAATCAAATTCTTTGAATTGCCAGTGATGATCAGATCATCTACATACAATACAAGAATCACTATTTTAGAACCTGTGTTCTTGATATAGAGATTTGCATCTGATGGACTTCTCTTGAATCCATGTTGTAGTAGGTGACTATCCATTTTGATGTACCATGCTCTTGGGGCTTGTTTTAGCCCGTATAATGATTTGACCAACTTGCAAACCTGTTGCTCATGGCCTTCCTCAAAAAATCTTGGAGGTTGAGTCATGTATACCTCTTCTTTTAAGTCACCATTTAGAAAGGCACTTTTTACATCCATCTGATGTAATTTCCATCCGAACTGTGCTGCCATAGCACAAAGAACTCGAATGGTGGTCATCCTTGCAGTGGGTGCAAAGGTTTCCTCATAATCAAGGCCTTCCTTTTGAGCATAGCCCTTTGCCACAAGATGGGCCTTATGCTTGTCTATGGTACCATCTGCCTTATATTTGACTTTGTAAACCCATTTGCAGCCTATGGGCTTCTTTCCTTTAGGCAAATCGACCAACTTCCATGTTTTGTTTTTAATGAGGGATTTATGTTCAACATCCATAGCTGCCTTCCACTGAGGCTGACTAAGTGCTTCATCAACTGTAGAAGGTTCATTTTCATCATATGAAGACATGTAAACCCTCTCCTCATCAATTTCCATATCATTTCCACTTTCTAAATCTCTATCAACATAAAGCTCTTGAAAATCTGCACAAAGATCATCAACTGAAGTAGATGCTTCTGTCGTTCTCTATCGAGACATGCTTCATGTCTTTGGATGATTGAGAGTGAGATCTGGTGGTGAAGTGAGTTTGGAATCTCTCATAGTACTTGTATACCATTTTGGAGGCTTTTTCTATTGTGGAGGAGTCTGTGGTTGTTGCTCCTCATATTCCAGGTATACTGATGTAGTGTTAGATGTGAAAGCTTCATCAAACACTACATCTCTACTAACATGTATTTTCTTGGTGAATGGATCTATCAACCGATAGCCTTTTGAGAATTCATCATATCCAAGAAAAACACACTGTAGGGTCTTCTCATCTAACTTCTTTCTTTTCTCCTTAGGTATATGCATAAAAGCCTTACACCCAAATACTCGTAGATGAGATATGGAGGGTTTCCTTCCACTCCATGCTTCCTGAGGAGTCATACCTTCAAGAGCCCTTGTGGGTGCCCTATTTAGAAGATATACTATAGTTTTTACAGCTTTAGCCCAATAAATGTGCTCAATATTGGCTCCCTTAAGCATACATCGAACCATTTCCATAATGGAACGATTTCTTCTCTCAACAACTCCATTTGATTGAGGAGAATAGGTTGTTGTTAACTATATTTTTATCCCATGTTTCTGTAAAAATGAGGAAAATTATTTTGATGTGTATTCCCCCCTCGATCTGAACGGAGGGTCTTTATGAAACATCCTGATTCTTTCTCAACTAGCTTCTTGAACTGTTGAAAATAGTCAAATGCTTTAGACTTCAACTGCAAGAAGAAGACCCACATTTTTTATGAGTGATCATCTACAAACAATTGAAAATACCTTTTTCCTCCACAACTAGTAGACATAGGACCACACAAATCTGTGTGAACTAACTCCAAAGGTACCTTAGCTCGAAAGGAGCTAGGTTCAAAAGGTACTCTATGTTGCTTTCTTGACAAGCAATCTGAGCACACTGGAAAAGTAGATGAAAGAGTAGGCAGTCCTTTCACCATTTGATATTTACTGAGTTCTAGTAAATACCCTAAACTTAGATGCCCAAATCTCTTATGCCATAGAGAAGTGGCCTCTTTTGTGGTTACTGCCATTGCAGTATGTGTAGAGGTAATTGCATCTAAGATAAACAAACCATGTTTGTATGAACCTATTGCTATCTATTTTCCTTTTTGAGTGATAAAGCAACGTTTCTTTTCTTTGTCCACTTTGAAATTGACATTCATGTTATTGTCCAGGATTTGTGGAACTGACAAGAGATTATTTTTTAATCCTGGTACATAAAGAACTTTTTGAATCTTACATTCTCCATCTAGAAGGGAGACAGAAACACTTCCTTCTCCCTAAACTCGATAGGTCTGATCATCAACAATGGTTATCGGTCTACCTTCTCGAGCCTCAAATGTCTCAAACCAGGACTTATCGCCAGTCATATGTTTACTAGCGCCTGAATCTATGTACCAAACAATATCCTTGTGAGGGGAGTCTGTATGTGTCATGAGCACTTTGTGTGCTCGTTCAGAGTCCGAACTAGAATCTTCAGTGGCAATATGTCCTTGTTGCTGCTTATTCTTGTTCTTTGGTTTACCTTTGCCCTTATTTTGTCCTTGTTCATTGGGCGGTTTGTTCTTAAACCAACATCTTTTGGTTTCATGAGTGTCTTTATCACAAATTTTACAATATTGCTTCTTCTTCTTAATCTCTTTGCCTTTACCCTTGTCTTTGTTAGAAGAAGATCCTTTCTGTTGATTCCACTTTTTCTTTCCACTTTGCTTGTTTGAGAAAAGTGCATTGTTGGATGCCTCATCTCTTTGGAGTTGATTAGCTTCTTCAGTTTGAAGCAAATTTACCAACTCTACAAAATTCACTGTCCTCCCTAGAGACTTGTAGTGAAGTGATCAACATTCTATAGGAGTCTGGAAGAGCCCTTAAAATGATTGAGGTCGGGACATTGTCTTCCACTTTTTCTCCTAAGGCTTGCAGTTTTGTTTTTATATCTACGACTCTGCAGAGGAATAGCTCTACTATCTCTCCAGATTTCATATGAAGAGTATGAAGCTGGGTTTGAAGGTTAAGAATTGTTGATTGATTCTTTCCTTCAAAAATGGTTGCTAAGGCATTCCATGCCTCCTTACCATTTTTAGCTTCACTTATATGAGGTTGTATGTCATCAGTAATAGCTAGCAAGATCAATAAGGAAAGTCTTTTATCCTTTTTATCATAAGTTGTCTGATCTGCTCCTGCTGATGTGGGTCTAGAATCAGTGCCATCCACTATTCCCCACATCTCCTCTACACTTAAAATGGCTTTCATCTTAGTTTTCTAGGTAGAATAATTTGAACCTTTGAGCAGTTGGCTCTCAGTGAGATACTTGTTGATCATGGCCATGGTTAAGGTTTCAGATTGATATGACTAAGATGACTTTATCTTGCAGTATACCCTCAAAAGAGTATATGAAATATTTTTAATTTGCTCTTTAAGATATTTAATGGCACCTGCCTTAACACCCTTAACAAGGGATGAAAAGTTTGAGGATTTTAAGCCAAAAAAATAGAGCAAATTAAAGGGGTAGGTTTTGAAAGACTTATGATTGTGCTCTCTAGGATATTTAATGGCACCTGCCTTAACACCCTTCAAGAAGGATGGAAAGTTTGAGGAAATTAAGCCAAACAAAGAGAGTTAATCAAGGTGTTTGAATTTTGACCTTTGATGGGGAGCAAAAAAAAAATTGACTTTGTTTTAACTTGTGCAAGGTGTAGCACGATTTTGAGTGAAGTTTGGGTTTTGTGAAATGCTTCTTCAATGTTCTATCTGATTGTTTAATTGCACACAAAAAACATGATTGTTAGTGCAATAATCAAAACAAGAGAGCAACCCAAATTATTATCACTCTAGGTGTCGGATGCAACCAAAAATGCACCTAGTATAGTCAATTTTTAAGAAAAGGTGTCGAGTACAATCGAGAATGCACCTTTCTTGCTTTGAAATATCCCCCCCTTTCTCTTTACAATTTTGCAAAAAATAGAATCACAAAATATGACTTCTATTCCCCCCTTAATTTTTACAAAATTGAAAAAAAAATTCGAGCACTCCTTTCAAGACAAGTCGACACACGACCCGCATTTGAAAGGCTTCCAGACCAGTCGACACACGACTTTGGTTTTTGTCTTCAACAATTTAGCATGAGGAGCAAAAAAAATAGGTTTAAGAGATCTCAATTTTACAACAACAAAAAAATTGCTATTTTATGTCTTATATCTCCTTTCTTGAAGGAGAAAACAAAAGCAAAGTTTGAAGTTTTGTGGAAAATGAGATGACCTTTATGCTTCCTCAATCATGGCTTTCTCTTCGTTTTGCAATAGAGTTTGTAAGTTTCTATGTCTTATATCTCCAAAAATGTATGAAGAAAACTATAGAAAGTTTTGAGGAGTTTATTGCAAAAAATGTTGAAGAAGGTTTTTTTTTTTGAGTTTTGCAAAAAAAAGAGGTTCCTATGTCTCTTTATCTCCAATGGGGAGAAAACAAAATTTTGCTTTGGAACGTTTTAAGGCAAAACTGATTTGGTGTTTTGTTTTTTTTTTTTAATTTTCTAAGTTTACAAAGCCAAAATATTATTTTAAAGATTAAATTCCTATAATTAAGAGAAAATTGGGAAAAAAAAAATTCAATTAGGCTTAAAATTGAATTTTTAAACCAATTTTAACTAAATTATATAAAAAAAATCTAAAAAAAATATTAAAAACTTATAAAACTATTGAGAAAAAAAATGAAATTTTTCATAAAACACCAAAGCGCTATGTAAAAACCTGGTTTATGCCCTCGCGGGGATTCGAGCTCATGACCTCGAGGGCGCAAGGCGGCCGCCTTGGCCAACCAAGCCACCGGTTGGCTTGGAACTTAAGCCGTGGGGCTTGGTTATAATGTGGTCGCAGCCCCTTTAACTTTTCTGTGGGATATATCCCACATGCATCCCGTTGCGGGATGCATAAGGCTTTATAAGCCTCAATCCACCCTTTAACGCTCGATTGCCTACGGGTAATCGGTGAGTCACACCCACCCTTTTGGATGCCGCCACGTGGCGCCAAGGGGTTGGGCCCAGTTGAGTCTTCACGTTGGGTCCCATCCAGTGGTAGTCTGCCACGTGTCTGATCCATGTCAGGTCCAGTCAGCTCAGTCTAGTGGTTGTGCCACGTGTCATGATGCGATAAGTTATCGGTCTGAGTCTGGGCCATGTGTCCCGAGGTGATTGAGCGGTGTCAAGGATCGGAGGGCCTCCTGCCCTCATGGATCCCTTGGTGGTCGGGGTCTCGCATGTCCAGCTGGGAGGGGGAGGGTGCACCTGCTCTCTCAGCTCTCCCAAGCAATAAGGAAGCCACGTGGCTCCTTGGCCTATGTGGCTCTACGGGCCCTAGCTTCCTTAGTGGGAGCTGAGGCGACAGCCGCCTCAGGCTTCGACCATGGATCCAGTCGATAGCAATTCACTATCGACTACGGGCTTGGTCGATCGCGAGGGCGGTCGATCATCGAGCTCGATCGGGCTTAGGTCGATCACCAAGGTCTACCATCGACTGGTAGGTCGAACTGACCTAGCCAGTTGGATCATGTGGGCGCTCGCCTTAGGCACTGGCAGGTCGGATTGACCTGGCCAGTGATGGGCCTACGAGCGCTCCAGCTGCCATCATGCTCGCTTGTCGAGTGTGGTGGAAAAAAAATCACCAAACCTTCAATGTGCAAACTAGGGTTGGCTCTGATGCCAATGTAGTCCAATGGAGCTGCATAAATCAAAATGATGCAAAATTGTAATATTGAACATTAACCAATTGCATTCAACTTAGAAGATTAAATAGGTTACAAAATAGGATTATTAACCACTTAGCATTAGAAGCGCTAACGATGATTAATAATAGATTATTCTAACAACCTAACTAAATATCATAAGATATTTAGTTATTAACCTTAGTTAACTAGAAGGTAATTCATAGAATAGTAAATATCTCCTATGGTAGAAAAGTAAATGTAATAACCTATGTAGTATAATGCAATATACTACCTATTTTACCCTAACAATTGTGTATGATAGAAACTATATTTACTCAATGTGGAAAAACCTTCCACTAGGGAACCACATGACAAATTGGAGGACCATAGAGAAGAAGATCATCTTAAAGAGTCTAAAATGACAAAGGACCAACTACCTAGAATTTTAGTTATGCATTAATTAAAATTTTACTCCTTAGACCGTGAAAGTGGTAGGGCATTTCAAGGGCTAATGACACACAATCCTCATTGATCTTGGTAGCACCCACAATTTTATTAATCTTTAGGTAGCTATAGAAGTAGATTGTTACATTTACTCTTGAAAGTTATTTTAAATCATGGTTACCAATGGGGTTACTATACCATGCAAAGGAAAGTGTAGAAATATAAAGGTGATGATGGGTGACCACAACCTCATGGAAGACATTTTTACCCTTCCTTTAGGGGGTTGTGATATTATATTGGGAATTCAGTGGCTTTGTACCTTGGGCCTAGTAGTATAGGAATTTTTCTAATATATGGATACCAATTATCAAACATGGGAAAAAATACACTCTCTATGGAATAACCTTAGTTCCTACCCAACTTATCAGTTCACATTGAATAGGATTTTTTTGAATAAATCATATCAAGGGGTATTGGTACAATTTTTTGCACTAAAAACCCTTAATACCAATGATACAATTAAGCCAACTAAATTACAAAAAATTATGGATAAACATGTACACATATTTATAGAACCATAAGGGTTACCACTGTGACGCACCCATGATCATTCCATCAAGCTTGTCCTAGGAAGCTTACCTCCAAACATTCATCCCTACTAGTACCCATATGTGCAAAAGATTAAAATTAAAAAGATGGTGTAGAAGTTATTAGCAAAAATGGTCATTCAATAAAGTGTCATCCCATATTCTTCCTTAATAATTTTGGTTAAGAAAGATAGGTCTTGGTAGTTATGTGTGGATTTTGTATAATTCAACAAAATTGCTATCAAAGACAAATTTCCCATTCTCGTCATTGATGAGTTACTTGATGAACTCCATGATGCTCACTTCTTTTTAAATTTGGATATTTTTTAGGATATAATTTTTTATTAGGTATAAGGGGTTTTCAAAGGTTCCCCAAACCTTTCACAAAGAAAACCAAAGAGCAAAAAAACCTAAAAACTGACTCAAATAAAATAGAACAAGATTTACCATCTTCACCAAAGATACAACCCAACAAACAGAGGATAGAAAAAAACCCAAACGAACAACAAACCCAACATGGTCAAGTAGAATGGATCATAGAACAAATGAAAAAAGAATTTAATCCTAAGAGTTATCCTTTGAGAGATCCATATGCACCTCTAGAGTATTATGGCCCTGCTCATACTTTAGTTTCCAAGAGATTTGATTCACATAAAATACAAATAATTTAAAAGATATCTTGAGAGATTTCATCAGATATTTAACAAATTTTGAGGTCTTGCATGAGGCCCCTTTAGTCTCCACCTAGAAATTACGATTCACCATAGGTGTTGCCAAAGTCTTCAACTTCTTATTACTTATCAAAGTAGGAATATAATCCCTAGAATCCTTCGTTTCTTGAATAAATCACATAATATTTTGCTTGTTCTTCATCTTAGATTTCAATCAGTTCGACCTCCTTGCCTCTTGGATCTTTGTTTAGGCTATCATTGGATTATATTGTAGGAATATGATTTTCTAAAGACAACATTATACACTTATGAAGGCCATTATTGTTTTCTCATCATGCCATTCGATCTTACCAACATGCCATCCACCTATCAGAGCATCATGAATGCAATATTTTGACCATTTCTATATAAATTTATGTTGGTTTTTTTGACAATATTCTAATTTACAATCGTATATGGGTGGAATATTTGTAACATTTAGACCAAAACTTGCAACTCCTAGCTAATAATAAACTATGTTCCAAATGATCTAATTGTTCTTTTGAAATGCAATAAGTGAAATACCCAGGCCATATAGTTTTAGGGGAATGTTTCAAGGTGGATCCTAAAATTATTAATGTAATACAAGAATGGCCCAAATGACACTCTCAAAGTATTCAGGGTTTTCTAAGCCTCATTGGCTATTATAAAAAAAAAAATTATAATATTATGGAAATATTGCATCCTCTTTGACAACTATGTTATAGAATAACTAATTTTTATGGTTAGACCTATTGAACATGTCTTTTTATGACTCAAAAAATCTATGCTCTCTACTCTCATGTTGGATATGCCTAATTTCTCTAAGCTATTTATGGTTTAAAGTGATGCCTTCAAAAGTGAAATTTATTTAGTGGTTATACAAGAAGGGTGGTTATTGGCCTTCATTAGTAAGGCAATATCAAACAAAAACCTAGGAAAATTGACTTATGAGAAAGAGATGATGACAATCTTACATGTTGTCAATCAATGGAGGCCTTATCTTATTAGAAAATATTTTCCAATAAAAAAAAACCACCATAAACTTAAGCACTTTATTGAGCAATGTGTATCTATGCCCACACAATAAAAATGGGTTACCAAACTACTAGAGTATGACTATGAAATCATTTATAATAAGGATAAATAAAATGTAGTTACTGATGCACTATTCTATCAATACAAGGATCAGGAAATGTTATGTGCCATTTCTACTCTACTTCCTCAATGGACTCACCAACTTCAAAAAGTGACCTTTGATTCCACCTTGCAATACTTGATTCAACAACTATAAACTATTCTTGATTCTCACCCAAGATATACATGGGATTGAGAATATTTGGGATATCAAGATTGCCTTGTTAACCCTAAAAATTTTCCACTTTGTGAGTCTATACTACAAAAAATGCATACTTCTCCAATTGTAGGGAATTCAGTCTTATTAAAGACATGAATGGTCTAAACATATATATTTTTAGATAGGGATGAAAAATTATATCAATACCTTTATTATAGAATGTGATAATTGTCAATGTGTTATGAGCGGAACTCTTCATACACTAGGCACACTCCAAGCTCTTCTAATCCCAAAGACTATTTGGATAAATATTTCTATGTATTTTATTGAAGGGATTCTAAATTCTAGAGGTAAAATAGTCATTCTTGTGGGTGGTGGATCATCTCTCTAAGTATGATCATTTTTTTCTCTATCCCACCCTTGCAAGGACTTGACTATTATCCAAATATTTCTTGATTTCAAAATTTACCTTCATGGTATGCCCTAGTCCATCATATTTGATCATGACCCAACATTCACTAGTAATTTTGTTAGGAACTATTCAATCTACATAACACACAATTCAAGATGAGATTGGCATATCATCCCAAGACTAATTGGTAAACTAAAATTATCAACAAGTTATTGGAAACTTATCTCTATTACTTTGCATTCAAGTAACAAAATCATTGGGTCAAATTGATTCCTTTGCGTGAGTGGTGGTATAACACTTTTATCACTCCTCCACAAATATGCCACCTTATGAAGCAGTTTATGGACAAGGTTATGCGTAAGGGTTCAGTCCCAAAATATATTTATAAAAATTTGGCGAATTGGTTTCAAAATCCAGGTGAATAGTTTCGAAATACATGTAGAAGGTTCACTATTATTAGGGATAATGTTGAAAATTTAAACTTAAAATGGTCAAATTATTATAAAATTGGGGCGAATCAACCCAAAAAAAATTTACACCCAAAAATTTTTGGCTAATGGACCCTGGTCAAGGGTCCCAAATATTAGCCAATTCCAAATTTTAAAAATCCTAATTTTAGCCAATTTTACAAAAATAGCCACTATGCATAAGCCTATTTATGGACATTGTCCATCATTACTTTTATCATAAATTTTGAGTAGTTTTAAGGTTCAAGCAGTGAATTCCACTCTCATGGAGTTTGCACAACTACTCCAACATATCAAATATAATTTGGTCATAGCATCGAACCATATACAATAACATGAAAATAAATATCATTTTGAGTGTAGTTTTGACATTGGGGATATGGTTTTCCTATGCTTTCATCCCTATAAGAAATCATCAGTAAAATCCATGGCAGTAGAAAAATAACACCAAAATTCTATGGATCATATAAAGTGCTGTAGTAGATTGTTCCATGTGGCCTATAAGCTAGAATCGTTGCCTTCCATGATACATCTAATTTTTCATGTCTCATCCTTAAAGAAGGTCATTGACAATCATATATATTTCCAATACAAACTACTCAAATTGGATGAGGAAGGCTTAATCATCTTATATCCCATGATTATTCTAAATGAGCATACATGCACACTTTACAAATGCACTCTCATTAATGTTCTAGTGTAGTGGTATAGACTATAACCAAAATATTCCACTTGGGATCCATTTCATAAACTACAGTAGTATTTTCCTCACCTTGATATTTGAGGACAAAGCTTCTTGAAGGGAAAGAATATGTTAGGACCCTATCCTAAAACAATCATTTTTATGTATTTGTCTATGTTGATGTATATTTGCACCTTGGTGTTCTAGTGTACGGGCCCATTGTAATGTAACTTTGATTTTTATTATAAGTAGGAATTAGTAGCTCAGATCCCCTCTTTTATGTGGTCTAACCCTTGAGCATCATGGTTAGGGTATCTAATATTCTATTTAAGGACATAGGTTTGGAGTAGAATGTATCTGAGGCTACTATACTTATTTTTCTTTATTAATATAAAATTGGTATATTTCCAATCAATTATTTTTTGAAGAACTTATATTATTTTATTTTCATGGTCATTTATTCATAAGCATTTCTATTAGTTCCTACATTTCTATTTTAGTTATGTTAATTTTTATTTGAAGGTTCCTAATAGTTTTGATTGTGGGGATTGGAGGGAGATATGGTGGTAAACCCTTTCCTCAATTATGATTTATCTTAGATGGATATGGATGTAGAAAGCATAAATCATATATTAATTTTTCTTTAGGTGGGGATGGTACTAACCATGTTGTTGTAGGTACAATGTTGCCAAATTACATTTAAATAGGCATAATAATGACAAACAACATTTAATAAGAATTGATGGTGTTATGCTATAATTTTAGATATTGCTAAAATGATAAATCCTTGAGAAGGAAGTGATGATTATATTGATGTTTTTATTTGTACCTATGATATTACTATAAGGTCTATCATTAGGAAGTTTCATGCATATATCCAAATGTGATTATATAATTTTCATGTATACTTTGGCAAATGGCTTGTGTAGTCTAGTTAGTTTATGTTGCACATATATTACTTTAAAATATACATGAGGTTATTGGAATGAATTATAAGCATAATATTGATAGCAACATATATTCAAGATTTTGAATGGGTATCTCATTGAAGATTGATATCTTGCTTATTGTTGACACCTAAATGCTTAAGCTTGAGAGCTTGTATGTTTGATGCTTGAAGACTTTTTGATTTCTTGATTGAGGAATTATTGGATGCTTAGATGATTGCAAGAATAGGAGATTGAGTTCTTGCAAGTATGACCTTCACAATAGTGTGATAATATTTTTGCATACACTTGCCATGTAAAATGATAAGTTCTCATGATTCTAGAGATATTTTGGTAGAATTTTATTGCTTTTAAAAGGTACTTGATTGATCTCTTTCAAGTGTTAGCTATATATAAATCCATGGATACTTGGGGGAAGAATTATATTGAAAATGACAAGATTGGATATGATAAGAATTTGAAAATATATCAAGAATCCATTGTTGGAGGAAGATGAAAATTCCAATTCTTAGATTTGGAATTTCTTTAGAAGCCAAAGATCAAATTTTTAAGGATTATGTCCATTAATTATGTGTGGCTTGAGAAGGATATAAAGTCAAATTTATTGATTTTTGTATGTGATAGTTAAAAGCATTAGCAAAAATTTCATGATGGTACTTTTACCTCATGATAGTTGGAGGTCAAAAATAGGCAAGAAAGGGTTATAAGTTAAACATTGACAAAAGCATTGTGAGGGTTTTAAAAGCATTGTCAACACTATTAATCATGCCTCGATGCTTTCACTCTTGGAGAAATAAATTCTCTTAATTTGGGTGTAAAGAGGATTAATTCAATTTGACTAATTGAAATGCTGATTAATGAAGGGATTGAAAAACTTGAATATTTTCCCTACATGAAAAATTGGGTGTCTACATTTATCTTTTTTTGATGCATTTATTGCATAATAAATGTATCATAAAATGACAAATACCCCAAATTTTGAGATAGAAATATTTGTTGTTGCTTATGGTCAATGGTGTAAGATGACTAATGTTGTGATTATTTTATTATAAGTGATGTTAGAAATTGCATTTGCAGTAACATTAAATTTTGTCTTGTCTCGATATACCCCCTTGTTTTTTGGAGAGAAAATCAAGTTGGATTGAGGAAACTCAACTTGTGTAATGATGAAATATTGGGATAGATATTTGATTTGAATGTGGACTTATAATTTATTGTATACAATGTACATACCCTTGTGATATATATATCAACTTTTATTAGTGTGGTTATGATGTATGTTATGTGATTTAAGTGTTTTATGTTGATTTAATGATGATAAAATAACATTAACTATATATTCAGGTTTAGAGGATTAGATTGATGATTAGATGATTGGATATGATGGCTTTGTAGATTTAGATGATTATGGTTTGAAATACTAAGTAGATAAATTTAAGGTTTGATATAAAATATATTGGGATAGAAAGAGATAAATATACATTGATTATAGATATAAAGGATTGCATGAACCTTGATTTAATTTAGAAAGAAAGACAAGGAGGATTTGCTTGCATCAATCACCTAGTGTAGTGAAAATAAACTAGCTTGACTAGAATAATCATTTACATGTCATCATAAATACCTAACTCAAAATACAATAAGTAGTCCAAACATAGCTAATCATGTGCATGTAGGTAGATGTAAGCAAAAATCGATAAGTAATTGATAGAAATAAACATTGAATGAATACTAAAATGTACTATATTTTAAGATGCATTATGTTTATTGGTTATTTAAATTATTTGCCATCAAGTGTGGCAAGGTGGTAAGCACTCGAACCAAAATTATAAATTATGATGAATGGAACTAACCATTACGTTCAAATTTTCCTTTTACATTGATTTTTGAATTCATGTTATTTTGATCCTCTTTAAAAATGAGCTCACCAAATTCAAATGAGAAGGCCATATATTTTTGGTGTAGGCATGTTCAAGCATTTTTTTGTAGACCTATAGATTATCTAAGACATGGATCTACTTTTTATCAAGCAGTTCCAACTGGATGAGATGGGTGATATGATATTCATATACAATACAGGAGTACTAAAAAAGAATACACATATAAGGTGCCTCTATCTCAAAAGGAAAAACTGCTTCAATTCCATAAACCAAAATATAGAGTGCTACACTAGTGTGATTTTGAACACTAGTTTGATTGGCCCGTAAGGTGGGATACAAATGAAGATGCCATTGTCAATAAAATTTGTTGAGTAGCTTCTTAAATATCTTAATAAGAGTATTGTTACAATATTTAGGTTGGCCATTACGTTGAGGATAGTTAGGTGTTGACTATTTGTGTTAAGTCTTCTATATAGCATAATGTTTTGGAAATCCTTATTCTTGAAGGGTGTTCCATTGTCAAATATTAGCATGGAAGGGATTTCATAATAACTAAGGATTTGGTTGAGGATAAACTTGAATACTTAGAATATAGTGGTTGAAGCTAAAGGTATTTCTTCAACCCACTTAGTGAAGTACTCAGTAGCCATGATGATAAATTTATTCCCATAAAATATTACTAGGTTGATCTTCCCAATAATGTCTAAGTTCTAAATGGAAAAGCGCTAAGGAGAAGATAAGGGTTGAAGATATTGCTATGGAGTATGGATAAGATTGTCATATTTTTGATACTTATCACACTTTCTAACATAGTCGTAAGATTCATTTTTTATAGAGGTCCAATAATAACCCCTCCATAGGAATTGCTTAGTGATGGTGACACCAATAAAGTGGCCACCCTAACCCTCTTTGATGACTACTTAGGCTTTGAATGAAGTTAGGAAACTAAGGATGATGCCATAAAAGGAATGAAAAATAATATATTTCTAGTTATGACATATCTATAGGATCATTTCTTAATATTATTGCACTCATTATTATTCAATCCATTAGGCAACATGACATCCCTAAGGAAGGTAAATATATGCTTGTATTATGGATCAGAAGAAGGAGACACTTATATGGAAATAAATTCTAGAGGATAACTAAGATTGAAGGGTCAATTATTTATTGAATAACAATAATATTGTATTCATAATATATATCTAAAGGGATAAGGGATGAAACTAAGGCCATAACATGAAAATTATTAGACCTAGAATAGCTTCAATGGTGGCTTTATCACAAGTAGCCATTATATTAGTGATGATATATTTCTATGGATTAATATTTTAGTCTTTAGTTTGATAAAAAACCATTAAATTGGTTGACTACAAGATGGGAACCTCTGAATATGCAGAGGTTTCTAACCTATAGATAATTCCATGCAAATCCCTAGGAAAAGAGCTTCATGTTTAGCAATATTGTTGGTATAGGAAAAAATATATTAAAGGATAAAGGGATAAGTTGCTATTGAGGAGTGACTAAGATGATTTTTTCCCTTGTTCCTTTTATGCATCAAGCATCCTTTAAGTACAAAGTAAAATAATCAGGTTGATTTGCTTCAAGGACAAATATTGACTTATCTAGGAAGTTTATAGATAAAGGATGGCTAGCTTCTAAGGAAACGTGCTAGTTGGTCAATAATGACCTAACCTTTAATAAAATTTTGGTTGACAAACTCAAGATCAATTTTTCTAATTTTGATGATCCACTTAGCAATTCATCCTAATAGGTGAGGCTTGGACATGAGACATCACAAGGGATCGACCCTTGTGATGACAAGTATTTTGTGGGTATTTAAGCTTATAAGATGCAACCACTACAACTAGAAAAATATTCTCTAAAGGGGTATAATAGAATTTGTAATTTACCAAAGTCTTGCTAATATAGAAAATATCTCTCTCTATTTTGTTTATCATACTGTGCCAAGATGTTGTCTAAGGCATGGTCAATTGTTGGTATGTATCATAACAAAGGCCAAGAAGGATTTGGAGGAACAAGGAAGAGAGGATACACAAGGTATTATTTGAGAGAATCAAATATGACTTGAAAGTTAGCATCTCAATCAAATACTACATCCTTACTCAAAAGCTTGGTGAAATATTGACACTTGCTAGTAAGTTGGAGATGAATATCCAAATGACTTGAGTTTTGCTTTAGAGTTTTTCAATATAGGTTAAATTTTGAGGGGCTGGTATATCAACTATAGATGATATCTTGATAGGATAAACTTTGATGCCATGTTGAGATACAATCAATTCTAATAGTTTTCCTGATGTAACCCTAAAGATGTATTTTTAAGGCTTGAGGCATAACTTGTACTCTTATAACTACTCGAAGATGTGTCTTATGTCTTGAATATTATCTTTATAATTTAAATACTAACCAAGAATATCATCAACATAATCTTCCATGATGTCATGCATCATATCATGAAAGATGTATGTCATGGCTCTCTAGTAGGTAGCTCATATTTATTTAATCCAAAAGACACAACTTGATAATAGGATATTACCCATAGGGTGGTGAAAGCTATTTTATATTGGTCCTCAAAAGCAATTTTGATTTGACTATAGCTTGAGAATCCATCCATTTAAGATAATATTCAATATCTTGTAGTGAACTCAATGATCATATCAATGTTGGTCAGAGGGAAGTCATTATTGGAACATGCTTTATTGATGAATCAAAAGTTTGTGTAAACTCTAACACTAACTATTTTTGAAAACATATAAAACATTAGATATCTAGTCAAAATAGTTGATGTATTTGATGAATACGATATGAAGGATATTTTGAGGCTCCTTTTTTACTTGTAAAGTGACTTTTGGATGTATTTTTTATTTTTTTTATGTTTATGTGTTTTACATCAAGAGTGAAGACTAGGTGGTGGACAACTAGGGAAGGATAAATACCTTACATATATATGTAGGACCAAGTAAATATGTCGCTAAACTATGTCAACATATTGGTGTATTTCTTAGACTTGGTTTGGGTCAATAATTTTCCAAGCTTAAGGATCTTGGTATTTTCAAGGGTCTCAATATCATTTCCCATGGTTTCCTCAATAAAAATGCAACTTCCAATTGAGGGGGATATCATAACACTCCTAGAACTTTCAACTCTATAGTATCTAGGGATGTTTTATTGTGATTGATTGGATATGAGATAGCAACATTGATAATTTGGAGAAAGATCCACCAAAATAGAAGTTATTTTTACTAATATAGTCTAAGGGACCATCTTGAGGAGGATCATTTGAGACATCTTCTATTTCATACTTATATTTATAGGAAATTAGCTTAGGATAGGCTAGAGTTAAGATACTTACACTAAAAAAATTCATAAATCAATATGGCTAGGATCTATTAGGAGTGATGACCTACTATCATATTCCTCATCCCCAATCCAATTTATTTTAGGAAACAATGTCATCATGGGACACCCTATTGTGAAGGTTGGATTCATTTTTGCTATTAGACAAAGAAGAAGAAAGAAGAGGTTGACTACAACTAAGGATATAACCTATCCTACAACATTCCATCCAAGATTTAGTCTATAAGGGCTCTTTGATATCCTACTAATATAGACCTAGTCCTTTACCTTGGTATACTATGTTAGAAATCATCTACTTTAGAATGGAATATGAGTTCAACAAGAAGTATGTAGCATAATATCTTTTAGTTGGGAATAAATTATTACCATGAAATAGAATTGTTATGAAAACCAAAATAAATGAAGGATCAATTTCCTATTTGTACCTAACCTAACCACGGAGCGTGCACCTAGCTACTGTATTGATCTATACCATCATGAAAGCATAAAGATTCACACAAGTACATAAATTGAACAAAAACAACGTAAGTAAGGTTTCTTGTATTAATATTTGAATGAGATTTGATTACAAAAATGCCCTCTTAGGGTCACTTGAGAGATGATACTGATATTACAATTGCCAATGCCCTCAATAGGGTAGGCACACTTATAGTGCTCTATTGATTAGTCACAAACTACCTTGGGGTGGAGCTGACCCCCTTCTTCGTGATGTGGAAGGATTATGACATAAGCTCCTCTTGCACCTGTCTCCCTTCGAACAAGAAACAACAACACATGATTAAAAATATTGATAGCCTCTCTTGATGAGGCCCTTTAAGGAAATATGTATGTAAATGCCATTAAACTAGTAAAACAAGAAAACATAAAGAAAGACTTTAAACTATTCTAATTTGATCAAGAATTATACTACAACATGAAGGACATGAATAAGCAAATGATGCATGGATCAAATATCAAGTTAGGAGCAATAAAGTGCATAAAAGATCCAATATAATCCTACTTAATACAATGCATGAAACAACTAATTCCTACGGTCAGAGTTTCTCTAAAATGCAATTAAACCTTATGAAAAGACTAATATGACTAATCTATGCGGTCAAAAGCAAAGCAAGTAAGGTGATCAGTCACCTATTGCAAACCATAGCTATGATGGGCGGTCTGCACTATGAACCATGGCTGATAGCCGTGGTTTGACCTCTGATAGGTTTACCCTCAGAATTAGGGGTAGTGGGCTTGACCTCCTTATCCAAATTGATGTTCAAGGGTCACCTTTGTTGTCCTCTGATAGATTTGGTGGTCAAATCACTGTGAAGGGCCTTCGTTTGCCCGGATTTGTGTTTCTTGAATCTCCTAGGCACCTAGGGCATCCATGGCTAATTGGTCTTTAGGTGAATAGCAAAGGGGCTCTCAAATG
Source organism: Wollemia nobilis (assembly GCA_028583015.1). Taxonomy (NCBI): domain Eukaryota; kingdom Viridiplantae; phylum Streptophyta; class Pinopsida; order Araucariales; family Araucariaceae; genus Wollemia; species Wollemia nobilis. The sequence continues at coordinate 1,202,482 of JAQPPZ010002105.1, forward strand.
CATAGATTCAGTATGCAATTTGATAGGGCTTCACTGCTCTTTTGATCAATTAACTCTCTCTCGATAATTTGCTAGCACTTCGCTATACAAATCATCTATCTCCCTCCTCTCCATTTGGAGGGGGGTATTTATAGCATGCCCCCTAGGGCTAGGGGTGGCTTCATGGAGAAGCCAAGACCAAGAAGGGTGGTTAGGACAGTTGGGATGGAAGCCTCTAGAATATTTCATCCTTCAACTGCCTCCTTCTAGATATTTCGGCCATTCCAACCGATTTGGCTCGGATGGAAGGCCTAACTAAACTTCAGTTAAGACCACAGGTCACAGTTGTGGTCCAGACTACAGACCGTAGGTGTCAACCATGGTTTAGACTGGAGACCACAGGTCTAGGCTGTGGTTCAGACTGCTTAGGCCAAAATGCCTAAATTGAGTGGTTAGAACCATTGCTCTATCTTGGAGTCTATCCAAGATCCTCCATATGGTTTTGTAGCATGTCCATATGAGTAGTCGCCCTCGACATGACATGTTTTAGGTGTCTACAGATGCCCCTTTTGAGATGCGTTGTGAGATCGAACAATGCTGAGAAAAAATATACATCCTAAAATGATGTCGAAGGTTCTATGATGATCATTAGTCTGATCAACATTAGATGCCCCAAGTCCAGCAAAAGGATGTGCATCCTGGAATCATTGCTTCCAACTTGGAAAGGCTTACATTTGAAAAGTCTGCACTCGCCATCAGACGTTCGGGTAGCTTTGGTGCTACAATAGGAGTTAGGCCTATATAACCGAAGGATGAGAGCTACAAACAAAATTTCATATTTGCTATTTACCCCAAGCAAAGGGGGAAGCTTATGATAGTTGTTAGCAATGATTCGCAAGAACGAGCACAATTTTGACAAGATCAAGGGATCTACGATCTCCGGGATCTTCTGTTGATTTTGATTATGACATGAAATTATGACTACCCCCTCAAGCGACGAGTCGATGAGGGTAATGACAATGTATGAAGCGACGAAATCGCTTGACCATAATGAATGATCCTGAACAACTTTAGATTCGAGCCTTTTAATGCCTTGGCTAGGCCTGGTTCAGCTTATGATTGCAACTCTTAGTAGTACTTGCACATCTCTATCCCATGGAGCAGTCAAGCTACGATAGCCATCTTAGGGAATCAAAATAATACAAATGCAATTAGACTTGTGTTGAATCATATTGTCGATGATTTGTTGAAAGATGTCATAAAAGAAATGACAAGTTTACCCCAAATGTCCTTATGGTGATTTACTCATCTTGTCGGATTGCATGGATCGCAAGTCGCTGCAACCGCCAAGTTTATAGGATAAATCACTGAATACGAGGCGCATTTGGTTTTTCATTTTGTATTTTTTTTTTTTTTGCATTTATTTGATTGATCCTGGTGCTTTTAACATCACCAAATTTACAATTTTGATCATTTATTTTGAATTTTTGTCTGGTGGAAGTCAGTAATTTGTCTTTTTAGACCTTCCCACGATGGGTTTTGAGTGCATTTATTGCTAGCTACGGACCGTGGGTACGGTCTATGGTTTACATTTCCAAATTTTGGGAACCGCAGGTCAGACCTACGGGTGGAAAACCCTAATTCTAGAACCACAGGTGTCAGCTATGGTCCGTAGAGACTAGGAGGACCTATAAATTGAATTCCCATTTGAAAATTTTATTATTTTTCTTGCAACTACTAGCAATTTGAGAGCTCTAAGAGAGAGAGAACATTCCTTGATCTGGAATGCTGCCAAAATCTACCACAATTACACTCCTCTACCTCGATGGTGGATCCTGATCAACCATCTACTAGCCGAGGGTAGGGTGCGGGCAAGGTAACTCAAAACTGAGACCACACACTCAATACCAGTAAAATGAACCACACTAAGAAATGCAGAAAATTAACCTCACTAAACTGCTGGTAATGAACCCCACTAGTCTAGGTTAGCTTAGTGTTTAATTTTTATGCCTTAGTGGTCTAGGAGGGTACCCAAAATGGGTGCCGCTCCTAAACCATAGCTGGTAGCTACGGTTCCCAGTTGGCAAATTGGGAACCACAGGTTTCAACTGCGGTTCCCAATTTACAAATTGGGGACCATAGGTTTTAGTTGTGGTTCCCAATTTGCAAATTGGGGACCGTAGGTTTCAGTTGTGGTTCCCAATTTGCAAATTAGGGACCGCAGGTTTTAGTTGCGGTTTGCGATTGTTGTTATTGTTTTTTTTTTACTCTAGGTTGTCTAATTAGGAAATTTTTAATTTTCTTTAGCTCTGCTTAGCTAGATTTAGCTTACATTATGCTTTTTGCTTTTTAAAAGTTAACTTCTAGAGTGCCTGACTCGAGAGTGGTTTCGAGCCATCGGGTTCGGTTACATCATGGATCTACCCACCATTAGGGTAGATCAAGCCTATCTGACTGCATTGGCCTAGCGTTGGAATGCATGGACCAACACCTTCCACCTTCCTCCTAGTGAGATGACTATCACTCTAGAGGATGTCTATAGGATCTTCAGGATCCCCATCGATGGTGAGGCTATCATCTCCTCTACCTCCATGACAAAGGATGTTATCTTCGATGCCATCTTCGATGACCAGAGCATCGATGCACAGGATGATGCTGACCATAGAGGGGTGCACATCGATGATTGGTACCACGATGATGTCTTCTCTATTCGAGAGGCCCTCTTCATGCATCTCATTATGCAGATTGTCCTTCCAGACTCCTTGAGCATGAGGATTCCCTGGAACATGTTAGCCACTACTTGGTGGGTGCTTCAGAGCTCGATAGAGGAGCCACTACTATTAGCTTGGGGGAGCACCCTATTATGCCAGCTCTATAGGGAGTTGTACCAGATCATAGAGCGTAGCCATAAGGGCATCAGCTGTAGTCTTTTGCTATAGATCTGGGGGTGGCAGCACATCTAGATCGAGCATCCTATAGAGCTACCACTATGCATCACCACCATAGACATCGAGCATCAGTGTTATGTCGCATGTTGGCCTCATGCTGAGGAGGGTATCCATAGTAGGGCTCATGCTAGGAACACTGAGCACTATATTATTTAGTTTGCATCACTTGGGCTGGGGGACATTGTCTAGCGCCCCTACATGGATTGCCCTACATGGCCTGAGGTGGATGAGTGGCTACGATGGGCCCACCAAGATAGATGGCTTATCTAGCATAAGCCAGAGGTCAAGGAGTATCAATTCTTCTCTCATGTCTTATGATAGTTTGGCATGGTGTAGGACATACCAGAGATGCCACTAAGGTACAGATGCCTAGCTCTAGAGAGGGATCTCTCATTGATAGTTCCTCTGCCACTAGGAGATGCACTCGATGACTTCCAAGAGTCGGGGGTTGAGATAGCTGGGACCATGCTAGACTATGATGGGTGGTGGTCCTTATTCAGATGGCATGGGATAGGGCCTCTAGGTCGAGAGCCAGCTGAGGCAGAGGTAGAGGTAGATCCTGATGGGCATAGGGTGCACCAATGTATAGAGGGTGATTGGGGCATAGAGGCCATCACTGAGGATATTCTAGAGATCAACCCTAAGGAGGATGCTCCAGAGGAGGGTGAGGTCCCTCTTGATAGCATAGAGGGATGGCTGCTAGCTCAGGTGGCTGACTTGTAGAGTCAGATCGAGTGGTTTCACACACAACAACTTGAGAGAGACACTACCATCACCACTCTAGAGGTGAAGGTGGCTGACAGGGAGCGATGCCTGACTGAGGCATAGGGCCAGGTATAGGAGCTCATGACTCGAGCTATAGATGTAGAGGCCTAGGTGTAGAGACTATAGACTACCCTAGAGTTAGCATAGGCATAATAGACTATAGCAGAGGTAGAGCGAGATCTTGCTCAAGTATCGAGGGGGGCTATGCTACCTCCTCAAGCTACTATGGGGCCTCCTACAACACCAGTAGTAGGTACAATAGCTGCACAAGATCTGACTACTAAGGTAGAGTGACTGCATGGTATGGTCATGAGGACCAATGAGATGCACATAGCCCGACTTGCTCGCATCGATCAGCTAGTCGGGTACATAGAGATGCATGGGCTACAGGTTTCGAAGGATCCTTTCTCCTTAGAGTCATAGCGTACCAGGTCTAGGACCTTAGGGTAGTCGATAGTGAGCTCGAGTCATAGGACTCATAGGACTGAGAGGACGCACAGGTCCTCTAGCACACACACAGTGAGATCGTAGGCCAGGACTAGAGATCCAGGGTAGACATCAGGGGCCTCCAGTCAGAGGACTAGCCTACTACAGTTACCAGTTTCCCATGTGTTGGGTGCTTTAGGCTTTGGAGGTAGGCAAGATCCACAGCAGGATCCACCATAGGTGCCAGGTCAGCCAGGAGAGCAAGCTCTAGAGCACAGTGCTGAGGGAGGCGATGAGAGCTCCAGTACAGGGGGAGCAACCTAGATCTGAGTTATAGCAGCTATCGACTATAGTTTTGATATATTATTTTATGTGTAAGGTCGAGGACCTACACAGTTGTAGCCTACAAGCATTTTGTACTCCCTATGTACTCTTTTGGACACATATATATGATATGATCTTTTATGGCTCATTATGTGTACATGTTTATTTATTATTTTGATTTTATGTTTATTTGATGCACATGGATGCAAAGCTTATGTAAATGCTATGTTTATATGATGCGATGTATGGATGACATGCACTAGATATCTATTCCACTTTATGATGATGATATGCAGTGATCTAGATGATTAGATGTGTGATATATGATGTATGTATATGGATGCAGTGATCAGTGTTTATTTTTAAACGCATATTTATTTGTGGGCATGCATTTATTTTATGCAGTTTATGGTATGCTATGCAATGTATGGTAATGCATTATGTACATAATCATAATCTAATGGAAATGAACCTGTATGCTTTAATCACTTAAAACATAAGGAATGAATGTAAACTGTGTATATCAATTTTTAAAATATGACACCATAGAATGTATAACAATCATGCAAAATAATTGATAATTCTCATTACAAGAACTTAATCAATTAATCACCCATATATGAAATGCAATGAAATGGATTGGTATGATGCTAATGAATGATTATGTCATTTTGTATATTTCTTCTTTGTTGCACTATATAGTCAGTGGTCGTCTAAACATCATTTCTGATATTCATGCGGTATCTATCCTATATGTTTGATTGTGCTTTGTAAAATGCATTCTGATGAATGAATGACTCATATTTCTGAAGTCTAATGATATTTGGTATCTTGTTGCTATTGGAGCACTTTTTGGGGTTTTCCTTGAGACTCAAACACCCTAGTAGACTTCTCCAAAAATCTCATACTAACTGTACAAGGCTTATATTGGACAAGGCTTTTGCCATGACAGACCCAACTATTCATTATCCCTGTGTGTGCATGTGAGTATTTTTAGATAGATCATAAGCATACCCCGTATGTCAGTCGGGACTCTTTCAACCCATATGTGAGATAGGGTTCCTCATACGATCGTACCATCCTTGTTTCAGCTTTGATTAGACTTATACAGCTAGACAATCCTAGGTACCTAGAGCTAGCTCATCTTGCAAATTGATCAGGGCTACCCCTCCAAATGTAGGTGGGACTCTTTCAACCCATTGCTACGTTTGGGGATCACCCAATAGAACTACCCCTCCGATTGCAGGTGAGACTCTTCCAACCCATTGCTACGATCGGGGATCACTCTATGGTTTTCAAAAGGTGGACAATCTAGGGATTCAAGTTCTCACCCTTCTTACTTGCTCATATGTAGTGATAAAAATCACTGTTAGTCCACGTGTTACTATTTTCTGTGAGCAAGGGATTTTTATAGTGCTTTTGATTCACTATGTCACTTTACATTTTGAACTTGAAATTTGTACTTTTGTACTTTGTAACTTGGGATTTAAAACTTTGTGACTTTGGGATTTATAGGGGAAATTCTTGTCCTTTTGCCAAAGTACACCTTTCTAGACCGACTATTTGCAAGATAAGCAGGTCATGAAACCCATCTCTCTAGATACCTAAGATTGCTTTCGCAACTTTCATCCTCTCTCGTCTTAGCAGGATTTTATATTGTTTTGCTTAGTGATGGGATTCTGATATGTTGAAGCACTATCCCAACTAATGACCTTGTCTATAACAGCAAAGCAAGCTTTCTACAATACCTGAAGAACCCACTAGGTATGGCTGAGTGACTGGAAAACTTAATATACATACATATTTCTCCGCAACAAGTATCGTGTATGAATGCAATGGATTATGATAAATGCAAGGGTGCATGATTGAAACACAAACGTGTGATCGTTTGTAAGATTTTGATATACACATTACGCTCTACTGTGGAATGCAACGGATGAAAAATGCCTAAATGCAATATGATGATGTGAATGCATGTATGAAAATGCAAACTGCAAAAGCAAATGTTTTTGGATTTTATGCTTTGCCAATTTTTTTTTGGATTTTATTGATTTAAAAAAATTTTTATGGGTTTTTATATATTTTCAAATTTTTATACATTTTTGAGCTGTCATATTTGACCAAACGATGAGTACATGTCCTTGGAGCTTTTAAGGATGACCAAGTGACGAGGAACTGCCTTTGGGGCTTTTACTTGACCAAGCTACTCAACAGAGGGCTTGGGGCATTTTGGGATGACCGAGCGGTTGGGACAAAACCCTCAGAGCTTTTGGGTTGACCAAAGGGCTTACAGATGCCTTTGGTGCATTTACTTGACCAAGCTTCTCAATTCGAGAACTCGAAGCCTTTTGGGATGACCGAGCGGTTGTGGACAAACCCTCGGAGCTTTTGGGTTGACCAAAGGGCTTATAGATGCCTTTGGTGCCTTTACTACACTCTCAAGCATAGAACACCTTAAGATGGATGATATTGAGAGGCTCAAGCTCTTCCACACCCTCTAGCGATGTTAGGCGATAGGTACCTGGACCAATATTTTTAGATATGATGTAAGGCCCTAGCCAATTAGCCATGAATTTGTCTCGCATATCAGGTGGCAAATTCGAGTTCTGTTGGTTCTCTTTCAGCACAAGATCCCCAACTTCAAAGTCTCTCTGGTGGACTTTGATATTGTAAGCTCATTTTAATCACTCCTGATAAACGTGGAGATGCTCGAGGGCATTCACGCGATGTTCATCGAGCAACGTCAATTGATCGAGGTGAGCTTGCCGTGTGGTGTCATCATCGATGAACTCTTTCAATGCGACGTGCAGCGTTGGAATTTCCAACTCTAAGGGCATAATGGCCTCAGTGCCATATACTAGTGAAAATGGTGTTGCCCCAATGGGCATCCGAATGCTAGTCCTGTAAGCCCATAATGCAAGGGGCAGCTGTATATGCCAATCCTTGTGGTGTTCTTGCATTATCTTTTTCAAGATGGCTACCATAGTCTTGTTTGAGGCCTCAGCTTGCCCATTTGCTTGCGGATAGTATGGAGTTGCAAAACTATGTTTAATGTGGTATTTAGACGTTAAAGCCCACATAGTTTTGTTCTTAAAAGAAGTTCCATTATCCAAAATTATTTTGGATGGTATCCCAAAATGACATATGATATGCTCGAGAATAAATTCTATGATGCGAGCTCCAGTGGTCATTGTAAGGGGAATGGCTTCCACCCACTTTGTAAAATACTCAGTAGCCATGATAATGAATGTATGTCGACCTGACGATGGAGGAGAAATCTTGCCAATAAGATCTAGTCCCCACTGAGAAAATGGCCAAGCCGCCTGAATGGGTTGTAAGGCCTGTGATGGCAAGTGCGTAAGATTAGCATGATGCTGACATTTAACACATTTCTTGACATACACATTGCAATCCTTCTCCATAGTGGGCCAATAATAACCCATGCGAAGGATGCATTTGATGATAGCCATGCCACTGAAATGGCCACCGCATGTACCATCATGAGCTTCTGAAATTGCCCAAGATGACTCTTGGGGCTCAAGACATCGAAGGAGAACTCCTTCATGGCTACGTCGATACAAAATATCTCCTATCAAGACATACTTAGTCACTTTCTATTTGAATGTGTGTCTTGCGGCACGCGACAATCCCTCTAGGATCATACCAAGTTTTAGGAAGTCTTGGATTTGCAACATCCAGCTTTGACAAGCCTCAGCTTCGACTGCTAAGATGACTTGCTCCCCCTATGTATTTAACTTTGTAAATGTAGACTGGGAAACAACCTTATGGTGAATGGTAGTACCACTCCCCGTAGGACTCTGAGAAGTCAATGACTCCCAGGGTGCCTGCTTAAGAAAATATTTCGCTCTACGAAACCAATCAGTTGTTGGTTCCATGACAATCATGTTGACTGACTCTTTGTTATCAAAGGTTGCACGTCCCTCCCCTTTGGGTGCGAGAGCGTTCTAACATGGATGGTAGTAAAATCGGCAGATGGATTCTGAGGGATCAAGGACCCCAAATATGCCATGGTGTCTATGAACCTATTTGATGAACGAGGGATTGCCTCAATGTCATACCATTCAAATTTAGCCAGATAAGTGGCAACAAGATCTTTGTAGGCTTTCAGTACGGGACATCGACACTGAAAGAGCCCCTTAACTTGGTTAACTATGAGCAGAGAATCACCAAAAATGTTCAATCTTTTAATACTCATGGTGATGGTTGTGTGGAGGCCCAAAAGTAGGGCTTCATACTCAGCATTATTGTTGGTGCACGAAAAGTCTAACTTGAATGACAAGGGCATTGGAGCTCCTTGTGGCGTGAAAAACACTATTCCTGCACCACCCCCTTGCTCACACTTTGAACCATCGAAGAACAATGTCATATCAACATTATTTTTTGGTTCTTCGGGTTTGGGAGCTTCAGATATTATGAAGACCGCATCATCTGGAAGCTCAATGGTTAGAGGCCTACTATTGGACAGTGGTGCCTCAACCGATTGATCAGCTATGACTTGTCCCTTGATGGACTTTTGGCTGATAAATTGCAAATCAAATTCTATCAATAGCATGATCCACTTTATAGTACGTGTGTTATGATATGTCTTGCTCATCATATACTACAAAGGATTCTATTTCGATATAACATATGTTGTATGACTTAGCATGTAATGCCATAATTTCTTGGTAGCGAACACCACTGCTAAACAAAGCTTCTCAACATATGCATATCCTGACTCATAACTCACCAAGGTGCGACTGATGTAATATACGGCTTGCTCTTTGCCTTGCATGTTCTTTTGGGCTAACATGGTCCCTAATGCAAAGTTGGTTGTCGATATATATAGCAGAAAAGGCACATCTGGCCTTGGTGGAGCTAGTACTGGTGGCGTTGCTAGGTATTGCTTAATCTCAGCAAAGGCTGCTTGGTAGTCCTCATCCCAATCAAATGGGACCCCCTTGTGTAGCAATCGATTCATGGGTCGACATTTATCCGATAATTGAGCGATGAATCACTTTATGGATGCTACTTTGCCTTGAAGGCTTCTTAGTTCTTTGATATTAGTGGGAGGACGCATCTCTAGAATAGCCTTGACCTTTGTTGGGTCTACTTTGATGCCTCATTTAGAAATGATGAATCCCAAGAGTTTACCTAAAGTTATGCCAAATACGCACTTCTTAGGATTCAACCTGACATTATGCTCTATCAAGTGATCGAAGACCTTCCTTAAGACCTCTGCATGCTTTGCTCATAGCAACGACTTAGCTAGTAAGTCATCGATATAATCTTCTAAGATTTTATGCATGTAGTCATGAAAGATATATGTCATTGCCCATTGATATGTGGCACCAGCATTTTTAAGACCGAATGGTATAACTTTGTAGCAAAATGTCCCCCATGGCGTTATAAACATGGTTTTATGCTGATATTTAGGTTTAATCTGAATCTGATTGTATCCAAAAAAACCATCCATAAGGGAGAGCATTTCGTGACCTACAGTAGCATCTACCAGAGCATCGATATTTGGCAATGGAAATGAATCTTTGGGTGTTGCCTTATTGAGATCTCTAAAATCCGTACAAATATGGACCCTTCCATCTGGCTTTCCTACGGGCACCATATTGGACACCCATTCTGGATAGTCGATGGAGATGATGAACTCTACGTCCAACAACTTTTGCAACTCGTCTTTCACCATTAAGGCTACTGTTGGATGCATTTTTTTGAGTTTTTTCTTGACTGGCTTCTTCGACAGATCTAGCGAAAGGTTATGAGTAACCAATTTTGGATCTAGACCTAGCATGTCTTTGTAAGTCCAAGCAAAGAGATCAGGTCTCTCTCTCAATAGAGGGATGATGCTATCATGCTCATCCAGAGTGAGACTCTCTCCAAATCTAACCTTCCTTGGATTGGTGGGATCTTTACTGATATCCACATCGAAGGTTTTCTCTACTGACATATGTGATCCCTCCTCAAGCTGGTGAGGCGTAGGAATCAGATGGATGTCATCAACTAGGTTCACATGTTCCTCATGGGAAGCACCCTCAGCATGACAAACATCATAAGCACAGCCTGGCACAAAATGAAATGGTTGCAGCATTTCTTCATTAGGGAAGAAATCTTCAAGCTAGACCGGTGAGTCAGTGTGATCCCAATCGATAGCATCCATGTTCAGATGCAGTGGTTTGGATGGATCTGTTGGATTGTGGAGTGGAGTGGTCAAATCAATGGAGACCATATTGATGGAATGGAATTGATCTCCAAAACCACATGGACAAAACTCTATATCTGAAGCGTAGCTTCTGTACCCAAGATCTAGTTCGGATGGTATGGGCACAAACGGATCCTCTCTATGGGATGCCCATATAACTGGATCCTCCTGGTGCACTAGCTACAAAATGGGATCTCTCGGCTCAAGGAGCTCCACGTACATAGGCGGATGGGGAAAGAGTTCCTGATACCTCTCTTCGAGCTCTCTTCTTTCCCTTAGGCTACGATGGAGATTGATCTCCCGATGCAAACCTGTAGCTATAATAGGTGGGGGACCTCGAGGTGGAGGCCTATTACATAGGTGATGAGGTCCCAAATAGGCCATCTCCAATGAATCCTCATCATCACTGTACAAATACAATCCGTCACTTCCCCCCTCTTCTAAGGGGTGATCTGCCAGATGTGGCCCCATGTATCTGATTCTATGGTCACTATCATCACTATCTAGATAAATCTGATAGAATGATCGTATATATGATACTACCACATAAACTAGTGCTGCTTCTTCCTTAGAGCGCTCAATGTTGGGAGGGACTTCCTCCGTAACATGCTTCGATTCCCTAGGCAATAGATATTGTGGATACACGAGCCTGGAATCGGTCCTCTCATCTACATCACTATGGTCACTACCATGGATGGACCACTCTATTGTGTCTATGCATAGTGGGAGATTAGCTGGGTGAGGCTTTAAGTAGGCCTCCTCTATTTCATATTTATAATCACTATCGACTATGAAGCGCTCATTCGTCTCTTCCACTTGTTCCATAGGCAGCAGATGGCGTATAAACGTTGGACCTGGAAAGGTCGGCTCGATTTCCTCTTCAGATTGATCATCATTCGAGGACTCATCATCTGCATCATAACTAGGTCCAATCATTTTGGAGGTGGACTCCTCTCCATCATCATCACAAAGATCTCCTAACTCGAGATCGCCTACAGTAGTGGGGTTATGCCCCTGCATACCAGTGTCATCGATAGCATTACGGATTTGGTTACCCAGGTTGTCTCTGGGGTTGTCCTCTAAGGGCCCATCATGATATGAATCGGGTGGCCCTATGGTAATGAACGATACCATCTGGCGAGTCCTCCAATAGCTGGAAGGATTAGGATGATATGGATTAAAATCCACATCGTCCCCCAGACTCAGGTACATGCGATCTAAGGATGCGATAAGCAAATCATCATGATCCTGTACCTGTAACCCTAACCCGAACCTATCAGTAGCTAACTGATAATGAGGTTCGAGTGGAGTCCTACGTCCTTGTTCAAAAAGACCAAGGTCGTGTCCATGCCAATGATACGACTCAAAAATGTGCATGGCATATTTTGGGTTGGACAGATAGCGCACATTTATAGTGAATGGCTCATCATCATCCTCATCTATGGACATTCTGGTGGGTGCCTGATCTAGCCCTACGTAGATGAAGTTTTTTTGGTTGGGTGGCTCACCCAACGACACTACAGATCCAATCAAAAATCGATGAGCGTGCGGTCGGCCCATCTCTTGTGCAATTTTTAGGATAGGTCTAAAAGTAACATTTTGCACAAGATACTCACCCAACCCTATGCTAGCCAGATGAATGGTCACCTGTGGTGCAGATGACCCTGCTGAAGATGCGGGTGAAGCAGGCTGAGGTGCCTCCTCGGCTTTGTCTTGGGGTTCTTCCACATCCATGTGAGTGGGAGTCTCATTGGTGATTGGTCCGGGCATATGATCTCCTACTTTCTCACCCAATTTTACCTTTAGCTTCTCGCCTTGTCGATGCAGTCAATTTTAGAGAAGTTGCAGTCGTATGCTCAGATCTATGTGACACAGATGTCGATGGTTGAGCACGGGCTACTGGTTTACCTCTTGGAATATTAACCGACGAAGCAGGCCAGATATCCAAGTGCATCGATGGGAGTACAAAACCCCCAGGCAAATCTGCTAGGTTCATGAACTTGAATGGTTCTTCATCCGAGGACACTACGTGAACCTGTCCCTCATGAATGTACTTCATGCATTGATGCAAGATAGAGGGGATGCAACGCATTTCATGAATCCAAGGCCTTCCGAGTAGAATGTTGTACTGCATGGCACCCTCTATCATGTGACACATCATAGAGATGGTCTTGAGTCCCACCTAAATAGGTAGGACAATTGTACCAACCATCGAGCATAGTGCATCGTTAAACGCTCTCAACGTAAAGGTGGTAGGCACAATGTGTGATTTGGGTAACTTGAGATGGCTCAGTGCCTTGGTCATAATTATATTGATCGAGGACCCAGTGTCGATCAAGACCCTTTTGAAAGGCATGTGGTTAACACATACGATAATATGCAGTGGTGGGTCAGCCGTAATAGTAGGAACCATCTTCACTTCATGGTCGTAAAATTGTATCGTGGGTTCCTGACACTGTTGTACATGTCCCACAAAATTTGTAAATGCATGTGCATCTTGGGACTGTACCTCAATGGACCTCAGAATGTCCATAAGAGTCTCCCTGTGTCTAGGGGACTACTGAATAAGCTCATATATTGACAACTTTGCAGGAGTTATCTGTAGGTTCTGAACTAACCTACTCCTTATGGTCACCACCGGTCTAGTTGGTGGGCCTAGAATGTTCTGAGCTGGTCGTTGATCCGGTGTAGCTTGTATTCTAATGGGAGCACGAGGTTGATTCGGCTGATCATACCTCCCATGTCTAGTAACAACATTGACCATGCCTACGAACCCTTGGGTAGGTGGTTCGATTCTCACTTGATTGACCTGGATGGTGTTGTTACGAGGCACCTCATGATTAGGTAGTGGATTCTTGAAAATCCCCATGTTTCTGTTGTCGAGCGCCTATGGATTGCCTGGTACTACAAGCTCTCCTTTTTCTATCATGTTCTGCACAATGTGTTTGAAGGACCAACATGTCTCGATGTCATGGCCTTTCGCTCTATGGAATATGCAGAATAGATCGTCTTGATGCCACTTTGACTTTGGCACATTCGGATCTACTAATTTGACCTCGGGCAATCGTATGGCCTTGGCCTCACATAGTTGATGGAAAATCAAAGTCATCGATTCCGTCAGAGGTGTGAACTGGCGAGGTGGGCGCTCTTCTCTATTTTTGCCCTTATAGTTGTTTTTGCGTGTCTCATAATGCGTAGGAGGAGGTTGGGCCTGATAATTAGGCTTTTGTTGTCCCTTGTCCTCTCCTCCAAGATTTAGTACTACTTGATTCACATGGGCCTGCTTGCCCTGTTGCTTCGTAGTACTCTTTTTAAACCCTTCTTTCCTGGTCTTGAGCTTCAAGTTGCCTTCTTGCAACTTGATGTCCTCGATCACCTCGGCTTGCGCCATAACTTCCTCGAATGTAGCATACTGTTGCAGCTACAATAGTAGCGAGATGTGCTTGGCACAACTCTTTGTAAACATTCGGGTCAATTCGGCTACAGGAATGGGGAATGGTAGCTTTGCCATTATTCTATGCCATTTATTTCCATATTGCTCGATGGGCTCATCGTCGCGTTGAGCTAGCGCAACCAAATCAGAAAGGTTGGCCTATTTCTTGATGCCAAATGAATAGCGTTCAAGAAATGCATCGGCTAACTGCTCGAAACCAGTAATACTATGTTTCTTCAGCTGGTTGAACCACTCTCGGGTCGGGTTAGAGAGTGTCGTAATGAAGGTGTGCAACAACAAGGCATCATGACTCTTTATCTAGAAACAAGCATCCAAAAAACTCGTAACATGCTCTTGGGCATCCTCATCACCCTTGAATTTTTCTAACTTGGGCATATCAAAATGCTCGGGATATGGAGGCATGGGCACCGAGGGGTCTAGAGGTTCATTGTGTATCTTCCTCAGTGTCGGATTTTGCATAGCCATGCCTTGCCTCTCTATTGCTTTGACCTTATCGGCCAAAGCCTTGTACGCCTCAGAAGACAAAAAGTCCTCCTCCCTAAGCTATCATGGAGGCAGTTTAGGAGGTACGGTCTTCTTCGGGGGAGGTGGAGGACGTGGCTCTTCCTCCTCCTCAACTCGGTAACTCTCAGGATACTCCTGATCGTATCCATCTACATCCACATGTTCATGCTGCCTCTATCTAAGATTATTGAGTGACGATAGTCGCTCCCTCTGTTGGGCACTGACATGAGTACGAGCGTCTCTGTGCTCCTCATGCATATCAGCTAGGGACACAACCCTCCTATGCACATGCTCTCTATGCTCCTCGAGAGGGTATAGGCCAGCCCTGGCTAGCCGATCCTCCTACTCTATGTGCTCCTTCTGAGCTAGAATATGCTCCTCGCGCATGCGCTGCTCATATAATATCTGTCGTAGGAGCCTTTGTGCTTGAATATTTTCATCTTCAATATGTTTCCTCTCTAGGCGAGCATCCTCCAATTGATCTTGGAGGAGTTGACATCTTTGCTCAGACACCAGTCTATGTGATCTGTCGATCTGGTCGACCATGGGAGGCCTCTGGTGTGTACGCTCTATGCGAGCTACCTTATGGGTTCTGTACCCATCGGACAAATGTGTTGATGGTGAACGTGTGACATGAGGGCGCTTAGAAGCCTCTCCATGCTCTCTAGTGATCTTGATACAACTGTCGCTATGCTCACTCGGAGTGCGAGTGGGTGGAGTTGTAGGCTTGTAGCCTAGCTGCTCAAGAACACTACCTAGACCATCTAACTATCTAGACCTCCATCGCTCATGCGGTGGTGTTCCATTAGCTCCCACCTTTGATATATCAATGGTGATCTTGCATGGTGGGCCACGTGCAGGAGTATGGGTGGACCTATGCTCGAAAGCGAGCCTGTCCTCTTACCCCTGAATGGGTGGATCTCTGGTCCATCTATACTCTGACTATGGAGGGTTAGAACCTCCTATGGACCTAGTACGTATGGGAACCAACTTGGTCCCCTGCACAACATATTCCTCGGCCGATCCCATGGATGCGCGTGCAGTGCGGTCTCGATAATGGATTTGGAGTAGAGCATCCTCATGCTGAGAAGCTCCGTGCTCAGTCCTATGCCTAGAGGAGTGTAATGAAGCTCCTCTATCGGGGGTCCACTCAACGGGATCTCCCCATGTCGAGTTGTCACCTCTAATGCTCGTCGAACGTCATTCGGTTCGCTCATGTGTATGAGGACTCGACACATGTTGCTGTGAACCAGTTGGGGGTTGATCATGGGCATCGGTCCTAGACCTTTGTCGATCACCCTATGTGTTCACCATTTGTGTACCTAACGTCTAGATGTGTTTTATTATGCAAACAAGGTATACAAATGATGATTATCTCCTTTTAAATTTTTATTGTGAGCCCTAAACTGTTTGATGTTGTTTTTAGATGTGTTGTATCAGTGTTAGAAACTCTCACATGTTTTGAAAGATTGTTGGATTTTATACTCAGTTAAATTGGCTTTCACCTGTATACCCGCAGCTCGACAACTTGGCGATGAAACCCAAGTCACGTAAACCAACCTATAATGTGTGGAAGTGAAGCCCACACACGGTCAGGGGGCACAGGTCCTCCCAGTTCCTCACCCATTTTCCCCCAATCAGCGTCATACCCTCCGAAGAGGAGTATATGCAAATTTTTTAGGGTACGAAAGGATCTTGGACCCGGTATGGTCTAGTATCACAAGGTACGTGGGATTTGGGCCAACGGATGGAAATTACACCCACCGTCATTGAACCCTACTAGTGGTTGGAGATGAAGCCCAACTCACTAGCATTTAAGTGCCAGGTGGTGTGTGTGGTTCCTTTTACTTTGAAAAAATGACAAATGCATAGAAGAGCATAATGATCATTCCTACATGATATGCATGAAAAGAAAGGAACATTTCAAATTCAGAAAAAATGCATGCTAATGTCCTATATGATATTTTGACGATGCAATTACAATGACATGGCCACTAATTGGGCCTCAAGCATGCAAACGACACACAATATCTATCAAGGTCACTGTATTTAGGGGTGGACTGCACTCAGAGGTCTACTATTCCCAACAATGCCTCTCTAATGAAAGGAAAATGGAAATAAACTAAGACTTGTTCATTGACTATTTTTTACTTAAGTTCCTAGTTTGCGACAGTTCAATGCTTTCTGGAAAAACACAGAGCAAAAAATGCAAAATAGATAGTGAAATTGGGGCCTACCTTAGCTCCTGCTCTGCTGCCCACTGAGTTTCCTACTATCTGCCTTTTCCTCTATTAACCGCAGGTCCGATCTACGGGCTGCAGTGGTGACCGTAGGTTACAACCATGGGCCAAAAAATAACCATAGTTGTTAGCTGTGGTTAGCACCTGAGATAAAAAAAACAAAGATGTCAATACTCAGGGGCTAGAAATGTGGAGTTCCATCGTGATCACCATCTGACCTAACCACGGAGCATGCACCTAGCTACTGTATTGATCTATACCATCATGAAAGCATAAATATTCACACAAGTACATAAATTGAACAAAAACAACATATGTAAGGTTTCTTGTATTAATATTTGAATGAGCTTTGATTACAAAAATGCCCTCTTAGGGTCACTTGAGAGATGATACTGATATTACAATTGCCAATGCCCTCAATAGGGTAGGCGCACTTGTAGTGCTCTATTGATTAGTCACAAACTACCTTGGGGTGGAGCTGACCCCCTTCTTCGTGATGTGGAAGGATTATGACATAAGCTCCTCTTGCACCTGTCTCCCTGTGAACAAGAAACAACAACACATGATTAAAAATATTGATAGCCTCTCATGATGAGGCCCTTTAAGGAAATATGTATGTAAATGCCATTAAACTAGTAAAACAAGAAAGCATAAAGAAAGACTTTAAACTATTCTAATTAGATCAAGAATTATACTACAACATGAAGGACATGAATAAGAAAATGATGCATGGATCAAATATCAAGTTAGGAGCAATAAAGTGCATAAAAGATCCAATATAATCCTACTTAATACAATGCATGAAACAACTAATTCCTACGGTCAGAGTTTCTCTAAAATGCAATTAAACCTATGAAAAGACTAATATAACTAATCTATGCGATCAAAAGCAAAGCAAGTAAGGTGATCAGTCACCTGTTGCAAACCATAGCTATGATGGGTGGTCTGCACTGTGAACCATGGATGACAGCCACGGTTTGACCTCTGATAGGTTTACCCTCAGAATTAGGGGCAGTGGGCTTGACCTCCTTATCCAAATTGATGTTCAAGGGTCGCCTTTGTTGTCCTCTGATAGATTTGGTGGTCAAATCACTGTGAAGGGCCTTCATTTTCCCGGATTTGTGATTCTTGAATCTCCTAGGCACCTAGGGCATCCATGGCTAATTGGTCTTTAGGTGAATAGCAAAGGGGCTCTCAAATGCACAGATTCAGTATGCAATTTGATAGGGCTTCGTTGCTCTTTTGATCAATTAACTCTCTCTCGATAATTCACCAGAACTTCGCTATACAAATCATCTATCTCCCTCCTCTCCATTTGGATGGGGGTATTTATAGCATGCCCCCTAGGGCTAGGGGTGGCTTCATGGAGAATCCAAGACCAAGAAGGGTGGTTAGGACAGTTGGGATGGAAGCCTCTGGAATATTTCGTCCTTCAACTGCCTCCTTCTAGATCTTTTGGTCATTCCAACCGATTTGGCTCGGATGGAAGGCCTAACTGAACTTCAGTTAAGACCGTAGGTCACAGTTGCGGTCCAGACTATAGACCATAGGTGTCAACCATGGTTTAGACTGGAGACCGCAGGTCTGGGCTGTGGTTCAGACTGCTTAGGCCAAAATGCCTAAATTGAGTGGTTAGAACCACTGCTCTATCTTGGAGTCTGTCCAAGATCCTCCATATGGTTTTGTAGCATGTCCATATGAGTAGTCACCCTCGACATGACGCATTTTAGGTGTCTACAGTACCATTTTACCATTACTACTAAAAGACAATCCTAAGGTTTTAGGATATGGAAGAAGCTTAGCTAGTTTTGAAAAAGGTTGATTGTTATCTTGACTATTATTGTTAGTATTGATTGGATTAGATCCTTGAACCTTATATTCATTTTTAGGTGGATTATTTAAGATGATGGAATTCAATGCATTAGTGTTTAGAATATGAGAAGAATACAAAGATGATCCAAGGGATGAGTTTAAAGAAGAACAAAGATAAACTTTAGTATTTTTAAACTTGATCACTTAGCAATAGGTGAAGATTTTAGGATCAGTTGAAATATGGTAAGTCTTGCCCCTATACTCATATTTAAAATATTTATGAAGAGTTGAAGGAATGACCCACATAGATCCATGGGTTTCCAAGAAGAATGTTGTAAGTTAAGTCACAAGGCATGACATAGAAAAGAGTGTTGAGAATGTGGGATCCAACTTTAAGAGGTAAGACTATAATACCACTAGCCTCACACTCCCCATTATTGAATGCCATAATAACAATATTGAATTTCTCCAAATCTTATTTAGCTAAATCAAAATAACTAATGAATATTAGGCTATAGCCATTGAGATCTAGACCATTATTGACTAGGATTGTATTTAATAAACTTATCACCAATATGACCTATTATTTATAATGGGAGGTTTTTGACCATAGAGGATTGAGGGATATTATCCTCATGTATTAATATAGTTGTATGGTTACCCCAATATATCACACCACATAAGTGAGGTTATTTATATTGAGGTCTTTATAAATTACTTGTTCATTCAATATTTTGAGTAATATGTACTTATGGGTTAGAGAGGTCCTAAGAAGATCAAGAAGGGAGGTTTCAGTTGGGGTAATTTCAAGTTGATGGAGAAAATTGAAATTTCCCTCAACCTTATATTTTTATTGAATGATTAATGGTGGTGTTTTAGGTGAAGACGTTTTTATGTGCGAAGGACCAAAATAGGTCTAGAAGGTTGATCAAATGAAGTATTTTTGTGTTGTTGCTTGGTTACAACACAAATAGGATCAAAATAATATATTATCGCAACCATTATTTTGTCTAGAAATGGTACATTCCTATAGTATATTGTAGACACCTAAAACTTATCATTTTGAGAAGACTGCTTATATGGACACCTTTTTAGGCCATATGACCCCCTTGGGATAGCCTCAAGGCTTAACAATAATTTTTAACAAGAAGAATTCCTCCTTTATAGTCTAGACTATCATACCTAGCGATGGACTATAGAGGCTATTGTACCCTATGACATCCAACATTCATGACGTCTCTACCTTATGACGATCACACCTGTAACAAATTCAAAACTAGTATTACAGGAAAAAATGGTTTCAATGGCCAAAAAAGCTCAACAACATTTGCAAATAGTTGCAAGAAGCTTCTAGAATGGTTTTTGCCCTTCTCGATCCTAATCATATATTGGCTTCTCAAGGAAGCCAAGATTCCCATTGGGAAAATCTATAATAATATGCCTTGGCCTTCATTAAGTATATCCTAAATCTCCATAACAAAGTGCTATTGATTTATGTACTGGAGATAACATCCTCTCATAAGTGATGAACTGCTACCAAAATCCAACCATGGAGCTTAAAATTGAATCAATGGAGTCCATTGGAGTTTGAAGATCAAATTCAACCATTGTTCACCATCAATCATCCTGAACCCGAGTCAATTTCTACGATTTAACTGTGCTTCAAAGAGCACAATCCTTGAACATCAATTTGGTAGACCAACCCAAGAAATTTCCCGCATTGATCATAAAGGAAAAGTCTTTTGTTCAGTGGTTGCTTTATCTCAAGAAAATTCCCACATTGACCATGAAGGAACAATCTTATTTTCAATGGCCGCTTCATCTCAAAGTGACCTGCAGGCGCAATCGTTGGACCCTATGATGGCTAGTATACCTGAACGTTTTACCCCATGATAGCCTGTCAGTGAAATCTACTTTTACTATGTTTTCTAGTTATAGTAGCTTTAGAAGTATTTAATTTCCATTCTAGCATAGTTTTACTTGGGTTTTATGCATTTGTTTATTGTTTTCAACATTTTTCTTTCAATTGCTTATCATGGAAATGGACCTCATCATGAGAGGTTCCTCATTTGCTATGTAAGTGTTCTTGTGTGTAGGTTTAAAATATTATAACTAGCTCTTCAATATAAATATCCTTCAATATTTATCTCATCGTGTAGAGGTTGCAAAAAAACCCTCCATATAATCAGTTTTGAGATTGCAAAGATCCTAAAAAATACACCTACTATTGATTCTTATTGTAAATTGTATCAAATTGGCATCTATCCCTAAGAGGGATATCTTTGTAACCACCTTATGAAGGAATATTCAATATCAATGAGAAGGACATCATTTGCTATATTTCTCATTTTGTCTTTTGATGGTTACATGATTACATTATCAATTTGATTTCATTAAATAATTAGGTGTTAGGTTTTTGCATATCTATAGTGGTGATCACGATCGAAACTTGACTAAAATTTCACAATATATTTCTAAATACCTCTTTTATTATTTTATTTAATTGTAGGTACCATCACTCTAGGTTGGAACGACTCGTAAGAGCCTCCATCCTACCTTGTCACGACCAACATACCTCATCGCTTTACCGCCTGATGACCTTAGAGTAGAATAAAAAATCATTGAAGTAGCAACTTCATCAGATATGGGCTTCCCTTGTGAGTTCTTCTATCCTTAATTTTCTTACTTTTCATAATGAAAATTAGAATTTGATGCTTTAATAGAAAAATTTAGAAGAAACCTTAAATTTGAAGTACTCTGCTTGTGACCGCTCCTAGGTCTAGCAACCTTTGTTGTTGGTCACTGTTGGGTCAAGCAACCACTATTTGTGAACACTGCTATGTCATACGACCTTTGCTATAGACCATATTACATAGAGATAGCCTCTATTTTCTAATTTTCTAGATTGCGGCCTGTACAAAGGCTAATATCATTCTAGGGTTTACAGTTTTAAATTTTTTGAAATTCAAATATTCTTATCTAGGAATTTGGAAATTTAAAATCTTATTTCATGCATTAGAAAAAAATAAGTGATTGCTCTATGTTGCATTCTTCTTTTTGCATGAAGTAAAACAAACTCACACACACCACGAATCATATTAAACATCAGCAAGTTAGAATTCACACCTAATCATTGATCAAGACTAACGAAGGTGGACTTCATCACCACCTCAATAGTTTTTTTGTGAGTATTTCATACCCTATTTTGGCCAAGGCTAATCCAATAATTGTAATAGCTAAGGAATATAACACATATCTCTTTTTATAGAGGTATATCGTTGATCGAGGTGAACTGGGTGAGGACTGGTAGGACTTGAACTCCCTCATCGGATTTGGCCTCCATCACCAAATATCAATGGGTTTCATGACCTGGACTTCATCACCAGGCCTGTGTTTGAGAGGATAGAGGTGAAATCCATTAAAATGATAATTTCATCAATAAAAGAAAAAAATACAAACAAGAAAGCAATAACATTAACAAATAAAAACACACAAGACAATTTAGGACTCACAAAGAAATATTTAAACAAGATAATAATTTTGTATACTTTGTTTTTTTCTTTACTATTTAAATAATTAGCATAAAATCCTACCATACGATCTGGGACCTAATTTCTAAAAAAAAATAAAAAATAAAAAATCATGCAAATCGGAGCTATAATGAAGAAGTTATAGTGGTTTAATCATTACTCTATTTTGAGTAATTTTTAAACAAAAAATAAGGGAAAATAACACTAAAAAAAGTCATAAAAAGCCCTACACAACCCCAAAAGTCCTCAAATTTGTTTTGCTATCTTAGTTAGCCCCTTTTGCACCTTTCACAATGTTTTGAGTCATAACTCCTTATTTTCTCAAAATTCGTCAAATTTGTCATTTTTCACTAGCCATTTTTGGCCAAATATTCCACAAATACAAAATTTGATCCCAATTTTTTTTTTTGAGTCTTAGCTCATTATGATCAACTCGTCCCACTGATAATTTTGATATATAACACCCACATATTTTTTTTAGAAGTCATAATTTTCTTCGGTGTGTGTTTCCTTTAGTGTTTGCTTAATCAACACATAATGATAACTACGCATAGCTGAGCTCAACCACGAGTCAGTGAGGCTAAAAAGTTATGAGGAGATCCTCAACACCTCTGATACAGTCCTAAGGATCTCCTCATTCCCACACAACACCCTGATAGTCATCGTAAAGCTAATTCCTCACTAGAGGATTAGACCACCAATATAGCTCTGCTAGGAGAACATCAATGGGTTACCCACATGATCAAGTGGATGATTCTGTTAACCAACGTCGATCCCAGGCTACAACTAGATATAACCAATCTATTGAGGGGTCTTGCAAGGAAGTTCATATTCCTTCTATGTCGTAGTCGTTGCCACCCAAAAATCCTGTCCAAAGCCTACCAACTCAATTAGTGGTCACAATAAAAACTAAGCCAATGAAAAGTTTGCATACGCCATCAGCCAACATGACCATGAGTGAGTTAATACAAAAATCCTCCAAATATTAAGAAACTCTCATGAATATTTTGAGTTTTATCGAGTTATCACCCCATGATCCCGATGCTTTCACTAAATTTGTGGGATATATACAAACCTACAATGATCATGTTATCACTTTTTAGGATCACAAGATTAAACCCATGCATGCAAATATATTTAACCCGACACATGTTATGAAATTACAATATTTTCATTTTGTATCTCTCTCAACTTTAGTACTCGTGACATCAAAACATATCATGAAATCATGATGCTCTTTTAGTTTTATGACCTAGTAGATACAACCGTGATACAATGACATGTTGCAATATCGTGCCTCCAACATTATTTTTAAGTTCTCCCTTTAGGATCTCATGATTTCACACCTATGTAAGAAACTTAGGTACTTCAAATCATTCTCCCTTCTAGTTCTATATATCTTCAACAATTCATCCTATCTATCAAGATAGAAACACACTTGGCTATTGTAGCACTTATCTCTGTCATCTCACTCATAGTGGTATAACCTAAAAATTTAGAAAAATGGGGGGAAATCACAAAAAATACCCATAGGTATAACCCAAGTATGTCTACATAGGACCATGCAAAAATATCACAAATTTCTATTAAGAATTTTGTGTACTCTTCTTATTCTTATGAAGTTAGGACTTTTCCTTAATTCATTACTTTTTGGATTGTATTTTGATACTATGTTGATGTCTATGGATTTTTCTATTAGGATATGGGACTCATATTCATATTATGGATGGGAAGGTAATACCCATATACTTTCAAGCTCATTGGTATCTAAAGTTCATTACTCTATGTTGAATGACTATGAAGGTTGTGTAACTAAAGAAAAATACCCTTTGATAGGGATATTTTCTTGAAGTAAATTATTATGACTATCCTTAGAAGGGATCTAGGGCAAAAATTCCATCTCACAATCATTTGCATATATAATTAACAAAATATTTTCTATTGATTGAGATATTGTTAAAGGTAGAGTTGACCTATTCTCACTTTCAAGGGTGGTGTTGGAACCTTGCTCTATTTCTATAAGTTTTGAGTGGATAATACTAAGGGGTTGATTTGTGCATATTATGAAAATATGTCAAAAAGGAAGAAGAAGGAGGGTTCATCATCCTCCTCATATCAATCTAACCATTATATTAGGATGTATTCTCTTTGGGGTTTTGATGAGAACTTCCTCGTTGTCACTACTTTCTAAAGAAGCATAAGGCGTCCTTTCATATGAGTTAGGGAAATATCCCAAATCTCAATGTCTAGGGAAAAAGTATAATTCTATAGGTTATTTTATTCCTTGCTCATGGGTTCCTAATCCTTTTCCATTATAACCAAATTTAAAAAATATTTGCTTAGGTATGGAGTAAAAATTTTATATATAGCAGGAAGCATACTTTCATTCTATTGGATGAGGTTTATTTCCATGGACTCTCTTAGCATTTGTTGTTCCAAAAGATATGAAAGTGAAACTTCCAATATTTGCCACCATTCCCCTTCTAGAAGGTAATAATAAGTTTTGGGGGATCATAGTATCCTAAATAAGTCTAGGGCCCAAAATTCATGTTGTTGGTTGATGTTTATGTGATTTACATCTTGCACCTTAACTTTTTCTTTATATTTTGTTGAGATTTTGCTAATTGTTCCAAATTATTGGTCATCCTTAGCCTCCTTAAGGGGAACAAGTTTTATGGAATAATTTATGAAATTTCAAGAAAAATTTAAGGGCATAAGTGAGCCTTAGGATTTTCAGCTTGTCTAGTTTGACAATAAGCAAAAGTGTCCTTGTTAGCCATGATGCTATACAAATTTTCTTGATACTCAATTTTTACACATTTAGGTATGTTTAGAAGACTACTTGCATAGCATGAATCCAAATTTTCCCTAACATGATGTTGTAATTTAGGTTTTAGGGAAACATATAGAATGGGGTGTTTAATATACAAGGACCTACTTTGATTGGAAGGACTATACATCCTACAAATTCTCTCTCTTCATTGTAACAAGCTTTTATGATAATGTTTGATTTATCTAGGTTCTCTTTTCTAATCCCTATCCTTTGGATGAACTTAAGACTATAAATGTTAATTGCTATGCCATTATCTATGAGAACCCTTTTAATACATTGATTGCTAATATGGCACATAATGTATAAGGGTAATTACCCAATCATTAAAGGAGATGTAAGGTCATCCTTAAATAATGATATTGTTGCATGGTTGATACTAAAGGATCCTACCATAATAACCAAATTATTAGGGCTAACATATTGGTGGATAGTTTGTTCACTTTGGAGTTTGAATAAACTTTCTCTATGACTTGGTGATATTTTTAGATTCTCAAGTATATATATCTGAGCTAGTGTTTCCTCCAATTATTGTTGGAGGGTGAAGGTATTCTTACATTTGTCTTGTGGCTTTAGTACTAAAGGGAGAACTTCAGGGACTAATGTACACCTACGATTCAAAACTAGATGGGGGATTGGAAGGTTATGAAGTTTAACCTTTCTCTTTAGTCTATTGCCTAGTGATAACACTAATTTGGATCATCACTACTAGATTTTGATCATATGGGGGAACATTCATATATGACACAATGTTAGTAGCATTTTACCTATGCATAGGTAAATGGTATTAAAAGATCCCTAATTCTTGGTTAAAGAAAATTGATTTCTTAGAACTACCTCCCACAAAGGTAACTTCCACCAATAAAGTCTTGCATAAGGTTTTTGAGGGTTCTACATTTATTTGTATGATGCTCATTTATGCAATGATAGACACATTGTTCATAAACTTTAAACCATGGAAGTTTTTCTCGTTCAAGATCATGTTGCCTTATATGAGGAAACTCTATCATCTTTACCTCTAGAAATTGACCCACTACTAATGACAAGGATTGTTTTAACCTAGTAAATTTTTTTTAGGCTTATCTTGGGTTTTGGCGAAGAAAATATTTTTTATGGAAGAAATAATACCCACACAACCTATTTTAATATGATTGATAAGGTGAGATTCAGTGAATCCATCACCCACTACATGTTTATTTTAATATTATATTTTATAGTTAGAAGAAGATGGATTTTTATATTTCTGTTTACTTTTAAATTACCCCTACATTGGAGGGAAAATTCTATTTTCTTAACCATATCTACCACATCATCAAAGGAGAAGATACAAGTCATTTCTAAGGGGTATGAAAGGTATTTTTTTACGTTGCATATAAATGTACATGAGGTATATTGGTTGTGGGAAAAAAATAAATTTTGAACTAATGCCTACCACTAGGGTAAGAATCCATTAAGAGATTCATTTTTACCTTGTTTTATTTGATTTATGTCATCAACCATATTTTTTCTATTAAATAGGCAAAAAAAATGTTGCATAAACATGTCCACCAAATCAACAAAACACTCAATCATGTGAAAAGAAAACTGGTAAAACCATTATAGGGCCTCATCATTCAAGGCTTGTAGGAAATTCTTTTTAACAAAACTTCATCATAGGCAATGTCATGGCAGGAAACTCAAAAAATTTGAAGGTGTTCTATTAAGTCACCTTCTTCCCTATACATCTAGAACTTAGGTAGCATAGATTTTGGAGGATAGGGTTTATTGATGAAAATAAGTTCTATAGTTTGATTACAATAGTCTTTATAGGAATACATTTTTGTTTTTCCTCCTTGTATGAGGCCAAATATTGTTTAAATTAAAAGTTTTCTTTTAGTAGTTGTTTTAGCTTAGAATTTATATCTTGAAATCCAAGATAAGGGATTGGTGGTGTGATAAATTGATATTGTAAACTAATTAGGGGATAGTGTTAATAGTTTTTATGGGTTGATCCAAAAGGGAAACCATGTTGTTAACAATGTAATTTTTAGAGAGAAAAGGGTTACAAGATAGAATATTGGTAAGGATTGTAACTGTGTATGTTTATGAAAGGGTTAGAAGTTATAATATTTGAAGTCTTAGGCAGCTAGAGCCCCCTAATTTCCATAAGCCAATGGGATGCTAGACAGACTCCCCTCTATGGTTGTTGTGATGATGGAGGGATTAGAGATCATTTTATTTAAACGAGGGTGGTTTAGATCTATATATAAAGAACCATGGGATGAGTACCTTTTAAAGGTCATAGGGTTAGATCTATTCTATTGTAAAAGGTCTAGAAGATATTCCTCTATAGATGAGGTGATTACGGGATCTTCATTAGCCCTTAAGACTTTATGCATTTCCTCTCTATTTCCTCAAAGGAAATTTACCAAATGGTCCATACACCTAAAGACAAATTACCCTTGTTCATTATGAATAGGTGAGAGGGATCTAGAGGGAGGATTTTTGTCATCCCCTTCCTCCTCATAAACTAGATTTTCAATTACATTTTGCTTATTAGGAAGCTCAAGTAGGGAATTTGGATTGTGTGCCAATTGGAATGTAATATTTTGAGTGATATAGGGTGGCTCGGCCATGGTCAAGGAATGGAGTTCAATTAATTAGACTTTTATTTCTAAAATTTTTACAAACAAGAAGAGAAGATGTGTTTCAACCCTCATGTCACCTTATAAAATAACCTAACTTATGATTGTTGTTAGCCCCCTCTAATATAATAGCCATGGGAGATAACCCCCAAGTTTCATACATTAGGTTTTATAAAGGGATCATTAACCTTCCCCCAGTAGGACTAACAATTTGGTTATGTTCTTATTATCTTAATTTAGTGTGATTTATGCTAAACACATAATTTATATGGTCTTTATTAAAGTGGGAGTAATTTTATCTTTATTAAGGTTTAGGCTTAGTCAAAAGGGACCATAAGGACCTCAATGGTGTTTCACGTTGGGTTCACCAAAGACATGGGTGACCAAATGGAGGTCCCAGGAGGCAATAACCTTTGTGGGTCATTTTTCCCTCAATGACCCACACTCAAATTAGAGGGTGCTACTACTGAACCACTGTGTGTTTTTGAGTTTTTAGCTTTGGTGAAAGAGAAAGGTTTTATGGGTTCACTAGGGGTAGTTTTTTTCCCCTAAATCTAGCTAGATATGTTAATTTTGTAAGCATCTAGAGTTTTTGTTCCAACCTAAATATCTAAATGCAAATAATGTTGATACAAATGCAAGTGAGAAAAAGAATTCAACAAACAAATCTAGATGAATTTTGATTCTTGAAAATTATTCTAAAAT